>CM070546.1:85933183-86632278 GCA_036346405.1 Phyllostachys edulis
TGTGATTAGATAATTAGTTTGGTTTTTGGGTTGGCTGTTAATAGGATGCTTAGCTATTAGAGGTATGGTTGTAAGGTCAGTAGATGTGTGTACTTCAACTAGCAGTAATAGTTGAAGCATATAAGAGGATTGATTTTGACTGTATGATCATCGTGGATGTATACATAGAATGCCTGGAGAGAGAGTGCTTGTGAGTGCTGGGGGTGGCCTGTTAAGGAAAACACCATCATCATCAGCCTATCTCCACACTCACTCCCAAGAGTAACACAGACTACAACATTCTTTCATCCTAGCTCCTGAAATGGAATACTCCAGCATATTCCATTTTCTGTACTTTCTATCATTTCATGTGATCGCAATCTTCCGGACGTTCGTTCTCCCTCATACGAATTCCGATTCCATCGAATCTCGTTTCAATATTCTTATAAATTATGTATCTTTCTTTTGGTGCTAATTTTATAATTTTTTGATTCTATTTGGAATTGTGTATTTATTTGGCTCTTTTCGCTCGTGTAGATTCCAGCGTTAACGAAGAATTCGCAGATCCGTCGACCGAAGCATATCAAACCTTCAACGAAGGAAAGTCGTAGACCTTTGATCTTGTCGTACCCATTTTATAAAATTATATTGTTTTATATCTGCATGCATTGCTTTGTTTATATCAATGGTTTTCAGGAATAGTTAAATACCTACTGACAATATGACTCCTTGAATAATTATGAATGACATGTTGACATGTAACCTTAGACACCTTAGGTTGGGTAATCTTAGTTGGATATTATTGAAATACCAACATGGGTGCGTATTATGCTTAGTCACGATGGATTCATGATCACATGCTCAAAAAATGATAAATTTGATTTAATGATATATGGAATTGTGGCACAGCCACTATTGTTAAAACTTGTTGTGCCATGGCAAGGGTTGCCATTTGGCCGGGATTGAACCCAAAATAATTTTATACTTGGGCGAGTGATTGTGCAGTAAAGGGGACGATTCGGGATGTGGTTGCCTCGCCTGAGTAGATACTAAGGACTTAACTTTGTGCGCCATTGATCCGGGCCATACCGTGCAACCACAAGTTCATTTATGGGGTGGACTTGGCTGACTAATTAGCAATGCTTTGTTGAACCCTGGGTTAGACATTCATACTTGGCGCAAGAGAGGGCCCAGAATGGCGAAACCTTAGCGAGCAGAACCAGGACAAAACAGAACTTTGTAAAGGCATTGTTACATGCTCTAGACTACTTACCTAAGGTAGTGAGCGGTGGCATAGAGATATGCTGAACGAACTAGAGAATTCGTGTCTTGTGGATCAAGTTGTACAACCTCTACAGAGTGTAAAACTATTCTAATAGCCGTGTCCCCGGTTATGGACACTGCCTGGTGATTTCACACGAGGGGTAGATTTTGATAAAACTGTTGGAATGGTTTGGTTGGGATTGGAGTGTTAGTGTTGGTTAATGGTTGGGAAGTGAACATGGTTGTTCACTAGTTGATTCAAAGAAAATTATTTACTTATGTATATAATCTTTTAACTCGTGTTTTTAATCTATTTACTGTATTTACTGTTAATGTTGCTTTCTGCAAAGTAGCCATAAAGCTATCCTTGTTAAGCCTTGCATAAATACTATTTGCATACTTTTCCCTACGACTTACTGAGTACATTCAAAGTACTCACAGCTTTGTGCCCTCTGGTTGATCAGTCACCGAGGAAGAATCAGGAACTGCAGAATTCTACGAGGAAGAATATTTTGAAGACCAGGCGAACTAGGTCGCGTGCTACACTCGATTGCCTGTGGGCATGTCGGGTGGCCACCACAAGATGTTTTGGTTTCCGCTGCAAGTTATCTTTTGTCGTTAAAGCCCGATGTGGCCGACTTTGTAAGAACTGACCATAAGGTCCTTTTGCTACTAAATAATAATTTGTCTGCTTCATCGATATTGTGTTGTATGGTTATGATTGTCACTGATGATGTCCCTGTGTGAGCTAGCTACTGATCCAGGGACTAGTTCAGTTGTACACAGAGGGTCCTGAGTCTAGAGACCTGGGGTCCCGACACCTTACCAAAGGTTTTCTCAATCCTTTGTCTCTTGCTCCTACGAGGAGCCTCTTGGACTAAATTGTTATCTTCTTCAGAATTGTCACTCATTAGTTCAGAGATGGTGGTAGGTTCAAGACTATTAATCATAGTTTGATTATCCTCTGCTTAGAAATCTTGCTGCGATTCTCATAGGATAAATATCCTCAAAAAATGAAGCATCTCTGGACTCCATTATTGTATTAACAATAATCTCAGGAGTTTCTGATTTTACTACTAAAAATCTATAGACCGTGCTGTTATGAGCATATCCCAGCAAGACACAATCGACTGTTTTAGGTCCAAGCTTTCTCTTTTTCTGCAATGGGATATTGACTTTTGTCAAACACCCTCAAGTTCACAGAAAATTAACATTGGATTTTCTCCCCTTCCACCCCTCATACGGAGTAATATCACAACTTTTAGTGATTACTCTGTTTAGGACGAAAGTTGCTATCAAAATAGCTTCCCCCACCATAACTTAGGCATACTGGCTGTAATACTCCAAAATGGAAAATGGGAGAAAACCAGTTATTTAAAGAAAAGGGACTAATTAGAAATGGATCCAGGAGAAGGATCTATTGGAAAATAACTAAATAATCAGTTAACAAAGGGGTTAGGGTCAATTTCTAGGCAACTTGGGCCTGGGCTTAGGCCCATGCAGGCAGCCATAGGCCGGCCGGGGGGGGGGGAGGCGCTACCCTCCCCCCAAAACCCTAGCCGCCCCCCATACCCCCCCTCCACTCCTTGCTGCCCCCTCCCACTCCCTTAGGGAAGAAGAGAGGGAAGGAGAAGGTTCGCGATCTGCATCGTGATCTACAGCGGTTCGTCAAGAGTAACCGCTGTTCCCCCTTCTTTAGATGATTAATTGGTTGTTTTAGCAATATCGGTAATTAGGCCTGTTCAGGACAGTTCGTGTTAGACTGAGGTTTTGATGTGCTTAAATTCGGAATCCGTCCTGGACATCTCTTAGAGTTGTGTAGAGGACGTCGTCATCTTTCCATGAAGTGCTAGATCGCATTATTTGGATCCCTGTAGCAGAAGTTATGAATTTATTAGTGGGACTGTTCTGCAGATCTGTCGGTAATCTGACAAGCTTTAGTAAGCCGGGTTAAGGGGTTAGTTAAAGGGAAAATTAGAGGAGCTCAATATAATGAAAGTTGTAGATCATTGTCTCACCTTTCCAGGAAGCTCAAGAACGTGAGATTTGGACAATTGTACTGGATGTCTGAAGTGGGATTCTTGGGGCATGTCATCAATGATAAGAGAATTTCAGTTGATCCAAGTAAGGTTTCCACAGTGGTAGAAGGGGAAGACCGACCAATGTCAAAAAAGTGAGAAGCTTCCTCGACATGGCAGGATATTATCGGCGATTTGTGTAGGATTTCTCCATTATTGCCAAGCCTTTATCCAGACTCACGCAGAAGGATGTGAAATTTTTGTGGGATGATGATTGTGAGCACAGTTTTCAGACCTTAAAAGAAAAGTTGGTGACCGCTCCTGTTCTCATTGTTCCTGAGCCTGGGATGCGTTTCACGGTCTACTTCGATGCTTCTCAAGTTGGTTTGGGTTGCGTCCTCATGCAAGATGGTAAGGTTTTAGCTTATGCATCGAGGCAACTGAAGAAACATGAGCAAAATTACCCAACCCATGATTTAGAGTTGGCTGCTGTAGTGTTCGCCTTGAAGCTTTGGAGGCACTATCTGTATGGTGAGACATGTTATGTCTTTACTGATCATAAAAGTCTTAAGTACATTTTTACTCAGAAGGATCTGAATTTGAGGCAGCACAGATGGCTGGAGCTGATCAAGGATAACGATCTCACAATTCAGTACCACCCGGGCAAGGCCAATGTGGTGGTTGATGCTCTTAGTCGCAAGGCGACACTTGCTACTCTGGATTGCCTTATTGCTGATTTTGACCGCATGGGAATATCTTACTGCTATGCAGGCATAGCTCGTGTCAAGACACAGTTGATCTTAGAGTCAGCCATTCCAAAGCGGGTGCGGGAAGCACAACAGAATGATCAGTTATTGCAGAGGGTCAAAAAGCGTCTGGATATGGGCAAAGAAGGGGATTTCAGTTTGGATGGGTCTGGTGCCTTGCGGTTTAAGGGTCGCCTTTGTGTGCCTGTATAGGCGGAGCTTAAAGATGACATCTTGAGGAGGCACATCGTACCTTATCTTTGTTCATCCGGGTGAGACGAAGATGTACCGTGATCTGAGCGAGAACTTACGGTGGAAAAGAATAAAAGTGGATATTGCTAATTATGTAGCCTCTTGTGGTGTTTGTCGGCAAGTGAAGGCGAACATAAGCGTCTGCGCAGGTTATTGCAGCCTTTGGAGGTCCCTCAATGGCCTTGGGATGATATCTCCATGGACTTTGTAGTCGCATTACCTCGATCGCTGCGAGGAAAGGATGCAGTTTGGGTGATAGTGGATCGATTCAGCAAATCGGCGCACTTTATTCCTATCCGCACGACCAACTCAGCGAGCAACTTGGCTCCTATCTATGTGCGGGAGATTGTGAGATTGCATGGTGTGCGAAAGACCATCATTTCTGACAGAGATGCCAAGTTTGTCTCCAAGTTTTGGGAGAGTTTGCAGAGTGCACTGGGCACCCAGCTCCGTCTGAGTACAGCATTTCATCCATAAACAGATGGACAGTTAGAGCGCACCATTCAGACCTTGGACGACATGTTGCGATCCTGTGTTTTGTCCTGGAAGGGTAGTTGGGAAGATCAGTTGCCTTTGGTGGAATTTGCTTATAATAACAGCTACCATTCAAGTAGTAAAGCCGCACCGTTTGAGGTTTTGTATGGACGTAAATGCATGTCCCCCCTTTGCTAGGAAGCAGTGGGTGAGAAGGCAGTCTTGGGCCCGGATTGGGTCCAAAAGATAGTTGAACGAGTGGCCTTGGTGAGACAGAATCTGTTAGCAGCACAGAGCAGGCAGAAAAGTTATGCAGATGTGAGGAGAAGGGATTTGGAATTTGAGGTGGGGGATCAGGTGCTCTTGAGAGTATCTCCCACTAAGGGTGTGGTGAGGTTTGGTACCAAAGGGAAGCTTAGCCCGAGGTACATTGGGCCTTTCATGATCTTGGCTCGGATTGGAAAGTTGGCATACCGCTTGGACCTCCTAGAGTCTATGCGAGGAGTGTATAACGTAATTCACGTATCTATGTTGAGGAAGTACCTGCGAGATCCGGAGCATCTTGTTCCGTTAGAGCCATTAACCATAGAGCATGATTTATCCTTTGAGTCCAAGCCGTCTGATTACGAGAGATCGAGAAGAGTTTTGAGGAATAAAACATTGAAGTACGTTATGGTGCTTTGGTCACAGCAGACCGAGAGAGAGGCCACCTGGGAATTGGAGTCTCGCATGCGCGAGCAGTATCCAGAGTTATTCACAGCAGGTACGTGTTAATGTTTTTAAGTTACAGCGGTGATTATACTTTGGCGTAAGCGTGGTTAGAATTTGGGGACGAATTCAGTTTAAGGGGGGTAGAATGTAATACTCCAGAATGGAAAACGGGAGAAAACCAGTTATTTAAAGAAAAGGGACTAATTAGAAATGGATCCAGGAGAAGGATCTATTGGAAAATAACTAAATAATCAGTTAACAAAGGGGTTAGCATCAATTTCTAGGCAACTTGGGCCTGGGCTTAGGCCCATGTGGGCAGCCATAGGCCGGCCAAGGGGGGGGGGAGGCGCCACCCTCCACCCAAAACCCTAGCCGCCCCCATACCCCCCCTCCACTCCTTGCCGCCCCCTCCCACTCCCTTAGGCCGCCGCCCCTCCCCCTTGTGCACCTCCTCCCTGGTCCCTGCGCCTCCCTTGCTGCCGGCGAAGCTCATCCTCCTCCCGCTGGTCGTCCAAGGAAGGAGAAGAGGAAGATCGCGCGCGTGGTGGCTGGCCAAGAAAGGAGAAGAAGGAGGAAGGAAGGGAGGGAAGAAGAGAGGGAAGGAGAAGGTTGATGGGCTGCATCATGATCTACAGTGGTTCGTCAAGGGTAACTGCTGTTCCCCCTTGTTTAGATGCTTAATTGGTTGTTTTAGCAATATCGGTAATTAGGCCTGTTCAGGATAGTTTGTGTTAGACTGAGGTTTTGATGTGCTTAAATTCGGAATCAGTCTTGGACATCTCTTAGAGCTGTGTAGAGGATGTCGTCATCTTTCCATGAAGTGCTAGGTCGCATTATTTGGACCCCTATAGAAGACGTTATGAATTTATTAGTGGGACTGTTCTGCAGATCTGTCGATAATCTGACAGGCTTTAGTAAGCTGGGTTAAGGGGTTAGTTAAACGGAAAATTAGAGGAGATCAATATAATGAAAGTTGGAGATCATTGTCTCACCTTTCCAGGAAGCTCAAGAATGTGAGATTTGGACAATTGTACTGGAAGTTATGGTAGTTTTAGTATACTGTCCAGAGAACCCGACGCGAAATCGATGTTTTATTAATTGGCTTGGTAGGGTATTAGATTGCTGATTTAGGACAGCTCACAAACTAGACTTAGTTTGAGAATTTGTTAACCTTTCCAGGAAGTCCAAGAACACCTCATTTGGACTCCTGTACAAAAATATATGGATTTTAGATTATAGCTGTCCACAGAGGGGACAGATCGATCTCTAGGAGTTGGAACTGGGAATGCGCTTGAGAGTATAGCGAGTTCGGTTGTGCTATTATTTATGTTTTTGGTCCAGTATGTTTGTCTTAGCGTGCCTTATAATTATATTCAGGTGGGGAATTGGTCCCGGGGGCAGCGCCCTCTTCGCGTCCTCCGTTCCCACTCGGTTGAGGCAAGTATTCTAATTGTTAGTATAATTATGATTGTTTGACAGTGAATGCTTGTGTTGAATACATATTAGCTATGCATGAATGATAGTGTGATATGTATGAATAAGATTGGCGAATGTTTGAGTTATGACTAAAGGTTACTCCTGTATGTTGTTGATGCAATACATGTTATTTAAAGTTTAAGATCTTGGTATGTAATTGTTGATTCACATGTTATTAAAAGATAGAGTACTAGTACATGTGCATGTTGAGAACATACCTGAGACTTGGTCATGTGGTGACTAAGTATGTATTTTTGAGGTCCCCATCATGTAGATGATGGGCTTATAATCCCCACATTCATGGAATGTGGGCATTGAATAAAGGTCCCCATCATGAAGATGATGGGCGTGAATCCCTATACTTGTGGAGTATAGGTTCTTGGTCCTGTGCTAGAGGGCACGAGCAAGGGTATCATCGACGGTTGTATACCCGCATGACACGATAAAATCTGAAAAGAGTAAAAGAAAATGATGCATTGCGTTAGCATTACATAAACATGTGAGTTGTTTTAGTGTAATATTTCTTATGGTATGTTGATGCTATAACTGTGAGCTTAATGTTTCTTTATTGATACTTGCTGAGTCTTTGGGCTCACTCTTGCTTTTGTTGTACTTTTAGGTACCACTTGCAAGAATGACATGCATGGGAGGGAGTAGGCTTGGTTTGGATGCACTCACTACCACACATTCTTTTAAAAGATGAATATCATTTAGATCATGCTCTAATAATAAGCAAACTGCTTAAGGATTAATTATGGCTATGTTGAATGCTTTGGATTATTTGTAATAAGGAGAGTAGTAAATTTTGATTATGCTTCCTAATGTTTTAGCTGAATAGATTATGTTGGAATGCTTGAATGAATTTTGGATATTGAAATATTGATTATGTTATATGCAACTGTTGGAACCTCTGATATACTTAATTACAAAGGAGGTTCTGTTGAAATTTAGAATTTAGTCTTACATTTTAATTAGTTATTATGTTTTTTTGTAGCATTCCAGGCCTTTGTTTGGCTGGGGTGTTACACTGGCACTCTCCAACATGGCTTTCACCAAGTCTGCTAGTGTCCGATTTTTCCTCTCAGTCACCCCGTTTGATTGAGGTGAGTATGATGGTGTAACTTCATGGATTATTCCATGTTCAGCACAGAATTAGGAGAATTCATGAGAGATATACTCTCCTCTACGATCAGACCTTAGTCTTTTAATTTTCTTTTCTAGTTGGTTCTCAATCTCGGCCTTATAAATTTTAAAGTAATTTAAAGCTTCATCTTTTGTTTTCAGTAGATACACATAACAATATCGTGATCCATCATCAATTAGAGTTAGAAAATATATTTTGCCTCCTTTGGTCAACAATCCATTCATCTCACACAAGTCAGAATGGACAAGATCTAAAGGTGCCAAGTTCTTTTCCTCTTGTAACCCCTTAAAGGGTTTTCGAGGTTGTTTTGCTTGCATACAAGTTTAACACTTTGATCCTTTGACAATTTCACATTTTGGAATTAAATCTAATCTGGACATTCTAGCAATACTATCAAAACCAATATAACAAAAACGAGAATGCCATATATTGGCCTCACATTTATTCAAACCAGTTGCAACATTTAGATTATACTCTAAAGTACTCATATGGAACAAGCCTCCGTTCTCATAGCCTTTACCAACAAAGTTACCAAACTTAGACAATACAATTTTATTTGACTCAAATACTAGCTTATACCCATCCTGCATAGGAGGGAACCACTAACAAGATTCTTGTTTATGGTTGGCGCATGCTGCACGTTCTTCAAGTAGACAATCTTCCCTGAAGTAAGCCTCAGATCCTCCGTGCCAACACCAAGAATAGAAGCATGTGACCCATTCCCCATTAGGACGGAGGAAGCCCTGGCTGCTTGATAAGAAGAAAATAAGGAAATATCAGAACATACGTGAACATTAGCTCCAGTATCAACCCACCAATCAGTGGATTGACATGCTGAAAATACAATAGGTGGATTACCATACCCTCTTGTTGAGGCCTCGCCTATGATTACGTTGACAACCTTTTTCTTTGGCTATACACCATCCTTACTCTTACGGAAATGACAGTCTTTCGCCATATGACCGTTTTTCCCACACACAAAGCAGGTGATGTTCCTCATATCTTTCTTCTCAGTTTTCTTCATAAAGCTATGTAACATCCCAATTGTATAATCGGGGTTAGTTTCAATTGTAATTAAATGTGTAGAAATTAAAAAAATTTCTCACATCTTGAAAACCCCTAACTCCCATGAAATCCTTGTCCAAGAGTTGTGTTATCCAAAAACATAAAGCTCTTGTTGACCAATAGTCAAACTCATGTTCCATTTGTCACAAATCTTGTGCCAAATCTCTGGAAATAATTTTCCTTGGTCCTAGAGATGATGTGGGACCTCTCTGAAAAATATCATAAGTTATAAAACTTGTTTGATAATTTTTGGAGGTAAAACAAACCTTTGAACAGCCTTAATGAATTTCCTGAGAAAAATGCATTGCATAAAAACCTCTGGAAATTTTATGTAAGGTTAATCATCATGTCAGCAAGCTCCAGTTAAAATTTCATGAAAATTGGAGTTCATTTGCTATATCAAACAATTCTGCAAAGTCTCAGCTGTTAAAAATTAAACTTAAAGCATGGCACTGTTCCTTGGGCTAGCCGCTTTGCAAAGCTGGTCCAGCCCAACCGTTTCTGCACCTCAGCCTGACCTCCTGCCTGCCTTGATGAGGTCGTAGCCGTTGGATCTAATCCAACCGCCACGACCTCCTCCTCAACAAACGCAGCCAGGTCCTCCCCACCCACATGAGGTCACAGCCCTTGGATCAACGATCCATGGCCATGACCTCCCCTCGCGCTCAAACCACCCAGACCTCCCTTTGCACTCACTTGAGGTCGTGGCCGTTGGATTCAATCCTAAGGCCACGACCTCCTCTACAAACCACCACTGCGAGGACCTTCTTTCGCTACGCGCAAGGCTCAGGACCTCCCCCTCTCTTGATCAGCACCGTTGGATCCAAATCCAAAGGCCCTGACCTCCTCTGCGCTTCGCATAGTACCTCAGACCTCCCCCCTCACTTATCTAAGTCGCGTGCAGTTAAGTCCTCCCAGGAGGTCCGCACCGTTGGATTTAGATCCAACGCCTTGGACCTCCTGTCCCCTTTTTCCTTGCGCATCTGCACGATGGAAATCGGAGGGCCATGACCTCCCCTTTCCAAATCGTGTGGCTGGGACCTCCTCCCAGTCACTTAGAACATAACGGTTCCAAACATAACATCCGATGGCTAGGACCTCCCCATCCTTTTAATCCAGCGGTGGAGAGATTCGCCCTGTTCTTCTCCTAGCTTGGGCTCTCGTGCCCGAGCCATGGCAGTGGGCAAAGTCAGAGCGGGGTCTTGTCCAACGGCTCTGCCCTGCAAGCATTTATTGCGTGTCAGCCCCTTGCCACCCCTAGGCCATGCCCTGTCCTAACCTACTCTGTCCCATCCATCTTGTCCAAGTCCAGGACCTCCCGTGGACCTCCCATGGGCTAAGCTCACCATGAGCTTAACCCCTGTTGCAGGACCTCTCCTGTCCTAGGTATAAGAACCCCTCGGGCTCCCCTTTGGCTTCTTTTACAATCCATTGAGTTTGGCCTTGCCTGTGCTTGGCCGAGCTTGTCCTCCACCGACCTCCCTTTTGGCTGCCATTGTTGTAGTCCTTGGAGCTCCTCGATGGCTTGTTCCAGTGGCTCCCTCTTCATCATCTCCCTCATTTTGTGCTTCCCAAACCTTCTGGGGTTAGCCCTAACTCATTTTGGGTTGACATTTTTCAGAGGTGGCCAAAGTGGATCTTGAAGTTGGAGCATTGGCCGTGGAGCAACCTCATCTTCTCCAGCTCCGGTCCTCACCTTCCTCGACCTCCTCAGCTCCTCTGGACCTCCAGGTAACCTCCTGTTAGTTCTTAGAGCTGGGCACCTGCATGTATGGAGTTGCGAAGCTTTATTTTTTTTATATATGTCTTTTGGCCGTGCTTGTCATCGTTGTCCTCTCCGGCTCGCCAGCGTTCAAGGCCGTCGCCGCCGTCGAGATTGAGCCCATGGTGTGCGCAACACTATTGCGCACACGTTGATGTCCTTGGTTGTCGCCGGCGAGGTCTGTATCACCGGCAATGGCCACATCTTTGAGGTCGGGATCTTTGTCGGACAAGAACAGTAGCGCTGTTGTCGTTTTTAGGACAAAGATCCGCCGCGTTAAATGCACTAATCATTGCTCAACCTCGTTAATCATTGGGGTGGTCTTAACTGCCTTTAATTTCGCGCTTTGCGCGCATTTAAGACCTCGCGCGCGGACCTCGTCGTTGTCATGGCGCCTTAACTCCATGTCGCGCGCAAGACGTGCTTGAAGCGCTAAGGCGCTGGATCGCCATCAAGACCTTCTCGAGGAGATCTTGAGCGTCGGGACCTCCCCTTGCGCATCGTGGCCGTCCGGACCTCCCCGGAAGTGCAGCGGCGTTGGACCTCCGCTTAGGACCTCCCCGAGGTCATCTCAGCCATTCATGACCTCCCTCGGACGATCTGCACCATTAAGGTCCTCCCTTGGAAAATCTGGACCGTCTAGGACCTCCCCTGTGAGGTCCTGACGATGTAGATCTTCCTCAAGGAGATCTTGCTAGTTTAGATCTTCCTTTGGAAGATCTCAACCGTTGAGGACCTCCCTCGCTTAATCTGGGCCGTCCTGGTCCTCCCCCTTTTGTTGTGGTCCGTTGGATGCAGCATCAACGGCCACGACCTCCCCTCTGCTCGCGCGCGCGTTGCTGGGAGGACATGGACCGTTGGATCCGAGATCCACGGCCCGTGACCTCTGGACCTCGCGAGCGCGCGTGTGCGTTAACTCCTGGGAGGTCTTGAGCTGTCGGATTTAAGATCTGTGGCTCACGTCCTCCCCTGCCTTTGTGGTTTTAGGAAAATTCCAGAGAACTGTTATTTTAAGAACTGAAAAAGGTATGAACTTTAAAAATGCATAACTATTTCAATTTAAATCCTAATGAGGCGGTTCAAATTTCTGCAGCTCTGGGTTGAGCTGAGCTCTAATCTAAAAATGGTTGTGAGCTCAGTTCTATTCCAGAAAAGTGAATTGCAAATAGATTTCAACACTAACTTTAAATGTTTCTTTAAAAATTCAATTAACTTGTTAAATGCATAAGTAAATCCCTGTAGATTATTTTTGAGTGAATCCAACTTTGTTGGCTTCCTTTGTTAATGCTCTAAATGTTAGAATAGGATTTAGGCATGTCACTATTCTCAGAAAACTTTCTTGTGCATTATAATTTTGTTCAAGTTCTTGTTTTTGGAAAATTGTAGAAAACGCCTAATAGCTCCAAATGAGGTGACCTCAATTGTGTTATTCATCTCATGAGGTGTTTGTTCTACTGTAAAAATCTCAGCTGCACTACCTCCCTAGAAAATGTTGCCTCATAATTAAATTAGTGAATAGTGGCAGTTTGGTATTTTTAGGGCTGAGCAGATTTATTTTGCTCATAACTTTTGCATTGAGAATCCAAATCCATTAGTTCTTGTTTCTAAATTCCCTAAAAATCATCCTCTTGCTGCTGTAGAAATTTCAGAGCATTTGGAGTTTGTTTGCTGTGCTGTCGTTGTGGTTTTCGTCGTTCTTATCGTTTCTTTTCGCATTTTTCGTTAGGTGCCGACGAGTACTTTGATCCCGTGAGTGATCCTTAGCAATATATTGAGCAAAATCAGCAAGGCAAGCAGTTTGATCATATCCATTTATTGTCCCATTACTTTAAAGTTTAATACTTTGTTTCACTTATATGTATGCATGCTACTTTGTGTTAAAAATGTCGTTAGTGATCCTATAGATGCATATTCTGTAGGTAAATGTTCATTCTCTACTACTAAGCCTAGGATTATCTTGCTGCGATTTAGAGTTATTTGGATGGACCCTTATAAACGCTAGTAGTTTCGTCGATAATGCTTAGAAATGCTTAGATAACGGTAGAAATGGGCGGTTGTCGACATTATGTCGAGGACCTTGATCACACTAAAATTTTTATTCCACTTTGTCCTTCTAGTGTTTTGTTACCTTGTAAACAAATAAAACAAAAATGAAACAAAACTGTTATTGACTTGGGCACAATGGATGTTGGTGTGATATGTTGGGTGTGAATGGAATGGTGCCTAGGTCCCCAAGGACCGAGTTACTTGTGTCACTAAGCCAAGCGCTCTTGCGTGCTAACCACACGAGGGGGATATGGGACCTCTCTTGACTAAGTACTTTGGGAGGTGTTAATTATGAGCTGGTCGGTGGGTGTGTTTTAAATGTGTATGTGTGGTGTGGGAGGGGATGCATTAGCAGACCGGTTAGGCTGTCTAGTGTGTCCTTATCCCCGTGGGTTGCAGCTCTTAATTAGCATCATCCATTGGAAATGTCTCGTAGGACTTAGCCGTGCCGGCATACCAAAGGAAGTGTGCTAAATCATGTGGCGAAAAGGCGGTCTGACGTGTGGGTACATTGGTACACCCCTGCAGGGTTAAAACTATTCGAATAGCCTCGTCCAAGGTTATGGACATGCTTGGTATGGTCGTGCAAAAACTAGACTTCAACATTTAACTAAAACTTGATGGGTTGGTATGAATGGATGTTCATGCTATTGTGGTGGCTATTGGGTTAGTCACTTCCAGGATTGTTGTTGTTACATATTGTTATTATGTACTTGTCTCGTTGTTTTTGCAAATGTAAAATGAATTGCAAAATTGCTTTGGAATCTATTTAAATATTGTAAATGAAATCTTGCTTTATGCTAAAATAAGTCCAAAGCCTCATCCACTTAAATAAAGCTTGCATGTAGTTAAACTATAGTTCTGTTATATTACACGTCAGTCTTGCGAGTACATTTTTGTACTCATTTGCTTTGCTTAATAATTTTGTTGCAGAGGAGGTAGGGTCCAAAGGGCTCTACTTTTGTGAGATGTGCATGGGTTGGGAATCGAGCTAGGTGTCTTGGTTGGTTGCCTTGTGGGCTAAAGGCAAACCTTGTGGCTCTCTTTTGTTTATCGCCATCTTATGGCATGTTGCTTCTGCTGTGTTATCTTTATTATTGTATTTGGCCGGTCGGCCCCTTTTGTAATAACTCTATATGTTGTATGTCTTTTATTCGAGTCGTGTTTTGGTTCTATGTCTTGAATGGAATTGATGCATGATTTTGTAAAGGGGTGTGTGTACTGCATTCTGGGAAGTATACATATCTCGAAGACACGGATTATTATGTTTGTAATGCTCGGGTCAATGGATGACTAAGTATTACAAGCCTAATAACCCAGGGTCCTCACAAAGTTGGTATCAGAGCCGTTCTGACCATAGAAACCCTAGCTTGGTCACCTTTAGGATATTTTGGAAAACTTATTTTCAAAGTATCAAAGAGTTTATGAAAGCTTAAGTAATTCTCAGATTTTACTCCTTATCTATCTTAGCTTTCTTCTCTCACCTTACTCTAAATTGAGTTTTAAAAGTTGTTTTCCTCTCCTCCTCTCAAAAGATAAACCCAATTAAACGATAACACTGGTTTTGGGGAACTTATGAGAATCTAAAATTGATGTCTTGGCTGTCTTTTGGTGAAGATTGGAAGTATTTGGAGCTGGAATTCAAATCTTGAATTTTAGGACAGCAAGCAAGCATTTTAGGGCAGCAAGCTCAATGCTGTGATTAAGGTAGAAAATGAGAGGTTAATTCAACTGAAACTTGTGGGAATAAAAGGGTAGGATGTGATACTAGTTAACTAAGTATCTAACACTTAATTCGCTGGTTTAACCTTGCTTTTGAGTAGAAATAGAGCTAAATTAGCTTGCTGAAATTTTCTCTTCTCAACCAATTACTCGTTCATTCAATACGGGATAATTGCATAGAGAAGTTGGGCTTATTCCTTAAGTTTTCCTTGCTGTTTTTGGAGTCTTTTAGGAGCTTTTAAAGTCCACTTACTTGTTGTTTTGGCTTTCGTTTAGGGCGATATTCCATTCCCCTAGTCGTTAGCCCCGCTTTCGTTAGCTTCTACTTGTTGGGTTTTTGGGTTGCTAACCTCTTTCCCCTCTCAACAGGATGGCGGGTCGTACTCATAGCGGCCAAGGCCAGGCAGCTGGTCCGGATGAGGAGCTTCCTCCTCCTCCGACCATGGCCGAGGTTCTTCTTCAGATAGAGCGCAACCGTGCGGATGACAGGAGAGTGCTATTGGATGTCATCGCGCGCAACACCTCAGCCCTTACCGGTGCCTCAGGATCTGGGCAAGGGAATGCCCATCAGTCTCGTGGGGGCCTCGCTGAGTTTCTTCGTACTCAGCCCCCCACCTTTTCTAGGTCTGAGGACCCGCTCGTGCACGATCGCTGGCCGTCTGGTGGAGCGGAAGCTCAGCATCATGTGCGCTGTGAACACGAGAAGGCGCTGTTTGCATCGCACCGGTGGAGGTGCGGCTTTATCATGGTGGGAGAGCTTTCTCGCCATGCAGCCCGCAGAACCACACCGTCACACGGGAGGAGTTTCGTCTTGCTTTCCGTCGATCTCATATCCTGCCGGCTTGATGAACATCAAGAAGCGGGAGTTTCGCCCTCAAGCGGGCGAGCTTCGGTTAATGGAGTATGTGTACGAGTTCAACCATCGGCTCGTTATGCTCCGAGGATGTGGCCACCGATATGGCCAAGCAAGCAAAGTTCGGGGATGAAGCATGCGAGGAGCTTAAGGACAAGCTATCCATCGTCGACTTCACGATTTCCGGACCTTGGTTGACAAGGCCATCGTCATGAGCATACGCTGGGGAGCTTGTGGATTTCATAGCGTAAGTGGGAATCCTACAAGTCGCCGGGACCAGTTCTTCCGTCCTCACTCGGGGTACTCTCGGGGTCTCGTGCTCGAGCTTCAAAGGCACCCGAGGTTACAAGACTGCCCTCGTCTTCGCGAGCCGTGCCCGACCCGTGCACTGCGAGCTAGCGAGTGGCCCCGCAACCCATTGCCGGGTCACTGCTTCTCCTGCAACGAAGGGGCATTATGCGAACCAATGCCCTAAGAAGATCGAGCCCCTCGTCCTAATGGAGGGCGGGCAAGGTGGTGGATCTTCTCGGGATCGAAGATTGTCCCGTAGCCCAAAGGCGTGGCGGATCGCGTCAACGCCATCTCAGCTGAGGAGGCATAGGAGGCGCCTGATGTCGTGTTGGGTACGCTTCTTGTAAACTCTTATCCTGCTACTGTTTTATTTGATTCAGGAGCATCTCATTCTTTTGTATCTCATTCTTTTGCTGTTGTTAGTGACCTTCTTTTTGCTCCTCTGTTGGTCCCGTTGCTCATTCGCTCCCCCGGTTCGGAGTTGAGAGCTGAGTTGGAGTGCAGGGATGTTCCTATCGAGATTGAGGGAGTAAGGTTTGTGTCGAACCTTATTCTCCTCAATGCAGCGAGCTTAGATGTGATTCTTGGCATGGATTGGTTGTCTCAGCATATGGGGCAAATCGATTGCGCCCGGAAGCTCATCTACCTCACCAACCCATCCGTGACGAGGTTAAGCTTTTCGCTGGCTGTTAGGCCCTCATCTCTTCGCACTTGAAACGAAGCTAGCTCTGGATATTCGTGAAGTCCCAACGGTATGTGACTTCATGGATGTCTTTCCCGAGGATCTTCCAAGGATGCCACCCGTTCGTGATCTCGAGTTCGTCATCGAGTTGGCTCCCGGTACCGCCCCGATTTCGAAGAGGCCTTATCGGGTGCCACCGAATGAGTTGGTGGAGTTGAAGAAGCAACTTAATGAGCTTCAAGAGAAGGGTTTCATTCACCCTAGCTCATCTCCGTGGGGTTGCCCGGCTATCTTCGTTAAGAAGAAGGACGGTACTTTGCGCATGTGCGTCGATTATCGTTCGCTTAATGAAGTGACGGTAAAGAACAAGTATCCTTTGCCCCGCATTGATGATCTCTTTGATCGATTATCCGGAGCCCAGGTTTTCCAAGATTGATTTGAGAGTGGGATATCATCAAGTTCAGTATCCGACACGAGGATATTCCCAAGGCGGCTTTCTCTACTCGTTATGGCTTGTATGAGTATCTTTGTTATGTCGTTAAACTTGACCAATGCTCTGCCTTGTTCATGAACCTCATGAATTCGGTGTTTATGGAGTATTTGGATAAGTTTGTCGTGGTCTTCATCGATGATATTCTTATCTGTTCCAAGAACGATGAGGAACACGCCGAGCATCTGAAGCTTGTGTTGGGCAAGGCTGCGTGAGCACCGTTGTATGAAGTTCAAACAAATGCGGCGTTCGGTTGAAGGAAGTGGCTTTCTTGGGCCATGTGCTTTCAGCGGAGGCGAGCCGTTGATCCTAGCAAGGTCGGCGATGTGCTATCTCGAGTCAGCCCGTTCGATGGCGATGTGCAAAGTTTTCTCGGTTTAGCGGGATATTATAAATCGCTTTATCGAGAACTTCTCCAAGATCATGGCCGATGACGGAGTTGCTCAAGAAGGACAAAAATTTCGTGTGGTCCGCTGAGTGTGAGAAAGTTTCCAAGTGCTCAAAAGCGTTTGACCACCGCTCCGTTCTCGTTCTTCCGATATCCGCCAGACTTCGATATCTATTGCGATGCTTCTCGTCGAGGCCTCGGTTGTGTCCTTATGCGGGGAGGGCAAGGTAGTGGCCTATGCATCAAGGCAATTGAGACCTCATGAACTCAACTATCCTACCCACGACTTGGAGTTAGCTGCTGTGATTCATGCGCTTAAGATTTGGCGACATTACCTAATCGGTAATCGTTGTGAAGTGTATTCGGATCACAAAAGCTTGAAGTATTTGTTCACCCAGCCAGATCTGAACCTCAGGCAAAGGAGATGGTTGGAATTGATCAAAGACTATGATGTGGGTATTCACTACCATCCGGGCAAGGCTAATGTCGTTGCCGATGCGCTTAGTCGTAAAGCGCATTGTAATGCCTTGTCGCTCAAGGAGCTTCAGCCCACCCTTATTGAGGAGTTTCAGCGCCTCAACTTGGGTTTGGTTGAGCATGGTTCCCTCGCTACCTTGGTTGTGCAGCCAACCTTGGTGGATCGTGTCAAGGCCGCTCAGCAATCGGACCCTGGAGTGAACAAAATCAAGGAAAATGTCAAGAACGGAATAGCCAAGTGCTTCTCTGAGGATGAGCATGGTGTTGTGAGGTTCGGACAACGCCTTGTGGTTCCAAAGGACATGGAGTTGCGGAATTTGATCCTCTGCGAAGCCCATGATTCGCCTTTGTCCATTCATCCCGGGGCCACAAAGATGTATCAAGATCTCCGTCAGGGATTTTGGTGGACCCGAATGAAGAGGGAGATTGCGAAGTTCGTTGCCGAGTGCAACGTGTGTTGTCGTGTGAAGGCCGAACATCAGCGTCCAGCTGGACTACTTCAGCCTTTGCCTGTTCCTGAGTGGAAGTGGGATTCGATCGGAATGGATTTCATCACCGGTCTACCCACGTCCCCGAAGAAGAATGATGCCATTTGGGTCGTCATCGACCGATTGACTAAGGTGGGACATTTCCTTCCTGTCAAGACTGACCTTCGGGTAGTTCTTTTGGCAGAGCTCTACATTGCCCGCATCGTGAGCTTGCACGGTGTGCCGAAGACGATTGTGTCGGATCGTGGATCTCTGTTCACATCTCGTTTTTGGCATAGTCTACAAGAGGCTATGGGAACTCGTCTTGCTTTCAGCTCAGCATATCATCCCCAAACTGATGGTTAGACCGAGAGGGTCAACCAAGTTTTAGAAGACATGCTTCGTGCTTGTGTTCTTTCCTATGGGAAGCATTGGGAGAAATGCTTGCCATTCGCCGAGTTTTCTTACAACAACAGCTTTCAGGCCAGTCTCGGCATGGCACCTTTCGAGGCCTTATATGGGAGAAAGTGCAGAAACCCGTTGTATTGGTCTGAGGCCGGCGAGAGACCTTTCTTTGGTCCGGACTCGATCAATGAGGCCAAGAGTCAGGTTCAGCTTATTCGTGAGCGTCTTCGCACGGCTCAATCCAGGCAAAAGAGCTATGCGGATCGCCGGCGTCATGAGTTGAGTTTTGCGCCTAATGACTTTGTTTATCTCAAAGTCTCTCCTTTGAAGGGCCATCAACGTTTTGGCGTCAAGGGCAAGTTAGCTCCTCGATATGTGGGTCCCTACCGCATTATCGAAAAGAAAGGATCTGTTGCCTACAAGTTGGAGTTGCCTGCTGCAATTGAGGGGGTACATGATGTGTTCCATGTGTCCCAGTTGAAGAAGTGCCTCCGTGTTCCAAGCGAGGAAGCTCGTTGGAAACTCTCGATGTCAACCAGATTTGACCTATCGCGAGCACCCTGTTCGCATACTCGAAGAGGCTGAACGAAGAACTAGGAATCGTTCCATTAAGTTCCTTAAAGTTCAGTGGTCGAACTATTCCGAGGATGAAGCTCCTTGGGAAAGGGAAGATCGTCTGCGTGCGGACTACCCTTCTTTCTTTTCCGAGTGAGCCAAAATCTCGGGACGAGATTTCTGTAAGGGGGGGGAGATTTTGTAACATCCCAATTATATAATCGGGGTTTGTTTCAATTGTAATTAAATGTGTAGAAATTAAAACTTTTTCTCACATCTTGAAAACCCCTAACTCCCATGAAATCCTTGTCCAAGAGTTGTGTTATCCAAAAACATAAAGCTCTTGTTGACCAATAGTCAAACTCATGTTCCATTTGTCACAAATCTTGTGCCAAATCTCTGGAAATAATTTTCCTTGGTCCTAGAGATGATGTGGGACCTCTCTGAAAAATATCATAAGTTATAAAACTTGTTTGATAATTTTTGGAGGTAAAACAAACCTTTGAACAGCCTTAATGAATTTCCTGAGAAAAATGCATTGCATAAAAATCTCTGGAAATTTTATGTAAGGTTAATCATCATGTCAGCAAGCTCCAGTTAAAATTTCATGAAAATTGGAGTTCATTTGCTATATCAAACAATTCTGCAAAGTCTCAGTTGTTAAAAATTAAACTTAAAGCATGGCACTGTTCCTTGGGCTAGCCGCTTTGCAAAGCTGGTCCAGCCCAACCGTTTCTGCACCTCAGCCTGACCTCCTGCCCGCCTTGATGAGGTCGTAGTCGTTGGATCCAATCCAACCGCCACGACCTCCTCCTCAACAAACGCAGCCAGGTCCTCCCCACCCACATGAGGTCACAGCCCTTGGATCAACGATCCATGGCCATGACCTCCCCTCGCGCTCAAACCACCAAGACCTCCCTTTGCACTCACTTGAGGTCGTGGCCGTTGGATTCAATCCTAAGGCCACGACCTCCTCTACAAACCACCACTGCGAGGACCTTCTTTGCGCTACGCACAAGGCTCAGGACCTCCCCCTCTCTTGATCAGCACTGTTGGATCAAAATCCAAAGGCCCTGACCTCCTCTGCGCTTCGCATAGTACCTCAAACCTCCCCCCTCACTTATCTAAGTCGCATGCGGTTAAGTCCTCCCAGGAGGTTCGCATCGTTGGATTTAGATCCAACGCCTTGGACCTCCTGTCCCCTTTTTCCTTGCGCATCTGCGCGATGGAAATCGGAGGGCCATGACCTCCCCTTTCCAAATCGTGTGGCTGGGACCTTCTCCCAGTCACTTAGAACATAACGGTTCCAAACATAACATCCGATGGCTAGGACCTCCCCATCCTTTTAATCCAGCGGTGGAGAGATTCGCCCTGTTCTTCTCCTAGCTTGGGCTCTCGTGCTCGAGCCATGGCAGTGGGCAAAGTCAGAGTGGGGTCTTGTCCAACGGCTCTGCCCTGCAAGCATTTATTGCGTGGGCAAAGTCAGAGCGGGGTCTTGTCCAACGGCTCTGCCCTGCAAGCATTTATTGCGTGTCAGCCCCTTTCCGCCCCTAGGCCATGCCCTGTCCTAACCTACTCTGTCCCATCCATCTTGTCCAAGTCCAGGACCTCCCATGGGCTAAGCTCACCATGAGCTTAACCCCTAGTGCAGGACCTCTCCTGCCCTAGGTATAAGAACCCCTCGGGCTCCCCTTTGGCTTCTTTTACACACCATTGAGTTTGGCCTTGCCTGTGCTTGGCCGAGCTTGTCCTCCACCGACCTCCCTTTTGGCTGCCATTGTTGTAGTCCTTGGAGCTCCTCGGTGGCTTGTTCCAGTGGCTCCCTCTTCATCATCTCCCTCATTTTGTGCTTCCCAAACCTTCTGGGGTTAACCCTAACTCATTTTGGGTTGACATTTTTCAGAGGTGGTCAAAGTGGATCTTGAAGTTGGAGCTTTGGCCGTGGAGCAACCTCATCTTCTCCAGCTCCGGTCCTCACCTTCCTCGACCTCCTCAGTTCCTCTGGACCTCCAGGTAACCTCCTGTTAGTCCTTAGAGCTGGGCACCTGCATGTATGGAGTTGCGGAGCTTTATTTTATTATATATGTCTTTTGGCCGTGCTTGTCATCGTTGTCCTCTCCGGCTCGCCGGCGTTCAAGGCCGTCGCCGCCGTCGAGAGTGAGCCCATGGTGTGCGCAACACTATTGCACACACGTTGATGTCTTAGGTTGTCGCCGGCGAGGTCTGTATCGCCGGCAATGGCCACATCTTTGAGCTCGGGATCTTTGTCGGACAAGAACAGCAGCGCTGTTGTCGTTTTTAGGACAAAGATCCGCCGCGTTAAATGCGCTAATCATTGCTCAACCTCGTTAATCATTGGGGTGGTCTTAACTGCATTTAATTTCGCCCTTTGCGCGCATTTAAGACCTCGCGTGCGGACCTCGTCGTTGTCCCGTGCGCCTTAACTCCATGTCCGCACGCGCGTGCACGTGCGCGAGCGCTAAGGCGCTGGATCTGGCCGTCCAGGACCTCCTCCGAGGAGATCTTGAACGTCCAGGACCTCCCCCTTGCGCAATCTTGGCCGTCCAGACCTCCCCTGGAGGTCTGTGACGTTTGGACCTCCGCTTAGGACCTCCCCGAGGTCATCTCAGCCATTCATGACCTCCCTCGGACGATCTGGACCATTAAGGTTCTCCCTTGGAAAATCTGGACCGTCCAAGACCTCCCCTGTGAGGTCCTGACGATGTAGATCTTCCTCGGGGAGATCTTGGTAGTTTAGATCTTCCTTTGGAAGATCTCAACCATTGAGGACCTCCCTCGCTTAATCTGGGCCGTCCCGGTCCTCCCCCTTTTGTTGTGGTCCGTTGGATGCAGCATCAACGGCCACGACCGCCCCTCTGCTCGCGCGCGCGTTGCTGGGAGGACATGGACCGTTGGATCCGAGATCCACGGCCCGTGACCTCTGGACCTCACGAGCGCGCGTGTGCGTTAACTCCTGGGAGGTCTTGAGCCGTCAAATTTAAGATCTGTGGCTCACGTCCTCCCCTGCCTTTGTGGTTTTAGGAAAATTCCAGAGAACTGTTATTTTAAGAACTGAAAAAGGTATGAACTTTAAAAATGCATAACTATTTCAATTTAAATCCTAATGAGGTGGTTCAAATTTCTGCAGCTTTGGGTTGAGCTGAGCTCTAATCTAAAAATGGTTGTGAGCTCAGTTCTGTTCTAGAAAAGTGAATTGCAAATAGATTTCAAAACTAACTTTAACTGTTTCTTTAAAAATTCAATTAACTTGTTAAATGCATAAGTAAATCCCTGTAGATTATTTTTGAGTGAATCCAACTTTGTTGGCTTTCTTTGTTAATGCTCTAAATGTTAGAATAGGATTTAGGCATGTCACTGTTCTCAGAAAACTTTCTTGTGCATTATAATTTTGTTCAATTTCTTGTTTTTGGAAAATTGTAGAAAACGCCTAATAGCTCCAAATGAGGTGAACTCAATTGTGTTATTCATCTCATGAGGTGTTTGTTCTACTGTAAAACTCTCAGCTGCACCACCTCCCTAGAAAATGTTGCCTCATAATTAAATTAGTGAATAGTGGCAGTTTGGTATTTTTAGGGCTGAGCAGATTTATTTTGCTCATAACTTTTGTATTGAGAATCCAAATCCATTGGTTCTTATTGCTAAATTCCCTAAAAATCATCCTCTTGCTGCTGTAGAAATTTCAGAGCATTTGGAGTTTGTTTGCTGTGCTGTCGTTGTGGTTTTCATCGTTCTTATCGTTTCTTTTCGCATTTTTCGTTAGGTGCCGACGAGTACTTTGATCCCGTGAGTGATCCTCAGCAATATATTGAGCAAAATCAGCAAGGCAAGCAGTGTGATCATATCCATTTATTGTCCCATTACTTTAAAGTTTAATACTTTGTTTCACTTATATGTATGCATGCTACTTTGTGTTAAAAATGTCGTTAGTGATCCTATAGATGCATATTCTGTAGGTAAATGTTCATTCTCTACTACTAAGCCTAGGATTATCTTGCTGCGATTTAGAGTTATTTGGATGGACCCTTATAAACTAGTAGTTTCGTCGATAATGCTTAGAAATGCTTAGATAACGGTAGAAATGGGCGGTTGTCGACATTATGTCGAGGACCTTGATCACACTAAAATTTTTATTCCATTTTGTCCTTCTAGTGTTTTGTTACCTTGTAAACAAATAAAACAAAAATGAAACAAAACTGTTATTGACTTGGGCACAATGGATGTTGGTGTGATATGTTGGGTGTGAATGGAATGGTGCCTAGGTCCCCAAGGACCGAGTTACTTGTGTCACTAAGCCAAGCGCTCTTGCGTGCTAACCACACGAGGGGGATATGGGACCTCTCTTGACTAAGTACTTTGAGAGGTGTTAATTATGAGCTGGTCGGTGGGTGTGTTTTAAATGTGTATGTGTGGTGTGGGAGGGGATGCATTAGCAGACCGGTTAGGCTGCCTAATGTGTCCTTATCCCGTGGGTTCTTGACTCTTAATTAGCATCATCCATTGGAAATGTCTCGTAGGACTTAGCGTGCGGCATACCAAAGGAAGTGTGCTAAATCATGTGGCGAAAAGGCGGTCGGCGTGTGGGTACATTGGTACACCCCTGCAGGGTTAAAACTATTCGAATATCCTCGTCCTAGGTTATGGACATGCTTGGTAAGGTCGTGCAAGAACTAGACTTCAACATTTAACTAAAACTTGATGGGTTGGTATGAATGGATGTTCATGCTATTGTGGTGGCTATTGGGTTAGTCACTTCCAGGATTGTTGTTGTTACATATTGTTATTATGTACTTGTCTCGTTGTTTTTGCAAATGTAAAATGAATTGCAAAATTGCTTTGGAATCTATTTAAATATTGTAAATGAAATCTTGCTTTATGCTAAAATAAGTCCAAAGCCTCATCCACTTAAATAAAGCTTGCATGTAGTTAAACTATAGTTACGTTATATTACGTCGGTCTTGCGAGTACATTTTGTACTCATTTGCTTTGCTTAATAACTTTGTTGCAGAGGAGGTAGGGTCCAAAGGGCTCTACTTTTGTGAGATGTGCATGGGTTGGGAATCGAGCTAGGCGTCTTGGTTGGTTGCCTTGTGGGCTAAAGGCAAACCTTGTGGCTCTCTTTTGTTTATCGCCATCTTATGGCATGTTGCTTCCGCTGTGTTATCTTTATTGTTGTATTTGGCCGGTCAGCCCCTTTTGTAATAACTCTATATGTTGTATGTCTTTTATTCGAGTCGTGTTTTGGTTCTATGTCTTGAATAGAATTGATGCATGATTTTGTAAAGGGGTGTGTATACTGCATTCGGGAAGTATACATATCTCGAAGACACAGATTATTATGTTTGTAATGCTAGGGTCAATGGATGACTAAGTATTACAAGCCTAATAACCCGGGGTCCTCACAAGCTAGTTGTCTTTTTTCGATATAAAGCCTTTGTTATTCTTGCCATTTCTCTTCTCTATGACATTTTTATTGATCTGATTGTTCTGACTGGAAGTGCTTGGTGCATCTTTTGCTCTTACCTTTTCTTCCACATCAAGGGAAACAATGAGATCCTTAATAGATATCTCTTCCCTCTTGTGCTTTAAGCTAGTGGCAAAACCCTGCCATGAAGCAGGAAGTTTGGCAACAATGCCCGCAGCCACAAACTTAGGAGGCAAAACACAACCTAGATGTGCAATCTCTCTGACCAGTAACTGTAGCTCATGAGCCTGTGGAACTATCGACTTAGCATCGCTCATGCTGTAGTCGAAGAATTGCTCGCACATATAGAGCCACCGACCAGCCTCAGCTTCGGCATATTTGTGCTCGAGTGCATCCCACAACTCTGTGGCGGACTTGAAGTCCATGTACACATCATAGAGCTAGTCGGATAGTATGGTCAGTATGCATCCAAGGGCTGTGTTGTTATTTGTGTCAAAACGCCTGGTCTATTCATCCGTAATTGGATACTGTGTATGGATCACCCACCACAGCCCCAAAGACATGAGCCAAAACTTGACCCTTGTCTGCCATCTACGAAAGTTCTGACCAGAAAACTCTCAGGTTTCATAGCATCAGAAGCACCAACCATTGCTAGATCACAAAAATATCTACAATAAGGTTTCTGGATTGTTGGAAATGTGGATAACATTTTAATTCCAGATTTTATTGTGAGGCAAAGATCATAAATAACTAGTGATGCATAAAACGATACTAACAGCAGGCTACACAATGCACTTCTAAATATACTCAATATCATGATTATAACAGAATATACTGGTCGTACAGACAACTTATAGTATAGGTCGATGAAGAACAGGAAACTATGCAGACTTGATGTAGTGCAGATCGAAGACGTCGTAGTGCAGCAAGCGGTCGTCTTGAATCTTGTTGCCGAAACCTTATTGCATACATGCGGTGAACTCTGCGACAATGGTTCGTAGATACCTCTCACCCTCCTTCTCGGTGCACACCGAGGAGAAGGGACGGCTTGGTTCAAAATAGCATAACCCTCCAGCACAAGAGAACAGAGAGGAAGAAGTAGAATAATTGGAATGGTCTGGACCTCTCGAAAACCTTTTAAGGGTCGATTCAATTACTCTCTAGTAACTGCTCAATAAAGCACACATTAGAACACTAATAACTGCTAATTAAAAAACCAATTAATGGTAATTAAGCACAATTTACCATATCCTGAATACACGTTGGTCTTTAGTTTTGACCACTGGTCTACAGCTTTGACCACGTTCTCCAAGGGAGGTTCAAGAGGATCTCCCGAAGAGGTCTAAGGGAAACCTCCAAAGGAGTGTGTTCTCTCCACGATCACCCAGGAGGTCTTCCACGACCACCCGGAGGTCTTCCAGGACCACCCAGGAGGAATGCACGGTCAGCAAAAGAAAGGTTGGGACTAAACCATGCATGGTTTGGAATTTAGGAATGAATGTGCCTTTACAAATATGGGCCCAATTCTAACATAAAATACGTGATATATTGCAATGAATTTAAAAGTGTCGGTGGTAAATTGCACTAATTTTAAAACAAGGATAGCAGGTTGGCAAATTAAGTCGAGGTGGTAAATTTCACCAACTCAAATGTATAGGTGGAGGATTGCAAAAATGTATAGGTGGGGGTTTGCAAAATTAGGAAAGGATAGGTGGCAATGGCATAACTAGTAGTACTACAGAAAATATCTTCACAGACGGTTTAAAAACGTTATCACAGACGATTTCGTGAGCAAATGCGAGTTTATGGGTCGATAATGACATGAGGTCATCATAGGCAGCTTTTAGAACAAATCATGATGCATACTATCCTGAGCGGTTATTAACTCGTAACCGCTGCAGTGATAGTTGACTATCCTGAGCGGTTTGTAGATGAAATTGTCTATGATAGCTAATATATCCTGAGCGGTTTATAGGTAAAACCGTCTGTAATAGCTGATATATCACAGAAGGTTTGTAGATGAAACCATCTGTGATATATATTCTCTATAAAGTTTCCAAGTAGTGGCTACTTGTGCCTTTAAAACCGGTTTCATATATATATATATATATATATATATATATTGTTCGTAGTCCCTCAGCCACTTTCGGGGGTTGTGAGGAGGATGAGACCGCAGCCACGGATAACTTCATTGAGCCTGCAAGTTCACGAAGCATGGCTGACAGGAGAACGCGTGGACATACAATTACCTGGATGTCGTCGATAGGTAATTGGACTTGACATCAAAGAATAGTTGGTTGCTGATACATGAAGCCACTTCCCAGTCGGAGTACCTGCGCATCCACGTCACTTTCTCAACATGGTGTGGACGCGCAGGTACTCCGACTGAGAAGTGGCTTCATGTATGAGTAACCAACCATTCCTTAATGCTAAGTGCATACTGCACACAATTGTTTTCTATACGTTGGTTCTTTTAGTAAAATATGCAAATCAAATCTTTCTCAAAAAACATTAGCAGAGTAAATGACCAAACTCAAGACCACTTGAGCTATACCGTATTGCCATGAGATGAAACCAACCATTTCTCGCACCACACAAAAATAAGCATTGTATGCTCTGCTTGGAACAAATTAAGCACTACACATAAGCTAATCAACAATCATTAATAAATACTCCCTCCGTTCTTTTTTACTTGACTTCTTATAATCCGTGTGGTCAAACTTTCTAAAGTTTGCCTACCAATAGATTTAAAACTATCTAGATTGACTACATAAAAATTATATCATTAGATTTGTCGTTAAAAATACTATCATAATATTATAATTTTATTACTACATCTTAATGTAAAGTTATAAAAAGTAACGGTCAAAGTAAAAAAGAACAGAGGTGTAATAACTAACAGAGTCATAATTCGATCAGTCTAATTGTTCTATGGTATCTGATCTAAAACCTTTTCAGGCTTAACGTCTGCCGGACGGGGAGTGGTGTCGTTGTATCCGATGCCCTTTCTTCTCGTTGGGAAGATCAAGAACACAAAAGTCGATAAAACGCCATCTCGAGTGGTAGGTTCTTGGCTGACTCTTTGGTGTCTGCTTGGCGGTGTTTGAGAAAAAGCGGTTTTGGAGCCCCCGTCATTGAACGCAATGGTGAGAACACCACCGCTTTGAAGAAGGTGTGCGAAATCCAACACCCTCGGCGCAGCTTCGGAGCTTCTTGTGCGGCGGCTCCCCTCACCCTCCTCCCGGACAAGTTGAACACGTTGAAGCCCGCACTACTACTGAAAAGGCCTTCACAAGCGGTTCAAAACGCCATCACGAGCGGTTTCGTGAGCACTTTGAGTTTATGGGTCGATAATGCATGAGGTCATCACAGCGATGCGTAAATGAAACCGTTTGTGATAGCGAAAAATCACAGACGGATTGTAGATGAAACCGTCGTGATGCTTGACTATCGCAGACGGTTTCATCTCTGCACCGTCTGTGATAATCAATATCACGATAGTTTCATCTACAAACTATCGTGATATTCTTTGCATTGCTAAATCTATTTCTGTTTATTGGCTAGTCTCAGGAAATGCTAGCTATGCCCTCTGAAACAAGCACATCCAATTCGCATTCATTTCAGAAGCAAGCACATTAAATTCGCATTCATTTCAGAAACAAGCACATCCAATTCACAAATCAACTAAAATTAACCATTAATATACATTTACACACATATACCATTAAGTTCAATTTATCCCAATCAAATTCAATCTACACAGTGGAAACTCCCATCTGGATCTATGACCTGACTGTTCAGGAATGACGCAAGGTGTGATCGAACTTTCATGAGCTCGCTCTGTTCCAATGCAGTTTTGGCGATGGTTGCAACCTGTCGATAGGAAGATTAAATTCGTGCTTATATAAATTGGTAAGTATATATGAAATAATTCTTGCAAGATTGACAAACCTGAGGATCATTGGTGATCGCGGAACCGTTGAGTAGTTCCATGTTATGGCAAACATAGTATCCACAGACGTTGCGGCCCGACGGCTGCTGGTAGCACTGCAAAAATAGAATTGGTTAGTTCAAGAGGCATTACTATGAAGTGTTATATAGAATAAATGTGTACTAGCTAGCGAGTACCGGGAAAGTTAGATCATGATGCAGCGACCTTCCCCTGCAATACCTTCTTGTAGCATTTAACATGTCGAACGCCCTACGTGACTCCAAGAAGTTAGCCTTAGCCATTGCAAAGGAAGGAAAGACTACAATAGAGTTTCTATGGAGGAAATGTGTTTACCTGTTGATTAAATTCCAAATAACTGTGAAGTTGTGTTTGGTGGACCTCTTTAGGGAATCTAGGTATATTACCCATTTCCGTTTTGGTATAATTACAATTAGAATCCAGTGATAGCTACACATGTATGTCAGCATGGTCATTAAATCTAAGTTCGTGTTACTTATAAAGTACAAATCAACAAGTATAGCAAGTACTGCAACACTTACTCCTGGTTGTAGGGCAAAAGTATGTATTCCTTGTTGCGGTGAGCCCGAAAAAACTCTATAACGTAATCCTCGACGAATGTTGCATTGACGATGTTTTTTCGGAGACCACGTGTGGGTTGAGAAACCTACGGTGATTTCCTTTTTCCGGCTTCATACATCATGTATCTATATACAAAAGTAAGGAGTTATATATAACATTTATCGGTATTACAAGAACATTGACCGTGATTGTACACACTTACAGTGTCCAGCATCGTATGAGTGAGACGTCGAGCTCGTCGAGGTTGAAGAGACAGAACAAGTCCTCAAAGGTCACCGTGAAGACACAGTCTTGATGCTTGTGGTTAAAATGATGCTCCTTGAACTTGACGGTGACACCCGAGTGTCGTTGATCAACCGGCTTATTGGACTGTTCCATGTACCATGTATGCAATGCCGTGCAATCCGGTCTTGAGGTAGGGCTGTCTAACCTCTCGACCAATGGCTCGCCTAGCACAATTTCAGACCCAGCGACAAGAAGGGATATCGAGCGAGTCACCGTCTTGATTTGCCCTTCTTTGCCTCGCTTTGTATAGGTCGACTTCACAAGAGTCGATGAGCACGAGTGTAGATGCATGTGATGCAGGGCCCCTTGAGTGTCGGTGCGGGTAACCGGTGCGATCGGCTCGATGGACTTAATACCATTGTAGGACATTCGTGAAGTTGACAGGAGCGGTAGCTCGAGCGAGATGTCCCCTTGGGCCACTGGATGAATGTACCAACGGCTTGCTCTAGAGTCACGACCTTGTCGTTTGGGGGAAGTTGCAGCGGGACAGCCTCGAAATTGGCACAAACACCGTCCACATTCACTTTTGCGAAACCCGGCGCTAGATTTGCACCGTGAACCAAAGCCCTGACACTGGATGGATACACCTGGCCCCAAGTAGCATCTAGGGCAACAGAGACATATCTCACTTGGAGCTTGCACTTCATAGCCACCTACATAACGATACAAAATTAGCTGCTCCAACAGGCCTATCAATGGATCAAGCATTCCAGAGATAATAATTATTACTTGGATGTCATCGATGGGAAATCTGCCGTCACCTATTGGGGTAGGGTTAGGGTTGGACACGCAGCTACTCGGAAGTTTGGGGGGGCTAGCTAGCACAGTAGGGGCAGGGGCTTACAACTGATTTGGGAGTTACAATTCCCTAATCCTTTCCTCAAAGGTCTTCATCTGTCGTTGCTAGGCAGCTCTGATCTCACCTCTGATGGATTCAGTGATCTCATCTCTGATGGATTCAGTGAGCTCATCTCTGAGGATGCACGAATCTCCTCTCGTAGCTTTGCATCGCGCTCGGCTTTGGCTCTCTTCCTACTCTGGTACGATCCGGAGTCCGCTTGGAACCATTTTTGCTATGTTACATAAACACCAGCGTCTCTCGTGCGACCCGGATGCTCATTGTTTCCTAGGGCCGCAGAGAGTATATCTTTTTCCTGGGAAGATTGTGCACTCAGCGTTACCTGCAATAGCCCGACATGTCATTTCACTTCCTACGAAGTTATGGAGTAATTACAAACTAGGTAGTTCGATATCTTACGGTATTTGGGACACTTCTGGTGCGTGGGGTTTGGAAAGGAGACTTCCCGTAGGCCCGATCGTAACCTCTCAAATAATCACTATCGGGCGCGCACATCAGTGATCTCGGGAAATGGCGGGGAGACATTCGAATAGCTTGCCTGCTGGTCCTGATCCCTCCATATCGGGATTTTACCCGCATACCCAGCGGTGCCGAGTCTGTGGGAGTGCTTGTTTTTTTGCCTGGAGGGCCGTATGCGCTGCACTTTCACTCTTAAATTCATCTGTCGTCTTCTTCGCCACAAACTCGGCTCAGGACTCTTCCAAGAATGGATACTTGTGGAAGGGCCTCAGATCCTTCTCCACGTAGTTCTTGACAACCGTGCTCTTGAAGTTCTTCCACGCTTTGCACGCCTGTAGCAACGCGTGTCGTCGCACGGAGTCCAGGTGTTCTGCCGGGATCTCGAACGATTTGAGAACTTCCGTCAGCAGAACAGTTTTCAGTAGTTCGGGCACCTCCTTCCACGAATCGTAGGTGACGCTGCCCCATTCCCGTTCAACTATTCCGACCATTCTCCGGAATGCGGACACTGCTTGGCGATGCTTATGCTCCAATAGCTCACCTTGATCACGAGGAAGGTGTCAATGAAGTCGGGGAAGGTCCAAGGCGGCTGGTTGTCGATCGGTGAACAGAGGCGACGGCGGCAAGCTCCTCGGCAACAATAACTGAAATGGACCACACGAGCGGGCTCAGTAAGGTGAGGCGATACTTAAACCGGGCACGGAGTGGCGATGGACTCACCGGGCTTAGAGATCTCCCGCGGTTACTGTAGCGCCAGAGATGGAGATCAAGAAGACTCTGTTGGGGAGCTATATATGTACACTGCACCGTCTGTGATGTGTTAATTATCACGGACGGTTTTTGTTTTTAACAAAAACCGTTTGTGAAGAGGTCATATCACAGACGGTTCATGTTTAAAACCGTCTGTGAAGTATCACAGAGCGGTTACGATTAAAACCGCCTCGTGATATTGCAATATCACGAGGCGATTTTAATCGAAGCCGTCTGTGATACTTCCTGACGTTTTCGCTATGAACCGTCGTGATATGACCTCTTCCTGACGGTTTTAAGCGTGAGAATAACACGAGCGGTGGGTAAACAAAAATAAATGCGAGATTGTGTTTATCTGACGGTTTCGATGAACCATCTGTGATCAGACGTCCAGTATTAGTATTTCTGTAGTAGTGCCGCAGCGTGGCCGCGCCGTAGTAGAGCTTGCCAATGGGGCCGACTATGCTATCCGTGAAGGCGAAGAAGACGGACGAAGCGGTGAGGGAGGCGACCAGCCCTGCGGTGAGCCACCGGTTGGAGCTGTAGCACTGGCCGTGGTTGGTGAACGACGGGGACAGCGCTTGGTATGCCAGCACCGTGCCCGTCGGCAGGAGCTGGGCCAGGTTCGCCGTGCTGGACATCACCTTGTCAGTCATCGTCACCGGGACGGGGGGCATCGGGTCTCTCTTGGAGTCATTGACATCCTTAGGCGAGGCCGTGCCGGCCTCCGCTGCCTCCGGCGCCTCGCCGTTGCCGTTGGTTTGTGGTGGCATATGGATAAGGGTGGCTTCAAGTGATGATGCCATTATGTTCTTGCTTGGTGTGTATGTGTGACTCGTAGGAATCTGCTTCATGCGTTCGGGATGGCTTCTGTTTATATAGTAGAATCATTTGGGAATCGTTCCACGGTGGGCCCGTTGATTGTTTCTGTAAATGTGGAAGAGCTTGGTATACATGCATAGACTTGAACTAGGAATGTGATCTTGATACCCCCACTTGGAAGAGTATTCTTGATTTATAATTAATCAATGAACCCACTTGGAATTTACAATGATTTCTAGTTTTGTTGTTACCACGCTATGAACTTGACATTTTTTTTACCTTCTCTAACCCGGTATGGCCGAAAGGGTTGCTGAAGATGATTGAACGATTTTCCCAACAGCCTGGTAGTTTATTTTTTGTGTAATGACTATTAGTGTAATGGAGACAAAGCTATAATGACAAATTTCCCACCGCAGATGTGGAAGTCTCGCTGCACGTGGAAGTTTTGCTAATTTTGAAGTCCTCAATTCAATTTTTTCTCTTACGATTAAGCAGACACCACTACTAGAAAACGGGTATTCCCTTACAGTTAAAAACTGTCAGTTAAATGTAAAAAACCGTCAAGTTTTAATTTTCTGACGGTTACCTGTCACGCAAAACCTCTCAAGGAATTAAATTTGGCTGACGGTTACCCGCCAGGGATATTAAACTTGACAGTATTACCTGTCACAAAAAACGGATTTTCCTGATGGGTCAAACCGTCAGGAAAATTCATTTTATTGACTGTTCTATAACTGTCAAGGAAATTAAAACTAACGGTTTGTACCTGTCAGGAAAATAGATTTCATTGACTGTTCTGTCACCGTCAAGAAAATTAAACATGACGGTTTGTACCCACCAGAAAATACGTTTCACTGGCTGTTTCTGTCACCGGCAAGAAAATTCAACCTAACGATGTTTACCCATCAGAAAAAATTATTTCGTTGACTGTTCTGTCACCGTCAAAAAAATTAAACCTGATGGTGTTTACCCGTAAGAAAAAATTATTCCGTTGACTGTTCTATCACCGTCAAGAAAATTAAGAAAATTTTATTTCGTTGACTGTTATGTTACCTTTAAGAAAATATAGGCTGATGGTTTGACCCGTCAGCAAATTTGATTTCCATGACTGGCTTGTTACAATAGTTTTTTTTGCAGCAGACATTAAATTTGTAACAATCAACTTGCGAGATAAGCATTGATATCCGAATCTTATACATCCATGCATCATATAATCAATTCACAAAACCATCCTTGCATCAATCAAGAAACATATAATCAATGAACAAACATATAAAAAGTTTAGCTTTCATAGACAATCCTTAGCCAATACATCATTCATGTTCTAGCACAATCATATCAATTCATAAACTTCACCTCCAGATTGGTTCATCCATCCAAACGACATCTAAAGTCAAGTACCACGTACAAAAGTCACAGAAGTCTTCATTTCCATTACATTCAAGTTCAGCTAGTCAAAAGAACTGCAAGAGATCACTAAAAGTCACAGAATGACAGCATGGTTGTTGTCTCCATCAATGTCGCCACTGTAGTTGTCCCTATCATTTGCATCAGCGTTACCATCGACAGCACCGTCATCCGGTTGTGAGCCCACATGGGAGGATCCAGTCCTAGTCCCTTGCTGCAAGGTGAAAATATTATGTCAACTTGAGTTGAAGAAACCATAATAGCTTGTAATGTTGTTTGAATTATCACAGTCCTATATTAAATACCCATCCCACAATATCATGTCTTGTGGCACTAAAATGTGCACCCCACCCCTGGATCTTCCAATACAAAATGTGCACCCCTGGATCTACTAAGTTAACAAATCATGGCAACTAGTCAAGAATATGTGAGCTTAAAATAGTTAGCTTAAGAACATGTGATGCTTGGCATATACTCAAGATTAGTTTAGCCTCGCAAACAACTCACAAGTATGTGTGTACTAACTAGCAGAAAAAGTCATTTGCCACCTTACCATCAACAATAATTAAATGAGATTCAGGTTATGCCCATTTTTAGAACATTCAACATTAGTCCACTCGCTCACTACTGCACTGCTTGTTGACAGTCTGACACACCAAAAAATATTAGTTGTGTAGTACAAATGGTCCTCCATATGACAAAGGTGACAGATGAAAAGTACCACTTGAAGTTGAACTATGCAACAAGGCAAAATAATAGTTTGTAGGGAATTCTGTTTGTACACAAGGCAATAATTGTAGGTATTAAATGATGTTACCTATGCTTGTGCAGGTGTTCCACGGCGTAGCATCTCTGGTGGTGGTTGTTCGCCCATCTTCTCGAAAAGCATCTACAATTGAAAAGTACCATTTGAAGTTCAACTTTGCAATCTGTTTATAGCCAATAGTATGTTTCATAATTCATCTAGGCTATATGCCTATATATGTTATTGTTGTGGCGTGGATGTCTGAGCTATTTGTACATGTAATTGGTCAAATGCTACTTCTGTTGCTACGGTAGGTAATATTGTAGTTATTTACTTTGCTATTAGCATTTCCTTTCTCTCATTGTGGCATATTTTTAAAACTTTGGTTATTTTTTTTTTTATAAAAACTACAATCATGTCAGAGTTTGGGAAATCAGAAATATTTGCTTTAGGTCTTATTATCTAATTAGTTCTCAGAAATCCAAACATTGGTGTTCCAAATCTTTGTAAAGGAGATACATTTGGAACAGCTCAGTAGTACTTTTTTCTTTTTCTTTTTAAACAATGCTGAGTAGGTTTTCTGCATACATGTGGCTCCAATGTACTTCTGGACTGAGTATTTGTTTCTTCTAAAAGATAATTTTCTAGACGATCAAAGTATGCGCTTCTAAAAGTCACTCTTCCCTTCTTCATGATTCTCTGAGATTATAGTGTTGTCATGGTGTATCCTGGGCAAATCTTCTGTGATGTTTCACTTGTGAAGTATTGAAAACTGAAAACAAAGATATGTATAGTTGATCAGTTGATCCTACCAAATGTGGAGCACTGTAATTTTTTTTTGCCTGGAAAATCCGTCACTGTTGTAATGTAAATTAATTTATAGTTGATAAATCAGCTAATGAAGCATTTTGATTTTGTGATGAAAATGTACCAAGCTAGTAGAAAGATATTAAGACTGCAAATTGAAGTTATTTTAGAACATTTGAAGTTCTAGTAGTCATGAACTTACAACTTACAAGCACAAAAGTTTGTGATATTATGTTCTGTAGGTCTGAAATATTTTTTATTCCCATACTGGGTGTTGAATCCTGAACTAATTGCTATGCGATATAATGCAGAGTCAAGATTCTCTTAGTTGCAGTGTCACCTGATTCGACTCAAATGCATGTGTTTGGCCTTATTCTTTTGGTTGTTAAGAACATTTGTCTCCTGTGAAGGAAATTTGAAGATATCTTTGATGTGGATCATTTTATAAACTATTTGAAGGATGATGTACGCGTTGTCCGAGACATCGCTGATCAGTTCACAGAAAAAGATGAGCTTTTCACCAGCATGAAGTAGGTGCTATATTTTCACTTACTCCTTGTCTTAACTACCTCTGCTTTCAGAAATTGATGTACAACATGCAAACACTGTTGATAATGAACTTTGCATTAGCATTTTCTGTCATCAGTAGCGTGCATTTATGATTTTGGTGAATTCATCTAAATAGGTATGGAAAATCTGAAATTACATTCATGTTGATATACTGTGAATCTCATGCGTTCTTAGTTGGTCTTCTAGGAGTTCATTTACTTTGTTTTATAAAATTGAAGCAGTTTTTCCTTTAAGGTTATGCTTGTTTCTGTCTCAAAATTAGTACAACTGTTCGTACAATTTAATTTCTTAATCCAAAATGTCCAATCAGCTTCCATGCTAATGTAAAGGGAATGTCGTTGTCTCTTTTTTCGTTTATGTGTAGTTTGTGCTGTACAAATTATAATGTACCATATCTTTGATATACATTGAGTAATCTCTTCAATTTCAGGTATGACAGTGTTCCAATGGAGATTAACCAGCTAAGTTGCAGAGTTAATTATCATGCATTAAAATTCCTACCTGATATTGAAGAAATGGCTGATAAGCTGGCAGCAAGGATGAGAAACCGAACTGGCAGCGTAAATCCATACATGTAAGCTATAATTACTATCTTCTGTTCGACCTATCTAGATTTTTTTTTGAAGGATCACCTGGATTTGACAACTTATGTTCATTTCATAGTTTTGAAGGAAAGGTTTATTTCATAATCAAGCGTTGACACTCTCAAACTCTAACATGATTGTAGTTTTGATAAAAAAAAATAACCTAAAGCAATAGATGATGCATGTGCAACTATTGACTCACACCATGTTTTATGAAGGCATTCATGTCTCTTTCCATTCATTTCATAAAGCAATACTATGCAACAGTGACATCAATTGTAAATGTGTATGAATGAACATTATTACCAAGATCATCTGGTGGTGAACTTCTTGTGTCTGGAGTAGTTCTTGATTATGTCGAACCATATTTCGATAAGAGGTGGAATTGGATGGCCTGATGTTTCTTGATTTGGCAGCTGCTAGAACATCATCCTTCTTGATAGCACATTCCCTATTGGTACACGGCCATAGGGCATGCCACCATGGATGTTGTACAATATGCTTCCATCAAGTGGTCGCTGCTCTCAATCATCTTCGTATTGAGCCATAACAGCAGTAGAGTAATCATCCTGGAACAAAAGCAACATTTAAGCATCTTTCCTGAAAGCTAAGTTCACTTGTAAGAATACAAACAAGGGAGCACTTACAATGTATTTATGTGCTTTCTGGCTACTGACTGGACCACTACTACCACTACTATCCACATTTTTCATGCCTGACTTCATTACAGCATATGTGTTTAGCCAAGTAGACTTTTATGGTCCATATTTGTCTTCCTACAATATGGTGAAACTCTTTATAGCCTTGAATTGTCTTAGTAAAGTTCCTAGGTTATGCTTGTGAACTTGTGAGGGAGACTACTAATATGTACAAGACTCTTAACAATATTCAACTTACTGATAAATCCTACAAAAGAAAACAGGCACTACAAGCTATAAGTTGTAATGCGACATGTTTTGTTAATTATCATGGATAAGGAGCTTCTTCCTCCCTAACAATCCAGTAATGAACTTTAGTCCAATAATCCTGGCCATTTTGAATGAAGTGTACTTGTATTCAATTCAGTAGTTCTACTTTTAAAAACCGTAAATAATTTCAATTCAACCAAGTATGTACTGCTTGATATTTATAGCATCATTAAGTGATGAAGGAGCCTATTAGTTTCTAATGACAAAAAAGTGCCTCCAAGGCTTTGGTAAGGAGTAGATATGCAGGTTTCGTTTACCTTGAATCAGAGCTTACTTTGGACATTTGAGTGCACTGGAACGATTGCTAACCAACCAGAATATGAAGTTCAACTTGATGTCTTGATGGAATGGAACGATTCCAACTTGAAGGATATTCTTTTACAGTAAGAGAGGTATTTACACCTCATGAATCATGTGCAATGTGCAAAACATAAAACAAATTGTGACATTTATTTTCTAAAAAATGAATGTTATAATTGTTAAGATTTGAACATCTTATTTCACTAATCAATTTTGCATTTTAGGTTATATGACTTAAGACAGACATGCTTTATTGAACGGCATGAGGTAAGTTTCATTTCCCATTTTTGTGCCACCAGCTAAGGTAGAATAGTGTGCAAGAAGCCCTAGCTAGATCTGAAGAGCTTGATTCATACCAGGTATTGTTGGGTCTCCACGTACGGTCGCGAACCTCCTCGATTTTGAGCAGCATCGTCAGATTTCAACTGTGCTTCCTAGCCTCTCTTTTGTTTTGTCTTGAACTGCTCGGTGCATCGATTACGACAAAGATATGGCCATACTATGTCATTGCACCACCAAATCTGTCAGACCACAATTTTGGAGCTTGGGATCCACTGTGTATAGTTGTGTCATTCCCTAGATCAGTAGCTGACACACGCAGTTACATCATTGGTTCAATTGCATATCCCAAAATTGTCCAATTATTACACAATAATATACAAAGTACAGATATACCTTAGAGTTATTGTCCTGCGGAATGACCGAATCCGGCCACACACTCTCTGAGAGGCGGCAGCAGAAGAAGTGCCAAAGCACCGCGTGTGGAATTCTTCATGAAATGCCTACCGGCAAACGACTGTAGGCCCACGACCTAGCTCCTGGCCTTCTTGATCTTTAGTCTTGATCAACACTCGCAGCTAACCCTGTAGTCTTCTTGTCCCTCAGTTTTTGATCAGCACTCATAACCGGCCCAGGCAGGGCTACGACTAGGTTATGGTCAGTGGTTGTGGCCGTGTCTTGCAAAGGATGCCGGTTCAAGTTTGTGCCCACACCTGATTGTGATAGGAGGTCCTAGGATGGTCTTGGAGATGTTCTAGGGCGGACTTGGGGTGGTCCTAAAGGTCCTGGGGGAGTCCTAAAGAAATCATGCGGGGATCCTGGAGCTATCCCAGGGAGATCCTAGGGAGGTTTGTGGATATCCTGTAATGATATCCTGGAGATCCTGAAGTGGTCTTGAAAGGGGTTGAGGGAGGTCCGGAGGAGGTCCTGAATGGTCCTGTAACGGTCTTTTGGGGGGGGGGGTCCTGAGAATACATAAAAAGGGTACAGGAGGTCCAGTGGGTACGACAAAAAGGTACAGGAGATCATGAGGAGGTTCGGGGGAGGAGGTCCTGTGGATGCAACAGAAGGGTATAAGCAGTCTCGAGGAGGTCCTGGGGTTCGTAGGAGGTCTTGGGAATCCTGCGGAGGTCCTAGAAGATCTAGAGGAGGTCCTGTAGTTCATGAGGAGATCCTGGGGGATCTTGAGTGGTTCAAGGGAGATCCTAGTAGATCCTAGACCCACTAGAGCTGGCTACGAAGCTTGGAGGATGATCGTGAGACATCTGGTAGTGGTCCTAAATCGACTAATGGTGGTCGGGGTCATTTGGTAGAGGTCTTTAATCAGCTAAGGGTGATCCTAAGTCACCTGGTAGTGGTTTTAGAATATCCAGGGGTGGTCTTAAGACATCTGTTTAGCGGTTTTGAACAAACTGTTCGTAAACCTTGTCTATTGCAAATAGTCCTGAAGACGTCCTGGAGGAGGTCTTGGGGAAAATCTTGGGGGAGGTCCCAGTGGTGGTCCAAGAAGAGGTTTTGAGAGGGCTTAGAGGAAGTCCAAGGGGAGGTCCTGGGGATGTCTCAAAGGAGGTCTGGAAGGAGGTCTTGAGCAGTCTGGGAGAGGTTCCAAGGGGAAGTCCCAAAGAGGTCTTAGAGGAGGTCCAAGGGATCCGGAGATGGAGGTCCAAAAAAAGAGGTCCGGGGAGGTCTCGGAGGAGGTCAGTAAGGTGGTCATAGGAGGTCTTGGGAGTTCCAGAGGATGTCCTGGGAGACCCTTAGTAGTTTAAGGTAGGTCCCGAAAGGTCTGCAGATGTCCGGGAGGAGATCTCGTAGACCACACCCGGGGTAGGATGTATGTCCACGCACAGAGTGGACCGTGCTGGGTGCGATTAGTGTTCTTAGGGACAACGCTCGTAGGAATAATGCAAAAACCCACAACATGATATAATAGAAACATACATATATTCATAATAAGCCATACAGCCAATTGTTTTACAAAAAGAGTCATGAAAGCAGAAACCTTACAAAAGCCAGAGTACAGAAACGAAGATGAGTGTGGAAGCAAACAAGTCGAAATGGATCTATTCACCTTGCCCATAGGCAAGCGAGTGGGGTTCCCGGCCTAAGCTTCATCATCTTCAACACCATCCGGTTCCGCCTTTGGGTAGTAGTGGTCGCAGGGGTCTTGATCACATGGATCTGAAAAGATTAAAATGGCAGAGCCTGAGTACACAACTGTACTCGCGAGCCAACACACAATGTAGTTGTATAGATGCAAGGCTAGTCAAGGGAAGCTTTAAGGTTCTTTTATTTGCACAAAGCCAAGTTTGGAATAGATGAGTAGGAGTTTTCATTTGAAAAGTACTAGTGGAGGTCCAACCTCCTATACTCGGGTTATCCTGTAATTACCACTGGTCCCAGACCAGGCCTTTCTCAAATCCCTGGGGTCCCACCTCAGCTTTTCCCCTTTCATCACAAATGGTTTTGTAAAGATGAATACTATATCAAGCAAGTTCTCAGCACCGCTCTTGACCGTGAGCACGGCTATCATGATAATTTTCTTACTCTGCAGAGTTGCCACACTTTACCCACAAGAGGTAATCGCCTTGACATATACGCATGTTTCCTTGGACATGCGAATCAAGGGGAGATTACCACAAGGCCTTTACAATGCTCGTTCCTCGACGCAACCCCACTCGCTAAGGTTTCCACCGCCCAGTGCCATGCACTTCCAGGAGGTCCCCTCTTGCGCCATGTGGTTTCTCTGTGGCTCCCTTTCCCCTTTACCCATGCCACATTCCTCCAATGGTGAGGTCACGCCGAGGTGAGAAAATTAGTTGGCCAGGTCGTACCCATTATGGACTTGTGGTTACACTGTTTTTGCATGATAGGTCATCAAAAGATTCGGTCCTTACTTGACCAGTGCGGCACATCCACATACCAACCTCTTCTCGTGCCCCAGGCACCAGCCACTCTTTCCAGCCGCCCTAGTTGAAAATAGTTTTTCAGGTTTTGTTTGTTTTGAAAATAACCATTTACCTCAACATACCAGCCAGGCTCCCAGCCTTGCTGCCCAAATCTTTTTCCAAAGTTTTTAATGATTGTGATCAGGCAAATTAATGCCCACATGACAAAGTATCTAAGCAAGGCTAAGCATGACACTTAGATACAAACCTATCAACTAGTATGTAATCCATTAAGTCTAGGGTGACAAAGGATAATGTCCAAGTTCAAGGGCTGGAAGTTTATACACAAGTATATGTTAGGGTATTAGCTATGACCTAGACCAATTTAGTTTGATAAAACATAGCAATGTCGTTTCATAATTTAAAGCAACATAATTTGCAAAAGATAGGCTCAAAATAATCAAAGTGTTGACGCACCTTGGCCAATGTTCTGATAAAACTCTATATCCTGATATGCGACCTTCTCGACATCCTGCTAATAATTTCGCTCAATGTGAGAACCCGAGGTATTTAACTTGTAATACTTAACCATCCAATTGGCCCTAGTATTACAAATGAAATATCCCGACTCTCGGCGCATATGTACTTCCCAGAATTGCAGTACACATGCCCCATACAAAAATTAAACATCCATTCCATACACAAGTCATTACAAGCGTACAACTTAAAGGGCATACAAGATCATATTACAAAAGTAGGGCCGACTGGCCAAATAACAAGGTAAAATAACCAAAGTAGCAGCGGAAACATAAGCCATAAGATGGCGATAAACAAAAAGCCAAACGGTTTGCCATTACCCACAAGGCAACCGACCGGGCCGCCAAGCTAGTTGTCCTGAACGAAGTCGGTCTCACAATAGTCGATCCCTTGGGGATCAACCACCTCTGCAACAATTAATTAAGCAAAGCAAATGAGTACAAAAATGTACTCGCAAGACTTACGTGTAGTGTAACAGGCCTATACATAGCTACATGCAAGCTTATTTAAGTGGAGCAGGCTCTAGACTCATTTTCAGCATAAAGCAAGTTTTCATTTGCAATAATGTAATAGATTTAAAGCAGTTTTACAATCTGTTTTTATTTGACAAAAACAACAAGATATAAGTAACAGTAATAACAAGACATCCTTGAAGTGGCTAACCCAATAGCCACCACAACAATAGCATGAATTCCCCATTCATACCACCCACATCAAGTTTTAATTAAATGTTATAGTCTAGTTCTTGCACGACCTTACCAAGCATGTCCATAACCTAGGACGAGGCTATTCGAATAGTTTGAACCCTGCAGGGGTGTACCAATGCACCCACACGTCAGACCGCCTTTTTGCCACATGATTAGCACACTTCCTTTGGTATGCCGGCACGGCTAAGTCCTACGAGACATTTCCAATGGATGATGCTAATTAAGAGCCGCAACCCAACAAAGAGAAAGACACATTAGCCAGCTCAAGCCGATTTGCTAATGTTCCCCTCATATCATAATAACACTTTTCTTTTAACACCACCAACTAGCTCATAATTAACACCCCCCAAAGTACTTAGTCAAGAGAGGTCCCATATGTCTCTCATGTGGTTAGCACACAAAAGAGCTTGGCTTAGTGACACAAGTAACTCGGTACTTGGGGACTTGGGCACCATTCCATTCACATCCAACAGATCACACCAACATCCATTGTGCCCAAGTCGGAAACAATTTTATTTTCAGTTTCAGTTTTTGACTTTACAAAGTAACAAAGCACAAGGTGCTGAGCATAATGATAATAATAATTTTGTGTGATCAAGGTTATCGACTAAGTCGATAACCGCCCAATTCTACCGGTAGCTAAGCATTTCTAAGCATGACAAGTAAAAACAATAAAGAGCATAATTAAATCATTGGGCTCTAATTCACCAAATGATATTAATAACTTATGTTTTGTGGCAGGGGATAACAATTTAAGGGCAACCATGCAATAGGAATAGCTACCTCTAATCGGGAAAATAAACTTTGACACAAAAACATGTATACATACAATTTGTAAACAAAGTATTAGACTTGAAAGTAATGGGACATTTACGATCAAACTGCTTGCCTTTACTTGCTGGAGATAACTTTCTTACTGCAGATGATCACTCTCATATTCAATATAATCATCGGAACCCATCGAAAGAATCGAGAAGCACAAATAAGAACGAATAACACCGAGAATACTCAAAAATTCAAGTTCATCCAAAAATCATGAAAAATTCACAAAAGGAATATCATGATTTTAGATGAATTTAGATGAAATAATTATTCCGTTTGGATTTAGTATGCGAGAGTTATAGTAGTTTGAATCTCAGATTTCAGGAAAATCAAATTAATTCTCATCTGTTACTGTTTATCCGATTTTAATTATTTAGTAAAATTTTGTAGGATAGTGGTGGATATAAGGATTAAAAAAATGGATATAGGATAAAATTATATGAACAATCCAATCGGATTCATCCCATTTGGAGTTCAAATGAATTACTTACGAATTTTTAAAGTTAATTCAATTTCTAGTGTATAAATAGTTCATTCCAGAAATTAATTCTAATTTCGAAATTTCCTGGGACAATGACATGTTTAGAACCTATTCCAAGTTAAAGTACATTAAGAATGAAAACCAACAAAATTGGTTTCACTCGAATCGGAGTTGAATTGATTTAGTTATGAGGTTTTCAAGTTTAAGCCAAACTTTTTATAACTATCGACTTAGTGCCTCTATTGCTACTAACACAACTATGGCACAGGGGTTCGGTCAAATCTAATTACCCTCTACTCTCTTAACAACTTTGCTAAGGAGAATAGCTTCTTTAATTATCTTACTAACCAATGTGATAAATTCAACTACCTAATGGAGATTCACTGTTTTATTGGGATCATTCTTAACACTTGCTTTTCAGATTTAGAGTGCTCTCTTTAGATCAAACTCTAAAGGCTATTTAATCCAATAAAACATTTCCATCTACTATCATTAGAGAAGGGCAGTAACTTATTGTTGCTTAACTAACCAAATTCCAATTCTTGACTCAAGATTAATTTACACTTTTAGATTAAATGTTAATGGACAATAATTCATTATACTTTTTAATCAATTTATTTTGGCATTTGACATGGATTATCTCACTGTTCATTCATCCATTTAAGAGAGGGTGTTAACTAAACTTCTTACTAATCCATATATTCATTTGCTAAGCAAATTTTTGTGGGATCAATTAGTTCATGGTCAAAATAATTTATCCATTTGTTAAACTCATTTAAACATGCAATAGAAGAAAAATGACATGCTTATAATGATGCAACATGCATAAATAAATATCGGAACGCAGTAACGCAATAGGACTAAAGATTTTACCATCGCACGCGCTAGGCGTGCGACTACCACCGGCCGTTGTCGTCGTCGAACTCGTCCACGACCGCGCCTGACGTAGTCGTCACCGAGCTCATCCGCATCCGCGTCCGCCGCATGCACTCAATCATACTCCTACTAGCCCGGATGACTAAGTACTAGCCTACATGCAAATTGACCACTACTAATATGTAAACTATACCTAGCACTTCTACTAGAATGGACTCGGCCAACTACTAGGTCACTAACAAACTGACACTGCTATATGCAGACCAAACAAACCCTCTGCTTCATGCTCCAAGACTCAACGACTAGAAGATCATGCACCAATCCAATTACATGCAGCCATGCACACACACACACATGACACGACTACAATGTTGCACACGTTCTAGTGCTTCCATGCACTAAACCACTAATTAACAATGTTCCTAATTAACTTGCTAAAGCAAAGCTATCTAGAAAACTAACACACTTGCAGAGTCAACCATCTAAACATGTACTCGCTCACAGCCGAACAAACTTATGCATGCAAACAACCGAAGGTACTTAGCACAGGCCTTGGCTCGGCTCGGCCGCAGCCAGGCTGTGCCACTGGCGTCCGGGTCGCGCCGCGCAGCGCCTCCTCGCCGCTCACATGCATGCGTCACACACGACGCCGCTGCTCCCTACCGTCGCACCGCACAGCGTGCTGTCCACGCCCCATGGTGCCGCCTCGGCGTCGCATGGAGCCGCCGCCTCGGCACCGTCGCATTGCTCGGGTCGCCACGCCCTCGCCTAGGCGCCGCTCACTCGCTGCCTTAGCACTGATGCCTCCTCAAGTTGCCAACTTGCGCAGACCGTCGCCGGACCGGGCATCGGCGCTGCGCCTCCTCGACCTCGCCTCAGCCTCCTCCGCCTCAACGCCGTGGATGCCGCGTCGCTGCTGGCTGCCATGCGCCCGGCCACCTCGCCGAGCCGCTGCATGTGCGCACTGGCCTCGCTATCAGCTTCATGCACCGGACTGCCGAGCCGTTGAGCGCCCTGCCAAAGCCGCTGCTGCCTTGTTCCTGGTGCTGCACCACACCAGGGGCTGCTGCAGCATGGTGGCTGCCGAGAGCTGCTGCTACTGCATAGGGTACCGCTGTATGCGCTGCTAGCTTCCTTCTCTTTCTTGCAAAATCCTCAAACCAACTTGCATGTGAAAAATACTTGGATGGATGGGAAGCTTAGGTGATGAAGAATCCAGTGGTATAACATGCAAAGGGTGATTCTTGGTTCTCGATGGAGATTGGAAAGAGAGAAGGTGATGGAATGAACTAGTGTTAGAGTTCTTTGCTTGGGGAAAGAAATGTGTTCGGCTGCTGTAGGAAAAAAAATGACAAGTTGGTAGTGGGAGAAGATGGGTTACGGCTGGACAAAAGAATGGGAAAACGGAGTGGGGTGTTAGGGGAAAATGACAAAGAGGAGATAGAATGAAATGGTTGTATAGTGCTTGTTCGGTTGGGACAATTGTTGGGGGAAGATAATGGCAGTGAGGAGATGGCATGGGAATGAGTGGTCTGGCTAGGGCTGAGGCAAAATAAAAGGGAAATAGCAGTGGGAAAAATAGCAGTGCATTTCTTTCTCAATTTCTCCAACTTGCACAAACGACCATGCATGTGCGAACTAACCGCTAAACTGGAACACTCTCGCGATGACAATCGCAACGGTATAACATGCGTTGTCGGATTCTTGATTCTCGGTTGTGATTGCGAGGAGAGAAGTTAGGGAAAAAAATGGACACGCAGGTATTTTATCCGCTACTTCTTCTTTCTTTGCACGAAATTGCGCAGACTGCCATGCATACGAAAACGAATTGCAGAATCGGGTTGGTCGTGCGATGACGATCGCGGTGGTATGACATGCATGGCTTAGTTTTGAGTTTTAGATGAGATTTGAAGGAGAGAAGCAAAAGGAGTTAGCAGGGAAGGGAAAAAAGGGGATGACCAGAAAAGAAAAGACACGCGGGCGTTTCGCCAGCGGTCGGTCAAATCAGAAAAGAGCATCCATACTAATGCATGTATAATGACATGATTCTTGTGATGCATGCGAAAACAAGAAATCAAAATAATTAAATTTAAATGCAGTCTTTCAACCATTTGATTTAATATTGATTATTATTACTGGATGTGAGAAGAATCGCAAAACATGCTTTAATTAATTCCTCAATTTGTATTTAGAATTATGCTGAGTTTGGATTTTTAATTATGAATTTTCATATCTATATTTTTTTTATTTACCTATTAGGTTTGTGTTTTAAATTCAAATTCAAAACTGAACAAGCAAATTAAATAGGAACCAAATAACCTCCAATAAATTCCAAAAATCCAAACAAGCATATCCGAGAATATAGAAACCAACTAAAACATTCACACAATTGAAACCTATTTGCTGCAACAAAAAGTTTTAAAAAGTCCAAAATTTCACAAATGCACATTAAATGCTTAACTAATCCAACTTAGGGATTTTGGGCTATTACACTCAATATGTTGATAATCATCCTGTACAGTGCTCTGGCAATCTTGTCCTTATTGGGGTTGCAATTCCATGATACCTCCAGATGCTAATTACGCACAATACGATGGAACTCCAAAACAACTGGAAGCAACCAAATAAGATCCAATAAGTCCAAATACTTTGAACAAACGAAAAATACTTGGAATGAGAGTAATCGTATCTAACGGCAACTCTACAGGGTGACCAGGAAAAGATCGAAGTATAACCGCAATGGTTGTAGAGGAACTTACGACCAAGTGGTGGTCGTAGAAGGATATGGTTGGGAGGTCATGGAAGTACTATTGACCTGGGGAGGTCGTGGAGTTTACTGTGACCCGAGGAGGTCATGGGAGTACTGTGACTCGGGGAGGTCGCGGAAGTGCTACGACCAGTGGGGAGGTTGTTTTTGTAAAAAGACCCGAAGGGTGGTCTTTCGTAAAAAGGCTAGGTGGGTGTCTTTACAAAAGACCAGGATCACTCGGAGTTCTTGGGCAGAAGGGGAAAGGCAAAAACGAAATAGAAGTCGGGTCCCTCAGATCCGATGAGGGGAGGTTTGGACCCTTAGATCGAATGAGAGGAAGTCTGTACACTTAAATCTAAGCGAGAGGTGATCTGGGCTCTTGGATCGAACGAGAGGAGGTCTGAACCCTTAGATCATAACGAGGGGGAGGTTTGGACCGTTAGATCTAAACTAGAGGTGGTCTAGATCCTTAGATCTAAGCGAGATGAAATCTGAACCCTTATATCTAAGTAAAAGTAGGTCTGGACTCTTAGATCTACGCGATAGGAGATCTGGGCCCTTAGATCTAAACGGGAGGAGGTCTCGACCCTTAGATCTAAATGGAAGGAGATCTGGAACCTTAGATCTAAATGAAGAGAGATCTGGACCCTTAGATCCAATCGAGGGGAGGTCTGGATCGTTAGATCCAATCGAGGGGAGGTCTCGATTGTTGGATCCAAACAATAGGTGGTTTGGATCCTTAGATTCAAATGAGAGATGGTCTAGACCCTTAGATTCACGCAAGAGGAGGTCTACACCGTTAGATCTAATTGAAGAGGGGTTTGGTCTCTTAGATCTAAACGAAGAGCGATTTTGGACTGTTAGATCCAAACGAAAGAAGATCTGGACCCTCAGATCCAAATGTAGGGAGAACTGGGACCTTAGATCTAAGTGATGAGAGATTTGGACCGTTAGATCCAAATGAGGAGAGATCTGGATCGTTAGATCTAAATGAAGAGAGGTCTGGATCATTAGATCCAGGTGGGGGAAGGTCTGGATCATTAGATCCGATCAAGGGAAGGTCTGGATCGTTAGATCCAATGGAGGGAAGGTCTGGATCGTTAGATCAAACCGAGGGAAGGTCTGAGCCCTTAGATCTAAACGAAAAGAGGTCTGGGCCTTTAGATCTAAGCGAAGGAAGGTCTGAGCCGTTAGATCCAAGCGAGGGGAGGTCTGGAACGTTAGCTCTAAACTAAGGAAGGTCTGGCCCCTTAGATTTTAAGCGAGGGGAGGTTTGAGCCTTTAGATCCAGGTGAGGGGAGGTCTAGGCCCTTAGATCTAAGTGGAGGAAGGTCCGGGCCGTTAGATCCAAACGAAGGGAGGTCTGTACCCTTGGATCTAAGCGAAGGGGAGGTCTGGGCGGTTATATCTAACAAGAGGAGGTCTGGATTGTTAGATCCAAGTGAACGGAGGTCTGGACTATTTAGATCTAAACGAAGAGATGTCTGGATCGTTAGATCTAAACTAAGGGAGATCTGGGACCTTAGATCTAAACAAAAGATGGTCCCGATGGTCAAGATAACGCATGGAAGATCCCGATGGTCAAGATGGAATCCATAGGAGGTCCTGACGGTCAAGATTGAACCAGGGGAGATCCTGATGGTTACGATGAGCGCGAAGGAGGTCTCGATGGTGAAGATGGAAGCAAGGGAGGTCTCGACGGTCAAGATGAGCACCAAGGGAGGTCCCGATGGTCAAGATGAATGCAAGGGAGGTCCTGACGGTCAAGATGAGTGCCAAGGGAGATCCCGAGGGTCAAGATGGAACCAAGGGAGGTTCCGTATAGGATTTCAAAATAAGCTTGAACTCTCATCAAAACCAAATGTTTCTGTTTATTTGAGAATTCAAGGAAATGGAGATGCTACCAGGAGGTCGTGGGAGTGTACGACTTGTGGGATGTCATGGAAGTACCATGACTAAGGGTGGTCGTGGAGGTGAACGACTAAGAGGAGGTCGTGGGGGTGCTACAGTGTTATGAACAGGGAGGGTCACGAAAGTATTACGACCAGTGGTAGGTCGTGTGAGGGTTACGACTAGGGGGTGGCCTTTGCAACAAGAGAGGTCGCAGCAGAGGCCGAAAGAAGCAGAGATTCGATTATATTGATGCAATCGAATGATCCAGCGGAAAAAGCCAGAGGAAAAACCAAAGGAAAATCCAAGAGAGAAACAGGGCGGCTATAACTAGGAAGAATATTTGATCTTTAGGAACTTACCAGTACAGAATTGGGGAATGGTTAGCCGGAACTGAGCTGGTGACAATAGATCAGAACAATGGAAGATGCTCCGTGCTGCGAGTAGCTTGAAGTAGTGGGGTGGTCTTCGGTCTTCAAGGGTGCTCCCTGGAAGCAGATAGATGGTCCGCCAAGGAGGTCTTGGAAGGTCCCGGTCGGAGGTGAAAGGAGAGTGGTCTCCAAGGCTATTCTGATGGGTGCCTGCGGCAAGGCGGTGGGGTAGGGGCGCTCGACAGAGACGAGCGCTTGGGCTTGACTGGAGCTCAAGCTCTCTTAGAGGAGGAAGAAAGTGAGGCTGGCATTGGGATGGCAAAGGAAAGCACTACGGGGCCTGAAGCAAATATGTACATACACCTTGGCACCATCAACAAGGAGGAGTGGTTGGAGCAATTGACGGTATGGGTAGCATAGGGCAGTGGAATGACATCCTAGATGACTGCCATTACTGGCTTGTCGGACCACACCGTGCAGGGGCTTATTCTTGACGCATGCAGCGCACGGGTGAGAAGGGCACGTCTACCCTGGTCTCAATTAAGGAGGTCCGGCTGCAATTGGTTTGGGCCTAGAGTTGGTCGAAGGAACAGGGAAGGTGAGGCACGAGTGCGGGTGAGCCAGACCAGGCACTGGGCTGATCAAGCACAAAGCCAAAGGGGAAGTGAGAAGAAAGGCAAGACTAGAAGGAATGGGGAGAAAGAATAAAGCTAGAAGGACTTGGGAAAAAGATAGAATAACAGAATTTTAGACTTGCTAAAATTCTGATTTTAGCTCTAAGGAACTCTTATGCGATAGTAGACAAAATCAAGATAGCAGAAAAGAGACAAGCATTCAAGTATCTCTCAAAAATGCAGGCGAGCAGAACGGCAATAGACATTATACAAAAAGTTTTAAAAATCCCGTATTTTTGCCTTTATGAATTTTTGGGCTGTTACAAACCCTACCCCCCTTAAGAAAAATCTCGACCCTGAGATTTCGGTTGAACGGTATAAGAAGATAGAACGAGGATGTAACCAAGGACACTGAAGTGCACTTGGTAGTTTTGCCGGCTCCTGGGTGACTTCTTGATAGGATCGATCTTGTTGATCCGATTTACGGAATATCTGAGCGCGATAGCCAAGAGTCTTAGGAGAGATAAGAGGAATTCAGGAGAGAGAACGGAGGACAGAGAGGTGGGAAACATGGAATAGCTACTCCGGGCTTCATTTCATCGGTTTCTTCCCTAGACCCTTATGAGACCATTGCTTATACCTCTCGTGCGGCCGGCCAGCAAGCAGAGGCAACTAGATCAACTGAAAATCTATGGTGAACAGTATCGGCAATTCATGAGATTGGGGATTGTAAACTCCATCATCCTTGCGGACCGTCCGGTTGAAGGGTATTTGGAATCCATAGCCATCCGTTAACTGAAATAGACTGAACTTCATCAATCTATATCCAGTTCCTTCAGATCCTAACACCGGCTCCTGGTGTAACTCCTCAGCTCCATGGTCACCTGTTCCCACTATAACAACCTCAAATTTTCCTATTGTTAGATTGCTACTAATCACCCCTATCACAGGAATGGCTAACTTTGGACATACTGATATAAGATCAACTTCCAATCCTCCTGTCCTAGTTTCTACTAGAATCCAATCACTTTCCTTTATCCTAGTTATTATTATAATTCCAATTCTAGGCTTACATTACAATCAATGTTACCACCAATTTTATAACTGTATGTAATCACGGTGGTTCTATTATTTCTGTATTCCGCTACCACCCTTAAGAAATGTTCACCCATACTCATTGTTACTTCAGCCTTCAATAACTCAATCGCTATTATCCGCCAAAATCACAGGGTCACATTAACACATGGTTAATCATTCTGAGATGCCGATTATAATATTTAAGCTGGGCAATATCCATCAAAGTTATCTAGAATCCGTATAACTGTGATCTATTATTCTCCACCTGTGGATTGTAACATCTTGATTAATCCCTATATCAATCACACCTGGTTTATAGATTCAATTATCTTGGTCAATTCAATCCAAGAGTGGTTTTACGAGGATGTCTTGCAAGCTCTTATCATTACGGTTACTTCAACATTAGGTCACTTACTTGATTCATTCTCAAACCTTAAGATGCCTCTACTACATTGGCAATAACTACTTACCATACACATCTTCTACGACCTTGACTAGGCCTGAGGATACACTAGGGGTCAACCCACCATCCAGGCTACCTTATGTGCCTCTTTGGTCAGGAACTGTCTCCATGGTAGCTTGATAGTTGGACTATTTGTTGTGCTCTATTTGAGGTCGCATCCTTCCTCACCACAGTGTCGACAGACCTTGATCTTCATGATCGCCTTGTTCGCCTTTATGATCGCTTTGTTCTTCTTCTTCAGATGACATTCCCGAGCGAAGTGCCACACTCTACCACATCTGAAGCAAAGAAAGGGTTTTTGCCTCTTTCGTTTGTCGGGGCCATGGGGCATTGAGTGGCCCACCTTGCCACATCCAAAGCACGTGGCAATATGTTGAGTCCCTTCCGACGGGCGGTGACACTTAAGGGTCTTGTCTGGAGCGTTAGGGTCATGGTTGGCAACATTCGACTGGGCATTGTCTTGATCCTGTATGTTTGTTAGGTTGGTCTTGTCATCTGTGGTTGCTTTCAGCAAGGAAAGAGGAAAAAGCATAAGATAAGGAAACAGATCGCGGAGATAAGGTAACTAGACCCACTTCCCTTTTTTTAAAAACTTAGGATTTTTCATATACGAAAAGCCGGGGAGGCCGAACCAAATCACACAAATCTTTGTAAAACAAGCTCTTCTTGTGACTGCAAAATGTGATGCCAAAAGGGGCAAAACAGGCAGTACATAGGTTCCAAATGAAATCTTGCAACAGTACATCGTCTACTTGCGGTATCACACATGGGGGTGCAAAATTCGGACACTTAAGGGTTACTCAAAAATGAGATTGCCCAATCCTACCAAGCCATCACATTCCTGAACTTACACTTTTGAAGCTTTAGGTAAGGGAAGAGGCAACTAATCACCCTTTTGAAATCAAAAGAAGATTCATATGGGTAAGAGAGAGTAACTTTTAAGAGGGGCGCGAATGAGCAATGCTACTTATATTTTTCACAAAGCTTTTGTAGATGAAGATAGGTTTTAAAAACTTTTACTAATGAAACTAATCGCCCATGCTAACTAAGGTCACGACCTAGAGTCGATATGCTCTGATACCAAGTCTGTCGACCCCAATTTTGGAGCTTGGGATCCATTGTGTATAGTTGTGTCATTCCCTGGATCAGTAGCTGACACACATAGTTACATCATTGATTCAATTACATATCCCGAAATTGTCCAATTATTACACAACAATAAACAAAGTACAGATATACCTTAGAGTTATTGTCCCGCGGAATGACCGAATCCAGCCACACACTCTCTGAGAGGCGGCAGCAGAAGAAGTGCCAAAGCACCGCGTGTGGAATTCTTCACGAAATGCCCACTAGCAAACGACTGTAGGCCCGCGACCTAGCTCCTGGTCTTCTTGATCTTTAGTCTTGATCAACACTCGCAGCTAACCCTGTAGTCTTCTTGTCACTCAGTTTTTGATCAGCACTCATAACTGGCCCAAGCAGGGCTACGACTAGGTTATGGTCAGTGGTTGTGGCCGTGTCTTACAGAAGACGCCGGTTCAAGTTTGTGCCCACACCTAATTGTGATAGGAGATCCTGGGATGGTCCTGGAGATGTTCTAGGGCGGACTTGGGGTGGTCCTGAAGGTCCTGGGGGAGTCCTAAAGAAATCATGAGGGGATCTTGGAGCTATCCCAGGGAGATCCTGGGGAGGTCTGGAAGAGGTCTGTGGATATCCTATAATGATATCCTGGAGATCCTGAAGTGGTCTTGAAAGGGGTCGAGGGAGGTCCGGAGGAGGTCCTGAATGGTCCTGTAGCGGTCTTTGTGGGGGGGGGGGGGGTCCTGAGAATACATAAAAAGGGTACAGGAGGTCCAGAGGAGGAGGTCCTGAGGAGGTCCAGGCGGTACGACAAAAGGTACAGGAGATCTTGAGGAGGTCCGGGGAGGAGGTCCTGTGGATGCAACAGAAGGGTATAAGCAGTCTCGAGGAGGTCCTGGGGTTCGTAGGACGTCTTGGGAATCCTGCAGAGGTCCTAGAAGATCTAGAGGAGGTCCTGTAGTTCATGAGGAGATCCTGGGGGATCTTGAGTGGTTCAAGGGAGATCCTAGTAGATCCTAGACCCACTAGAGCTAGCTACGAAGCTTGGATGATGATCGTGAGACATCTGGTAGTGGTCCTAAATCGACTAATGGTGGTCGGGGTCATTTGGTAGAGGTCTTTAATCAGCTAAGGGTGATCCTAAGTCACCTGGTAGTGGTTTTAAAATATCCAGGGGTGGTCTTAAGACATCTGTTTAGCGGTTGTGAACAAACTGTTCGTAAACCTTGTCTATTGCGAATAGTCCTGAAGACGTCCTAGAGGAGGTCTTGGGGAAAATCTTGGGGAGGTCCCAGTGGTGGTCCAAGAACAGGTTTTGAGAGGGCTGAGAGGAAGTCCAAGGGGAGGTCCTGGGGATGTCTCAAAGGAGGTCTGGAAGGAGGTCTTGAGCAGTCTTGGAGAGGTTCCAAGGGGAAGTCCCAGAGAGGTCTTAGAGGAGGTCCAAGGGATCCGGAGATGCCTTGGAGGAGGTCCAAAAAAAGAGGTCCGGGGAGGTCTCGGAGGAGGTCAGTAAGGTGGTCATAGGAGGTCTTGGGAGTTCCAGAGGATGTCCTGGGACACCCTTAGTAGTTTAAGGTAGGTCCCGAAAGGTCTGGACATGTCTGGGAGGAGATCTCATAGACCACACCCAGGGTAGGATGTATGTCCACGCACAGAGTGGACCGTGCTGGGTGCGATTAGTGTTCTGAGGGACAGCGCTCGTAGGAATAATGCAAAAACTCACAACATGATATAATAGAAACATACATATATTCATAATAGGCCATACAGCTAATTGTTTTACAAAAAGAGTCATGAAAACAGAAACCTTACAAAAGCCAGAGTACAAAAACGAAGATGAGTGTGGAAGCAAACAAGTCGAAATGGATCCATTCACTCTGCCCATAGGCAAGCGAGTGGGGTTCCCGGCCTAAGCTTCATCATCTTCAACACCATCCGGTTCCTCCTTTGGGTAGTAGTGGTCGCAGGGGTCTTGATCACATGGATCTGAAAATATTAAAATGGCAGAGCCTGAGTACACAACCGTACTCGCGAGCCAACACACAATGCAGTTGTATAGATGCAAGGCTAGTCAAGGGAAGCTTTAAGGTTCTTTTATTTGCACAAAGCCAAGTTTGGAATAGATGAGTAGTAGGAAAATCCTGAGACTTAGCATTTTAACAAATCTGTTTTCATAAATGAGTTTTCATTTGAAAAGTACTAGTGGAGGTCCAACCTCCTATACTCGGTGTAACAGCCCCAGTTTTAATAAACAGTAATAAGGTGCTTTTCGTAGCATCACTGTTTATTTTGAAACTTGGACATTTCGCTACAAACTAAAACTCTCCATTTCTAGTCAAAATCGTGAGCCGTCGGAATCTCGATGAACCGCCCAGATCAGTATGAACGTTCGGACCGTCCGAACATCACGTCGAATCTGAGCCGTTGGATCTGGATCGAATCATCGAGGGAGGCGGTGAATTTCGGACCATCTGAACTTCTCTTCAAATCTTAGCCATCCAGATCAAATTCATCGGTGCCGAGCTCAAAGCGTTGGAACCTTTGCCGCGCATTTTCTCGGTGGCTGTCGGATTAAGATCGCGCAGCCTATATGCAAAGTAATGGTTAGAATTTCCAATGTCCATCTTAATCTCAGCCACTCCTTTGAAGTTGGACGGTTGATATTTTTTTGTGGAGCTGCTGTGATTCCTTGCTACTGCTGACCGAAGGAACTTCCTGGCTGGGCGTATGAGCTGCTGCTGCTAGCAAAGGAAACGCACAGGGCAGCGCCCTCTTTCTGTCTTCCTCCTCTCGCTGCGGGCAGCCCAGCTGACCAGAGCCAGAGAAGGGGGAGTTCACTCGGAGCTTGTGGACAAGCCGCTGCCACCTGGCACCAAGTTGCCACCGCATCATTCTCTAGAGTTCTCTCCTTTGCTCTGGAGGTTCAACCTCCATTAAACCCTAGCCTTTTGAGCTCCCTGCCATTCTTGACCGAAGGAGCTTCCCTCATCCAGTTCTTGTCCAGTGAAGCATCCCTTGCCTTCCCTCCCTGTTATCCCTGCATGCTTGCATACTCAATTCACTTTGTGATGTGGATTGTGGCAACAATTGCAGGTTAAGCAGGGAAGTTGCTCTTTGTTGAACTGAGCCGGTTGGAAGCACTATTTTGGTGATTTCTTGCTCCGGTGAGCTATGTTTCACACCTTCATGACAAGAGCATGTATTGTGATTCCAAATAGCTTAAGTCCTCTTCTATTTTCGTTTTTGGGTTAAACAGGTGAGCAGATTTTCAAATCTTGCTTTGTTTTCGGCCGAAACCTGCAATCTTCCTTCTACAACTTGGCTGGTAAGCTTTGTCCTCTTTGCTGGCCAGCTTAAGCTTCCTAAGAATCTCATTAGCTGATCTGAAGCACTCACATGTGCATGTGATGCTCAAATCTTGATATTACTGAATTGTTTCTTTTTATAACTTTTCGGTCTATCATATCATTTTCAAGATTTTGAGCTTTTCTGTTTAGCCTCCAAGTTTAGATAGCCTCCTACCAAACCCTAGTATCGTAAGCAGTCATTCTTTTGATTCATCATGCCTCCAATTCAGCTTGGGGCGAAAATTCAGTTTATGCTACTGTTTTCGGTCAAACCGACACGAAGCTGTAGCTCAAATCCTTCTCTGTAATTCTTTTGGTTAGTGCTAGCAGGGGTTGTATTAGGCTACTATCTCTTCTAAAGATCAACTTTAACTTCCATCAAAAATCTTTACTTAAATGTGCCTCACAATCTGTCAACACAGCAAGTTCATTTCTGCAATCTGCCACTACAGCAGCAGGTTGTGCCTCTGTTGTATTGTCGGTCAAACCAGCAATATACACAACAAGGTCTTCATTTTCTAGTTTTTGTCAATTAGTGTTGTTAATTGATGAGATAGTCTGCTACCTTAGTAAAGAATACCCTTACTTGTGATCTATATAAATCAGCAAATCATTCTTCTAAAATCTGTCCCATTTTCGGTTTCGACATCAAAAACTGTAGCTTTGAACTGAATCTTAAATTCTTGAATGATTAGTATCAACAAGTATTAGTATGGGTTATTATTCTTGCTTAAGGTTAGCTTTAACTTCAGCAAAAGTCTTGTGCTTAGAGTATTTCGAAATCAACCTTATATCTCAAATCCCTGTTCTGCTGTTTTGATTCAGCAACCTGACAACATGCAGCAGGAGCTCTAACTCTTTAGTTCTTGTCAATTGATGCTAGTAAATGATAAGTTATCTTGATACACTAGTTAGGAATACTCTAAATTAAGCATAGCACTTTTACTTGTGTAGGTTTGGAGCAGCAAACTTTCCTTTGTAATCTGTCGAGTTTTTTTCAGTTTGCAAAATCTGAACACGGCAGATTTAGGTTAAGCCTCAAATTTTGATGATTAGTAGTAATTGATGTTAAATAATAAGTTAGGCTTTAAGTTTTACCCTTTAGCTGTAACTTAAGTAAAATCATTAGTTTGTTCGCAATGCAAAAGTCAGCAAACCATTCTTTTGTCAATCTGTCCAAATTTTTGGTTTTTGCAAAACCTGAAGCTGTAGCTGAACCTGAAACTCAATTCTTGTCTTGGCTGCTATGGCTGGTCATGCCGGCAGCATGCAGCAAGATGTAGCCCTCCATTTCTTCTAGTAAAGTGTAAAAGTGATAAGTTAGACTCTTAACTTTATTAACTTATGATCTGTATAAATCAGCAAACCAATCTTCTAAAATCTGTCCTGAATTTGGTTTTTCAAATCTGAAACTGTAGCAAAACTGAACCAACCTCTCAATTTTCAAAACTTGATTAGTAAACTTGTAAGTATCAAGCTAAGCTTTTAGCTTTACTAATTCAGCTATAACTTAAACACAAAAATGATATTTTTACTCATAATATGAAGCAGCCCACTCTTCTTTTTGCCCTGTTTTCAGTTTGCTCTAAATCTGAAATTGTAGTTCTAGATTGGACTTTAAACTGTGACAGCTAGTAGCAATAGAAAATAACTGGAAGCTATTGCTCTTATTTAGGTTAGATGTAGCTGAAACAAAAGTATTTTGCTGTTAGTGTTTTAAAACAAAATCAGCAAACTCTTGTTGTAACTTGTCCTGTTTTCAGTTTTAGAAATCTAAAACTGTTGTGCTACTAAACCCCAATCTTGATTATTAGTATCAATGGGTATTAAAAATGGGTTATTATTCTTACTTAAGCTGGTGGTAACTTAAGCATGTTGTTAAATATGCATTGAGCTATTGATCATGCACTCTTTTCTGCATTTTGCTCTCTGCCATTTTCTTGCTATTCATTGGACTTTTGTGTTCTAGATTCTGGTTCTTCTGAAGTGGTTGAAACTATTATTGAGCAACAAGAACCTGAGCAAGAGGTTTATTATTATCAAGGCAAGTATCCTCTCTGCACCATGCTGATCCTAATTTTGAACTGTAGATTTCTAAAACCCAGTGACACTGTTGCATGCTAATTTCCTAAAAATTTATTTGTGATCTGTTAATAGTTAGTTACCACCTAACACTTGAGGCTTACCTTTAATCTGATCATACACTCAAACTTAAGGTAGTGCTTCTATACTTAAATACTTATTCAGGAAATGCTTAGCCATGCAGTCTGTAGTGTTGTCAAGTTTATTTTATCAAACTTGGAAACATTAAATGAAATTCATTTATTTTGATTCTTGTTCAGTCTATTTAAATCTGAAATGAAAGCAAATTTTGTTTATTTACATTGATTATAAATCTGGACAAGTGGATGCTAGTGATGGTGCCCTCGTGCACAAGATTGGGAAATGTGGATGTCTTGTCTGGATTGATTAAGGACTGAACATTGATTGGACGATTCAAGCCCCCACGTACTTCCACATGCAGTGTATGGGCGCTGTTGGGTTAAGTAAAAGGTTAATGCTATTGAGTTGGAAAACAGGGAAGTAAGGACATATGTGTTTGATATCATATCTGTATCATATGTTCTTAAGGGGGTGAGGACGTACATGCGTTCCATCACATGTACGTACCTTAAGGGCTCCGATTGCGATCTAATATGTGCAGCTAGCACAACTCTACTTTCTGTCATTTAATTTTTGTCGATCGGGTCGGTATTCCTAGCACAACATGTGGACCCCGGTTGGCAGGTTCTATTAGTAACTTGAACTGAGCGGGATCAGTCACACATGGGTATTCCAGCTCAATAGTGTTAACTTGTTGAAAAACACCAAATCTTAGTTTACCCGGCTGGCATACCAAAGGCAGTGTGCTATTATTCTAGATGGCTTACGGGCTAGCTAAGTCATGTGGGTAAAGATGTACACCCCTACAGGGTTAAAACTATTCGAATAGTCGTGTCTACGGTTATGGACAACGCTTGAGTTGAATAGATCTTTGTATAGATTTTGAATTACCACTTGATTTTGAATACTATTTCGGCATGAGAGCTATTCATGCAATGTTTTTAATGATTAGTGGACAGCCACTTTAATGTTGATTATTGTTTATGATTATGCTTTCTTTTACTTCATGTTTTAGTCCAAATTGGTTTATTAAAATTGCTTTATTAAAACTTAGCAAGTGTAGGCTTAAGATGTATTGCTTTACGCAAAAATTGAAACCATTATAACCTTCCTATTGTTAACCTTATGCATGTACAAAATTCTAATCCTTTGTATAGGATCTCTCAAACACTTTCTTTTAATAGTTTATGTAAGTCTTGCGAGTACCCTCTGTACTCAGGCTTTATAACCTCTTGTTGCAGGTGAGGATGGTTATCTGTATGAGATGCCCGTTAGCGTCGATCAGGGTGACGCTAACGAGTGAAGCTAGTTCTAACTTCCACTCAATAGCCTGAGGGTGATGGGGCCATTGGTGGTCTTTTGCTGTTTAGTTTTGTTTCCGCTGCTAAGTTTTGTTGTGGCCCAAGGTCACTTGATATTGTAGAATTCCAAACCAAATTGTAACATGCTATGTATAATTATGTAAATATATGCCTTGTATGTTTGATACAATGTTGTTTAAGGATATATGTGCAATGGTCTGGAACCTGGGAACTATTGTGATACATATATCCGGGAACCTGAATATTGGAATTGTACCTTGTTAAGAATTATGCTTCTAGTATAATTTTTAATTAAGAATCGGTTGTTCTTGATTAAGAATTATGCTTTTAGTATGATTGTTAATTTGGTATAAACCTCCAATATTCTGGGGTCCTCACACTCAGGTTATCCCGTAATTACCAGTGGTCCCGGACCAGGCCTTTCTCAAATCCCTGGGGTCCCACCCCAGCTTTTGCCCTTTCATCACAAATGGTTTTGTAAAGATGAAGACTATATCAAGCAAGTTCTCAACACCGCTCTTGACCGTGAGCATTGCTATCATGATAGTTTCTTACTCTACAGAGTTCGCACACTTTACCCACAAGGGGTAATCGCCTTAACATATACGCATGTTTCCTTGGACATGCGAATCAAGGGGAGATTACCATAAGGCCTTTACAATGCTCATTCCTCGACGCAACCCCACCCGCTAAGGTTTCCACCGCCCGGTGCCATGCACTTCCAGGAGGCCCCCTCTTGCGCCATGTGGTTTCTCTGTGGCTCCCTTTCCCCTTTACCCACGTCACATTCCTCCACTGGTGAGGTCACGCTGAGGTGAGCAAATTAGTTGGCCAGGTCGTACCCATTATGGACTTGTGGTTGCACTGTTTTTGCATGAGAGGTCATCACAAGATTCGGTCATTACTTGACCAGGGCGGCACATCCACATACCAACCTCTTCTCGTGCCCCAGGCACCAGCCACTCTTTCTAGCCGCCCCAGTCGAAAATAGTTTATCAGGTTTTGTTTGTTTTGAAAATAACCATTTACCTCAACATACCGGCCGGGCTCGGCCTTCTTTCAGAAATCTTTTCCAAAGTTTTTAATGATTGTGATCGGGCAAATTAATGCCCACATGACAAATTATCTAAGCAAGGCTAAGCACGACACTTAGATACAAACCTATCAACTAGTATGTAATCCATTAAGTCTAGGGTGACAAAGGATAATGTCCAAGTTCAAGGGCTGGAAGTTTATACACAAGTATATGTTAGGGCGTTAGAAATGACCTAGACCAATTTAGTTTGATAAAACATAGCAATGCCGTTTCATAATTTAAAGCAACATAATTTGCAAAAGATAGGCTCAAAATGATCAAAGTGTTGACTCGCCTTGGCCAATGTTCTGATAAAGCTCTATATCCTGATATGCGACCTTCTCGACATCCTGGTAATAATTTCGCTCAATATGGTGATAATCATCCTGTACAGTGCTCTGGCAATCTTGTCCTTGTTGGGGTTGCAATTCCATGATATCTCCAGATGCTAATTACGCATAATACGATGGAACTCCAAAACAACTGGAAGCAACCAAATAAGATCCAATAAGTCCAAATACTTTGAACAAACGAAAAATACTTGGAATGAGAGTAATCATCTAACGGCAACTCTACAGGGTGACCAGGAAAAGATCGAAGTATAACCGCAATGGTTGTAGAGGAAGTTACGACCAAGTGGTGGTCGCAGAAGGATATGGTTGGGAGGCCGTGGAAGTACTATTGACCTAGGCAGGTCGTGGAGTTTACTGTGACCTGAGGAGGTCGTGGGAGTACTGTGACTAGGGGAGGTTGCGGAAGTACTACGACCAGTGGGGAGGTTGTCTTTGTAAAAAGATCCGGAGGGTGGTCTTTTGTAAAAAGGCTAGGTGGGTGTCTTTACAAAAGACCAGGATCACTCGGAGTTCTTGGGCAGAAGGGGAAAACCAAAAACAAAACAGAAGTCGGGTCCCTCAGATCCGATGAGGGGAGGTCTGTACCCTTAGATCGAACGAGAGGAAGTCTGTACACTTAAATCTAAGCGAGAGGTGATCTGCGCTCTTGGATCGAACGAGAGGAGGTTTGAACCCTTAGATCATAACGAGGGGGAGGTTTGGACCGTTAGATCTAAACTAGAGGTGGTCAGGATCCTTAGATCTAAGCGAGATGAAATCTGAACCCTTATATCTAAGTAAAAGAAGGTCTGGACTCTTAGATCTACGCGATAGGAGATCTGGGCCCTTAGATCTAAACGAGAGGAGGTCTCGACCCTTAGATCTAAATGGAAGGAGAACTGGAACCTTAGATCTAAATGAAGAGAGATCTGGACTCTTAGATCCAACGAGGGGAGGTCTCGATTGTTGGATCCAAACAAGAGGTGGTTTGGATCCTTAGATTCAAATGAGAGGTGGTCTGGAACCTTAGATTCACGCAAGAGGAGGTCTGCACCGTTAGATCTAATTGATGAGGGGTTTGGTCTCTTAGATCTAAACGAAGAGCGATTTTGGACTGTTAGATCCAAACGAAAGAAGATCTGGACCCTCAGATCAAATGTAGGGAGAACTGGGACCTCAGATCTAAGTGATGAGAGATTTGGACCGTTAGATCCAAATGAGGAGAGATCTGGATCGTTAGATCTAAAGGAAGAGAGGTCTGGATCATTAGATCTGATCAAGGGAAGGTCTGGATCATTAGATCCAATCGAGGGAAGGTCTGGATCGTTAGATCAAACCAAGGGAAGGTTTGAGCCCTTAGATCTAAATGAAAAAAGGTCTGGGCCTTTAGATCTAAGCGAAGGAAGGTCTGGGCCGTTAGATCCAAGCGAGGGGAGGTCTGGAACGTTAGCTCTAAACTAAGGAAGGTCGGGTCCCTTAGATTTTAAGCGAGGGGAGGTCTGAGCCTTTAGATCAAGGTGAGGGGAGGACTAGGCCCTTAGATCTAAGCAGAGGAAGGTCCGGGCCGTTAGATCCGAACGAAGGGAGGTCTGTACCCTTGGATCTAAGCGAAGGGGAGGTCTGGGCGGTTAGATCTAACGAGAGGAGGTCTGGATTGTTAGATCAAGCGAAAGGAGGTCTGGACTATTTAGATCTAAACGAAGAGATGTCTGGATTGTTAGATCTAAACTAAGGGAGGTCTGGGACCTTAGATCTAAACAAAAGATGGTCCCGATGGTCAAGATAACGCAAGGAAGATCCTGATGGTCAAGATGGAATCCATAGGAGGTCCTGACGGTCAAGATTGAACCAGGGGAGATCCTGATGGTTATGATGAGCGCGAAGGAGGTCTCGATGGTGAAGATGGAAGCAAGGGAGGTCCCGACGGTCAAGATGAGCGCCAAGGGAGGTCCCGATGGTCAAGATGAATGCAAGGGAGGTCCTTACGGTCAAGATGAGCGCCAAGGAGATCCAGGGTCAAGATGGAACCAAGGAGGTTAAGTATAGGATTCGAGATAAGCGAACTCTCATCAAAACCAAATGTTTCTGTTTATTTGAGAATTCAAGGAAATGGAGATGCTACCAGGAGGTCGTGGGAGTGTACGACTTGTGGGAGGTCATGGAAGTACCGTGACCAAGGGTGGTCGTGGAGGTGAACGACTAAGAGGAGGTCATGGGGGTGCTACAGTGTTATGAACAGGGAAGGTCACGAAAGTATTACGACCAGTGGTAGGTCGTGTGAGGGTTACGACTAGGGGGGTGGCCTTTGCAAAAAGAGAGGTCCGTGTAAGACGGGAGGTTGCAGAAGTGTCAACCGTGCATAGTCGAATGGGAGAATATTCGGCTACGCAGCAGAGGCTGAAACAAGCAGAGATTCGATTGTATTGATGCAATCGAATGATCCAGCGGAAAAGGCTAGAGGAAAAACCAAAGGAAAATCCAAGAGAGAAACAGGGCGGCTATAACTAGGAAGAATATTTGATCTTTAGGAACTTACCAGTACAGAATTGGGGAATGGTTAGCCGGAACTGAGCTGGTGACAATAGATCACAACAATGGAAGAAGCTCCGTGCTGCGAGTAGCTTGAAGCAGTGGGGTGGTCTTCAGTCTTCAAGGGTGCTCCCTGGAAGCAGATAGATGGTCCGCCAAGGAGGCCTTGGAAGGTCCCGGTCGGAGGTGAAAGGAGAGTGGTCTCCAAGGCTATTCTGATGGGTGCCTGAGGCAAGGCGGTGGGGTGGGGGCGCTCGACAGAGACGAGCGCTTGGGCTTGACTGGAGCTCAAGCTCTCTTGGAGGAGGAAGAAAGTGAGGCTGGCACTGGGATGGCAAAGGAAAGCACTACGGGGCTTGAAGCAAATATGTACATACACCTTGGCACCATCAACAAGGAGGAGTGGTTGGAGCAGTTGACGGTATGGGCAGCATAGGGCCGTGGAATGACATCCTAGATGACTTCCATTACTGGCTTGTTGGACCACACCGTGCGGGGGCTTATTCTTGGCGCATGCAGCGCACGGGTGAGAAGGGCATGTCTGCCCTGGTCTCAATTAAGGAGGTCTGGCTGCATTTGGTTTGGGCCAAGAGCTGGTCGAAGGAACAGGGAAGGTGAGGCACGGGTGCGGGTGAGCCGGACCGGGCACTGGGCTGATCAAGTACAAAGCCAAAGGGGGAAGTGAGAAGAAAGGCAAGACTAGAATCACTGGGGAGAAAGAATAAAGCTAGAAGGACTTGGGAAAAAGATAGAATAATAGAATTTTAGACTTGCTAAAATTCTGATTTTAGCTGTAAGGAACTCTTATGCGATAGTAGACAAAATCAGGATAGCAGAAAAGAGACAAGCATTCAAGTAACTCTCAAAAATGCAGGTGAGTAGAACGGCAACAGACATTATACAAAAAGTTTTAACAATCCCGTATTTTTGTCTTTATGAATTTTTGGGCTGTGACAAAATCTTACCATCCAAGTATTGCTCATACTGGAGTTCCCTTGGACGTGCCAACGTGTCGTCAATATCCTCTCCTTGTTTTCTGTAGTACTCCTTGACTGCATCAACACGAGCTTGATACATCATATGCTTCACAACATAATTTTCGAACACAAAATCTGCTTCTTCCTTGTTGTTTGTGCTGACTTCGAACAAATGCTACGTAGAGGAGAAGGGTAGTTACTAGTTAGTAGTCGACTAAAGTATTTATGTATATGAACTAACAAGTAAATATTAGTTACCCAAAACTCTCGTTTTACTCGATCTGCAGTAGTTATTCCCTCATCGTCTTCATTGACATAATAATCATCCCGTACCAATGCAGGACGGGTATTGAAGATAGTACCGTGCTCATCCTTGTCGTCCACAACACATGGGTACTCATGTTTGAGAATAACTCCAAGCTGTGCTTGGTATGTGTGTAGTCTTTCTTGGGCTGGTAATTGGCATACTTGAATTGCCTACACAGGAATTAACCACGACAAGGTCAGTTGGCACTGTAGTCATATATATGTTAATAATAATTGAAGATTTATAATGCAACAATGCAGTTTGTACTCACTTGCCACCCTCAGGTATTAGGGCAATCTTGCCGGCACGCAATGGCTTATGTAATTTGGTCTGTGACTTCTTCTTCCTCTCCCTTTGTTGAGCAGCTTCTGTAATACCACAAATTTAATTAAATAAGAAGAAATAAATTAGGGAGAAGGGCCAATTAGAAAAGTGATTTAACAAAGAATTAAAGGGGGGATTCTACAAAGTTTTGACAACCTGGGTCGGGCCTTCTGGCCCACTTCAATTCGGCCCATAGGTAGAGGGGGGCAAGGCCATAAGGGGGCAAACCTAAGTGCCCCTCCCCTTGGCCGCCACCCCCACACCTCCCTTGGTCGCCACCTCCTGTGCCTCCAGCACCTCCAGCAGTGCCTCCTCCTCCGGTGAAACCCCCTGCTGCCGGTAAAGAAGGCCCTTGTTGCTGCCGGCCAAGTGGAGGAAGAAGGAAGATCACCCTAGTGTTGGCCGCCCAAGAAGAGGAAGGGGAAGAAGGGAGAAAGGGAAGGGAAGAGAGATTGCGTGGTGGTGTCGACGTTCATCAGCAGTTCTCCAAGGGTAATCCCGATCCCGTTCGATTAGTAGTGTATTCTTGTATTTAGGCAATGTCAGTATTAGATCAGTTTAGGGAAGTCTGTAGTGCCCAACTGTTTTGAGGATGATAACTGTGAATTCTGATCTGGCCGTCTCCAAGAGAGTCATGGGTTGCGACACTAGCTTTCCGTAGGATCTTGGATCAGGTCAATTGGACAAGTGGATCATAAGTTATGATTTTTGAGTCTCTGTTAGTATTCTGGCAGTTAGTATTAAATGGTCATTAGCAATTAGTTAATGAATTATTTAGAGGATCTCACCAAAACTAAAGTTGTAGGTAATTTAATAAGGTTTCCAGAAATCTAGAGAATGTAAATTTTGGATATTTGTACTGAAAGATACGTGAGTTTTAGTCTCGCTGTCCAGAACCTCTGACGGGATTTAGAAGTCTTAATAATCTGTTTGGTAGGGATAGAGTCTGTCAGAATCTGGAAATCTCACCAACTAGTTTTATGTGGGTAGATTAATAAGCTTTCCAGAGAGTCAAATAACACCACTTTTGGATATCTGGACGAAAATTTATGATTTTTAAGAAGAGGGCTGTTTGTTTTCGAGACAGATCGATGTCATGGGAGTTGTTGTTTTGGGTTGCGCTAGGGAGCGTAGTTAGTCATATATTTGTTTCTAGCAATAGGTGACCAAGTATTGATTTTGAGGTCCCAGTCATGTATTAGACGGGCTTGAGGTCCCCACACTCGTGGAGTGTGGGCTTATGGTCCCTGTGCTAGAAGGCACAAGCGTGGGTATGCATCGACGGATGCATACTCCGCATTACCGGTATATGCAAAGAGAAAAGAAAAGTTGCATTTGTGCATTTGCATTGCATGAGCATATGATCTGGTTTACTATAAAGAATTGTGGCTGGATGTTGATGACACAGTTGTGTATTAAACTATCTTATTAATTGTATTTTGCTGAGTCTTGGACTCACTCTTGCTGTTGTTTGTATTTTTAGGTACCTTTTACACGAACTTCATGCATGGGAGGGGACAATCATAAGATTGGTTGCACACCGCCACAAACTACTCATAATTGATTAAATTTGGATTATGAATTAATAATTGAGCAGTATGCCAAGATGTTTTATGTTGGTTATGTTTTATGCATCAGTTTGTTTGTAATAGAGTTTGGTTAATGCTCTATGGAAGTTTTATTATTATGATTTATATTGGTTGCTTGAATTAATTTATTTATGTTATTGATTCTTGTTAGAACCTTCTGTATGGGTAACTATACAAAGGAGATTTTACCAAAATTTAGTATAATATCTTAGTTTTAATTTGTTACTTTGTTATTTTAGTAGCATTCCAGGCTCATGTGGGTTGGGGTGTTATAGTTGGTATTAAAGCAGGCTGTAGGTCTGTGGTACTTGAATTATTAATCTTGACACACTATGCACAGTAGGGGGATTGGGTTATCTCATTGCATATATGCTTCCGTTGAATATTATAGTTGTTCCTGTGATAGAGTTGCTAATTGATCATTGTGCTTAACGTATGATTGTTCTTGTTTGTGGTGTTTAGCAATGGCAAGGGGTAGAGGCCATGGCCGTGGTCGGCAGAGTGCCGGTCGGGGCCAAGCAACGCCACCGCCTGAGGTTTAGGAATCTATAGCTGGGGAAGGTAGTCATGCGGGGGCAGAAGAAGAAGTTGCTTCAGCGGTTCACGGGAACCAGGCTCAACCCCAACATTTTTCTGTAGTGGTACCTACCACCGCTCCTATGGCTACTCCTGCGGTGGGTCCTGCTGTTGTGGCTATGGGGCTCCATCAATGGAATGCTCTGAGATTGGATACCTTCGATGGGATGGGCACACCAGTTGATACTACTAACTGGCTACGCCATATGGAGAGGCACTTTGGAGCGCTGGGAATGACTTCAGAGTTGTGAGCTCAGTTTGTGGCCTTCCAACTGAAGGGGCAGGCGGATATCTGGTGGGAAGGAGTCCTATTAGCTAGGACCGCTGCCCATGGACCGGCTACCTGGGAGTTGTTTGTTGAGCAGTTCAGGAGAAAGTTCTATCTGGATTCTTTTGTGGAGAGGATGGAGGTTTCTTTGAACAACTATAAGCAGGGCAAGATGTCAGTGTTAGAATATGAAGCGGGTTTCAATAACCTAATTCGCTTCGTTCCAGCTGTGGCCACTAATGATGTGGAGAAGGCAAAGAGGTTTCATAGAGGGCTCAAACCGGAGTACCGTCATGTGTTGGGGGCATTGGAGTTGCGTGATTTTAGCTCCCTGGTAGAGCAGGCTAGGGGCATGGAGATAGAGATGCAGCTCAGTGAGGAGTTGCAAGGCGCTGGAGGTACTGTGGTTCCCGATGGTGCTGGTGGCAGTTAAAAGAGGTGTTTTGGTGGAGGAGGTGGATCTTTTCAGAAGCTCGTTTCCAAGAAGTTCAAATGCCCTCAGAATTCGTTCAAACCCAAGTTCTCGAAGCCACAGTCTTCAATCACATCACGACCGTCAGCGAGTGCTCCCATGCTTCGTCCGGTTCTAGGGCAAGGCATGATATGTTTCAAGTGTGGCAACGGGCATCGCGCTTCGGTGTGTTCCTGGTCTGGCCCATGCCATCACTGTGGTCAAGAGGTCCACAAGGCGTTGGTGTGTCGGCTGAATCCCGCTAGTATCATCAAGTGAGAGCCAGTTCAAGTGCCAGCGCCAGCTGCTTCTTCTCAAGGGTCGGTGCAGATGCTGTCAGCTACTCCTACTCCGACTTGGGTGCTGCCTCAACCTTACCTCCCTGCTCCTGGAGGGATCCCACCACCGGGGTACTTTTGGCCACCTACCCCCGCGGCACCATTTCCAGTTGCGATGCCTTCAGCAGCTGCTGCACCACCACACTAGGGTGTTGGGGCTTTCGCCGCCCTAGCATCATTGTCCTATGCTATGCCTACTGCTAGGTCGGTAGGTTGTCCCAATGTGGTGATAGGTACGCTTCTAGTGGATTCAGTGGAAGCTTTTGTTCTTTTTGATTCAGGAGCTACTTTCTCTTTTGCATCATTAGAGTTTGCTAGCAGGGAAAATTTGAGTATGCAGCATATAGCTCAGTCAGTTTTAGTTAACTCTCCTGGGGGCATCCTTTCCAGTTCCACAGTTTGTCCTGGTTGTGTGATTTCTTTAGATGGGAAGGAATTTATTGCTAACCTAGTGGTTATGAAAATGGAATCGTTTGATGTTATCTAGGGTATGGACTGGTTGCATCGTTATTGTGCTGTCATCTCTTGTTTTTGGAAGATAGTAACCTTGCAAGCCCCGTCTGGGCAGGAGATAGTCTTTCAGGGGAGCACTCCATCTCACTCACTTTTTGTGCTGGCTAGTTTGTTTCCTGGTAGCCGTGCAGCAAAGAATGGGTTTCTTTTGTCTCTAGTGGAAAAGCCAAGTTCATCCTTGACTGCAGAAAATATACCGGTGGTTCGGGAATTTCTGGATGTCTTTCTAGCGGAGTTGCCTGGGATGCCTCCACCTTGCCCAGTAGAGTTCAGCATTGATTTGGTTCCGGGTGCTCGACCGGTTTCCATGATTCCATACCGTTTGGCTCATCCTTTCCAGGAGGAATTAAAGAAGCAGTTGGATGATCTAAGAGCCAAAGATCTCATTCGTCTCAGTGTGTCCCCTTGGGCAGCTCCAGTTCTTTTTTACCAAGAAGAAAGATGGCAGTTGGCGCATGTGTATTAACTACCGTGCTTTTAATCAGTTGACCATTAAGAATAAGTATCCTCTGCCTCGCATTGAAGATTTATTTGATCAGTTGAGGGGAGCTAAGATATTTTTGAAGATTGATCTCCAATCGGGATACAATCAGATTCCTGTCCGAAAATAGGATATTTTGAAGACAGCGTTCTCCACAAGGTATGGGCATTTTGAATTCAAGGTTATGTCTTTTGGACTAACGAATGCCCCTACTGCTTTTATGGAGACAATGAACAGGATGTTGCATGAGTATTTGGATGATTTTGTAGTGGTTTTTATTGATGATATTTTGATCTATTCAAAGACTAAAGCAAATCATGGGCGTCATCTGAGGCTCATATTGGAGACACTAAGAGAGAACAAGTTTTATGCTAAACTGAAAAAGTATGAATTTTGGATGTCAAAAGTGGGATTCTTGGGGCACATCATAAATGATAAGGGAATATCCGTCGACCCGGGAAAGATTTCCACAGTGGTAGAATGGGGGAGACCGACCAGCGTCAAGGAAGTGAGGAGTTTCCTTGGTATGGCAGGATACTATCGGCGGTTTGTGCAGGATTTCTCTATTATTGCCAAGCCTTTGTCCTAGCTCACGCAGAAGGATGTGAAGCTTCGGTGGGATGATGACTGTGAACGCGGTTTCCAAACCTTGAAAGAAAAGCTGGTGACTGCTCCTGTTCTTACTGTTTTTGAGCCTGGGAAGCGTTTCACAGTATACTCCGATGCTTCTCGAGTTGGATTGGGTTGTGTTCTCATGCAAGATGGTAAGGTAATAGCTTATGTGTCGAGGCAACTAAAGAAGCATGAGCAGAATTACCCAACCCATGATTTGGAGTTGGTCGCGGTGGTGTTTGCCTTGAAACTCTGGAGGCATTATTTGTACGGTGAGACTTGTGATGTTTTCACAGATCACAAAAGTCTTAAGTACATATTCACGCAAAAGGATCTGAATTTAAGGCAGTGCAGGTGGCTGGAGCTGATTAAGGATTATGATCTCTCAATTCAGTACCATCCTGACAAGGTAAACGTGGTTGCTGATGCTCTTAGTCGCAAGGCAACACCTGCTACCATTGATTGCCTTGTTGCTGATTTTGACCGCATGGGGATATCTTATTGTTATGTAGGCACAACACATGTTGAGACACAATTGATCCTGGAGTCAGCCATTCCAGACCGTGTGTGGGAAGTGCAACAGAATGACCGGTTGTTGCAGAGTGTCACAGAACGTCTGGACATGGGAAAAGAAGGAGATTTCAGTTTGGATGATTCCGGTGCCTTGCGGTTTAAGGGTCGCCTTTGTGTGCCACAAAAGGCGAAGGTTAAAGATGATATCTTGAGGGAGCCACATCGCACCCTGCATACTGTTCATCCGAGTGAGACAAAAATGTACCGTGATCTGAAATAGAACTTCTGGTGGAAAAGGATGAAGGTGGATATCGCTAATTATGTGGCCTCTTGTGGTGTTTGTCAACAATTGAAGGCAGAGCATAAGTGTCCTGAGGGTTGTTGCAGCCTTTGGAGGTCCCTTAATGGCCTTAGGATGATATCTCCATGGACTTTGTGGTTGCGTTACCTCGATCGCCGCGAGGGAAGGATGCAGTTTGGGTAATAGTGGATCGTTTCAACAAATCTGCACACTTTATTCCTATCCGCATGACCAACTCAGCGAGCGATTTGGCTCCTATTTACGTGCGTGAGATTGTGAGGCTGCATGGTGTACCAAAGACTATTACTTTCAGCAGGGATGCCAAGTTTGTCTCCAAGTTTTGAGAGAGCCTGTAGAGTGCGCTGGGCACTCAACTTCGTCTTAGTACTGTATTTCACCCACAGACAGATGGATAGTTAGAGCGTACCATTCAGACCTTAGAGGACATGCTGCGGTCCTGTGTTTTGTCTTGGAAAGGTAGTTAGGAAGAATAGTTGCCGTTGGCAGAGTTTGCTTATAACTATAGCTACCATTCTAGTATTAAAGCCGCACCGTTCGAGGTTCTATATGGGCGCAAGTGCAGGTCACCACTTTGTTTGGAGGCAGTGGGTGAGAAGGCAGTTTTGGGGCCGGATTGGGTATAGAAGGCCGTCGAGCGTGTAGCCTTGGTGAGGCGAGAATCGCTAGCGACTCGGAAAGCGTAAAAGCTATGCTGATGTGAGGAGATGAGAGTTGGAATTTGAAGTGGGGGATCAGGTGCTCTTGAGAGTGTATCCCACTAAAGGTGTTGTACGATTCGGTATCAAAGGGAAGCTTAGCCTGAGGTATGTTGGGCCTTTTTCGATCTTAGCACGGATTGGAAGATTGGCATATCATTTGAACCTTCCAGAGTCTATGCGCGGTGTGCACAATGTATTTCACGTCTCCATGTTGAGGAAGTACTTAAGGGACCCGGAGCATGTAATTCTGTTAGAACCTTTAACAACTGATCAAGATTTATCTTTTGAATTCAGGCCGATACAAATTCTGGAGAAGTCAGAACGAGTCTTAAGGAATAAAACATTGAAGTACGTTAAGGTGCTATGGTCGCATCAGACCGAGAGAGAGACCACCTGGGAATTGGAGTCTCACATGCGCGAGCAATATCCAGAATTATTCACAGCAGGTACGTGGTATTGTTGGTAAATTTTGTGCTGTGATTATTCTTTGGCGTTAAACGTGATTAGAATTCGGGGTTGAATTCTGTTTAAGGGGGGGTAGAATGTAATACCCCAAATTTAATTGAATGAGAAGAAATAAATTAGGGAGAATGACCAATTAGAAAAGTGATTTAACAGAGAATTAAAGGGGGGATTCTGTAATGTTTTGACAACCTGGGCCGGGGCTTCTGACCTACTTCAATTCGGCCCATAGATAGAGAGGGGGGGAAGGCGAAGGGGCAAACCAAGGCGCGCCTCCCCTTGGCCGCCACACCCCACACCTCCATTGGCCGCCACCTCCTATGCCTCCTCCCCTGTGCCTCCAGCACCTCCAGCAGTGCCTCCTCCTCCGATGAAACCCCCTGCTGCCGATGAAGAAGGCCCTTGTTGCTGCCGGCCAAGTGGAGGAAGAAGGAAGATCACCCTGGTGTTGGCCGGCCAAGAAGAGGAAGGGGAAGAAGGGAGAAAGGGAGGGGAAGAGGGATCGCGTGGTGGTGTTGACGTTCATCAGTGGTTCTCCAAGGGTAATCCCAATCCTGTTCGATTAGTAGTGTATTCTTGTATTTAGGCAATGTCGGTATTAGATCGGTTTAGGGCAGTCTGTAGTGCCCGACTGTTTTGAGGATGATAACTGCGAATTATGATCTGGCCGTCTCCTAGAGAGTTGTGGGCGGCAACACTAGCTTTCTGTAGGATCTTGGATCAGGTCAATTGGATGAGCGGATCATAAGTTATGATTTTGTTAGCGTCGCTGTCCAGAGTCTCCGTCAGAATTCTGGCAATTAGTATTAAATGGTCATTAGCAATTAGTCAATGAATTATTTAGAGGATCTTACCAAAACGAAAGTTGTAGGTAATTTAATAAGGTTTCCAAAAATCTAGAGAATGTAAATTTTAGATATTTGTACTGAAAGATATGTGAGTTTTAGTCTCGCTGTGCAGAACCTCTGACTGGATTTAGAAGTCTTAATAATCTATTTGGTAGGGAGAGAGGCTGTCAGAATCTGGAAATCTCACCAACAAGTTTTATGTGGGTAGATCAATAAGCTTTCCAGAGAGTCAAAGAACACCACTTTTGGATATCTATATGAAAAGTTATGATTTTTAGAATAGGACTGTCTGTTTTGGGGACAAATCGATGTCATGGGAGTTGGAGTTTTTGGTTGCGCTAGGGAGCGTACTTAGTCATATATTCGTTTCTAGCAATGTTTTGTCCAGAATGGTTATCTTAGAGTGTTTGTGTAACACCTTAGCCCAACATAGAGCCTAGGATGCTACTAAACCACCTTACAGAATCAATTTACTTCAATTTACTAACACAATTTCAGCATCACATTCAATAATAACGAAATAGTTCTAATCAACAAGAAATAGCAATGTCCACAAATAGACAAGTTAGGGAATACCACCAATCAACTAATTATGAACTGGCATGGATATTGCTCTGACTCAACCAATAACCTATGAGGACCCCAGGTATGGGATACATTCCAAGTTAAGAATTACACCTGAAAGTATAATTGTTAACAAGGAATGAACCGAATGCGAGGTTCCCGGATATATGTCTTACAATAGTTCGCAAGATCAAAGACTATTGTACATATATCCTAAACAACATTGTACCATGTCATACAAAGCATACATCATATATACATAACAAAACTTTACAAGCTTGGATTGGTTCAACAGAAGCAACCGACCCGCAGCACAACAGGAGTTTAGCAGTGGAACAAAATATAAACAGCAAAATTTTCCAACTAAGTTTGCCCAACACCCTCAGGCAACCGATTGGAGGATAGAAATAGCTTCACTCGTTAGCGTCGCCCTGATCGGCGCTAACAGGCAGTTCGTACAAGTACCCATCCTCACCTGCAACAAGTGGTTAAATAATCTGAGTACAAAAGGTACTCGCAAGACTTACACAAAACTACTAAAAGAATGTGTTTAGTAGAACCTATACAAAGGATTAGAATCTGTTCATGCATAAGGCTGACAACAGGATGGTTGTAATGGCAATAGTTTTGCACAAAGCAATCAGTTTTACTCCTACACTTACCAAGTTTTGTAAAGGCCAGTTTATAAATAGATTTGGACTAAAACAACAAGTAAAAGAGAAGTTAACCACAAACAAGAACAAAATCAAAGTGCCTATCCACTTTGACCAATTAACATGCATGAATACCCATTATGCTGATCCAGTACCCAAAGACAACAATTTAAAACAGAGTCTATACAATGATAACCATCAGATCAAGTGTTGTCCGTAACCGTGGACACGGCTATTTGAATAGTTTAAAACCCTGCAAGGGTGTACAACTTTACCCACACGACTTAGTCAGCCCGTAAGCCTTCGGATGCCTCCGAATGATGACACACTTCCTTGGGTGTGCCGGCCGGGTAAACCAATATTCAGTATTTTTCAGCAAGTTGACATTATTGAGTTGAATCATCCATGTGTGACTAATCCCGCTTAGTACAAATAACTGATAGCACCTGCTAACCGGGGCACACATGTTGTGTTGGGAATGCCGATCCAATAACTACAATCCAAACCTGTGCTCACTTGCACATATTAAATTGCAATCGGAGCCCTACGGAATATGTGATCAAACACACATGTCCTCACACCACCCGTTCCTCAATTCAATTTAAATCTGATGGCTCACGTGCGCGTTGGGCTTTACCAATTGAAAATGGCATGGCCCGATAAAATGAGGATGGTCCGATTTAGCTTTAACGGCCTAGATTCTAAGGTGCGTTCGGATGGTCCGAACGTCACACTTGATCTGATCCATTGAGTTTAAATCTAACGGTCTAGAGATATTGCGCGTTTAGGTTTTCAAACCAACAACAGGGTGCGGTTGGATTGAACATGGACAGTCTAGATTGCATGGCACGTTCGGAAGGTCCGAACGGCCCAACTGATCTGGTCCGTCCGCTACAGATCGAACGGTGGAGGTTGTGTGGGTTGTTCAGATGGTTCGAACAGCCTAACAGATCTGGTACGTCCGTTTTGAATCAGACGACTCGCAAGCGACTTAGGGTTTGGCTAAGCGCTAAACATGACAGATCTATCCCAATTGGCACCGGTTTGGACTTAACTAAACTGGTTCAAGTCGCTATAGTGCTTAGAGGCTAGGGCTGTTGACTAGCACCAAAACTAAACTTCAAAAGTTTGACCAGGGTTTAAAATACCAAATAAATTTATAAAAATATGAAATTTTTCAGAGAAGCTACTGGGATGATATATGTCCCAGATAATTTTTGAAAACCACTGTTCTCGTTTTAAAATACTTAATTAAATATTTACCCGGTCTTAATACAAGCATAGACTTGCATTCTCTTTTGAAGCTTCAAACAAGGCTAAGATTTGGGTTGGAAAAGGAAGTTTTTAATTTGTAACAAAATGCCTATGTTTTAAAATGACCAGAAATGTTATGAAAAGCATGTTATTACTGTTCATTAAAACTGGGGCTATTACAAACCTCCCCACTTAAGAGAATCTCGTCCCGAGATTCCAGGTAAGGTGAAACTGGAATAGATAGATGCTGAACAGATCTTTTCTGGAAATATAACATCTGTTGTTTTGATTTCCTTTAAAGATATAAAGATATATATACAACATCTGTTGTTTTTTTTTCTTTCAAAGCTTGGCAAAATAAAGATCATTAAGAACAATATGGTGTTGTTATTACATCTCTCTTTTACATTGCTTTGTTTAACCTTGCCTTTCTATTTCGACAGCACATCAATCATGGAAGAGGTGGGGGTGTTCAAGTCTCATTAGATCTTCACGCTCCCAAGTGGCTTTCTCTTCCGAGTGATTACTCCACTGGATTTTTAAGAACTTGACGGTGCGGTTCCTTGTCCTGCGTTCCATTTCATCGAGGATACGCATCGGTTGTTCTTGGTAGGAAAGGTCTGGTTGGAGATCAAGACTCTCATAAGCAGTGGCTTCGGTAGGAACACAAAGACATTTCTTCAGTTGAGAGATATGAAAAGTATCATGCACTACTGAAAGAGAGTCTGGCAAGTCCAATTGATAGGCCACAACTCCCTGTTTTGCAAGAATTCGGAAAGGTCCGATATAACGAGGTGCTAGCTTTCCCTTCACCTGAAAGGGATGAGTGCCCTTCATCGATGATACTTTAAGATAGACATAATCATCTACCTCAAAGCTTAACTCATGACGACGATGGTCAGCATAGCTCTTCTGACGAGACTGGGCAGCCTTCAAACGTCCTTGAATCAGGTGAACTTGCTCTTCGGCTTCTACCACCAAATCTGGACCATAGAATGGTCTCTCTCCAGGCTTGGACCATTTCAACGGAGTCCTACAAGCTCTTCCATATAAGGCTTCAAAAGGTGACATTTGAATGCTCGCTTGGCAGCTGTTGTTGTAGGAAAACTCCACATACGGCAAGCACTTCTCCCAGTTCTTGCTATATGACAGCACATAGGCTCTGAGAAGATCTTCCATCACTTGATTCACCCTCTCGGTCTGACCGCTGGTTTAAGGATGATAAGCAATGCTGAAAGAGAGTTCAGTCCCCATTGCTTGATGAAGACAACTCCAGAAGTAGGAAGTGAACTGAGAGCCACGATCAGAGACAATGACCTTCGGTACCCTGTGGAGACAAACAATTTTGGAGATATAGAGCTTTGCTAGCTTATGGCCACTGAAGGTAGTTTTGACAAGAATAAAATGAGCAACCTTCGTCAGATGATTAATGATGACCCAAATGGCATCGGACCCACTCTGAGTCCTTGGAAGGTTGGTAACAAAATCCATACCGATCTCCTCCCACTTCCACTTGGGAATAGGCAGAGGTTGAAGGGTACCAACTGGTTTCAAATGCTCGGCTTTTACCCTTTGTTAAATATCACATTCAGCAACATACTGAGCAATTTGCCTTTTCATTCGGCTCCACCAGAATGTTTTCTTCAAATCCTGGTACATCTTGGTACTACCAGGATGTATAGAAAACTTGGAGTTGTGAGCTTCCTTAAGAATTAGCTCTCTCAACTGGGGATCTGAGGGTACCACCAAACGGTTGCCAAACCGAATGATATCTCGGGCGTCTTCAGAAAATTCTTGGGCTTTACTTGCGTTCAAATTTTCCTTGATTTTGGCTACCTCAGCATCGGTTTTCTGAGCTTCAAGGATCTGATCCTCAAGTGTAGATTTCACTTCTAAGGCAGCGAGAAATCCCTCTTCAACCATCTCAAGACTTAGGCGCTGAAATTTAGCACATAAGCCTTTAACAAGAGGTGTTACCGACAAACAGTTGCACTACGACTTTCTGCTCAAAGCGTCGGCAACAACATTGGCTTTGCTTAGGTGATAGTGAACACCCATATCATAGTCCTTGATCAGTTCAAGCCATCTTCTTTGTCGCATATTCAGATCAGCTTGAGTGAATATGTACTTTAGGCTCTTATGATCAGTATAAATGTCGCAACGATTACCGATGAGGTAATGTCGCCAAATCTTCATAGCGTGGACTACGGCTGCCAATTCCAAGTCATGAGTAGGGTAATTCAACTCATGAGGTCTCAACTGTCTAGATGCATATGCCACAACTCGGCTTTCTTGCATGAGAACACAGCCAAGTCCTTGGCGAGATGCATCACAATAGATATCGAAGTTCTTGTGAATATCCGGCAGCGTGAGAACTAGAGCGTTGGTCAGGAGTTCTCTCAAAAGCTGAAAACTTTCTTCACACTCGGCTGACCAAACGAACTTCTTCTCCTTCTTCAAAAGCTGAGTCAAGGGTCTTGCAATTTTGGAGAAATTTTCAATGAACCTACGGTAATTACCCGCAAGTCCAAGAAAACTTCAAATGTGAGAAACATTTTTGGGCTGACTCCAGTGTAGTACATCTTATACCTTACTTGGATCAACAGTGACACCACCTTCGGATAACACATGTCCCAAAAAGTGGACTTTCTTAAGCCAGAACTCACACTTGCTAAATTTTGCATACAACTGATGTTTACGAAGTGTTTCCATCACAATTCTGAAATGCTGCTCATGCTCTTCGTCAGACATGGAGTAAATGAGAATGTCATCAATGAACACGACAACAAATTTGTCCAAGTAATCCATGAATATCGAATTCATGAGATTCATGAACTATGCTGGAGCATTTGTCAGACCAAAAGACATGACAGTATACTCGTACAAACCGTAGCGAGTAGAAAATGCTGTCTCAGGAATGTCCTCTGCCCTGACCTTGATCTGATGATAACCTGATCGCGGATCAATCTTGGAAAAGACTCGGACTCCCGTCAATTGATCAAAAAGATCATCAATGTGATGGAGGGGATACTTGTTTTTGACAGTGACTTCATTCAACGGACGGTAGTCCACACACATCCGTAAAGTCTTGTCTTTCTTCTTAACAAAGATGGCCGAGCATTCCCAAGGCGAGGAGCTCAGTCGGATAAAGCCTTTCTCAAGCAATTCTCCAAGCTGTTTCTTCAACTCTACCAGCTCATTAGGAGGCATCCGATAAGGTCTCCTAGATATCGGAGCAGTACCGGGTGCTAGCTCGATCACGAACTCTACCTCTCGATCCGGGGGCATGCTTGGAAGGTCTTCAGGAAAGATATCTGGATACTCACAAACTACTGGTACCATCTCCAAGGTACGGGTGGCATCAGCTTTCAAAGAATAAAGATGAGAACCAAGTGTCTTGGAATAAAAAACAACTTGAAGGCCATTTTCATTAGTAACCGAAATGGATGTTTGAGCACAATTAATTTTCCCTTGATGCTTGGATAGCCAGCCCATTCCCAGGATGACATCCAACCCTTTAGAATCTAACATAATCAGATCTGCCAAAAATTCTACTCTAAGAATTTCTATTTTGATGTTTCGGCAGATTTGGTCAGTGTTAAAAATCGAACCAGGTGATTTAATAAGATATGGTGGCTGAAGTGCAAGCATGTCTAACTGATGTTGAATAGCAAAAGTACTCTTGACAAAAGAATAGGATGCTCAAGAATCGGAAAGAACAGTAGATGGACTGAAATTAACAAGAAGCATACCGAGGACGACGTCAGGAGCATCAACTGTCTCTTCAACAGAAATCTGGTTCACATGACCTCGGTTCTGAGCTGGATCAATCTTGACTGGTGGCCTCTAAGGTGGCGCTGGTCGAATAGATGCTGGAGGAGGCCGAACAGGAGGTAGACCACGAGCCTTTGCGTAGCATTGGTTCGCAAAATGCCCGGGACGACCACAGTGAAAACATATCACTCCTGGCTTGACATTGTTGGCATTCTAAGGCTGATTCACAACAGCCCTCGGCTGGCCAGAAGGTGGAGATGGACGAGGTGCGAACACATGCAGCCTCGGAGAAGATGGAGCTGGGGCTCGAGGAGGTAGAGGCTACCACAAGTGCGACCTCGATGAACTGCCACTCGCTGCCATCTGTGCAGCCCTCTTCCGTTTTCAGGCTTCATCCAATGCCTTGGCCTTGCTCTCAGCTACGATGGCCTTATTGACCAGATGTTGGAAGTTTCTGAAATCTTGAACTGCCAGAGCCATCTGCAGCTCTTCTGTCAACCCATTCATGAATTGGTTTCGACGACGAAGGTCCGTCGAAACGTCATCAGGTGCATAACGGGCAAGGAAGTTGAATTCATGAAGGTATTCAGTCACAGTCTTTCACCCTTGCTTAAGAGTGAGAAACTCTTGCCGCTTGATCATCACCACTCCCTCTGGAATGTGAGCTTCATGAAAAGCTTCCTTGAACTCGTCCCAAGTCGGGACGTGTCCGGCAGGCTGGATGGCATGGAAATTGTCCCACCAGGCACTTGCCGCGCCATCCAACTGATAGCTTGCAAACATCACCTTCTCCCTTTCAGAACACTGAGCAATCAACATATTCTTCTCAATGTTCCTAAGCCAATCCTCAACTTCCATTGGATCCTTAGAGCTGGAGAACACTGGCGGGTTGGTCTGTTGGAAATCAGCAATACCTCCATGTGCCCGATGTCCTCCGGCCTCTCTAGCCGGAGCAGGACCTACAGAAGTGTTACGCGTGATCTGCTCTAGGATGCACGGCTGGTCCATTCTGTTGCGCTCTATCTGTGAGAGCACCTCGGCCATTGTAGGTGGAGGAGGAAGCTGTTCCTCATACCGACCACCTGGTTGACCAAGACGACTAGATGGTTCTGCCTGATCTCCCTGAGGGTAAAGATTAGTGACAGAAGCGAAACGGGATCTCGGGGGTGAGGATCCCTCTTCTTGTTGTGCCCGCGAACGAGTAGTAGGTCCTGTCATTTTGTTGCCATACAACTGTTAGCAACACAACAAGAGTACACTCGAACAAGCACAATCAAAGGTTCTGGACAGCAAGGGGAAGTACTAAACTTAGCATGCAACATGATATGAAGTGCACCTGAATTAACACCAAAAGAACACCAAATCCATTAAACAGCAACAGCAAGTTTCGGCATAGTACAACCATATATGTTCAAAGACAACATGGCACTACTAAAACAAAAGTTCTCCAACAAACATAGTTTTACAAAAGCTATCCTATTACACTTAGGTTAGGGATAGCTACAAGGGGACTACAACTCTATGCCGCAAGCTCTCAACAACAAAACTCTAGCCAAGATGATCCTGGTTGAAGTTCACTGGAAATTCATCTAGAAGATGAGCTCTAGGTGACCCTGTGTCTATAGATCCCACGGACTGATGAGACACCTCGGAGAACCTAGCAAAAGATTTTGACTACCAGGAGGTGCCGGCCGCTGCGTGCGAGGAAAGCCTATAGACATTCGGGCTTGGCGATGCTGTCCATAGGTAGGTACAAGCCCCGCCACTTCCGGAAGTCGATAATCTGGTGGTGCAGCAGCAGCTGGAGAAATCTCGTTGTTACCATAAAGCACGTTTCGAGGAACATGATTCATGCTAAAACCGATCCTTAGGTACTCTTGAGCTTCTCTCAGGCGGCGTCGGGTCTCCCATAGCTCGTACATGTGGCAGCGATGAATTTGGTCCATAATGTGAACCAACTTCGCCAGCTAGTGCACATGTGGGTCTTTGCCAAACTGAATCACATCGAACATGTTCAACTCTGATCTAGGACCTCGCTTAGGAAAATGATAGTAAGGTGGTTGAGACAACTCCGTCAAATCATGATGAAGGAGGCTCATCATCCCACTAGCAGCTTCCTGGATAACCATGGCCTCAGAGGTGGCATGCACTTGGATACAGTATGGCATGCTCCCCATGACCTGTCTTGCGATAACATTGATGACAGCTCGGTACTCTTCCATCTCGGGTCCTTGATCTCGGCGGTAAATGGCGTACTCCGGTTGGTAGGTGAAATTTGACCGCCACATCATCTCCTGTAGCAAAGCCGGGTATCCATCCACATCTTCAGCTCGGGTCTCCTTAACCAAATACCACCCACTCATCTATAGAAAAAAGGCAAGGTAAGTGAGCAAAATAGTTTGTAAATCCAACTAGAAGTTAGGGCAAGAAAGGACACTAAGATAGATAAGAAATAAAAGATATCATACTTAAACTTGTAGAAAATATTTTTTTATCAAAATAATTTTACAGAACACTTACTAATGTTAACGACCATGCTATTTCTAACCTACAGTCAATATGGCTCTGATACCAATGCTGTGAGGACCCCAGGTATTGGATACATTCCAAGTTAAGGATTACACCCGAAAGTATAATTGTTAACAAGGAAAGAACCCAATGCTAGGTTCCCGGATATATGTCTTACAATAGTTCCCAAGATCAGACTATTGTACATATATCCTAAACAACATTGTACCATGTCATACAAGGCATGCAGCTTATATACATAACAAAACATTACAAGCTTGGTTTGGTTCAACAGAAGCAACCGACCCGCAGCACAACAGGAGTTTAGCAGCGGAACAAAATATAAACAGCAAAATTTTCCAACTAAGTTTTCCCAACATCTTCAGGCAACTGAGTGGAGGATAGAAATAGCTTCACTCGTTAGCGTCGCCCTGATCGGTGCTAACGGGCAGTTCATACAAGTACCCGCCCTCACCTGCAACAAGTGGTTAAATAACCTGAGTACAAAAGGTACTCGCAAGACTTACACAAAACTACTAAAAGAATGTGTTTAGTAGAACCTATACAAAGGATTAGAATCTGTACATGCATAAGGCTGACAAACAGGATAGTTGTAATGGCAATAGTTTTGCACAAAGCAATCAGTTTTACTCCTATACTTACCAAGTTTTGTAAAGGCCAGTTTATAAATAGATTTGGACTAAAACAACAAGTAAAAGAGAAGTTAACCACAAACAAGAACAAAATCAAAGTGGCTATCCACTTTGACCAATTAACATGCATGAATACCCATTATGCTGATCCAGTACCCAAAGACAACAATTTAAAACAGAGTCTATATGTAGGACCGGAAAGGCGACTAGAGGGGGGGGTGAATAGGAGCACTATCTATTTTTCGCTTTGCTGATCAGATTCAAACATGATATTGACTCCAATAGCTATGAGAACTATGAAGATCAATATATAAAAGCATAGCGGAAGTCTTGAATTGAATCTCCTTCAAATCCCCAAAAGAAACGACCAAAAACACAAAAATCAGCCTAATGAACAGTGCTGATGAACAGTACCGGTCGAACCGGATGAACAAAGTGCGGTCGTTCGATTTTCGTACAACCGATGAATAGTGTCGGTCGTTCAAGCATGAACGATAAATCAAAGAATGAACGAAGAAATGACTGAAAAACAAAAATCGACGTAACTTTTGATCCGCTTGGCCAAACTCCACCAAATTTGAAACACATCTTCCTAATGATGTCAGGAACCTATTCCAAGCAACGATCGTCCAGATCTACATCAAAGATTTGATCTTTTTCCAATTTACCGAAGGAGGGTTCAAACATGAGCAAAAAAGAAAAACTTGATCCAAAACTTGCTCGTGGGAGATTGATGATCTAGATGATCTTAGATATGTTCCCACATGTCCCAGCAAGGAGTAAGAGGGCACGAAATCAACCAAAAACTACAGGATCAAGGAAACACTCAAAATCATCAAAATAAGGTGCAAGAACAAGAAAAGAACGAAGAGAGCTCATCTCAAAGAACTTGCAAGGATTGATTGATGATGGATGATTCGTGGTTACAGCCACTCCCTCAAGGAGGACAAGAGCTCAATCCATGAGCACACACACAATCCATCTCTCTAGAGCCTAAGCCTCTCTTTTCTTCCCTAAACCCTAACACCCAACTAGGGTTTGCAAATGAAGTGCTTGGGCTGCTGTGAACAGCACCCTCTCTATTTATATGAGGCCTAGAGCTTCTAGAAGACTTAACCCTAATGGGCTCCGTTAGGCCCAATAACAAACAGGACACCCACGCACGATTTTAAAGCCGTCTTCACTTTTCTTGACCTAATCCACTTCTTGACGCACCATCTTGCGCGCTGGTTGCCATTAGGTCACCAAGGCGATTTGGTGAAATTACCAAAATACCCTTCTCGATCCTTCTCCATGGACCGAGTCCAATCTCGTCAAGCAATCGCCGCTCGCCACGTGTAGGTTGATCAACGGCTCTCATCATGTCGGCAAGTCTCTCCCGTCCAATCCCTTGGAACCTCCAAGGCACTTGCACCGCCGACCCGCGCCGCTTGATCCAACCAACAGATCGAATCGCCGGCTCGATCCACCTCCTCCATCTCATGCCATGCTTGAGTCACCGACCACCCGCATCCATGATCGTTCGACCTCGGCTCTCCAAGCTTAGTCCCGATCCTCCTCGCCGCTGACCGTCGTTGACACGCAAGCTACCCGCAAAGAATAGACCAAGAAATCGTCTCCGAACAAGTTCTTCACAACTTGACCCACGTTAGCTCAAAACATGCAATATGCAACACATATACAAAGATAAACATGGATATGACCTATCCCAAAGCCAAAACTCCAAAATGGCCGACAATCTCAACACAATCAGACAACCGCCGTGTTACCAATGCAGATTACTACCGATCTGGATCGATCAGCTCAATAATCGCGGTCGTTCCGATTTCCAATGAAGACCAGAACTCCCAAAACACCTTCTCTCGAATTAAGCTACCGCTAACTACTAATCGGTATAATCGCGATTCGGTATTACCGCCACACAACTTGCGGTCAGATTGATTCATGGGTCGCATCGCCTTTTAAACGCCGGTTCTTCCGATTATCCCGACACTTTGTTTGAAACTTTCAAAAACAAGAATTCCAACAAACCTTCAACCAAATTGCCAATTGTAACATCACCTAGGATCATGAGCATATCCTCATGATGTTCACAATCTCCCCTTGATGAACACATTGGCAATTTCCAAAATGAATGTTTTGAGGTTTGAAAGAAAAGGAAATCGCCAAGCACAAAGGCACAACTTGGTCCTAAAAGCAAATGAATGCAAGGAAATGACCAAGTTGGCTTCAAAAAGGGTTCAGCAAGTGAGATAAGGCAGTGAAAGCAAAGAGAGCTTCAAATTCGAAAATCTCACTCAAGATCCATAAGAAAGAACAAGTGTTCTAATTGACCTTCGAGAAAATGCACAGAGAGCATCCAAAACAAAGATTTTTGTCCCATTTTTCTCCCCTTGACAATGAATTCATCAAGGTGCATGGAAGAAGATAGAGCATGAAAGTAATGGAATGGCTGTAATTTTTGTAATTTTTCATTTTTTTTCAATTTTTGTGTTTGTTTGTTTGTAATTTAAGCAAAAGGAGCAATGAAGATTATCCATGAAGACTGTACAAGTATTACACCAAGCCATATTATGTGAAGAAGCTATAAGCAAGTATGGCAAAACATGTACAGCAAAGCTAAGGCCAAAATAGCAACAATCTGTGATTAAATGAATTGAAGGCATGACAAGGTGCTCAAGATCACAGTTTAACTAAAGGTATCCAAAAATGAGTCAGGCCATGTCTATAAGCAAAACTGAGCCAGAAGCTAGAAAAAGAGTCAGTTTTGAGCACTTTGAGATCAATTTTGAATCAATTTGTTCAAGCATTTAGAATTTAGCACATTGAGTACTTCTTTGAAAATGATTGATTTTATCTTAGTAAAGCAAGTCTGGACTAGGAGCCATCCACAATCGCCTTCTAAGCTTCAACCAATTGCCAATTTGTTTCCTTAGCATTGTGCTAGATCTCAAGCCTCACTACGACCATCCCAAGCAACACAAGCTTAAGAGAATAGTCTGGGTCATCCAAAACTCCCCGAGTTCATGCCTAGTGCAATGGCAAGGCCTCATAAGAAAGAATTGGTGAGATCAGTTTTTTTTAGCACAAAAGCTCATTTTTCATTTGCTTGACTTGAGAATTAGTATAGCTCAATTTAAAACTCGAATAAGTTCAGACTCAATTAAGCCTATATGACATGGCATGAATCATGAGAGGATCACTAAAGCAAAACTAGTCACAAGATCCAACAAGTCATATTATAATCCAGTTTGCACACAGATAATAGAGCTAGCATGACAAAAGCTAAGCTATACATAAAAAGCCATAAAAGACATCTAGCAAGCTAGCACAAGACATGGCAGGTATAAAGTATGAAAGCATGTCATACAAGGATAATAATCAAAGCTCCATAAGGTTATATTACAATGCAAGTTGCTGAAGTTTAAAATGCATTATGGTACAATGAATGCAAAAAGAGCAAACTCCCCCTCAAAATAGGCCAAGAGGACTAACAACCCCCAATTCTCCCCGCAGAAAAGCAAAACGAGAAGAATCAAGAGCTTTAGTGAAAATGTCGGCAACCTGCTGCTCGGACTCTACAAAGTGAAGCACAACATCACCCTTCTCAACATGGTCTCTAAGGAAATGATATCTAACATCAATGTGCTTAGTCCTAGAATGTTGCTTTGGGTTTTGGCAATGTTAATGGCGAAGTGTTGTCACAGTAAAAGAGGAACACTACCCAAAGACAACCCATAGTCCCGCAGAGTAGATAAGATCCAGAGAACCTAAGAGCAACCATCGGGTCATAGCTACATACTCGGCCTCTAAGATGGATCGTGCAATGTAAGACTGTTTCCTAGATGACCAAGAGATAAGAGATGTGCCTAAGAAATGACAAGTGCCGAAGTACTCTTCCTATCTACTCTACACCCAAAGAAAATCAAGCATCGAAAATGCCCGAATAGAGAGAGCGAAGAAGAAGAATACCAAAGTCCAAAGTCAAGAGTGTCCCGGAGGTACTGAATATGCGACGACCGCCGACGATGAGAAGCTCGAGGGGAAGCTCGAAATCGAGCGCATGCACACACAAATAATTGTATGTCGGCCTCGATTTGTGGAGGTAGAGGAGGAGCCAATCATGCTACGGTATTCTTCCTGGTCCACGGGCTCTCCATCCTCATCTGGGTCCAGCACAGTGGTCGTGGCAATGGGAGTAGACATTGGTCTACTGCTTCCCATGTCAAAGCGTCGAAGAAGGTCCTTTGTATACTTACTTTGATGAATGAAGGTACCTTCTTTCAGTTGCTTAACTTGAAGACCAAGGAAGAAGGTCAGTTCGCCCATCATGCTCATCTCGAACTCCCTGCTCATAGAATCTGAAAATCTGGACACCAAAGCATGAGAAGAACCACCGAATATAATGTCATCCACATAAATCTGAACCATCAAAAAATCATTGCCATGCATGAGAGTGAACAAAGTTTTATCAACCATTCCCATTTTAAAATCATTTTTGAGCAAGAAACTCTTAAGCCTATCATACCAAGCTCTAGGGGCTTGCTTCAATCCATACAAGGCTTTGGAGAGTTTAAAAACATGGTTTGGGAACTTGGGATTTTCAAAACCAGGTGGTTGTTTGACATAGACCTCTTCTTCTATGAAACCATTCAGAAAAGCACTTTTAACATCCATTTGAAATAGCTTGAAGCCCTTGGATGCTGCAAATGCAAGCAAAATGCGAATGGCTTCCAATCTAGCTACTGAGCAAAGGTCTCCTCAAAGTCTAAGCCCTCTACACCGAATACCCTTGAGCTACAAGTCTAGCCTTATTGTAACTACCAACCCATCTTCACTTTGCTTATTTTTGAAAACCCATTTTGTTCCAATTATGTTATGATTAGGTGGAGGTTCAACTAAGGTCCGACTTTGTTTCTTTCAAAATTTTCAAGTTCTTCATGCATGGCATTGACCCAAGAGGCATCGAAAGAGCATGGGTGACATCTCGGGGTTCAAAAGAAGCAACAAAAGCGAGAATGTGCATGGGAATCATGAGAATGAACTCGAGCGAGTGACTCGCTCATGAAGATCCCCAATCATCTGCTTTCGGTGGATCTTTGTCATTTGAATGCGAAGAGGAGCTCCTCGGTGTCAAGTGGCCTCTACCTCATGGGTGTAGAGGTAGGAGCAGAGCCACTCGATCGTCGGTGAAGGTAGGATGAAATTCGCTCATCTGAAGCTGATGTAGTGGAAGCAGGCTCTCCAACCAAGTCAGAAGGGACTTGAGGATGGATTGGGTCCTCATCCTCAGAGTCATCATCGACGAAGATGCTCTCAGAAACCTATGTACCTGCATCATCGGGTCTAGTACCAGGACTAGCCTCATCAAAAGTGACTTCGCAAGTCTCAACAAATTTATTAGTATCAAAATTAAATACACGATAGCCACGAGAATGAGCAGGATATCCAAGAAATATACCATCAGAACATCTAGATTCAAATTTATCAAGATTGCCATGTTTAAGAATAAAGCATTTGCAACCAAAAATCTTGAAATGAGAAACTTTGGGCTTATGACCAAATCTGAGCTCATAAGAAGTCTTACTAATCACAGATCTCAAGAAAACCCTATTAGAAATATAACATGCAAGAGAGATCGCCTCCCAAAACCTCCTAGGTGTAGAATGCTCATCTAGCATGGTCCTCGCCATCTCTACAAGGGTCTGTTCTTCCTCTCCACTACTCCATTCTCATTGGGAACTCTAGGTGATGAAAACCGATGCTCTAGCCCCTATCGTAATGTAAAGTGGCAAAGGAAGAATTCTTGAATTCTGTCCCATTGTCACTCCTAATGGCTCTCAACGCCCAGAAGCTCAACAAAGAAGTCTAAGGACCAACTCTCTAAAGAAGCCAAATGCCTCGTCCTTAGAAACCGAAAATAAACCCATGAATACCGGAGTAATCATCCACAATCACAAGCACATACCATTTCCCACCCACGATGAACTCTAGAAGGACCAACAAGTGTCTAAGTGCAGAGTCGACCAGTCCATCTGTCATCACTAATGTAAGAGGTGGATGAGAAGCGTAAACCATCTTACCATGTCTCAGGTGAACAAACAAGGTCTCTAATGCCTTTAGCCTAGGCAAACCTCTAATCAAATCCTTGCTATCGACTCTAGTCAAGTGATCGAAGCCTATGTGTCCAAGCCTCACGATGCCACAAGATTAGATCATGGGAGTCGGTTACAAGACACCTAGGACTAGAAGCAGAAGAGATACAGAAATTAGCACAAAAGATCCTCTCAAACCTGGATATCGTAAAGACAAGCTCACCAGAGGAATCTAAAACCCTGCACTCACCACTCTTAAATCTCACCTCTAGACCCTCATCAAGTAGCTGAGAAACAGAAAGCAGATTATATTTCAGCTTACTTACCAAAGCGACGTCCTTGAGCATGAATTTGTTGTTGACGCGCACTATGCCCTTTGCTGTCACAGTCCCGGTAGAAGCATCCCCAAAAGTGATCAATTCATTGCCGGATGCACGTGTGAGGGAGGAGAACCAACTAGAATCCCCAGTCATATGTCGAGAACACCCGGAGTCAACAATCCATATGTCCTCCTTCCTCGCACGCCGAACCTAATGAGCACTAACAGAAACATATGTGCCTCAAGATCAAGTTAGTGATAAAAGACTTGGGAATCTAATCGAGTCACATGATGCTTAGGCAAAAGCAAGAGAAGCAAAGAAGAAATGGTTAGGAGCAAAATCATAAGAACGCACATGAGAACCACCTAGACCTCTCCGAATCGACCTACCAAAAGGTCGGTACTCCCCCTGTCTAGATGCTACCCGCGGTCTCTCCTCATGAAATCCTAAACCGACGCAGCGCCTAGAACCACCAAAGGAGTCAAAGAAGTCATCTACGAACCTAGGCCTATGTCTAGCAGGAAAAACAGGCTGTCTGGCTCTAGAGACTATAGCAGGTGAAGAAACTCCTCTAATGGTCCTCAAGGCACTCATCGTCTCCTTCCTTTCAATCTTGGCTCTACGGAAGCAGAACTCAACAATGTGGCCATTCTTCTTGCAGAAGGTGCAATGGTACTTGACCTTTTGAGGGTCTGACCGATGAAGTAGAAGCACCTATCTTGCTAGAAGTGGTTTGGGCAAAACCCCAGCAGATTTGAAGATTATCTTGGATGGCTTAGAGGGTTCTACATCAAACAAAGCCACTCTCAATGACTCTAACAACCTTAGGTGGATGATTCTTGGAATGCTCTAGGAATCAAAACCTAGGCCACTATTATTCACACTCACCTTAGATTTGTCTAGAATCATGTTGAGTTTCTTCCTCCCACCAACAAATCTCTCAAGTGTCTCTTTAAGGTAGTCATTTTGTTTGGCTAATTCATAACAAGAAGCACACTTATTTGACTTGCTAGCCCTATCAGATTTTTCCTTATAATGAACTACCTCAGCTTTCAAAGCCTCACAAGACACACAATAGTTATCCCTAATCTTATCCAACTGCTCTTTGAACTTAATTCTAAAAGCTTCTTGTATCTTATCTACATTATGCCCAAGTTCAATACAAAGAGTACAAGAATCAGAATCAACAATTTTCTTTGAAGCAGTCATGGACATGGATTGTTCAATTTTAGCCTTTTCTTCTAGTGTCTTGTTTAAAGCATCATTCTCAAGTGTGAGTTTAACACGTTTTCACATGAAGCGCTTTTAGAGTACGTAATCATTTCCTACATCTCCTTCATTTTAATCTTATTTTTCTCACAATGAGAGCAGTGTGACTAGCATCAAATTTACTCGCTTCTTTTGTAGCACTATCCAATTTTAGTTCAAGCAAAGCACAATTTGAACAAGGCAAAGGGATAGCATCAACAAGAGTCACATCTAAGGCAATGGCATTCATGCAAGGTGATTAGACTTGAGAGTTTCTAGTTCATCCGAGCATCTTTCAATTGATTTGTAACAGAGGAATGAGCAAGTCTTAGAGTTACCAATTCATCATACATTCCAGAACAAGCATCACAAGCATCTTCAGGACTAATCGATTTGAGTGTAGCAACTTCTAGTTTCAAGTTATCAATCATGATGTCCTGATTCTTAAGCATTCTAGCTTGCTTATCTAATTTTCATTCAGAAATGACCAAAGCACGTTTCATCTGAGTAGGTGAGGGACATACCTCATCGGGATCGCTGAAAAGGTCGTCGTCGTTGGAGGAGTCGACGTCATGGCTGTCGCTAGCCATGAAGCACATGCCGGTGAAGTCCTGGGCCTTCTTCTTGCCATGAGAGTCATCGTCGTCGTCCTCCGTCTCCGAGTCCACATCGCTCATGTTAACACTCTCAAGAGCGGCAAGGACTTGGCTGACGAACTTGCGATAGTTTGGCTTCTTGCCTTTCTTGTCTTTGGCTTGATGACGCCTCCGAGAGTCCTTCTCCTCCTTGCCCTTCAGCTTGGGGCACTTGGAGCGAATGTGGTTAGGCTCACCACACTCAAACAAGTGACAGGCCACCTCTCCTCCTGCTGTTCCTCACTTTGTTGTAAACTCTCGAGAATTTGGTGGATAGGAGGGCTAAATCATCTTCAGTAGCTTTCTAATCGCTCATCGCAAGAAAGAATGTAAAGTCGACAAAGAAAACCAGATGAGCCAAAATCAAAGGAATCGGTCGAGCTACCCTTCGATGGGTCGACCACCAAAGCCATCGACTGTTTTGGGAGACGCGAGATAAAGTCAATCTCATGCGTCTTCAACCTCGAGTAGAGCTTATCCATGGTAAGCTCGCTCATGACAGTGTTGTCATTGATGGATGTGATCTTCATCCCCCAGACCTTCACATCAAGAGCACCCAGAAGCTGGCGTGCATTCTCAGACTCAGTGAAAACAAGATCAACAAAGCGAAGATCATGGAGAATCTTGGAGAACCTCCCCCACAGCTCATCTAAAGACTCACCAGGTCTTTGCTCGATCTTTGAGTATTCTTTCTTGAGCTGGTTCTGTCTCACTTCCTGTAACGTCCCGTTTTCTTTTAAGTCCTTGCCAAGTTTTCAAAATAAAAGTAACCATTTGGCTTTATTGAGAATCCAAAGCTTAACCTGAGATTTTTTTGAATCTGGAGAGTTCAATTGGAATTAATCAAACCTTAACTAAGCTCTTAGTTGGTGTTCCTTGCGGTTGTAGCTCTCTGTTGTGTCTTTCTTCTTTGTTGGTTGTCTTTGTGTCCCCGAGCCTCCCTGTGCCCCGGGTTTTGTCTACTCTTTTAACTTCCTTTGTTGGCTTGAATCTCTTTGAGACTCGACCTCCCTTCTCTCTCTCTCATCTTTCCCTCTGTTGGACCCCTCCGTGTTTGGGTTTTCTTGTTAAGAACCCGGCTCGGGTTGGTGTTTCTAACCTCTTTGGTCTCTTCAAGCCACGCTTGGCTTTGCTTCTTTGGACCTCCTGTGGACCTCTCCACGCCCTCTCTCGAACCTCTGAGTTCTCTTGGGCGCTCGAGTTCCTCTGGACCTCCAAAGGCCCTTTGGGACCTTTCTAGACCTCCTTGTGGCTATTTGGACCTCCTTTGTGTTCAAATAGACCTCCCTTTGTCCCTCAGAGACCTTTCGTGTCCTACGGACCTCCTCCGTGTCCTTTAAGACCTCCCTTGTTGAGATCTAGCCGACCTCCCTTGTTGAGATCTAGCCGCTCGAGACCTCCCTTGTTGAGATCTAGCCGCCAGACCTCCCCTTGTTGAGATCTAGCCGCCGGACCTCCTCTCTGGAGATCTTAGCCGTCTGTGTTCTCCTTTAGTGGGATCCAAAGGTTCCGACCTCCTTAGGTCCAAGACCTCCTTAGCGCTTGGACCCATCTTTGACTCTCGCACAGACGCTTGAGGCCTTGCCTTCTTAACCTTAGGACCATCCGATGTGGGTTGGATGGCCCGATCCTAAGGGCACGTTAGCTTGGTCCGAACGCCCCTTTCCTCCTTGCCGTCCGATTTTAATTAGATGGCCTAGTCTCGTTGGTCTTTCGCTTGGTCCGAACGTTCCTTTCCTTCTGGACCGCTTGGATTCCAATCGAGCGGTTGCCCGCTTTGATCTTGCGTTGTTTTGTTTCCGTGACCTCCTCTCTGGTTGTTTTGCAAAGACCACCTCCCGGTCCTTCTTTGGTCTTTTGTAAGGACCACCTCCTAAATCAGATATTCTGCTGGTCGACCTTCCTCGCGCCTTTGATCTCGGACCGCTGAGGTCCTCCCTTTGAGATCTTGACCGAGATCTCCCTTTTGGAGATCTACTCGCCAGACCTCCCCGCACCCTTTGATCTGGACCGCTGAGGTCCTCCCTTGAGATCTTGACCGAGATCTCCCTTTTTGGAGATCTACTCGTCAGACCTCCCTCGCACCCTTTGATCTCGACCGCTGAGGTCCTCCCTTGAGATCTTGACCGAGATCTCCCTTTTGGAGATCTACTCGTCCAGACCTCCCTCGCACCTTTGATCTGGACCGCTGAGGTCCTCCCTTGAGATCTTGACCGTTAGATCTCCCTTTGGAGATCTACTCGTCAGACCTCCTGCGCCCTTTGATCTGGACCGCTGAGGTCCTCCCTTGAAATCTTGACCCTTAGACCTCCCTTGTGTAGGTCCGAGTGTCGTGGCCTCCTCGTTAGAGCTTTGAGGACCTCTTGACCAGACCTCTTCTTGAGTCCTTGGACCTCTGTCCCAGACCTCCCCTTTGAGTGTCTTGGACCTCTTGCCCAGACCTCGCGGTGGTCTTTGGCGGGAATGACCCTTGCGGTGGGACCATACCCTTGACCAATCAGACACCCTTTTGATGGCCCCACTTACGGCCCCTCTCCACCTTGCAATTATTGCTCTTGCCTCAGAACTCAGGCGATTTAATAGGTGTCGGGTCACATTAAATGCAATTCCATCCGAGGTACTTTATTTCAATTCTTTTTGGACAAGCCCCGCCTAAGTAGTCCCGATTGCCAACACGCCCCTAGGTTTCCTTGTGGTGCACACCACCATCTCCTGCTATATATAGCCCGGGAGGGCGTGCTTTTGTAATCTTTTTGCTCATTTCTTCCTTCCTCGCCTCCTCTGCTTCGGTTCTTTCTTGCATAAGACCCTCCCTCAGAGCTCTTTGAGGCGGTGTTAAGCCTCTTGGTTTCCTTTTGGCTGAGTTGGTTTGAGTTCCTTTTTGGTTCTTTTGTTGTTCTCTCGGCTTAGTGTGGTTTTGCTTATTTGGTTCTCTTATGAACGTGTAGATCACGAGTTCGAGGAGATCTTGGACCCGCTCTTCTTTGCAGAAGGCTCTCCACCGCTTGACCAAGGCAAGCCACGACCTCCTTTTGATCATCTTGAACCAAGCTTTGCAAATTTATTTCGTTTAAATTATCATGCATGGCTATGTTTATAAGAAAATGGTTTGGGCTATAGTTACTTACCTACTTGTCGTTATGCCTCCTTTATACCTTGTCTCCATCATGTTGTCATGATTCACCTTGTGAGCCTTAGGGTGGATAATTTAGTTGGCGTTCTCGTTATTTGCCAACTGGGGCGTGAGGTCTTATATAGCCTCGCTTAGAAAATGTGGTTTGAGCGTATCATGCTTCATCTCCAATAATCTTGACTAATAAGTTATGAAATGTGTGGTTGGTGCCATTGTTGAGCAGCTATGGCGGGATGCCTAAGTGTGGTTTACCGTGGTGTGAGACCACTTGGTTAAAATTTGTGTGCCAGATGGGTGGTCTTTGGCATGGGCTAATACAATTGTTTTGCTAAGGCAAGAAGGCGGGGAGTGAGTAGTGGTGCTGTGGCACACCGGTTTGTGGAAGTCTTGCCTTAGCACAATTAAGGACTTCACTTTGTATCTGTTTAATCGGGCCAATCAAGGCAACCACAAGATCATTTTATGGGAATGGTCTGGCTGAATAATTAGCAATGGATTGGCTTGGGGCTGTTTGGGTTGAGCGTGTGATTCGTTGGCGCAAGAGGGCACCCCATAACCTGCGGACTTCTAGACCAAAGGGGGATTAGCGAAACCTTAGCGGGCAGCTCTGAAGTCAATTCAAAGCTTTGTAAAGCCTTGTCGCTCTCAGATCGCTCACCTTAGGAAGTGAGCAAGGGTGACCTGAACCCCATCACTGGAGAGATCGTGGATTGTGGGTAAAGTTGTACACCTCGCAGAGTAAAAGATCTATTCAATAGCCAAGTCCTTGGTCATGGACATGCTCAATGAAATGGTGCAAGGGGTAGATGTTTCAAAAGCTTGTGCCATCGACACTTCCATGAGATGCTTTGGCTTTGCCTCAAGAGACCTTGGCGGCTCAGAGGGGTCAAGGTTGGCTCGGGTAGTGGTCCAGGTTGGTCTTGACCGAATGGGTGTTCAGAGTGGGTTTTGGGTGAGGACTGCCTTCGTGTGATCAGACCTCCCCAATTTTTGGTTGTGGCCGTGAGTTGGTGCTCACACCACCTTTTATTAAAACATCAAAAGTATTATGTATTATGGTTTTACCTTGTCGCTTTCAATATATTATTGCTATTATTGTCAAATTTGGCTTTTGCAAACTAACCATACAGTTCTCCATTGGTAAGTCCTTGCATGAATATTATTGCATCTTTGCTCTCTGTGACTTCTCGAGTACATTCCAAGTACTCATGGCTTAAGCCCCGTGTCAAAGCAGATTATGAGGATGACCAAGTGCGAGGCGTATAAAGGCAGACCTCTTCGAGGAGGAATTCTTCGACGACTAAGATGCCTAGGACGCCCTCCACCCGACACTGTGGTGCTTGTTGGATGGCTTCGTGTTTTGGTGTTTGAGCCCTAGAGCTCCTTGTCGCCAGATTGTAAGTCCTCGTTGGTTTTGTAAGCCCTCGGTGGCGAGACCTCTTGTTGACAAGCTTGACCATAAGGTCCTATTATATAAAGTTTAATTTATGCTTCATCTTTGTTTGACCTCGTGGTTGTGGTATTGGCTTGTGTTCTTGTGCGAGCTAGCTCGATTGTCCCGGGACTAGCTCAGATGCATGTAAGGCGGGACCACAGTGAGGTCCCACGACTTCTTTGGGAGGTCCCGCCGACCTCTCTTGGTGATGTGCTGGAGGTGCTACCGAGGTGTGGCGCCACGACCTCCAGAGGTCCTCAAGACCTCTGGGAGGTCGATGGCATGACCAAGACCTCCAGAGGTCCGCAAGACCTCCGGGAGGTCCCGCAGATCTCCTCAGAAAGCTCCATGCGGTGCTACCACATCCTTCCGTGGTGACTTCGCAGCAAAAAAAAAATGGTCCTCCTGACCTCTTGCAGTACATCACGGGTGGGTCGTCACAGTTGGTATCGAGCCTAGGTCGGTCAGAGGGCGTGGCCATAGGCGTAAAAGTCGATTTAGTTTTTATCCAAAAGTTATTTTCTAAAGCAAGTCCACTTAAAATTTGTTTAGTAGTTCTTTCCTTGTGCTTTGGTTCTATGTCGCCCTTATCTTGCTTAAAATCTTTTCTTGTCCTGTTTCTACTCTCATCTTAACTCCTCCTTAGTTCCTTTATCTTATCTCTCGCTGAACCTTGATTTTGAATCTAACTTGACTTCCTTGCCTTTATAACTTCAATAGGGCCGATCAGAGAAAGGTTAGGATTAGTGGTCCTATTCTCGAGTCTCGCTTAGCTTGGGTCTTGAAGACCTCTGTTTTGAAGCTTCTGTTGCCTCTTTTGGCCTCCTGGCCTTTTTGGTTCTCCTTGTTAACCAAGTCACCCCTAATAGCTGCCCTATCTTTATTTCTCTCAGATCCTCTTACCCTTTATGCTTTCCTTCTTACCTATTAAACCTTTAGAGTTTTGTCCAGATGGTGCAGACTCGGCGATCCACAAGTCAGGTGAGCCCCTGGCAGCTTGCCTCCACCCCCACCTCCTCCAAAGGGCAGAACACCCGGGTTTTGGGCGGTTTATGGCAAAGACAAGCTCGATGATGAGCTCTATGATGCGAGATTATGAACCAGATTATGGCTCAACAAAGCCGCACCACCAATGCTTTACTTACCATGATGAGTCGAATAGTCAGTCAAGCAGAAAGCCACCACCTCCACCCCGGCTCACCCTCAATCAAGGCTTTCAGAGTTCATGAAGACACGCCCGATTACATTTTCGAGCTCTCCCGAGCCTTTAGATGCGATGATTGGCTGAGATCAACAGAGAAGAAGTTGGATATTGCTCATTTGTGAAGACAGGAGAAGGTTTTGTTTGCCTCACATCAACTGGAAGGACTCAGACTGAGTGGTGGGACACATTTTGTGCCTCACATGTCGACCCCAGAGGATCTCTTGGGCGAGTTCTCTGCGACTTTTCGCCACTCCCATATCCCCGATGGGAAGGTAGAGATGAAAAAGGAAGAGTTTAGAGAGCTCAAGCAAGGCAAAGATGTCAAGAAGTGAGTATCTCACTAAGTTCACTCAATTGTCGCTATGCTCGCGAAGATGTGGCTACGGATGATGCGCGCGTAAGCGCTTTTAAGCGAGGCCTCCATCCCAACTTAAAAGTTCAAGTTGTGGGCAACGATTATCCCGATTTCCAAAGATATGGTGAACAAGGCAATGCTCATTGAGGAATCCCAAGAGAACTCTCTGAGTCCTACAAGAGAAAGGTGCCACCCTCCTGCTCAAGAAAGACCTCCCAGCGCCACAAAGCTTTTGTGCAAGATCAACCCAAGCGCCAAGGACCTCCTGACCTTCCAGACCTCTCGCTAAGACCTCCCGGTGTCACTGTTCTCGCCAACAAGATCACTAGCAAAGACCAAGACAACCCTAACGACCTCCATAGCAGTGGGATCACCGCTTCAAGTGTCACCAAGTGGGGCATTTTGCTAATCAATGCCCACTAAAGACAGAGCCAACCACCAAGACCTCTACTTCAGACCTCCTCGCCAAGACCCTCAGTCGCAGGACCTCCTCAAGCAGTAACCTCCCAAACTTTTGAAGGGGCCGTGTGAACCATGTGGCGGTGGAAGAAGCTGAGACCTCCTCGGACGTGGTACTAGGTATGTTCCTAGTAAATTCAAATGCCACCGTAGTTTTATTTGACTCGAGCTTCCCATTCGCTTATTTCTGAGTTTTGCCGCAAAGCACCGGTTTGAGTTGTTGCTCTTAAGTCTACCTTGTTGGTTCAATCCCGGCTCGTAACTAAGCACTAACCGTGGTTGTCCACAAGTGAAAATGGTCATAGAAGGAGTAGAATTTCTAGCCAACCTTATCCTTTTGGACACGTGTCCCTAGATGTGATTTTGGGCATGGATCGCTAGCTAACCACCATGCCATGTTGGATTGTAGTGGCAAATGTATCTCTTTGACCAGCCCTAGTGGTGCCACTGTGAAGTTTTCGGCCACCTCAGAGAAACTCCAAGGAGCCCTATCTTGTAATGCTCAAGTTCAAGTTTTGAAGGATGTCCCTGTTGTTAAAGAATTTGTGGATGTGTTCCTCGATGAGCTCCTGTGAATGCCCCCAGACAGAGACCTTGAGTTTGTCATAAACCTTGTCCCAGGGACCTCCCCCATCTCCAAAAGGCCCTACAGATTGCATGTTGATGATCATGTGGAGTTGAAAAAGCAGTTGGAAGACTTGCAGAGCAAGGGTTTTATTAGACCTAGCTCCTCACCTTGGGGAGCCCCAGTGATTTTTGTGCCTAAAAAGGATGGCACTCAAAGGATGTGTGTGGACTACAGAGCTCTCAATGATGTCACCATCAAGAACAAGTATCCTTTGCCAAGAATTGATGATTTATTTGATCAATTGAAGGGGGCTGCTGTGTTTTCCAAGATAGATTTGAGAACAGGATATCACCAACTTAAGATTCGCAAGGAAGACATCCCTAAGACAACTTTTTCAACTAGGTATGGGTTATTTGAATTCCGTTATGTCTTTTGGGCTGACCAATGCCCCCGCCTATTTCATGAATTTGATGAACCGAGTGTTCATGGAGTACCTAGACAAGTTTGTCATTGTCTTTATTGACGACATTCTAGTGTACTCCAAGAGTGAAGAGGAGCATACAAGCCATCTCTTTTCGGTTTTGGAAAAGCCGAGAGCTCATCGACTCTTTGCCAAATTTAGTAAGTGTGAGTTTTGGCTAAAAGAAGTGGTCTTTTGGGGCATGTTTTGTCAAAAGAAGGAGTGTCTCACAACCCTAGTAAGGTTCAAGATGTGCTCAATTGGGAACCCCTAGGACCGTGCCTCAAGTTCAAGTTTTCTTGGCATGGCGGTTATTACTGTAAGGTTTATTGAAGGCTTCTCCCGGATTGCAAAACCTCTCACTCAGCTATTAAAGAAAGAAAAGAAGTTCCTTTGGACCTCGACAGAACAGAGCTTCCAAGAGCTCAAGAGAAAGTTGACCTCGCCCAGCTTTTGGTTCTTCCAGATGTCGGGAAAGATTTCAAGTTTATTGTGATGCGCCAAAGCAAGGACTTGGTGTGGTTCTAATGCAGATGAGAAAAGTGGTAGCTTACGCTTCAAGACAGCTTGAAGCCTCATGAAGCAAACTACCCTACTCATGACCTAGAGTTGGCTGCTGTGGTTCATGCCTTAAAAATTTGGCGCCATTACCTCATTGGTAATAGGTGTGAAATTTACACTAACCACAAAAGCCTAAAGTACATCTTTACACAAGCGGATTTGAATTTGAGGCAGAGAAGGTGGCTTGAGCTTATTAAGGACTACAATGTGGGAATTCACTACCACCCAGGCAAGGCCAATGTGGTGGCAGATGCTTTGAGCAGAAAAGTTTATGTCAATACTTTGATGGTTAAGGAGAGCCAACCCGCTTTGTATGAAGAATTCTTGAAGCTTAGACTTGAGTTAGTGGAAGAAGGGTTTTTGGCAACTCTTGAAGTGCAACCTACCTTGCAAAAACAGATCAAGGCAGCCCAAGATGGAGATGCTAGCATCCAAGAGATTAAGACCAACATAAGAGAAGGGAAGGCCGCAAGGTTTTCTATGGATGACCTAGGTGCGGTTTGGTTTGATAAGAGGCTCAGGTGCCCAATAACACGGAGCTCAAGGGTATAATACTTAAAGAAGCCCATGAAGCTTTGTATTCTATACATCCAGAGTTACAAAATGTACCAAGATGTCAAGGAATTGTCTTGGTGGCGAAAATGAAGAAGGAGATAGCAGATTTTGTGGCCAAATGTGACACTTGCTGTGTTGTTAAAGCAAAGGCACCAAAGACCGGAGGACTTTTAGTGCCCTTACCCATACCCGAGTGGAAGTGGGAAGAGATCGGCATGGATTTTATTACTGGTTTATCTCGCACTCCAAGCTGGTTTTGATTCTATTTGGGTCATAGTGGATAGATTAACAAAATGGCTCACTTTATTCCTGTGAAGACTACTTATTCTCGAGACAAGCTAGCCAAATCTACATGGCAAAAGTGGTGTGCCTTCATGGTGTTCCAAAGAAGATAGTCTCGCATGAGGATCTCAATTCACCTCCAAGTTTTGGCAAAAGCTACATGATGCCTTGGGCACCGACCTCAACTTTAGTACAGCATACCACCCTCAAACAGATGGCCAAACTGAGAGAGTTAACCAAGTCCTTGAGGACATGCTGAGAGCTTGCGCTCTAGAAAGACAATCTAGTTGGGACAAGATGTTACCATATGCGGAATTTTCCTATAATAACAGCTACCAAGCGAGTCTCCAAATGTCCCCTTTTGAAGCTATTTATGGGAGAAAGTGTAGGACTCCCTTGTAATCGACAGATCGGGTGAAGGCCAAGTTCTTGGCTTGACTCACCGAAGAAGCCGAGGATCAAGTGAGATCAATTAGGGAGAAGTAAAGACGGCCCAAACTAGGCAAAAGAGCTACGCAGATGTTAGGCGTCGAGACCTAACTTTTGTCCCAGGAGACCAGGTCTACCTCAAAGTTTCACCTCTCAAAGGTATGCAGCGGTTCAGAGTTAGTGGGAAGCTTGCTCCAAGATTTATTGGACCCTTTCCAGTCCTTGCCCGAAGGGGTGAAGTAGCCTACCAGTTGGACCTCCCTCCTCAGCTTGCTGGAGTTCACAATGTGTTCCACGTGTCACAGTTGAAGAAATGCTTGCGAATGCCAGAGGACCAAATGCCTTTAGAAGCTGTGGACCTCCAAGAAGACCTCACTTACAGAGAGCACCCCATCAAGATTTTGGACGTGTCAGAGAGAGTTACCAGGAGCAAGACCACCAAGCTGTGCAAGGTGCAATGGAGCAACCACTCCGAAGCCGAGGCGACATGGGAACGAGAAGAGGACCTCAGGAAGGAGTTCCCCCACCTATTCCCTAGTTTCGGCTCAATCTCGGGTCGAGATTCCCTTAAGGGTGAAGGTTTGTAACGCCCCGTTTTCTTTTAAGTCCTTGCTAAGTTTTCAAAATAAAAGTAACCATTTGGCTTTATTGAGAATCCAAAGCTTAACCTCGAGATTTTTTGAACTGAGAGTTCAATTGGAATTAATCGACCTTAACTAAGCTCTTAGTTGGTGTTCCTTGCCGGTTGTAGCTCTCTGTTGTGTCTTTCTTCTTTGTTGGGTTGTTGTGTCCCCGAGCCTCCCCTGTGTGCCCCGGTTTTGTCTCTCTTTTAACTTCCTTTGTTGGCTTGAATCTCTTTGAGACTCAGACCTCCCTTCTCTCTCTCTCATCTTTCCCCTCTGTTTCGACCCCTCCGTGTTTTCGGTTTTCTTGTTAAGAACCCGGCTCGGGTTGGTGTTTCTAACCTCTTTGGTCTCTTCAAGCCACGCTTGGCTTTGCTTCTTTGGACCTCCTGTGGACCTCTCCACGCCTCTCGGAACCTCTCGAGTTCTCTTGGGCGCCCAGAGTTCCTCTGGACCTCCCAAAGGCCCCTTTGGGACCTTTCTAGACCTCCTTGTGGCTATTTGGACCTCCCTTGTGTTCAAATAGACCTCCCTTTGTCCCTCGCAGACCTTTCGTGTCCCACGGACCTCCTCCGTGTCCTTTAAGACCTCCCTTGTTGAGATCTAGCCGCTCAGACCTCCCTTGTTGAGATCAAGCCGCCTGACCTCCCTTGTTGAGATCTAGCCGCTCAGACCTCCCTTGTTGAGATCTAGCCGCTGCAGACCTCCCTTGTTGAGATCTAGCGCTCAGACCTCCCTTGTTGAGATCTAGCCGCGAGACCTCCCCCTCCGAGATCTTAGCCGTCTGTGTTCTCCTTTAGTGGGATCCAAAGGTTCCGACCTCCTTAGGTCCAAGACCTCCTTAGCGCTTGGACCCATCTTTGACTCTCACAGACGCTTGAGGCCTTGCCTTCTTAACCTTAGGACCATCCGATGTGGGTTGGATGGCCCGATCCTAAGGGCACGTTAGCTTGGTCCGAACGCCCCTTTCCTCCTTGCCGTCCGATTTTAATTAGATGGCCTAGTCTCGCTGGTGCGTTTCGCTTGGTCCGAACGTTCCTTTCCTTCTCGACCGCCCGATTCCAATCGAACGGTTCCGCTTTGATCTTGCTGCTTGTTTTGTTTCGTGACCTCCTCTGGTTGTTTTGCAAAGACCACCTCCCGGTCCTTCTTTGGTCTTTTGTAAGGACCACCTCCTAAATCAGATATTCTGCTGGTCGACCTTCCTCGCGCCCTTTGATCTCGGACCGCTGAGGTCCTCCCTTTGAGATCTTGATCGAGATCTCCCCTTTTGGAGATCTACTCGTCAGACCTCCCTCGCACTTTGATCTCGACCGCTGAGGTCCTCCCTTTGAGATCTTGACCGAGATCTCCCTTTTGGAGATCTACTCGTCAGACCTCCCTGCGCACTTTGATCTCGGACCGCTGAGGTCCTCCCTTGAGATCTTGACCGAGATCTCCCTTTTGGAGATCTACTCGTCCAGACCTCCCTCGCACCTTTGATCTGGACCGCTGAGGTCCTCCCTTGAGATCTTGACCGTTAGATCTCCCTTTGGAGATCTACTGTCAGACCTCCTGCGCCCTTTGATCTCGGACCGCTGAGGTCCTCCCTTGAAATCTTGACCCTTAGACCTCCCTTGTGCAGTCCGAGTGTCGTGGCCTCCTCGTTAGAGCTTTGAGGACCTCTTGACCAGACCTCTTCTTGAGTCCTTGGACCTCCTGTCCAGACCTCCCTTGAGTGTCTTGGACCTCTTGCTCAGACCTCGCGGTGGTCTTTGGCGGGAATGACCCTTCGGTGGGACCATACCCTTGACCAATCAGACACCCTTTTGATGGCCCCACTTACCAGCCCTCTCCACCTTGTAATTATTGCTCTTGCCTCAGAACTCAGGCGATTTAATAGGTGTCGGGTCACATTAAATGCAGATCCCATCTGAGGTACTTTATTTCAATTTTTTGGGCAAGCCCCGCCCAAGTAGTCCCGACACAACACGTCCCTAGGTTTCCTTGTGGTGCACACCACCATCTCCGGTTATATATAGCCCGGGAGGCGTGCTTTTGTAATCTTTTGCTCATTTCTTCCTTCCTCGCCTCCTCTGCTTTCGGTTCTTTCTTGCATGCAAGACCCTCCCTCAGAGCTCTTTGAGGCGGTGTTAAGCCTCTTGGTTTCCTTTTGGCTGAGTTGGTTTGAGTTCCTTTTGGTTCTTTTGTTGTTCTCTGGCTTAGTGTGGTTTTGCTTATTTGGTTCTCTTTTAACGTGTAGATCACGAGTTCGAGGAGATCTTGGACCCTCTTCTTTGCAGAAGGCTCTCCACCGCTTGACCAAGGCAAGCCACAGACCTCCTTTTGATCATCTTGAACCAAGCTTTGCAAATTTATTTGGTTTAAATTATCATGCATGGCTATGTTTATAAGAAAATGGTTTGGGCTATAGTTACTTACCTACTTGTCGTTATGCCTCCTTTATACCTTGTCTCCATCATGTTGTCATGATTCACCTTGTGAGCCTTAGGGTGGATAATTTAGTTGGCGTTCTCGTTATTTGCCAACCTGGGGCCAGAGGTCTTATATAGCCTCGCTTAGAAAATGTGGTTTGAGCGTATCATGCTTCATCTCCAATAATCTTGACTAATAAGTTATGAAATGTGTGGTTGGTGCTATTGTTGAGCAGCTATGGCGGGATGCCTAAGTCAGTCTACTGTGGTGTGAGACCACTTGGTTAAAATTTGTGTGCCAGACTGGGTGGTCTTTTCGGCATGGGCTAATACAATTGTTTTGCTAAGGCAAGAAGGCAGGGAGTGAGTAGTGGTCTTGTGCACACCGGTTTGTGGAAGTCTTGCCTTAGCACAATTAAGGACTTCACTTTGTATTCTGTTTAATCGGGCCAATCAAGTGCAACCACAAGATCATTTTATGGGAATGGTCTGGCTGAATAATTAGCAATGGATTGGCTTGGGGCTTTGGGTTGAGCGTGTGATTCGTTGGCGCAAGAGGGCACCCCATAACCTGCGGACTTCTAGACCAAAGGGGATTGCTAAACCTTAGCGGGCAGCTCTGAAGTCAATTCAAAGCTTTGTAAAGCCTTGTCGCTCTCCAGATCGCTCACCTTAGGAAGTGAGCAAGGGTGACCGAACCCGCCTACTGGAGAGATCGTGGATTGTGGGTAAAGTTGTACACCTCGCAGAGTAAAAGATCTATTCAATAGCCAAGTCCTTGGTCATGGACATGCTCATGAAATGGTGCAAGGGGTAGATGTTTCAAAAGCTTGTGCCATCGACACTTCCGCGAGATGCTTTGGCTTTGCCTCAAGAGACCTTGGCCGGCTCCAGAGGGGTCAAGGTTGGCTCTGTAGTGGTCCGTGGGGTTGGTTCTTGACCTCCGAATGGGTGTTCAGGTGGGTTTTGGGTGAGGACTGCCACCGTGTGATCAGACCTCCCCAATTTTTGGTTGTGGCCGTGAGTTGGTGCTCACACCACCTTTTATTAAAACATCAAAAGTATTATGTATTATGGTTTTACCTTGTCGCTTTCAATATATTATTCCTATTATTGTCAAATTTGGCTTTTATAAACTAACCATACAGCTCTCCATTGGTAAGTCCTTGCATGAATATTATTGCATCTTTGCTCTCGTGACTTCTCGAGTACATTCCAAGTACTCATGGCTTAAGCCCCGTGTCAAAGCAGATTATGAGGATGACCAAGTGCGAGGCGGGCAGACCTCTTCGAGGAGGAATTCTTCGACGACTAAGATGCCTAGGACGCCCTCCACCCGACACTGTGGTGCTTGTTGGATGGCTTCTGCGTGTTTTGGTGTTTGAGCCCTAGAGCTCCTTGTCGCCAGCTTGTAAGTCCTCGTTGGTTTTGTAAGCCCTCGGTGGCGAGACCTCTTGTTAACAAGCTTGACCATAAGGTCCTATTATATAAAGTTTAATTTGTGTGCTTCATCTTTGTTTGACCTCGTGGTTGTGGTATTGGCTTGTGTTCTTGTGCGAGCTAGCTCGATTGTCCCGGGACTAGCTCGGATGCATGCAGGGCGGGACCACTGGGAGGTCCCACGGGACTTAGCCTGGGAGGTCTGATGTGCTGGAGGTGCTACTGGCGGTGGCGGCCACGACCTCGGGAGGTCCTCAAGACCTCTGGGAGGTCGATGGCGGACCAAGACCTCGGGAGGTCCAAGAAGACCTCTGGGAGGTCCTGGCACACCTCCCAGAAGCTCCATGCGGTGCTACCACATCCTTCCGTGGTGACTTCGCAGCAAAAAAAAATGGTCCTCCCGGACCTCTTGCGGTACATCACGGGGTGGGTCGTCACACTTCCTTGATCGCAGTCGAGCCCTCGTGGTAGTCACAGAGAGTTCTCCAGATCTCGTGAGCAGACCTCAAATGAGCCACACGCTCAAACTCAGATCGACTAAGACCTTGGATCAAGAAATTGCGAGCTTTGCTGTTAGCCTCAATGTCTGGAGTGATCACATCGTCATCGGCCGGCACGACATATGGATTTTTGACCTTAAGCCAAATAGCGTGCCCTTGAGCCTCGATGTAGGCTTGCATGCGAGCCTTCCAGTAAGCAAAATCAACTCCATTGAAAATATGAGGTTTGAGTGAATACTTGTCAGTCGCCATGGCTTCAAAGACCGGTTAAGATCTATGAGAAGAGCTAACCGGGCTCTGATACCAATTGTAGGACCAGAAAGGCGACTAGAGGGGGGTGAATAGGAGCACTATCTATTTTTTGCTTTGCTGATCAGATTCAAACATGATATTGACTCCAATAGCTATGAGAACTATGAAGATCAATATATAAAAGCATAGCGGAAGTCTTGAATTGAATCTCCTTCAAATCCCCAAAAGAAACGACCAAAAACACAAAAATCAGCCTAATGAACAGTGCTGATGAACAGTGCCAGTTGAACCGGATGAACAGTGCCGGTCGTTCCGATTTTCGGTACAACTGGATGAATAGTGTCGGTCGTTCCGCATGAACAGTAAAATCAGGCGAATGAACAGTAAACAGCCTGAAAAACAAAAATCGACGTAACTTTTGATCCGCTTGGCCAAACTCCACCAAATTTGAAACACATATTCCTAATGATGTCAGGAACCTATTCCAAGCAACGATCGTCCAGATCTACGTCAAAGATTTGATCTTTTTCCAATTTACCGAAGGAGGGTTCAAACATGAGCAAAAAAGAAAAACTTGATCCAAAACTTGCTCGTGGGAGATTGATGATCTAGATGATCTTAGATATGTTCCCACATGTCCCAGCAAGGAGTAAGAGGGCACGAAATCAACCAAAAACTACAGGATCAAGGAAACACTCAAAATCATTAAAATAAGGTGCAAGAACAAGAAAAGAACGAAGAGAGCTCATCTCAAAGAACTTGCAAGGATTGATTGATGATTGATGATTCGTGGTTACAGCCACTCCCTCAAGGAGGATAAGAGCTCAATCCATGAGCACACACACAATCCATCTCTCTAGAGCCTAAGCCTCTCTTTTCTTCCCTAAACCCTAACACCCAACTAGGGTTTGCAAATGAAGTGCTTGGGCTGCTGTGAACAGCACCCTCTCTATTTATATGAGGCCTAGAGCTTCTAGAAGACTTAACCCTAATGGGCTCCCGTTAGGCCCAATAACAAACAGGACACACACGCACGCATTTTAAAGTGCCGTCTTCACTTTTCTTGACCTAATCCACTTCTTTGACGCACCATCTTGCGCGCTGGTTGGCATTAGGTCACCAAGGCGTATTTGGTGAAATTACCAAAATACCCTTCTCGATCCTTCTCCATGGACCGAGTCCAATCTCGTCAAGCAATCGCTTTCCGCCACGTGTAGGTTGATCAACGGCTCTCATCATGTCGGCAAGTCTCTCCGTCCAATCCTTCGGAACCTCCAAGGCACTTGCACCACCCCCGCCGCTTGATCCAACCCGGTACATCGAATCGCGGTTCGATCCACCTCGCCCATTCTGCCATGCTTGAGTCACGACCTCACCCGGCATCCATGATCGTTTCGGACCTCAGCTCTCCAAGCTTAGTCCCGATCCTCCTCGCCGCTGACCGTCGTTGACTGCAAGCTACCGCACAAAGAATAGACCAAGAATCGCCTCGAACAAGTTCTTCACAACTTGACCCACGTTAGCTCAAAACATGCAATATGCAACACATATACAAAGATAAACATGGATATGACCTATCCCAAAGCCAAAACTCCAAAATGGCCGACAATCTCAACACAATCGGTATAATCTGCCAGTGTTACAATGCAGACTACCGATCTGCGGTCGTCGCTCAATAATCCGCGGTCGTTCGATTTCCAATGAAGACCGAACTCCCAAAACACCTTCTCTGGAATTAAGCTACCGCTAACTACTAATCGGTATAATCGCGATCCAAGATTACCGCCACACAACTTGCGGTCAGTGCAGCTTCATGTGTCGATCGCCCTTTAAACGCCGGTTCTTCCGATTATCCTGACACTTTGCTGAAACTTTCTGAAAAACAAGAATTCCAACAAACCTTCAACCAAATTGCCAATTGTAACATCACCTAGGATCATGAGCATATCCTCATGATGTTCACACTATACAATGATAACCATCAGATCAAGTGTTGTCCGTACCGTGGACACGGCTATTTGAATAGTTTAAAACCCTGCAGGGGTGTACAACTTTACCCACACGACTTAGTCAGCCCGTAAGCCTTCGGATGCCTCTGAATGGTGACATACTTCCTTGGGTGTGCCGGCCGGGTAAACCAAGATTCAGTATTTTTCAGCAAGTTGACATTATTGAGTTGAATCACCCATGTGTGACTAATCCCGCTTAGTACAAATGACTGATAGCACCTGCTAACCGGGGCACACATGTTGTGTCGGGAATGCCGATCCAATAACTACAATCCAAACTTGTGCTCACTTGCACATATTAAATTGCAATCGGAGCCCTACGGAACATGTGATCAAACACACACGTCCTCACACCACCCGTTCCTCAATTCAATTTAAATCTGACGGCTCGCGTGCGCGTTGGGCTTTACCAATTGAAAATGGCATGGCCTGATAAAATGAGGATGGTTCGATTTAGGTTTAACGGCCTAGATTCCAAGGTGCGTTTGGATGGTCCGAACGTCACACTTGATCTGATCCATTGAGTTTAAATCTAACGGTCCAGAGATAATGCGCATTTTGGTTTTGCAAACCAACAACAGGGTGCGGTTGGATTGAACATGGACAGTCTAGATTGCATGGCAAGTTCGGAAGGTCCGAACAGCCTAACTGATTTGGTCCATCTGCTACAGATCGAACGGTGGAGGTTGTGTGGGTTGTTCAGATGATTCGAACAGCCCAACAGATCTGGTATGTCCGTTTTGAATCAAACGGCTCGCAAGCGACTTAGGGTTTGGCTAAGCACTAAACGTGACAGATCTATCCCAATTGGCACCGAGTTGGACTTAACTAAACTGGTTCAAGTCGCTACAGTGCTAAGAGGCTAGGGCTGTTGACTAGCACCAAAACCAAGCTTCAAAAGTTTGACCAGGGTTTAAAATACCAAATAAATTTATAAAAATACGAAATTTTTCAGAGAAGCTACTGGGATGATATATGTCCCAGATAATTTTTGAAAACCACTGTTCTCATTTTAAAATACTTAATTAAATATTTACCCGGTCTTAATACAAGCATAGACTTGCATTCTCTTTTGAAGCTTCAAACAAGGCTAAGATTTGGGTTGGAAAAGGAAGTTTTTAATTTGTAACAAAATGCCTATGTTTTAAAATAACCAGAAATGCTATGAAAAGCATGTTATTACTGTTCATTAAAATTGGGGCTGTTACATAACTGAACCAAACGGTTAATGGTACATAATGGGAGCAGATCTTCAATTATTAAATCTAAATCATCAAGATTCATCAGAACTACGAGGATATAAGTCTAAACAAATTACTCAATTTAATCTATCAAATAGAATTAAATGAATCAATACCTGAGATTTAAAAGTATAAATAGAACGATCCACGATAAAACTTGGCTACCATGATTACAAGTAAATCAACCACCACGAAGGATGGACACAGTCTTAAACTAAAGGAAATAGCATGAACTTGAAGTTTTAGATTAATAAGCTAATTTATTTGCTGTGGGGGGTTAAGTGTGAAGTGCATCAAAACTATTCCTTCCCATGCATGTCGCTGCCTCGAGTGGTACCTAAAAAGAACAACAGCAACAAGCGTGAGTCCATGACTCAGCAGAGTACAACAGTGATAATAAAGAAATTATCACGACCAGCAAATGTGGTTAACCAATTCTCATAGGAACATTAGCAAGAAACCATAAATAAAACTCTTATACTTGCATACAATGCATATGTCAAGAATGCTCTTTCTTTCTTCTTTGCAATTATCGGTAATGCGGAGTAGTGCATCCGTCGATGCATACTCAAGTCTGTGCCCTTAGGCACAAGCCTCAAGCCCACACTCCATGAGTGTGGGGACCCATGCCTGTCCAATACATGATGGGGATCTCATGCCCGTCCAATGCATGATGGGGACCTCAAAAGAAACAACTCGTGGCTAGCCCGTAGTCCAAGACTCAGGAATGTATGCCATGATGTAAATAAACTTCATATTCTCAAATCAACATGAGAGAATAAAATACAGCGACATTATCATAGATATAACATCATAAGTAAATCATGGCAATTTTCATGAATAAAGCATCACAATGCACTCTATACTACTTGCACTTGCCTCAATCGCGAGATGGATGACGACGACGGGAAGAATCTAACCCCAGTTCTCACCACCACCTGGCAACCATAAAGTATACTAAGAATACCGTTCAAAAGTGCTCAGCATAGCAACAAAACAAAAATAAATCAATCGCTCCTATTCGCAACCCGAAACTTTACCGATACACTCTAAATACTAGTCTGTCCAAACAGACAGCCATCATAGAAAAATCATAACTTTTGAGTCAAAGCTCCAAAAGTCATGAACCCAAATTCCCTGGAATCTACACATGCATATCTACAACTCCTCATGTGACCAAAAGATCAAATTATTCCATCTAAGCTTTTGTTTTTAACTCTGAAGACAATTCTATCATCTTCGGTACTCCCAAATTTGGAATTTCGTATCTTTTAATTGGTATATCCAAACCCATTGTTCTAAGACAATATGGAAACTACAGAGATATCTTCCTTAATAAATTTATTAAAAGTTTCCCCACTATGCAACAATAGTTGCTAACAGACTAGTCTTTCTCTACTGTCCACAACAGAAGGACAGACTACAATATTAACTTCAAAAATTCATACCTTTCGTTATAAATGTCCAAAAATTATGAACTTGATCTCCCTGGAAACATAATAAAGTTATCTATATAACTCATGGAGATCAACTGACCAAAATCGTCCATCTCCAAACCCTAATTCACAGAACTACGTTTGCTGCCCGAATCTAGAGACCGAATAAGCACCCAGACTTGCAAAATTCATAACTAATTCATTAGCCAACCAAAAATTATGATTTAATACTTTCCAGAAAGCCCACGCAATTCCCCACATAACTCTAGTAGACTCTAAATGTTGGATTTGCCTAGAACTACCTCAAACTCATGAATTAACAAAACTGCCGTACTACCGATCTACAACTGCACAATACTACACTGATTAATCGGCAGCAAAACCCAACTAGTTATATGAGGATCACGATCTTACCAACGAAATTCCCCTCAGGACCACGCTGAAGTTCTCGTGAAGATCTCCCTCTTCTCCCTCTTCCTCCTCCTCTCTTCCTCTCTTCCTCTCCTTGCCTTCTCCTTCATGGTGTATCCCTTGTAGTAGTAGCACAAAGAATCCCAGTAGCACCACACACAGAGCATGCGTGCTTTTCCAGTCTTGCCTTGATCTCCTCTCTAGCCAAAGGACATGCAAAAAGGTTGCAGAGCACACACATAGGAACAGCACATGTAGAGCAAGCCATGCATGAGGCAAGATGCATGCAGCGAAGCAGCCTTTTTGCAGATGTAACACCCCAGCCCAACATGAGCCTGGAATGCTACTAAAATAACAGAGTAATAATTTAAGACTAAGACATTTTAATAAATTTCGGCAGAACCTCCTTTGTACAGTTAACCATACCGGAGGTTCCAACAGAAAATAATAGCAATAATCAATAATCCAGATATCCAATTCTAAACGTAATCATAAAGACATCCATAATACGCTAATCAACTCTATTACAAATTATCTAATGCATAAGACATAACCAATAGAAAATCCTTTAAGCAGTTTGCTCAGTTATTAATTCATAATCCAACTTTAATCAATTATGAAATATTCGTGGCAGTGAGCAACCATTCTTATGACTATCCCCTCCCATGCATGACGTTTGCGTAAGAGGTACCTAAAAATACATACAATAGCAAAAGTGAATCCAAGACTCAGCAAAGTACAATTAGTAAGACAATAATACTCAACTATTTCACCATCATCCAACCACAACTCTCTATAATAAATCAATTCATATGCTCATGCAATGCAAATGCTCAAATGCATCTTTTCTTTTCTCTTTGCATATACCGGTAATGCGGAGTATGCATCCGTCGATGCATACCCATGCTTGTGCCTTCTAGCACAGAGACTATAAGCCCACACTCCACGAGTGTGGGGACCACAAGCCCGTCAAATACATGACGGGGACCTCAAATCAATGCTTGGTTACCATGTGACCAAGCCTCAAATATGATAACATGATGCACATGAACAATTCTTTTATCGAGCATAAATATGTATTAGCAACAGCATCATACATGAATAAAAACTTACTCATACTTCTAGCATTCATGAACATTGACATACATATCATTCTAGCATCCGTGAATAGCGAATATATACATAATACCAGCAAACATGAACAATCACTCCTAAGTAATCTATCACTAACTGCACTTGCCTCAACCGTGCGAAGATGGAAGACGCGAAGAGGGCACTGCGCCCGGAACCAAACCCCCACCTGATTTAATTTAACAAGCACTCTAAGATAGCAATTCTAGACAAAAACATAGCTAGAAACAAATATGAATTCACTACACTCTCTAGCACAACCCCAAACTCCAAAATCCCTAAACATCGGTCTGTCCCCTCAACAGACAGTCCCCTTCTAAAATCCATAACTTTTCGTACCGAGATCCAAAAGGGGTGATCTATGACTTTCTGGAAATCTTATTATATTGCCTATATAAACTTATTTGGCGAGCTTCCCAGATTCAGCCATCTTCTGTCCTTACCAAACAGATTAATAGAACAACAAAATGTCGACAGTGGTTCTGGACAGCAAGACTAAAATTGACGTATCTTATAGTACAGTTATCCAAAAATTTGTGTTATTTAGCTTTCTGGAAAGCTACAAAATACCTACAACTTTTGTTATGGTGAGATATTATAAATAATCCATTAACTACTTGCTAATGACCGATTAATATTAACTGTTAGAATTATGACAGAACCGAAGAACAGCAACGCTACGAAAATCATATCTCCTAATCCGCTCATCCAAATGACGTGATCCAAGAACCTACGGAAAGCTACTAACATTATCTACAACTCTCTAGGAGATGGCCAGACCTGATTTCACAATTAACATCCTCAAAACTGACGGCCACTACAGACTATCCTAAACCGATCTATTACCGACATTACGCAAATACAAGAATTACGCTACTAAAAGAACGGAATCAGGATTACCCTTGAAGAATCCGCTATCGAACGCGATGAACACCACACGATCCTTCTTTCCCTCCCTTCTCTCTTTCTCCCCTTCCTTCTTCTTCTTCTTGGCCGGCCAACAACCCAGGTGTCCTCCCTTCTTCCTCCACTAGGCCAGCAGCGGGGAGCGAGATCCTTGGCCGGCAGCAAGGGCAAACACCATGGGAGGGGTGCAAGGTCTAGGGGGTGGTGGCCAACAGGGGGAGAGGAGACGGGAGTGGCGGCCACAAGGGAAGGAGGGGAAAAAGTGGGGGCGGCTAGGGTTTTGAGGGAGGGTGGCGCCTCCCCCCTTTTGTTCGGCCACCTCAAGGCCTAATGGGCCATTGCCCAGGCCCAGGTTGCCAGGATTTAGCAAAAACCCCCCTCTCTAACTGTTGTTAATTCTATTTTCTAGGTAGTCCTTCTCCCTAATTTACTTATTCTCTCGAATACTCTTTCGAATACATTTGGGGTATTACAGTAGAGCACACACGTGCATGCATGCAGCAAGGAACATCACATGTAGAGTAGGCCATGCATGAGGCAAGATGCATGCAGCGAAGCAGCAAGATGCAGTGGCAGGAAAAAGGAAAGATAGCGCATGGGGAAGAGATGCAACAGGAGAAAGGTAGGGACTGGCGGCTGGACATGAGGAAAAAGGGGGGCGGCGCAAGGGGGAGTGGGATTAGGCTTGGTCGGCTCCCTTGGGCCAAATGTCATGGGCCAAAAGCCCACTCTCTTTTTCCCTTCGCTAGGAAAATTCAGAAATTGCGCTTTTAACCCCCACTTAAATTTCATTTTAATTCTGTTTAAATTCCTTCTCACTCAATTAATTCTATTTAAATTCCTTCCCACTCAATTAATTCTCTAAGGTTAAATGGGATATTGCATTCTACCCCCTTAACAGAATTCGACCCCGAATTCTAAACGTCGATTTAACAAAAGAACAACTGCCCCTGAAACGAAACAACAATTAACACATTCCAGGCGTGAAAAAATCCAGATATTGCTCGCGCATGCGAGATCCCAGCTCCCAAGTCGCTTCTCGCTCACACGGATGCGCCCATGGCACCTCAACGGATACCAACGTCTTATGCCCCAATGCTTGTTCCGACCTCTCCAGTATACATACCGGACAAGACTCGGATGTGAGATCTTATTCACTGGTCAACGGCTCTAACAAAACCTCAAACCCCGAATTTCCCAGGTGCTCACTCAGCACTAGAACATACCAGACGTTGCGTACCCCGCGTATGGACCCGGGACGGTCATAGCGATACGCCAACTTCCTAATCCCCGCAACTGGCGAGAACAAACCAATGTACCTTGGGCCAACTTCCCCCTTGGTACTAAAGCACACAACATGCACAACACACACGGAACACTTGTCCCATTTCTCAATCGATTTCTTCATCTTAACAAGGAGCACCTCCTTTAACCAGGAACACACAACAGAACTTGCTTTAAACAACTCTTTTATAACCAGAACCCAATTGAAAATAACGGATTCTCATCACAACCACGAAATGACAGCTTTACACCAAAAAGGCTCAAACTCAAAAGCGAAGATTCATCATGAAATCTCTTTCGCTTTCCAAGTAGGCAGTTTACAATTAAACACCTCATAAGCCAAAAGAGAAACCGCTCAAACACCAAATCAAATACTTCCTTTCTTCTTTCTGAACTGATAAGGACCACACATGCCATCAAAAAGCCAAGCTCTATTTGCGAAAGTCATCCGTCAAAAATACATAGCTCAAACAAGAATCAAGAAAACGTTTCACTACTCGAGGAACATCCTTTTCTCTTATTCTCTTTTAGGAATAAAATTTCTCTCAAACTTTGTAATTCCAATTCATCGCATACCACAGTAGCTCATATCTCTTAAATTGGCATCCTCAAAACTACGCTCAAACCAAAACCCTTCATCAACACCTTTGTAGAGAGGCTCTATTGACCCCACCGAAACACTCTAGACAACTATTTCTACGGACGAAATTAATTTGACAGATGTCACCCAATGCATCTCAAAATAGATCTCACACAATCACATCACCTCAAATTTGTAAGGATAAACAACTTAGAATTCTCAGTACACACACCCATGTACTACATCAAAAAGGTTCTATCAATGATCATCCCACTACTCAGAATACGCCCTTAATCTATTTTCTCTATACACAATCATTGGGCTACCAAAGTTCTAGCATAAAAAAATGCAAAGCCCAAATTTAATCTCCAAGACTTCTACAACAAACTTCTCATATAATAGATAGGGAAATCCTTAGATTAAACCCCTAAAATTCCCACAATTCCAACATACGCACTCAATAACATCATCATGAATCACTCACACAACCTCGCAATACTACCCAATTGCGTTACTTTATTAAATTGATCAAGATTTCCATACTTTCGATAATTCCCAATATTTCAACATGAACTAAGGTTCTTGTAATACCACGTTTAATTATTTGAGTACTTGACAAATTAGAGGATGTAATTAAAGAATTAATTTAGAATTAAGAGGTGGCCTTTGGCCCATTGCCCAATAGAGAAGCCGATTGTCTAGCCCAAGAAGGGGAGGTCCAGGCCATTGTTTTTAAGCAAGGGAGTAGGGGGGGCATCCAAACCCTACTAACCCAGCCCCACTCCCTGTGCCGCTACACTTGCTACCTGTTTATTGCCGCCACCACCGCCCCACTCACTTGTCTCCCCAGTCCTCCCCATGGCACGGCGATCTGCCCCTCTCCTCCGCTTCCTCGTCTCCTCTCCCGGATTTGGCTCCTCCTCTAGCCCCCATCCCGACTCCTCCTCTCCGTGGTCATTGCCTTGCCGCCGCACGACTGCCCGGCGCCTCCTCACAACTCCTCTCCCACAAGACCACGGTTCCCTGCGCCGCCGCCCATTGCGTCTGCGCCCTTTCACCGCCATGGCCACCCATAGCGGCTACCGCGCCGGTCCGGCAAGCTCCTGTGTAGCCACCCCTCCCTTTAGCACAAGAAGAAGAAGAGGCCCACTGGCCTGAACGCTAACGCTGCTCTTGGGCGCACATGGAAGATCGGTGCTCCTTCCACCCACCGCTGCACGGATCCTATAGCAACACCGCTTCTTATTTGCCTCTGCATTGTATGGTTTGCTTTCTCTTGACCAACCTTTTAGGTTAAATTGGGCATCGTTTAGCATGGGGGATAGGTGTTCAGATATTGCTTCAGATCATTCCATCTTCGTAGGCGATCTTGCTTCCGAGGTCAATGATGCCACATTACTAGAGACTTTCTCCAGCATGTATTCCTCTGTCAAAGGTGCAAAAGTTGTTATTGATGCTAATACTGGTAGATCGAAGGGCTATGGTTTTGTGAGATTTGGAGATGATAATGAGAAGGCACACGCCATGGCTGAGATGAATGGTGTGTATTGCTCTACTTGGCTTATATTTTACTGTTATCATATATGTGTGATTGTTGAACTGAGACTAGTGAACTGTGTTGTGTTTGTGAATTCTATCTGTAGTAACCAGAAATTTCAGGTAATTGCTGATGTTAATTGTGCATTGTAATTGTGAGGACCCTTAGTGCTCTTGTTAAGCTATGAGAAATTGTAGTAGATCAGAATCAGCTGTCTAGTTGTAGGAAATTGTGTTCCGCGATTTTGCTATTTGTTAATCTTTTTTCAGCATTGTGCTTTCTTCTTGCTGATGGTAATTGGCAGCCTGTGGCTGATTGTTCAGTTGATAACCCGAGCTATGTGGTTGTAGTTATAGTTGATAAGTGATGACCAGAGCTATTTTGGTTGTAGTTATAGACTATTGTGTTCCATCAGTCGTTGTTTGTCTTGTCGTTCGTTTGTTAGTTTAGTAGTTGCTCTCATCGTCCCCTCTCTAAAAGTGAGATCGTTTTCCTGGTTGGTTTTCGCTTGCAGTTGTAGGTGGTGGTCATTACACAGTGCGCGTCGCTCGGTGGTGGTGAACCTCGGTGCTAGAGCGTTCCGCCTTTTGTCTTTTGTCTCACAGTTGAGGCAAGTGCAATGAGTAATATTGAATTGTTGTATTTCATACTTGTTAATTGCCATGATTTAATTATGAAGTTTTATGTTTTTGGTAATACCGCTGAGCATTATGCTTTCATGATGGATTGAGTATGTGAGTTTCAATTTGTACCATTACATTCATTTCTGAACCTTGGACTACATGGTAGCCAAGGGTTGTTTCCTTGAGGTCCCCGTCATGCATTGGACGGGCATTGGATCCCCGTCATGCATTGGACGGGCTTGGGTCCCCACGCTTGTGGAGTGTGGGCATGAGGTCCCTGTGCCTGAGGGCACAAGCTTGAGTATGTATCGACGGATACACTACTCGGCATTACCGGTAATTGAAAAGAAGTTGAAGAAAGTGCATTCATGACATATTCATTGCATTTCTGCATAAGAGATGGATTTGTGGTATATAATGCTGATGTTCATGATGGGATTGGTTATTCCCTTTGACTACTTATGATGCAATCATAAGAGATGGATTTGTGGTATATAATGCTGATGTTCATGATGGGATTGTTTATTCCCTTTGACTACTTATTATGCTATCATAAGAGATGGATTTGTGGTATATAATGCTAATGTTCATGATGGGATTGTTTATTCCCTTTAACTACTTATGATGCTATCATAAGAGATGGATTTGTGGTATATAATGCTGATGTTCATGATGAGATTGTTTATTCCCTTTAACTACTTATGATGCTATCATAAGAGATGGATTTGTGGTATATAATATTGTTGTTCATGATGGGATTGTTTATTCCCTTTGGCTGATCATGATGCTATGTTATGTATTGCTATTGTACTTTGTTGAGTCGTGGACTCACACTTGCTGTGTTGTGCTTGCTAGGTACCTCTCGAGGCAGCGACATGCGTGGTAAGGGGTAGACATGGTGCACGTCACATAAACACAAACCACAACGAATAAACTATTCCAATTATCTACAATTCATATTCTTGATAATTTCTTTAGTTTCAATTTTGTGACCATCCTTCGTGGTGGATGTCTTGTTTGTGATCATGGACGATCCAGTTATGTTCTTAATTCCTCGTTGTTTAAGTTCAGTTAATTATTTTCGATGGATTAGAAGGTTTGATTTGATTATTCTAAAATCCTTGTTGAATTGCTGATTAGTGATGCTCTAGATGTAGCTGTTTGATCATTGACTGTTTGAGCATAGTAATGTTGGAATACTTTTGATTAGTTGATAAAGAGAAGGCTTCATGAATTGATTTATGTGAAAATGTTAGATGATATGCTTCAATTGAGTAATTATAGATTGTGCTAGTGTTGAATATTAGTTTTATATCATTCATGAATGAATATTTGGTTGGTGGTTTAAATAGATGTTGATGGTTGATATTACTATACTTCATGATATGATTGAATTAGTAATGGCTTAATGATCTTCATATAGACTCTTGATAGTGTTATCATAATTGATTCACTATGATTGGATGATTGAGATTGATTTGTTGACGAATTCTGATTCAATTCTTATATTCATTCTACTAGATATTGATCTTTCTATGTTATTATTTGAAAGATGTTTGAAATTATTCCGAATTGTTGTTGTATGTTAGTCTTTTAGGTAACATCTTGGCTTCTGCATAGCTCTGATACCAACTGTAATACCCTGGCAATGCGTTCTCATCAAAACATACTATTATCCTACCACTCCACCACCATGTAAACATAGATCCCAATCACATCCCATCAGTTCACCTCTTAGGGATGCTCAACACCATACTTCGATACATAATAATTGCACCTAGCATTTACATATGATCAATACATATCCATAAAAGATAACTCCAAGGTTAATAGCCATTATGACAATAATCTAACACCTTCTAGACTTAACCATCTCAAAGGGTTAGACTAACACGTTGATACCCGCAAATCCAATCTACCCAAAAACTTACCAAATTTATCACCCATAGTGATCAAACTAGTTCTTCAATGTTCCATACTTTTAATAACCCTTCTGACTCCATTTAGGTATGGACATTCTCTTAGTCACTACTCATTAGGTAATTACTCTATGACAACATCAAGTTAATCAACTTCAACCCCAAGGATCTGGGTTAACACTAATCATGCACCACGCTACAGATCCGACTTGATAACTCATACCTTAACAATGAACTTCTATGTTTACCATCTCTCGCTTAAACATAACAAAACATCAGAAAAGGATTTAATTCTTTTAAGAGCAAAGGGCATTCAAGAAGCTGCACTCGAAATAATTCGAAAGAAATACATAAAGCCAAGGCATCCACATGTTAAAGAATTTGCAAAATAAAGCTTCCATTAACCAAAATACCAAGCGATTAAATGAGTCGTGTTTCCCAACAAGAAGGATAGAACTTCCAAATAAAAGATTAGTCTTATAAATCAACTACGTTTATAAGAAGCAAAACAACTCATCATTCGGCAAAACAAATGTTTGCTTTAAGAAACCAATAAAGATGATGAACTCCCATCAACTGCAATGAACCACTGATCCAAGAAAACTCATCCACCGTATCTGAACAAGAATAACCATTCCAAACTCAAGGAAGACAATAACCTTCCCAAAGAAACCCATACTCAACACCTGAAACTAGATGACTCGGAATAAACACTCCATTATTCTCATACCCCAAACGGTGGTGCAACTTGGCAATCCAAAGCTACAACCATGACATAAACCTTTCGTCATCTACTGTCATCACACAGAATATTCATATAGGCAAATCATAAGCATTCATACTCACTTCATATCAGTAATGGTCAATGCGACACAACAGAAACGTAAATACAATGATTGACCCATTCCCATCTTACTGTGCATAGTGTGTCATTTTGACAATTCAATTACCATGGACCTAATGCCCGCTCTGATACCAACTGTAACACCCCAGCCCAACATAGAGCCTAGGATGCTACTAAACCACCTTATAGAATCAATTTACTAACACAATTTCAGCATTACATTCAATAATAACGAAATAGTTCTAATCAACAAGAAATAGCAATGTCTACAAATAGACAAGTTAAAGAATACCACCAATCAACTAATTATGAACTGGCATGGATATTGCTCTTACTTAACCAATAACTGAACCAAACGGTTAATGGTACACAATGGGAGCAGATCTTTAACAATTAAATCTAAATCATCAAGATTCATCAGAACTACGAGGATATAAGTCTAAACAAATTACTCAATTTAATCTATCAAATAGAATTAAATGAATCAATACCTAAGATTTAAAAGCATAAATAGAACGATCCACGATAAAACTTGGCTACCATGATTACAAGTAAATCAACCATCACGAAGGATGGACACAATCTGAAACTAAAGGAAATAGCATGAACTTGAAGTTTTAGATTAATAAGATAATTTATTTGCCGTGGGTGGTTAAATGTGAAGTGCATCAAAACTACCCCTTCCCATGCATGTCATTGCCTCGAGTGGTACCTAAAAAGAACAACAGCAACAAGCGTGAGTCCACGACTTAGCAAAGTACAACAGTGATAATAAACAAATCATCACGACCAACAAATGCGGTTAGCCAATTCTCATAGGAACATTAGCAAAAAAACCATAAATAAAACTCTTATACTTGCATGCAATGCATATGTCAAGAATGCTCTTTCTTTCTTCTTTGCAATTACGGGTAATGCGGAGTAGTGCATCCGTCGATGCATACTCAAGCCTATGCCCTTAGGCACATGGACCTCAAACCCACACTCCACGAGTGTGGGGACCCATGCCCATCCAATACATGACGGGAATCTCATGCCCGTCCAATGCATGAAGGGGACCTCAAAAGAAACAACTCTTGACTATCACGTAGTCCAAGGCTCAGGAATGTATGCCATGATGCAAATGAACTTCATATTCTCAAATCAATATGAGAGAATAAAATACAACGTCATTATCATAGATATAACATCATAAGTAAATCATGGCAATTTTCATGAATAACGCATCACAATCCACTCTATACTACTTGCACTTGCCTCAACCACGAGACGGATGACGACGACAGGAAGACTCTAACCCCGGTTCTCACCACCACCTGGCAACCGTAAAGTATACTAAGAATACCATTAAAAAGTGCTCAGCATAGTAATGAAACAAAAAGAAATCAATCACTCCTATTTGCAACCCGAAACTTTACCGATACACTCCAAATACTAGTTTGTCCAAACAGACAGCCATCAAAGAAAAATCATAACTTTTGAGTTAAAGCACCAAAAGTTATGAACCCAAATTCCCTAGAATCTACACACGCACTTCTACAACTCCTCAGGTGACCAAAAGATCAAATTATTCTATCTAAGCCTTTCGTTTTAACTCCGAAGACAGTTCTGTCATCTTCGGTACTTCCAAATTTGGAATTTCATATATTTTAATTGGTACATCCAAACCCATTGTTCTAAGACAATCTAGAAACTACAGAGAATTAGCTTCCTCAATAAATTTATTACAATTTTCCTCACTGTGCAACAAAGGTTGCTAACAGACTAGTCTTTCTCTACTGTCCATAAGTTAATTGGTAGTTCCAATAGTCCAATTCCAAACATCAAACAAACATGTACAAACTACACAAGGTATTTTACAAAAAAACAATTCAAGCACAACAACAGGAAATTTAGAAATCATTTGGATCATAAGTTGGAGGTTGAAGCTCCTCATCTTCATCCTCATCATATTCATATTCATCTTCAATAGTTTCTTTTTAAGGATCAACATTCCGGTGTTGCAAAATTTCTAAATCTTTTGGATTTGTTATTTCGTCTGAGATCAATGAAGTGCAATTTTGAAGTCATTCCCTAAGTCGATGGCAAAGGTGTCTTGCAAACCATCCTCCTGATAGAACTCCATTTGTTCTATTGGTCCTTCAGGAGGGTTGAAACCACCATTGGTGCTATTTGGAGGAATATATCCATGTGGGGCTACTTGATATGCAACCCACCATTCTAATATATCCGGTCTGGTCTTACACGGGTATGGCAAGTAATAGACTTGTGTAACTTGACTTGCCATGACAAATGAATCAAAATTTGAAAGCCTAGATGTGTGATTGACCTCTATCAAGCCCAAATTTTTAGTTCGCCTAACTCCATTTGGTGTTGGATCAAACCAATGGCAATAAAATAAAACCAGCTCAAGATGCATGCTGCCTTCCCAAGTATTTTTCATGATGTCTTCAATGACACTATAATACTCCAACACATTGTTGTTCTCGTCAACACTAGACACACACCAGTATTAGTTGTAGTCAGTCCAGATTTCCCGCTCTCATACTTTGATGACATTCACATCATGGCATCCATAAGTGGCAACTCTTGTGTGAAAACCGTAGGATATTTGGTGTAAGGTATTAGGAATGGTAGATGACTTCATGCATTGCAAATAGACAGTTAATTGTATTAGCTTTAGGTGATTTCAGATTGCTACAAAGATGTTTCTCAAGTGTTATAAGTTGAAGTGTTGACGATAATTACTTGAGTTTTGAACAAATCAAAAAAATGTGGAGGCACCATCATCGTACCGAGGTGTCTTGTTTCTAATTGACCGAACTTTAGGGTTAAAATATAGTGATAGAAAATTTGTAGCCTCCTAAACTAGGTAAGCCTCAACAATGGAACCCTCAACTCCAGCCTTATTCCGCACTTTCTTCCTAATTATTTATATGTACCTACATGGAGTAGACCAATTAATTACATATATCATTAGGCTAGAAAGATAAAATAGCGGTATTACTTATTTTACCTCTCATATGGGTACATCCAGTGGGCCAGGACAAGGCCTTCTAGTCGAGCCTCATAAGGAAGATGTATAATTATATGTTGCATAGGATTAAAGAACCTAGGAGGAAATATTTTCTCTAGTTTGCATAGAAGCACTACAACATTCTGTTCTAGTGAGGTTATGTCATCCTTGCTAATCTCTTTAGCACACAACTTCCTATAGAAAAAACTGAGCTCAGCCAAACATAGCCATATATTTTCAAGAAGGAAGCCACGAAATGCAACTGGGAGCAAACGTTCCATGAATATATGGAAGTCATGACTTTTGAGGCCAAATATCTTCCTTTATAGAAGGTTAACACCTCGCCTAATATTGAATGCATATCCATCAGGAAACTTCAATTTTTGAAACCACATAAGGAAGGTTGTCTTGTCGTTCTTATTGATGCAAAAAGGTGCCCTAGGCTTGTGCCACTTCCCATTGTTCTTCAGCTCCAAGTGCAGTGAAGGATGGTGACAAATCTCAGCTAAATCTTGTTTGGCCTTCACATTATCTTTGGTCTTATCGGGTATGTCAAAGCATGTGTTTCATATAGCTTCAGCTACATTTTTCTCATTGTGCATCATATCAATGTTGTGTCGAAGCATTAATTTATTGAAGTATGAAAGTTGCCAAAAGCAACTTTTGTGGTTCCAAGGGTGAAGTTTACCAAAGTTATTCGTATCACCTACAAACTTGTCTATTTGGGCTTCGACTTCCTCTCCCCTTAAATGCCTAGGTGCCTCCTCGAGCACTACTGTGTTCTTTCGAAATGCATTACCTTGGGTTCTGAATTCATGGTCTCTAGGTAGAAAATGTCTATGACAATCAAACCAGCAAGCCTTGGGACGATTATGGAGTTGAAATGCTTTACCATCACATAAGCATTCTGGACACACAAACGAACCATGTGTGCTCCAACGAGCAAAGCTACCATAAGCAGGGAAATCATGAACTGACCATAGATATGCTCCCCGCATTGTAAAGTTTTGCTTAAGTGAAGCATCCCATGTTTGTACCCCCTCCCACAACTTGATAATTTCGTTAACTGAAGGTTGTATTAGAATTTTTTTTCCCAGGATGTTTAGGGCCGGGGATAACAAGACCAAGGAATATGTACTCCGGCTTCAAGAGCATGCCTAGTGAAATATTTAATGGAGCCACAAACACTGGCCAACATGAGTAAGGAGCAACACTCAAACTAAATGGTGTGAAACCATCAGTTGCTATAGCAAGGCGCGCATTTCTAGGATCACTTGCAAAGTTTGGGAAGTCCTCGTCAAATTGTTGCCAAGCTTCCCCATCACATGGGTGCACCATTTTACCAGATGTTGACTGACTATGTGACCGCATTAGCTTTGCTGTCTCCTCGTGTGAATACAACCTTTGTAGTCTATCTATAATGGGGAGGTACTGTAATATTTTACGTAGGACTTTATTGTGGCCTACCTCGTAGCAAGAGATATCACATAAGTCACACTTGTCTTTATGCTCATTATCTTTCCAGTAAAGCATGAAGTTATTATAGCACACATCAATTTTCACATATGGCATTCCAAGACCCTCTAACAACTTTTTTGAATGGTAGAAATCCTCGGACAACTTAGACTCTAGAGGCAAAAGTTCATGAATTATTTGTAATACATCGTCATAGTGTGCAATTGACATATTGTACTGTGACTTCATAGCGAGCAAATGAGCGACATCAGATAGACTTGTGTGTGTTGTGTTCTCATGGACTACTTCGTCAGCGCTAGCGACCATTCTATAGAAAGCCTGGGCAGAGGCCGTTCACTCCTCATCAATTCACAGTCGATGGTCATCGCCTAGGTCAATCAATAGATTGTCCATTCGATTACATTCATTGATTTCCTCGTGATCTATTGAAGGGTCGTGTTCATCATGTGTTGTCCATGTTTGATAGTTTGACCTCAACCCATATTTACTCAAGTGCAACTCTACAATATGCCTGTTGTGCCTAAAATACTAACTGCACATTGCACATCGACACTTAGTGGTGTCACCTTCAACTACCCTAGGATTTGAGAATGCATGATCTAAGAACTGTATAGTTTTTCAATCCATTCATTCGAGGGAGCTTTACCACGCTGCCAGCCACTATACATCCATTCATGGTCTGATAGTTCTGTGTGTGCACAACATGAATATATCAAGTATAAAATTATATTTATTAAAACTAGGTATGTTGCAATTGTACTGTACGAATATCCTATACTGTTGGGCCCAATTTAAGATTAAACCACCATGGCATATTGCAATTTATTAGACAAGATTCTATACTATTGTGGATATCATGGGGATATGTGCACGATCTTAGGATGATGATACAATTGGCAATGGCGTCATTGGTTTGTCGAATCATGCGTTTTCGTCAAAGGTTGAAAGGCTGTCAAGTCAAGTGCGGTCAGACCGGCGTTCAAGGTGCGGTCAGACCGGTTGGCGGTGAGACCGGCGTTCAAGGCGCGGTCAAACCGGCTAGCGGTGAGACCGGCGTTCAAGGCGCGGTCAGACCGGCCATTGAATGGCAGTCTAACCGATTTTGTGCTGTTCATCGGCCAATCGGTGGCGATGATTGTTAGGATAGGTCAAGTTCATGGGTTTCAGTGCATATGTGTTGCATGATGCATGTTTTGACTAACGTGGGTCAAGTTGTGAAGAACTTGTTCCCAGAATCGATTTCTTTGTCTATTGTTGTGCAGGTTGCTTTGATGTCAATGACGGTCAATGACGAGGATGATCGGGACTAAGCTTGGAGAGCTAAGGTCCAGAACGATCGGGGATGTCGGGTGAGGTCAATGGAGTCAAGCATGGCGCAAAAGGGACAAAGGTGACCAAACGGGCAGTTCAGTGCGACAGGTTGGATCAAGCGGCACGGGGGTCGGTGCAAGTGCCATTTAGTGGGAGCCAGATGGGAGAGACTTGCCGACATGATAAGAGCCGCTGGATCAACCTACACGTGACGAAGCATGGAAGTGCTTCACGCAGTTTGGACTCGGTCTTCGAAAAAGATCGAGAAGGGGTATTTTGGTAATTTTACCAAATACCGCCTTGGTGACCTTTTGCCAATCCGCGGCGCAAGGCGGTGTGTGGAGAAGCGGATTAGGTAAAGAGGAGATGAAGACGGTGCTTTAAAATACGTACGTGTGTGACCCGTTTGTGTGTGGGCCTGACGGGTGCCCATTAGAGTTTACTCTTCTAGAAGCTAGGCCTCCACTATAAATAGGGGTGGTTGTTGTCCAGCACCCCAAAGCACTTCATTGAAAAACCCTAGTTTTGGTTTTAGGGGCTTAGAGAGGAAAGTGGAGGTTTAGGGTTTTAGAGAGATGAGTTGATGGTGTGCTCATGGATTGAGCTCTTGTCCTCCTGGATGGAGTGATTGTAAACTCTCTACAATCTCAAATCAATCTATGCATGATTCCTCAAAGATGAGTCTCTTTGTGTTCTTCCTCTTTATTTGGTGATTTTGAGTCCATCTTTGATCCTTTGATTTTCGGTTGGTTTCTTGGCCATATCTACCTTGCTGTGACATGTCGGAATACATCTAGGATCATCTTGATCATCAATCTCCCACAAGCAAGTGTTTGGATCAAGTTTTTGTTTTTGCCCGGTTTTGAAGCCACCTTCGCTCAAACGAAAAAAGTTCAGAACTTTGGCAAAGATTTGGACAATCGTTGCTTGGAATAAGTTCCTGATATCCTTAGGAAGGTGTGTCTCAAGTTTGGTCAAGTTTGACCTTGCAGATCAAAAGTTAGATCAATTTGAGCTTTGGAACTCAGGTTGTTTCCGCTGTTCACTGTCAGGTGTGGTCAGACCGCCCTTATACCGCCGGTCAGACCACAGCCTGGTCAGACCGCGCATTTGCCGCCGGTCAGACCGCATCCCGGTTAGACCGCCCCATCAACGTTGGTCGGACCGCACCCTAGGGTTTTGAGTTCCTGTTTTGGTTTTTGCTTTGGGGTTTTGGATTGGATTCAACACAAGTCTTCTGCTGTACTTGTATATTGATCTTCATAGCTTCCATAGCTACTAGAGTGAAATTGGTGTTGAATCTGATTGAGGTGAAAAATTAGGCATGTTTCTATTCACCCCGCCTCCTTCTAGGCGCCTTTCCGGTCCTACAAGTGGTATCAGAGCTCAGTTAGCTCTTCTCACAGATTTAACCAGTCTTAGGACCTATGGCGCCTGACAAGTATTCCACCAAACCACCTGTGTTTGATGGAGTCGATTTTTCATACTGGAAGGCTCGCATGCATGCCTACGTCGAGGCTCAAGGGCACTCAATTTGGCTTAAGGTCAAAAATGCTTATATAGTGCCAGCCAATGACGATGTGATCACACCTGATGTGGAGGCAAATAGCAAGGCTCGAAACTTCTTGATTCAAGGGCTTAGTCGATCTGAGTTTGAGCGTGTTGCTCACTTGAGGTCTGCTCACGAGATCTAGAAGACCCTCGCTGACTACCATGAGGGCTCTACCGCGATCAAGGAAGTGAGACAGAACCAACTTAAGAAAGAATATTCAAAGATCGAACAAAGGCCTGGTGAATCTTTGAATGAGTTGTTGGGAAGGTTTTCCAAGATCATTCATGACTTGCGTGCTGTGGATCTTGTGTTTACTGAATCTGAGAATGCACGTTAGTTCTTGGGTGCACTTGACGTGAGAGTTTGGGGGATGAAGATCACTTCCATCAATGACAACACTGTCATGAGTGAGCTTACCATGGATAAGCTCTACTCGAGGTTGAAGACGCATGAGATTGACTTCATCTTGCGTCTCCCCAGGACAGAGTCGATGGCTCTAGTGGTTGACCCTTCTAAGGGTAGTTCTTCTGATTCTTTGGATTTTGGCTCATCTGGTTTTTCATTCTCCGCCTTGCACTCCATGAGTGATGAGTAGCTAGAAAAGCTACGTGAGGATGACTTAGCCCTCCTATCCATAAAATTCACAAGAGCCCACAACAAAGTGAAGAGTAAAAGGAGAAGTGGCCCTGTTACCGGCTTTGAGTGTGGTGAGCCAAACCACATTCGGGCCAATTGCCCCAAGTTGAAGGGCAAGGAGGAGAAGGACTTCCGGAGGTGTCCTCAAGCTCGAGATGCAAAAGCCAAGAAGCTCAACTACCAGAAGTTCATCAACCGGGTCCTTACCGCTCTTGAGAATGTTGATATGAGCGATGTGGACTCGGGGACGGAGGACGATGAGGATGATTCTCATGGAAAGAAGAAGGCCTTGGACTTCACCGGTATATGCTTCATGGCCTAGGACAGCCACAATGTCGATTCCTCTAACGACGACGATCCCTTCAGTGATCCAGACGAGGTATGCCCCTCACTCAATGAGATGAAACGCGCTTTCTTTGCTGCCGAATGAAATCTGAAAAAGCAAGCTAAAATGATTAAGAGACAGGATATCATGATTGACAACTTGAACCTAGAAGTGGTTAGGCTCAAATTCATTAATCCTACTGATGATTGTGATTCTTGCTCTAGCTTGTATGATGAATTGACCAATCTGAAATATGCACATTCCTCAATTGTAAATCAACTTAAAGATGCTCCAGATGAACTAGAATCTCTTAAATCTAGTCCTAGTCATGTTTGCTTGGATGTTATTGCTCTAGATGTGACTTCTGTAGACGCTATTCCTTCACCTTGCTCAAATTGTGCATTGCTCGGATTGAAATTGGATAGTGCTACTAAGCAATTGTAGAAATTTAATGCTAGTCACACTTGCTCTCATTGCGATAATAATAAGATTAAAATGAAGGAAATGACTGAAATGATTCTTCATTCTGTAGGACCGGAAAGGCGCCTAGAAGGGGGGGGGGGTGAATAGGATCTCACCTAATTTTCACCTCGTTCAGATTCAACACCAGGTTCACCCCAATAGCTATGAGAGCTATGAGGATCAACAGCAGAAGACTTGTGTTGAACTCGAACCAAAACCCCAAAGAAAAGAACCAAAAGGACCAAACCCTAATCTGGTAAATCGGTCAGTCTGCCGGCAAAATTTCGGTCAGACCGACGGGCGGTTTGACCGGCGTTATGAAATCGGTCTGACCGGCCCTGACCAGAAACAGTGCAGATAGCCCAAAACCAAAATGAAAATTGGTTTAACTTTTGATCTACACGGCCAAACATGACCAAATTTGGAATACACCTTCCTAAGGATATTAGGAACCTATTCCAAGCAGCGATTGAGTAGATCCAAGTCAAAGTTTCAACCTTTTTCCATTTTACCGAAGGAAGGTTCAAAACCGGACAAAAACGAAAACTTGATCCAACACTTGCTCGTGGGAGATTGATGATCTAGGTGATCTTAGATATATTCCTACATCTCACAGCAAGGTAGAAGAAGGCACGAAACCAACCAAAAACCAAAGGATCAAAGAAACCTCCAAAATCTTAAATATAGAGCAAGAACACAAAGAGACTCAACTTTGAGGAATCATCCATAGATTGATCTGAGGTTGAGAGGGTTTACAGCCACTCCATCTATGGAGGACAAAGCTCAATCCATGAGCACACAACTCAACTCATCTCTCTAAAGCCCTAAGCCTCTCCTCTTTCTCTAATACCCTAACACCAAACTAGGGTTTACAAATGAAGTGCTTGGGGGCTGCTTGACAGCACCCCCTCCTATTTATATGGAGGCCTAGCTTCTGGAGAGTTAACCCTAATGGGCTCCCGTTAAGGCCCAACACAAACGGGTCACACACGCACGCATTTTAAAGCACCGTCTTCAACTCTCTTGACCTAATCCGCTCCACCACGCTCCGTCTTGCGCCGCGGGTTTGCAAAAGGTCACCAAGGTGGTATATGGTAAAATTACCAAAATACCTCTTCTCGATCCTTCTCCGAAGACCGAGTCCAAACTGCGCGAAACACATCCAGGCTTCGCCACGTGTAGGTTGATCCAGCGGCTCTCATCGTGTCGGCAAGTCTCTCCCATCCGGCTCCCACCAGACCATCATGGCACTTGCACCAACCCCCGCACCGCTTGATCCAACCAGTCGTACCGAACTGCCCGTTCGGTCATCCTTGTCCATTCTGCGCCACGCTTGAGTCCATTGACCTCACCCGGCATCCTCAATCGTTTTGGACCTCAGCTCTCCAAGCTTAGTCCCGATCCTCCTCGCTATTGATCGTCGTTGACCTTCAAGCAACCTACACACCAATAGAGAAGCAAATCGAATCCGGGAACAAGTTCTTCACAACTTGACCCATGTTAGTGAAAACATGCATCATGCAACACATATGCACTGAAACCCATGCCCTTAAGCTAACCCAACAAGCATCGCCAACAACTCGACGAAAATAAGTCAAAATCGGTCAGACCGCCGTTCTGGCCGGTCTGACCGCCCCTGGGACTTAACCAAAAATCTATTGAAGGTATGGCCGGTCTGACCGCCGAAATGGCCGGTCTGACCGCCAATGACCTGACAGTTCAGATTCTTTGCCGAAAACGTTTGAATCGACAAACCACAAATGCCATTGCCAATTGTATCATCATCCTAAGATCATGCACATATCCCCATGATATCCACAATCTCCCCCTTGATGAACACATTGGTAATTTCCCAAAAATGCAAAGTTTGAGGTTTGAGATTGTAATTACCCGACGTTTTCTCTCAAAGGTACAACTTGGTCCAAATGCAAGAGAAAGCAAATGGAAATAACCAAGCTGGCTCCAGAATAGCATAGGTAAGTGAGATAAGACAAAAGAACGCAAGAAAGCTTCAATTTCTAGAAAATTCCAAAATCTCACTTAAGGTCCATATGAAAGAACAATTGTTTAAATTGACCTTTGATCATTGTGAGATTGCAAGAATTGCAATTCAAGTCCAGAATTGGCAATAAGACCAAAAGAAAGCAAACAATAAGCTCCCCCTCACTATGATGATTCACATTTGCATTTTCTTCTCCCCCTACAACCAAAAAGCTCTTTTCAACATTTTTGCTATATCTTCTCCCCCTTTGACAATGGAGTTATCAAGGAATCACAATTTCCTATCGGCCAGAGATAGCAAATGCAGAATGGAGAAAGAAGCATAAGAAAGAGCATGCATGAAATGCAATGGAGTGGCTTCACTTTTTTCATTTTTTAATTTTTTTAGCACAAGAAGCTTTAGAGATTACCCAAAAGAACAAGCTAGCATTTCTAGTATTGCACAAACATCATATCAAGCCTAACAACGCTAGCAATACCATGTTAAGGCATATATATCAAAGCTAAACTAGAAGGCTCAATGTAAAGCAATGAATTGTAACAATTTAAGCAAAGTGTTAAATTTAGCAAGTTCATCAACAGTGATCCTAAAATGATAATGGCCATGTCAAAATGTCATTGTGAGACCAAAAAGCAAGTAAAGACCACTTAAGGAGACAAACAAGTCCTGCATTGAATCAATTTGCTCAATTTAGCTCAAACGCCCATTTTTCAACAATTTTTCATTTGCAATGAATTTTGAAGTTGATTCATGGTCTATCTTAGTGAAGAAGATCCTGGACTAGGAGCCATCCACAAACTCTTTCTAAGCTTCAACCAAAGGGTATATCTTAGTGAAGGAGATCCTGGACTAGGAGCCATCCACAACCTCTTGCTAAGCTTCTACCCAGGCGACAAATCTTGAGGTTCATGTCTATTTTGACAAGCAATCCCCATGAGATTGTCTGGATCATCAAACTATCTCCAAGTTCATATCTTGGACATGCAGTCTCGTGAGAGTAGTTTGGCACATTTTAACAAAGACAATCTTGAAATTCGATTTTTCTTTTTAACACAAGAGTAGTTATAAATTCTCAGCAGAACAAGAAGCTCAAGTAATGATCAAAACTAGATTTAAGAGCTAACAAAGCAATTTTGACAGGGCCAGTGTCACAAAAGGAGCACTAATTGTGCAACTTCGCTAAAAGATCCACAAATTGTAGTTTTTAGTTCAAGTTGTTTTAATGTTCTAGCTCATTTAGCAAAGACTTAGCTATACATGTGAAAGCATGATAATTCTAGCAAGTCAAAGAACTAGACATGTCATTGAGCAAGAATTGAAATACTAAAGCTCAAAAGGGTAATAAGCAAAGCTTCATCAATTAAAAGAAAAGCAGAATTCTTATATTACAATGCATCTTTTTGGATTTTTTATATGAATGCAATATGATACAATGAATGCAAAAGAGCAAACTCCCCCTCAAAACAGGCCAAAAGGACTAATAACTCCCAATTCTCCCCGCAAAAAAGAAAATTGAGAAGAATCAAGAGCCTTAGTAAAAATATCCGCAACCTACTGCTCAGACTCTACAAAGTGAAGCACAACATCACCCTTCTCTACATGATCTCTAAGGAAATGATATATGATATCAATGTGCTTGGTCCTAGAGTGTTGCACTGGACTTTTGGCAATGTTTATGGCACTAGTTTTATCACAGAAAAGAGGAACACTATCTAAAGACAACACATAGTCCTGTAGAGTAGATAAGATCCAGAGAACCTAAGAACAGCTACTCGCTGCAGCTACATACTCAGCCTCTGCAGTGGACTGTGCAACAGAGGACTGCTTCCTAGAAGACCAAGAGATAAGAGAGGTGCCTAAGAAATGACAAGTGCCAGAAGTGCTCTTCCTATCCACTATACACCCCGCAAAATCAGCATCAGAAAAAGCTCGAATGGAGAGAGCAGAATTGGAAGAAAACTAGAGTCCAAAGTCAAGAGTGTCCTGGAGGTACTTGAATATGCGACACACTACTTGATGATGTGAGGCACAAGGGGAAGGCTGAAATCGAGCGCACAGACACACAACAAACTGTATGTCCGGCCTCGATGCCGTGAGGTAGAGGAGGGAGCCGATCATGCTGCGGTACTCCTTCTGGTCCACGGGCTCTCCATTCTCATCAGGATCCAGCACGGTAGAAGTGGAAATCAAAGTAGACATTGGCTTGCCGCTTCCCATGTCGAAGCGTCGAAGAAGGTCCCTTGTGTACTTGCTTTGATGAATGAAGGTACCTTCTTTGAGTTGCTTGACTTGAAGACCAAGGAAGAAAGTCAACTCGCCCATCATACTCATTTCGAATTCCCTGCTCATAGAATCTGAAAATCTGGAAACCAAAGCATGAGAGGAACCACTGAATATAATGTCATCCACATAAATCTGAACCAATAAAAAGTCACTGCCATGCCTGAGAGTGAACAAGGTTTTATCTACCATTCCCATTTTGAAATCATTCTCAAGCAAGAAACTCTTAAGCCTATCATATCAAGCTCTAGGGGCTTGCTTCAAACCATACAAGGCTTTAGAGAACTTAAACACATGGCTTGGGAATTTGTGATTTTTGAAACCAGGAGGTTGCTTGACATAGACCTCTTCTTCTATGAAACCATTAAGGAAAGCACTCTTGACATCCATTTGAAATAGCTTAAATCCCTTAGATGTCGCGAAAGCTAACAATATGCGAATGGCTTCTAATCTAGCTATAGGAGCAAAGGTCTCTTCAAAGTCTAAGCCTTCTACCTGGGAGTAACCTTGAGCTACAAACCTAGCCTTGTTATGAACTACCAACCCATCCTCACTTCGCTTATTTTTAAAGATCCATTTTGTTCCAATTACATGTTGATTAGGTGGAGGTTCAACTATGGTCCAGACTTTGTTTCTATCAAAATTTTCAAGTTCTTTATGCATGGCATTGACCCAAGAGGAATCAGATAAAGCATGGGTGACATCTCGGGGTTCAAAAGACGCAACAAAAGCAGAATGTGCGTGAGAATCTAGAGAAATAAACCTGGAGTGAATGACTCGCTCATGAAGATCCCCAATAATCTGCTCAGGTGGATGTTGTCGCTGAATATGAAGAGGAGGTCCTAGTGCAGATGTGGCCTCTACCTCATTGGCTGTGGAGGTAGGAGCAGAGCCACACGAAGCGCCGGTGAAAGTGGAAGGAGGCTGCTCTCCTGAAGCTAGAGAAATAGAAGCAGGCTCTCCAACCATCTCAGTAGTGCCTAGAGGATGGATTGGGTCCTCATCCTCAGAGTCGTCGTCAACGAATATGCTTTCTCGAATATTAGGAACCTGTGTACCTACAGCATCGGGTCTACTACCAGGACTAGCCTCATCAAAAGTGACTTCACAAGTCTCAACAATTTTGTTAGTATCCAAATTAAATACACGATAGCCACGAGAATGAGCAGGATATCCAAGAAAAATGCCATCATAACATCTAGATTCAAATTTATCCAAGTTACCATGTTTAAGAATGAAGCACTTGCAACCAAAAATCTTGAAATGAGATACTCTAGGCCTATGACCAAATCGCAGCTCATAAGAAGTCTTGCCTATGATAGATCTCAAGAACACCCTATTTGACACATAGCAAGCAGTAGAGATTGCCTCAGCCCAAAACCTCCTAGGAGTGCTAAGCTCATCTAGCATGGTCCTAGCCATCTCTACAAGGGTCCTGCTCTTCCTTTCTACAACCCCATTCTGCTGGGGAACTCTAGGAGAGGAAAACTGGTGCTCAAGTCCTCTCTCAGAGCAAAAGGTGGCAAAAGAAGAGTTCTTGAACTCTGTGCCATTGTCACTCCTAATGGTTCTCAAGGCTCCAGGGAGGTCAACAGCTAGTCTAAGAACCAACTCCCTAAAGAAGCCAAAAGCCTCATCCTTAGAAACCAGAAAATATACCCATGAATACCTGGATAAATCATCCACAATGACAAGCACATACCACTTCCCTCCTGCAGACTGAACTCTAGAAGGGCCAACAGTGTCTAAGTGCAAGAGCTGACCAGGTCCATCGGTCATCACTAAGGTAAGAGGTGGATGAGAAGCATAAACCATCTTACCATGTCTACAGGGAGTGCACACAAGATCTCTAACAGGCTTAAGCTTAGGCAACCCTCTAATCAAGTCCTTGCTACTGATCCTGGTCAAGTGGTCAAAACCTATGTGTCCAAGCCTACAATGCCACAACACTAAATCATGAGAATCAGAAGCCACAAGACACCTAGGGCTGGAAGCAGAAGAGATACTGAAATTAGCACAAAAGATCTTCTCAAACTTAGAGATCTCAAAAATAAGCTCACCTAAGGAATCTAGAACTTTACACTCACCACTCTTAAACCTCACTTCTAGACCCTTATCAAGAAGCTGAGAAACAAATAGTAGATAATACCTCAGCTTACTTACCAAAGCGACGTCCTTAAGCATGAAGTTGTTGTTTACGCGCACTGTGCCCTTGGCTGTCATGGTCCCAGTAGAAGCATCCCCAAATGTGATCAACTCGTTGCCGGATGCACGTGTGAGGGAGGAGAACAATCTAGAATCTCCAGTCATGTGTCGAGAACATCCAGAGTCAACAGGCCATATGTCCTCCTTCCTCGCACGACGGACCTATAGGGCATAAGCAGGAAACATCTGTTCCTCAGTACTGGGGTTAGTGATAAAAGACTTGGGAATCTAGTACTAAGCCACACGATGCTTAGGAACAGCAGAAGAAGTAGCAATAACATGGTTAGTGGAATAATCATAAGAATGTACACGAGCAAAACCTAGACCTCTCCGAATCGACCTACCAAAAGATCAGTACTCCCCCTATCTAGATGCTACCCGTGGTTTCTGCTCACGATATCCTAACCCAAACGCTGCCTAGAGCCACCAAAGGAGTCAAAGAAGTCATCCTCAAACTTAGGCCTATGTCTAACAGGAAAGGCAGGCTGTCTGACTCTAGAGACAGTAGAAGGTGAAGGAACTCCTGTAATGGATCTCCAAGCATGCACTCTCTCCTTCCTCTCACTCTTAGCTTTACAGAAGCAGAACTCAAACTATGTGGCCATCCTTCTTGCAAAAGATGCAATGATACTTGACCTTTTTAGGGGTCTAATCTAATGACTTAGAAGCATCTATCTTACTAGAAGGGTTTTGGGCAAAACCTGCAGATCTAAAAATTATCTTAGATGACTCAGGAGATTCTACCTCAAATAAGCCACTCTTAACAGTTTTCACAACCTTAGGTAGGTGATTCTTAGAATTCTCTAAGGAATTAAATCCTAGGTCACTATTGTTCACACTCACCTTATATTGATCAAGGATCATGTTTAGGTTCTTCTTCCCACTAGAAAATCTCTCAAGAGTCCTTTTCAGGTAATCATTTTCTTTGGCTATGTCCTTACAGGTGACACACCTATTTGACTTGATTGTCCTAGCAAACTTTTCTTTAACAAGAGCTACCTCAATCTTTAAAGCCTCACAAGATACACAAGAATCACTCTCAATCCTACTCACTTGCTCTTTGAACTTGACTCTAAACGCTTCTTGTATCTTATCTAAATTTGTCCCAACTTCAATACAAAAAGCACAAGAAGCAGAATCAACAACTTTCTTAGAAGCAGTCATGGACATGGATTGTTCAATTTTAGATTTCTCCTCTCGAGTCTTATTCAAAGCATCATTCTCAATTGTGAGTTTAAAACAGTTTTCACATGAAGTAGTTTTAGAATGAAGAACCATTTCAGTCATTTCCTTTATTTTAATCCTACTATCCTCACAATGAGAACAAGTGTGACTAGCATCAAATTTCTACAATTCCTTAATAGCACTATCCAATTTCAATTCAAGCAAAGGACAATTTGAGCAAGATGAAGAAATAGAATATACTAAAGTCACATCTAAAGCAATAGCATCCATGCAAGCAGGAATAGACTTAAGAGATTCTAGTTCATCTAGAGCATCTTTAAATTGATTAGCAACAGATGAATGAGCAGATTTCAGATTTGCTAGTTTATCATGCAAGCTAGAGTAAGAATCACAATCATTAGCAGGATTAATGGATTTGAGCCTAACCACTTCTATGTTCAAGTTGTCAATCATGTTATCCTGTTTCTTGATCATTTTAGCTTGCTTCGTCAGTTTTCGTTCAGCAGCAACCAAAGCGCGTTTCATCTCATTGAGTGAGGGGCATACCTCATCTGGATCACTGAAGGGATCGTCGTCGTTAGAGGAATCGACGTTGTGGCTGTCCTTGGCCATGAAGCACATACCGGTGAAGTCCAGGGCCTTCTTCTTGCCACGAGAATCATCCTCGTCGTCCTCTGTCCCCGAGTCCACATCGCTCATATCAACATTCTCAAGAGCGGCAAGGACTCGGTTGACGAACTTCCGGTAGTTAGGCTTCTTGGCTTTTGCATTCGTGCTTGAGGACGCCTCCGGAAGTTCTTCTCCTCCTTGCCCTTCAGCTTGGGGTACTTAGCCCGAATGTGGTTTGGCTCACCACACTCAAAGCAAGTAACAAGACCACCTCTCTTCCTAAACCTCACCTTGTTGTAGGCTCTCGTAAATTTTGTGGATAGGAGGGCTAAGTCATCCTCAGGTAGCTTCTCTAGCTGCTCATCACTTAAAGAGTGTAAGGCGGACAATGAAAAACCAGATGAGCCAAAATCAAAAGAATCAGAAGAGCTACCCTTAGAAGGGTCAACCACTAGAGCCATCGACTCTGTCTTGGGAAGATGTGAGATGAAGTCGATCTCATGCTACTTCACCTCGAGTAGAGCTTATCCATGGCAAGCTCACTCATGACAGAGTTGTCATTGATGGAAGTGATCTTCATCCCCCAAACTCTCACGTCAAGTGCACCCAAGAACTGGCGTGTATTCTCAGACTTAGTAAACACAAGATTCATAGCACGCAAGTCATGAATGATGTTGGAAAATCTACCCAACAACTCATCCAAAGATTCACCAGGCCTTTGTTCGATCTTTGAGTATTCTTTCTTAAGTTGGTTCTGTCTCACTTCCTTGATCGCGGTAGAGCCCTCATGGTAGTTAGCGAGGGTCTTCCAGATCTCGTGAGCAGACCTCAAGTGAGCGACACGCTCAAACTTAGATGGACTAAGCCCTTGAATCAAGAAGTTTCGAGCCTTGCTATTTGCCTCCACATCAGGTGTGATCACATCGTCATTGGCTGGCACTACATAAGGATTTTTGACCTTAAGCCAAATTGAGTGCCCTTGAGCCTCGATGTAGGCATGTATACGAGCCTTCCAGTATGAAAAATCGACTCCATCAAATACAGGCGGTTTGGTGGAATACTTGTCAGACGCCATGGCTCCTAAGACCGGTTAAGATCTATGAGAAGAGCTAACCGGGCTGTGATACCAATTGTAGGACCGGAAAGGCACCTAGAGGGGGTGAATAGGATCTCGCCTAATTTTCACCTCGTTCAGATTCAACACCAGATTCACCCCAATAGCTATGAGAGCTATGAGGATCAACAGCAGAAGACTTGTGTTGAACTCGAACCAAAACCCCAAAGAAAAGAACCAAAAGGACCAAACCCTAATCTGGTAAATCGGTTAGACCGCTGACAAAATTTCGGTCAAACCGACGGGCGGTTTGACCAGCGTTATGAAATCGGTCTGACTGGCCCTGACCAGAAATAGTGTAGACAGCCCAAAACCAAAATGATAATCAGTCTAACTTTTGATCTACAGCCAAACTTGACCAAATTTGGAACACACCTTCCTAAGGATATTAGGAACCTATTCCAAGCAGCGATTGAGTAGATCCACGTCAAAGTTTCAACATTTTTCCATTTTACCGAAGGAACGTTCAAAACCGGGCAAAAACGAAAACTTGATCCAATACTTGCTCGTGGAAGATTGATGATCTAGGTGATCTTAGATATGTTCCCACATCTCACAGCAAGGTAGAAGAAGGCACGAAACCAACCAAAAACCAAAGGATCAAAAAAACCTCCAAAATCTCAAATATAGAGCAAGAACACAAAGAGACTCAACTTTGAGGAATCATCCATAGATTGATCTGAGGTTGAGAGGGTTTATAGCCACTCCATCCATGGAGGACAAAGCTCAATCCATGAGCACACAACTCAACTCATCTCTCTAAAGCCCTAGGTCTCTCCTCTTTCTCTAATACCCTAACACCAAACTAGGGTTTACAAATGAAGTGCTTGGGGGATTCTTGACAGCACCCCCTCCTATTTATATGGAGACCTAGCTTCTGGAGAGTTAACCCTAATGGGCTCCCGTTAAGGCCCAACACAAACGGGTCACACATGCACGCATTTTAAAGCGCCATCTTCAACTCTCTTAACTTAATCCGCTCCACCACGCTCCGTCTTGCGCCGCGGGTTGGCAAAAGGTCACCAACGCGGTATTTGGTAAAATTACCAAAATACCCCTTCTCGATCCTTCTCCGAGGACCGAGTCCAAACTGCGCGAAACACATCCATGCTTCGCCACGTGTAGGTTGATCCAGCGGCTCTCATCGTGTTGGCAAGTCTCTGCCATCTGGCTCCCACCAGACCATCATGGCACTTGCACCGACCCCCGCACCGCTTGATCTAACCAGTCGCACCAAACTGCCCGTTCAGTCATCCTTGTCCATTCTGCACCACGCTTGAGTCCATTGACCTCACCTGGCATCCTCGATCATTCTGGACCTCAGCTCTCCAAGCTTAGTCTCGATCCTCCTCGCCGTTGACTGTCGTTGACCTCCAAGCAACCTGCACACCAATAGACAAGCAAATCGAATCCGGGAACAAGTTCTTCACAACTTGACCCACGTTAGTGAAAACATGCATCATGCAACACATATGCACTAAAGCCCATGCCCTTAACCTAACCCAACAAGCATCGCCAACAACTCGACGAAAATAAGTCAAAATCGGTCAGACTGCCATTCTGGCTGATTTGACCGCCCCTGGGACTTAACCAAAAAACTATTCAAGGTATGGCGGTCGATCACGAAATGGCGGTCGACCGCCAATGATTTGATAGTTGATTCTTTGTCAAAACGCGGCAATCGACAAACCGCAAATGCCATTGCCAATTGTATCATCATCCTAAGATCATGCACATATCCCCATGATATCCACACATTCAAAAACTGCTTCTTGTGAAAATTGTCATTAACTCTCAATTGAGAATGATGATCTAAACAAGTCTCTAGAGGAGAAATCTAAAATTGAACAATCCATGTCCATGACTACATCCAAGAAAGTGGTTGATTCTAATTCTTGTGCCTTCTGTACTGAAGTTGGGAATAATTTAGATGAGGTGCGAAAGGCATTTAGAGTCAAGATCAAAGGTGCAAAAGGCATTTTCTAGTGGGAAGAAGAACCTTAACATGATTCTTGATCAATCTAAGGTGAGTGTAAAGAAGAGTGGCATAGGATTTAACTCCCTAGAGTATTCCAAGAAGCTCCTACCTAAGGTTGTGAGAACTGTTGAGAGTGGCTTGTTTGAGGTAGAACCCCCTGAGCCATATAAGTTAGTGTTTAGATCTGCAGGTTTTTCCCAAACCTTTTCTAGCAAGACAGATGCTTCTAATTCAGTAGATCAGACCTCTCAAAAGGTCAAGTATCATTGCATCTTCTGCAAGAAGGATGGCCACATAGTTGAGTTCTGCTTTCATAGAGCTAAGAGTGAGAGGAAAGAGAGAGTGCGTACTTTGAAGTCCATTAGAGAAGTTCCTTCACCTACGACTGTCACTAGAGCTAGGCAGCCTGTCTTTCCTACTAGACATAGGCCTAGGTTCGTAGATGACTTCTTTGACTCTTTTGGTGGCTCTAGGCAGCATTTTGGGTTAGGATATCGTGAGGAGAGACCACGGGTGGCATCTAGACAGGGGGAGTACCGATCTTTTGGTAGGTCGATTCAGAGAGGTCTAGGTGTTGCTTGTGTGCATTCTTATGATTATCCCACTAACTATTTTATTGCTTCTTCTTCTACTGTTCCTAAGCATCGTGTGGCTCAGTATTGGATTCCTAAGTCTTTTATCACTAACCTTAGTACTGAGGCACAAATGTTCCCTACTTATGCCCTGTAGGCCCGTCGTGCGAGGAAGGATGACATATGGCTTGTTGACTCTAGGTGTTCTCGACACATGACTGGAGATTCTAGATGGTTCTCCTCCCTCATACGTGCATCCGGCAATGAGTTGATCAAGTTTGGAGATGCTTCTACCGGGACCGTGACAGCCAAGGGCACAGTGCGTGTCAACAACAACTTCATGGTTAAGGACGTCGCTTTGGTAAGTAAGCTGAGGTATAATCTACTATCTGTCTCTCAGCTTCTTGATGAGGGTCTAGAAGTGAGGTTTAAGAGTGGTGAGTGTAAAGTTCTAGACTCCTCGGGTCAGCATGTCTTTGGGATCTCTAGGTTTGAGAGGATCTTTAGTGCTAATTTCAGTACCTCTTGTGCTTCCAGCCCTAGGTGTCTTGTGGTGTCTGACTCTCATGACTTAGTGTTGTGGCATCGTAGGCTTGGTCATATAGGTTTCGACCATTTGATCAGGATTAGTAGCAAGGACTTGATTAGAGGTTTGCCTAGGCTTAAGAATGTTGGAGACCTAGTGTGCACACCTTGTAGATATGGTAAGATGGTTTCTGTTTCTCATCCACCTCTTACCCTAGTGATGACTGATGGACTTGGTCAGCTCTTGCACTTAGACACGGTTGGCCCTTCTAGAGTTCAGTCTGCAGGAGGGAAGTGGTATGTGCTTGTCATTGTGGATGATTTCTCCAAGTATTCATCTGTATATTTTCTGGTTTCTAAGGATGAGACATTTGGCTATTTTAGAGAGTTGGTCCATAGACTTGCAGTTAACCTCCCTGGAGCTTTGAGAACCATTAGGAGTGACAATGGCACAGAATTCAAGAACTCTTCTTTTGCCACATTCTGCACTAAGAGAGGACTTGAGCACCAGTTCTCCTTACCTAGAGTTCCCTAGCAGAATGGGTTGTAGAAAGGAAGAACAGAACCCTGGTAGAGATGGCTAGGACCATGCTAGATGAGCATAGCACTCCTAGGAGGTTTTGGGCTGAGGCGATCTCTACTGCTTGCTATGTGTCCAATAGGGTATTTTTGAGATCTGTCATAGGCAAGACTTCTTTTGAGCTTAGATTTGGTCATAGGCCTAGAGTATCTCATTTCAAGATTTTTGGTTGCAAGTGCTTCATTTTTAAACATGGCAACTTGGATAAATTTGAATCTAGATGTTATGATGGCATTTTCCTTGGTTATCCTGCTCATTCTCGTGGCTATCGTGTATTTAATTTGGATACTAACAAAATTGTTGAGACTTGTGAAGTCACTTTTGATGAGGCTAGTCCTGGTATTAGACCCGACGGTGCAGGTACACAGGTTCTTGGTGATCGAGAGAGTATCTTCGTCGACGACGACTCTGACATAGAGGATGCAGACCCAATCCACCCTCTAGTCACTCCTGAGATGGTCGGAGAGCATGCTTCTACTTCTCCAGCTTCAGGAGAGCAGCCTCTTCCCACCTTCACCGGCGCTTCGAGTGGCTCTGCTCCTACCTCCACAGCCAATGAGGTAGAGGCCACATCTGCACCAGGACCTCCCCATATTCAGCGACAACACCAACCTGAGCAGATAATTGGGGATCTTCATGAGCGAGTTACTCGCTCCAGGTTTATCTCTCCAGATTCTCATGCACATTCTGCTTTTGTTGCATCTTTTGAACCCCGAGATGTCACCCATGCTTTATCTGATTCCTCTTGGGTAAATGTCATCCATGAAGAGCTTGAAAATTTTGAAAGAAACATAGTTTGGACCTTAGTTGAACCTCCACCTAACCACCATGTAATTGGAACAAAATGGATTTTCAAAAATAAGCAAAGTGAGGATGGGTTGGTAGTTCGCAACAAGGCTAGGCTTGTAGCTCAAGGTTATTCCCAGGTAGAAGGCTTAGACTTTGAAGAGACCTTTGCTCCTATAGCTAGATTAGAAGCCATTCGTATTTTGCTAGCATTCGCGGCATCTAAGGGCTTTAAGCTTTTTCAAATGGATGTCAAGAGTGCTTTTCTTAATGGTTTCATAGAAGAAGAGGTCTTTGTCAAGCAACCCCTTGGTTTTGAAAATTCCAAATTCCCAAACCATGTGTTTAAGCTCTCTAAAGCTTTGTATGGATTGAAGCAAGCTCCTAGAGCTTGGTATGATAGGCTTAAGAGTTTCTTGCTTAATAATGAGTTCAAAATGGGAATGGTAGATAAAACCATGTTCACTCTCAGGCATGGCAGTGACTTTTTACTGATTCAGATTTATGTGGATGACATCATATTCGGTGGTTCTTCTCATGCCTTGGTATCCAGATTTTCAGATTCTATGAGCAGGGAATTCAAAATGAGTATGATGGGCGAGCTGACTTTCTTCCTTGGTCTTCAAGTCAAGCAACTGAAAGAAGGTACCTTCATTCATCAAAGCAAGTACACAAAGGACCTTCTTGGTAACCCGACACGGAAGCGACAAGCCAATGTCTACTCCCATTGCCACTTCTACCGTGCTAGATCCTGATGAGGATGGAGAGCCCGTGGATCAGAAGGAGTACCGCAGCATGATCGGCTCCCTCCTCTACCTCACGGCGTCGAGGACGGACATATAGTTTGCTGTGTGTCTGTGTGCTCGATTTTAGGCTTCCCCTCGTGGTTCACATCGTCAAGCAGTGTGTCGCATCTTCAGGTACCTCCAGGACACTCTTGATTTTGGACTCTGGTATTCTTCTAATTCTGCTCTCTCTCCATTCGGGTTTTTTTCTAATGCTGATTTTGCTGGGTGTAGAGTGGATAGAAAGAGTACTTCTAGCACTTGTCATTTCTTAGGCACACCTCTCATCTCTTAGTCATCTAGGAAGCAGTCCTCTGTTGCACAATCCACTGCCGAGGTAGAGTATGTAGCTACAGCTAGTAGTTGCTCTCAAGTTCTCTGGATCTTATCTACTCTGTGTGACTATGGGTTATCTTTGGATAGTGTTCCTCTTTTCTGTGATAACACTAGTGTCATAAACATTGCTAAAAACCCAGTGCAAGACTCTAGGACCAAGCACATTGACATTAGATATCATTTCCTTAGAGACTATGTAGAAAAGGGTGATGTTGTGCTTCACTTTGTAGAGTCTGAGCAGCAGGTTGCAGATATTTTCACTAAGGCTCTTGATTCTTCTCGTTTTGCTTCCTTGCGGGGAGAGTTGGGGGTTGTTAGTCCTTTTGGCCTGTTTTGAGGGGGGGTTGGCTCTTTTGCATTCATTGTATCATCTTGCATTCATATGAAAAACACAAAAAGATGCATTGTAATATAAGCTTTCTGCTTATCTTTTAATTGATGAAGCTTTGCTTATTACCCTCTTGAGCTTTAGTATTTCAATTCTTGCTCAATGCCATGTCTAGTTCTTTGACTTGCTAGAATTATCATGCTTTCACATGTGTAGCTAAGTCTTTGCTAAATGTGCTAGAACATTAAAACAACTTGAACTAAAAACTGCAATTTATGGATCTTTTAGCTAGTTGCGCAATTAGTGCTCCTTTTGTGACATTGGCCCTGTCAAAATTGCTTTGTTAGCTCTTGAATCTAGTTTTGATCATTACTTGAGCTTCTTGTTCTTCTGAGAATCTATAACTTCTCTTGTGTAAAATGAAAAATCGAATTTCAAGATTGTCTTGTGGTAAATTGTGCCAAACTACTCTCACGAGGCTGCATGTCAAAGACATGAACTTGGAGATAGTTTGATGATCCAGACGATCTCATGGGGACTGCTTGTCAAAATTGACATGAACCTCAAGATTTATCGCCTTGGTAGAAGCTTAGGAAGAGTTTGTGGATGGCTCCTAGTCCAGGATCTTCTTCACTAAGATATACCTTTAATCAACTTTTGGTCGAAGCTTAGGAAGAGTTTGTGGATGGTTCCTAGTCCAGGATCTCTTCACTAAGATCGACCATTAGTCAACTTCAATATTCATTGCAAATTAAAAACTGTTGGAAAATGGGCGTTTGAGAAATTTGAGCAAAATGATTCAATTCAGGACATGTTTCTCTCTTAATGTGGTCATTATTAGCTTTTTGATCTCACATTGACATTTTGACATGTCCATTATCATTTTAGGATCCCTGTTGATGAACTTGCAAAATTTGAAGCTTTGCTTAAATTGTTAGAATTCATTGCTTTACATTGAGCCTTCTAGCTTAGCTTTGATATATATGTCTTAACATGATCTTGCTAGCGCTTTCAGACTTGATATGTTCTTGTGCACTATTAGAAATGCTAGCTTGTTGGGTAATCTCCAAAGCTTCTTGTACTCAAAAATTAAAAAATAAAGCCACTCCATTGCATTTCATGCATGCTCCTTCTTAAGCTTTTTCCTCATTCTGCATTTGTCATCTCTGGACGAGAGGAAGGCTTGGTTCCTTGATGACTCCATTGTCAAAGGGGGAGAAGATGTAACAAAAATGTTAAAAAGGGGGAGCTAATTGGAGAATTTAAGATTTTTTGAAAAATGAGGATCATAGTGAGGGGGAGTATCTTATTTGCATTCTTTTGGTCTTATTGCCAATTCTGAACTTGATTTGCAATTCTTGGAACCTCACAATGATCAAAGGTCAATTTGAACAATTGTTCTTTCATTTGGACCTTAAGTGAGATTTTAAAATTTTCTGGAAATTGAAGCTTTCTTGCTTTCTTTTGCCTTATCTCTCTTGCCTATGCTATTCTGGAGCCAACTTGGTCATTTCCTTTGCTTTCTCTTGCATTTGGACCAAGTTGTACCTTTGTGCGAAAACGTCGAGTTCTTTTCGTTTCAAACCTCAAACTTCGCATTTTTGGAAAGTTGCTAATGTATTCATCAAGGGGGAGATTGTGGATATCATGGGGATATATGCACGATCTTAGGATGATGATACAATTGGCAATGGCATTATCATTTTGTCGAATCATGCATTTTCGTCAAAGGTTGAAAGGCTATCAGGTCAAGTGCGGTCAAACCGGCGTTCAAGGCACGGTTAGACCGGCTGGCGGTCAGACCGGCGTTCAAGGCATGGTCTGACTGGCCATTGAATGGCGGTCTGACCGATTTTGTGCTGTTCATCGGCCAATCGGTGGTGATGATTGTTGGGATAGGTCAAGTTCATGAGTTTCAGTGCATATGTGTTGCATGATGCATGTTTTGACTAACGTGGGTCAAGTTGTGAAGAACTTGTTCCCGGAATCGATTTCTTTGTCTATTGTTATGCGACTGGTTTGAGGTCAATGATGGTCAACGGCGAGAATAATTGGGACTAAGCTTGGAGAGCTGAGGTCCAAAACGATCGGGGATGCTGGGTGAGGTCAATGGAGTCAAGCATGGCGCAAAAGGGACAAAGGTGACCGAACGGGCAGTTCAGTGCGACGGGATGGATCAAGCGGCGTGGGGGTTGGTGCAAGTGCCATGGTGATTTCGGTGGGAGCCGGATGGGAGAGACTTGCCGACATGATGAGAGCCACTGGATCAACCTATATGTGGCGAAGCATGGAAGTGCTTCACGCAGTTTGGACTCGGTCTTCGAAAAAAATCGAGAAGGGGTATTTTGGTAATTTGACCAAATACCGCCTTGGTGACATTTTGCCAACCCGCGGCGCAAGGCGGTGCGTGGAGAAGCGGATTAGGTCAAGAGGAGATGAAGACGGTGCTTTAAAATACGTGCGTGTGTGACCCGTTTGTGTGTGGGCCTAACGGGTGCCCATTAGGGTTTACTCTTCTAGAAGCTAGGCCTCCACTATAAATAGGGGTGGTTGCTGTCCAGCACCCCCAAGCACTTCATTGAAAAACCCTAGTTTTGGTTTTAGGGGCTTAGAGAGGAAAGTGGAGGTTTAGGGTTTTAGAGAGATGAGTTGATGGTGTGCTCATGGATTGAGCTCTTGTCCTCCTGGATGGAGTGGCTATAAACTCTCTACAATCTCAAATCAATCTATGCATGATTCCTCAAAGATGAGTCAGTTTGTGTTCTTCCTCTTTATTTGGTGATTTTGAGTCCATCTTTGATCCTTTGATTTTCGGTTGGTTTCTTGGCCATATCTACCTTGCTGTGACATGTGGGAATACATCTAGGATCATCTTGATCATCAATCTCCCACGAGCAAGTGTTTGGATCAAGTTTTCGTTTTTGCCCAGTTTTGAAGGCACCTTCGCTCAAATGGAAAAAGGTCAGAACTTTGGCAAAGAGCTGGATGATTGTTGCTTGGAATAGGTTCCTGATATCCTTAGGAAGGTGTGTCTCTAGTTTGGTCAAGTTTGACCTTGTAGATCAAAAGTTAGATCAATTTGAGCTTTGGAACTCGAGGTACATTTTTTGCGATTCACTATCAGTCTTGATCAGACCGCCTTATACCTTGATCGAGACCTTGGCTCGGTCGAGACAAGACATTTGCCGTCGGTCAAACCGCATCCCGGTCAGACCACCCCTTCAACGCCGGTCAGACCGCACCCTAGGGTTTTGAGTTCCTGTTTTGGTTTTTGCTTTGGGGTTTTGGATTGGATGTAACACCCCAACCCAACTAGGGCCTGGAATGCTACTAAATAAACATGATAACCATTTAAACATAAGGCATAGTTCTAAATTTCGGCAGACCCTCCTTTGTATAACTAAGTACACCAGAGGTTCCAACAGATGCATATATTATTATCAATATCTCAACATCCAAAGTTCATTAAAGCATTCATAAATAATCTATTCAGCTAAAGCATAAGCAAGCATAATCAAAATTTACCACTCTCATTATTACAAATAATCCAATGCATTCAAGCATAGCCAAAATTAATCCTTAAGCAGTTTGCTTATTATTAAGGTACGATCTAAATGATAATCATCTTTAAAAGAATGTGTGGTAGTGAGTGCATCCAAAGCAATCCTACTTCCTCCCATGTATGCCGTTCTTGCAAGTGGTACCTAAAAGCACAACAAAAACAAGAGGTGAGTCCAAAGACTCAACAAATATAATAAATGGCATCAACAGCATACAAGCATGTAACTCATCAACTATATACTTCACAAAACCATATATCAATCACTTTACACACGCATGCTATGCAACATGCTCAACATGATCTTTTTCCTTCTCTTTCCCTTTTGCATTTTACGGTAATGCAAAGTGCGCATCCGTCGATGCACACCCATGCCTGTACCATCTGGTACAGGGACCATTGCCCATACTCCACGTGTATGGGGACCTAAGCCCATGCTCTTCAAGCATGGGACCTTTAGCCCATCATTAACATGACGGGGACCTCAAGAGTTGCTTGGTCATCATATGATCAAGACCTCAATAAGCCAACATGATGCATATGTATGAATTCTCAAAGTAATACAAACATGCATCCGCAACAACATTGCATATGAATAACCTATTCATACTCCAAAATCTCATAACTATAGACAAAACAACTATGAATAACACGCAATTCATATCTCTAGCAACCATGAACATTACCAATTGTGCCATCACCACAATCATGAACATACAAGTACTCATAATATATATCAAACATTGCCATTCAACAATATATATTATATCCATCATTATACTTGCCTTAACCGCGAGAGAACGAGGGATGTGCAGAAAGTGAAGCCCCCGGTACCAGTCCACCACCTGAATAATAATTATAACGCACGCTAAGACACAGCAGCGGACCAAAACAAACTATATAACAACAACCACAAACACGCAAAAGCATCTAACTCGATCCCGTCCCCAAATTCCTAAACGTCGATCTGTCCCTTCGGTGGATAGTTAACTTCAAAAATCCATATCTATTGGTCCAGGAGTCCAAATAAGATGTTATTAGACTTTCTGGAAAGGTAACTAAATTCCTCAACTAAACCTAGTTGAGGGGCTGTTCTGAATCTGCCATCTATTGCCCCTACCGAGCTAGTTAACGAAACATCGAATTCGCGTCAGGTTCTCTGGACAGAACACTAACAAATACCATAACTTTTTCTACAAGTGTCCAAATCTTGTGTTCTTTAGCTTTCTGGAAAGGTATGGAAATTATCTACATTTTTCGTTATACTGAGCTTATCCAATTCTCCCTTTAACTAATCGATTAACTCAGATTACTAAAACCTGTCAGAAAACCGACTAATCTACAGAACAGTTCGACTAATAAAATCATAACTTCTGCTACAGAAGTTCAAATAATGTGTTCTAGCACTTCACAGAAAGATGGCGACGTCCTCTACATTACTCTAGGAGACATCTAGAACTGAATCCGCACTTAACTACATCAAAACGTCTGTCTAACGCAATCTGTCCTGAGCAGACCATAATACCGACATTGATTAACTATTCGATTTCGCATCTAATCAAAGGGGAAAAGAAGGTACCCTTGAAGAACCGCTGAAGAACACGTACCGAGCCCGTATTCTCTCCCCTTCCCTCTCTTCTCCCTTCTCTCCTTCTTCCTCTTCCTTTCTCTTCCCTTCTTCCTTGGCCGGCAGCAACCCGGGCGTTCTTCGCCGGCAGTGGGAGGATGGCGCCTGGGAGAGGAGGAGCAGCAGGGGGGTGATGCACTGTAGCACCGCGTCTACTGTAGCACGGCGGCGGCTACTGCAGCACGGGTTGGTACTGTAGCAAAAATTAGGGTTTCCACCCTTTTGGACCTTGGTGCTGTGGGCCAAAAGCCTATGGCCCAGGTTTTGAAGAAATTTCAGAAAAATCCTTTTAACTATTTTTTTCTCTCTAACACGTTTCGGAGTATTACACCCCCCTCTAAACTTCTGTTAAATCCATTTTCTAATTGGTTCTTCTCCCTAAATTATTTCTTCTCACTTAAATAAATTTGGAGTATGACATTGGATTCAACACAAGTCTTCTGCTGTACTTGTATATTGATCTTCATAGCTTCCATAGCTACTGGAGTGAAATTGGTGTTGAATCTAATCGAGGTGAAAAATTAGGCGTGTTCCTATTCAACCCCCCCCCCTCTATGCACCTTTCCGGTCCTACAACTATGATCGAGTTGACTAAGCAATATCAATATTATTCTCGTAATTACCAAGATTAGAACATTTACACGTAATTAATAATTTAGCAATCAATAGAAGAGTAGACAGGAGCTTACCAATAATAGTTGTTAGCAAAATAAGGTAGCCTCGGTGTGAAGACCTTCAGCCTTCTGTCTTTAGTTCCCAAATCTGCTATGGAACAAGGCTTTCTACGTTTGATCAAGCTGTTGGTTGTCTGTTTGCTAGGGATCTGCAGCGAACCAAGACTTAACATTAGTCTTCTATGCGATAAACTTAGTGAGTTATTCAGTGAGTTATCCGACAGAGGCATTCCATTAGCTAACCAAATCTATAGTCTCGTAAGGAAATGACCAACCCTCATAGTTTAATACTCGATTATAATGTGATGAAGTTAAAGGCATTATATTACTCATTAAACCAATATGCTGTCCTGGCAGCACTTGATCGTAATATAGTTATGTATGTTTTAATTTTTTTAGAGCACATATTTAAACAATTAACTTGTTTGATAAAATCGAATAGAGTACTTGCCACTTCTTTAAGATAAAACACATGGTGCCTCTTCTTGGTTCCTAGCTCATCCTCAAATAAATGAAATGTCTTCAACAGATATAAGTCGAAACCCTTAATGTATTCTGGAAGCAGATCCATCGCACTTTCATCCCACCTGCATTGTAGTATTTTAGCAACGCCTTAATTTAATGCTTATGATAAAAAAAATCAATTATACTACAAAATATTTCTACAAATACGAGCACTGAATTTTCTTGCTTTTGCATTTGTAGTGTGGAGACTTCCATGTTTAAATAAGAGTGATATTTTACATTATCTTTTACACACAGACATAGGAAACACATTTTTTTGTTGTACATTTTCAAACATTATAGTTTAAAGAATATATCTACAAAGTTGTTCCATATTTTCCTATATTCTTTACTTTTTCCCTACTAATTGAAATGGTAATAAAATTGAGAATTACTGGATTTGTATTGTAGTTTACGTCCTGGTGTATAATAGTCCTCTTCTATTAAATCAAACCATTTTATTTTGATGCGGGTGCATGGCATATTATGTCTAACCATCAGCCCATGCAAAAGAGCCCTGTGAGTGTCCACTCCCCCTCTCACATCCCATACAAAATTTCTAAAAAACTAAAGAAAGAAAATAGAAATAATCCCTTCCGAAATCAAAATCCCAACAAACTCCCCTCCTCATCTATATGTACGGCATTTAGGCTTTTTTTTTGTCAAACCATGCCTTCCTGAATAATGGCATAGTTGAACTAGTCTCCACATTTGATGGCCATGCAATTGGGCTGTTCTTAAAATAGAGCTACCACTATATGTGAGGCATTTAGGCATAAAAACTTTTGTCAAACCATGTTTCACAAATAGAAAAACTACTCCCAAAAAAGTTAAGAACATGTGCAAATTAATATGATTTGAAGACTTCACTTCTGTTCTTTGGTTGTTCATATAAATCCATGTCGATATTTTTTCATGCGCAATTGATGCCAAATATGATATGATAATTTTTTTAAAAAAATATTTGGATGCGGTAAGAGATTGTGACCTGTTAATTGCTTCAGCAAGTTGCATATATGCAGCGAACACACTACACATTACAACAATTGACATGCATGTGTTGATCCACCACTCCACTTATAATCAAGGAGAATTATTTCACAACCAACCAAATCAAAGAACATTACAATAACAAGTGTTCAAGTATCCAAATGAACGCACGAAAATATAGAAAGAAAATCCATACCCTAGGGAACTCCTTGTTGCGGATGTGCAGATATGGCTATGCCTACAACAGCACAAACAAAGGAGAAAGACCATACATCAGATCACACCATAGCTAATCCAAACCCCAAGCTACCAAGGACGAGATCTGACCTGTAGCTCCTCGTGGTGGGGGTGCCCCTTGGAGAGGGTGTACGCTGCTAGGAGGGTGCATGTCACGATCCCAACGTAGGTGATCTTCTCCCACTTGGTCGTCTCATCTACGAGAGAAGATCAAAGGCAAAATCCAAACCCAAATCAAGAACCGATGGGGGATCCAAATCAAAAACTCACTAAAACAGTGAAAAGACAAACGCGGGGAGGTGGACCGGAATTGGGGAGGTGGGGCAAACCTGGGGAAGTGTGGCGGAGTAGGGGAGGTGGGGCGGAGCTAGGGTGTTGGGACGACGGACCGAAGCTGGGGCGTTGGGGGGTGGGGCGGAGCAGAGCTGAGGAGGTGGAGCGGACTGGGAGGCGTGTGAGTAGGGGGAGGCGGGGCAAAGGCTGGGCGTCGGGCAGAGCTGGGACGTCGGGGAGGCGGGGCGGAGCTGGGGCGTCGGGACAACGGGGCGGAGTTGGGGCGGTGGGGAGGCATGGCGGAGCTGGGGTGTCGGGGGTGGGGGCGACCTGAGATGGGATGGAGGCAGCCAAGATGAGGAGGTGGGGGACCTGGGGTTGCTAGAGATGAGGTAGGCGAGGGGATGGGGTGGAGGAGGTGGAGGATCAGAGGAGAGCAGAGATGGGTGTGGAGATTGCGGCTGCTGTTGTGTTGATTTGGGGAAGAGAATTGGGACATAGGGATTTAGGGGTCTCTCAATTTCTTTGACGGTCTTCCTTCACCGATCAGAAAAATTATCTCTCGTGGCGCTGTAGAAAATTCAGTGGTGCGCTGCAGGAATTCAGTGGTCAGGCTGGAGCGAAAATTTTGCAATTTTCCTAACAGTGCATATAGACCGTCACAAAAATACATTATCTTGATGGGTAAATCTTATACCGATGCAAAAATAGTTCATATCCTTGGCAGCTTATGAACTCGACAGGAAAATATATTTTTGGTACGGTGAGACGTGGGCCCATCACAAAAATAGATATCCCTGATGTTCTTTGCGGGCCCGTAAAAAACAAAGCCCGTGAGGGATTCTGTAATACCCCGGCCTACTTGTAGTGCGGCCCATGTGGCCCATGAAGAGTCATGTGGTGGGATTAGTCCCATATTGCTTGTCTAAAGTGAGTTGTAGTAGTATATAATGCCTATTGGGTCCAAACTTAGCACCTCCGGGTTAACCCTTTTACACGAAGCGAGGACGAAAGTGTAAGTGGGGTGCTATGTGTGCCGGGTCCGCGCCACGGTGGGCTGGGCATTGAGCGGATTTTGGGCCAGGTTGTTACAGATGGTATCAGAGCATCAACCTTCGCTGCACGGGCGCATGCGGGACAGGGGCGTGGGCATATGGCGCATGGCGCGTGTGGTCCCGAAGTGGACACACGACATGGCATATGTGCCGGCACTGGACGCACGGACGTGTACCGAGGGGTGGTTCAGGCATTTGTCACAGATGTGGTGTCTTTGCCGAGGCGTCAGCCCTTGAGGGGGGTGAATGTAATACCCCGTCCTACTCGTAGTACGGCCCATGTGGCCCATGAAGACTCATGTGGTGGGATTAGTCCCATATTGCTTGTCTAAAGTGAGTTGTAGTAGTATATAATGCCTGTTGGGTCCAAACTTAGCACCTCCGGGTTAACCCTTTTACACGAAGCAAGGACGAAAGTGTAAGTGGGGTGCTATGTGTGCACGGGCCCGCCCCACGGTGGGTTGGGCATTGAGCAGATTTTGGGCTAGGGTGTTACAGATTCCCCGTTTTCTGGTAGTGCACACACGTACACATACCACATACCACTACACATATAGGAGTGCGTCCCCATTAACACTTGCTAAAGTGCTAATTCTTCTTTTTTTGTTGGGAGAAAAGAGAGCTTCATATATTTGTTGGATTACGGGTAGGCTACGATAGCACAAAACAAAAATTCTACCGCGCAACCAAGGAACCTCTGCTAGTGATAGATTACGAGATTACCACTAGACGCGCCGACTCGTAGCGGAAGTAGAGTCGATGTAGTGAGTTGATGCAGTCGTAGTCGTACTCGCCGCACGTTTAATAGCATACCCGAAAGCTACCTTTATAACTACCTAGTTACGAGTAGTGTTTGGTAACCCCTAAGAGTGCTATTACACATGTAGGAAACCATGCTGATCTCAGGTCTAAGGATTATACATCATCATTGCTTGAGACCAACTGATGACACACGAAATCATAACAATCTCAACAGTGTCTCAAGGTGGGTCAAACCAACACCATGTTCTCTAAAATGTGTCCATATTATTGGTTTGATATCTCCATATCTATGACCTGTGAAACATAGTCAACAACCAATACATATGCTAGTCTATTCATATGTGTTCTCATATGTTTTCGACTAGAGAACTTTTAAGAATAATCATTGCAGAAATACAGAGTTTCACAATCAAGTCACAGACTTGATAATAAATATTAACGATATTATTCTAGAAACAAGATAACATATTATCCAATGTTATGAACATAATGGAATATAATCATCTCTATGATTGCCTCTAGGGCATATTTCCAACAGTCTCCCACTTGCACTAGAGTCAGTCATTTAAGTATCTAATACCGATAGCTCTTGTGTGCGCCTTATGCTTTGGCTGTGTGAGAGGCTTTGTCAACGGATCAGCAACATTTAAATCTGTATGAACTTTGCATATATTAACATCTCATCTATCCACCAATGCTCAAATAAGATGATAATGCCTGAGTATATGCTTGGACTTCTAATGGGATCTAGGCTCCTTAGCCTGCGCAATGGCTCTATTATTGTCACAATAGAGATCCATTGGGCTCGAGGCACTTGGAACCATACCCAATTCAGCAATGAAATTCCTTATCCAAACACCTTCTTTTGCAGCTTCAGAAGCCGCAATGTACTCGGCCTCCGTCGTAGAATCAGCAACCGTCCCTTGCTTGGAACTTTTCCAGCTCACTACTCCTCCATTCGAAATGAATACAAAACCAAATTGCGAATGATAATCATCTTTGTCGGTTTAGAAGCTTGCATCGGTGTAACCATTTACAACAATCTCTTCATCACTGCCATAAACTAGGAATGCATCCTTAGTCAAGTACTTAAGAATATTTTTCACAGCTGTCCATTGACCTTCACCAGGATCAGCTTAGTATCTGCTTGTAACACTTAGAGCTTATGATACATCTGGTCATGTACATATCATGGCATACATGATGGATCCAATAGCTAAAGCATATGGAATACCATTCATACGGCCTCGCTCATCAGTTGTCGAAGGACACTGACTCTTGCAAACACTTATGCCATGTGACATAGGCAAGAACCATTTCTTGGCATCCTGCATGCTGAACCGAATCAACACCTTGTCAATATAAGTACTTTGGCTTAATCCAATTAGCCTTCTTGATCTATCTCTATAGATCTTTATCCCTAAGATATATGATGCCTCTCCTAGGTCCTTCATAGAAAAACTATTAATTTTTCAATGATACCTTAACAGATTCCAGCATAGGAATGTCATTCCCAATCAATAATATGTCATCTACATATAAGATTAGGATTACAAGTGCGCTCCCACTAACCTTAATGTAAACACAAGGTTTGTCTTTGTTCTTGACGAAACCAAACCTTTTGATCTCCTCATCAAAATGTAAATTCCAACTCCGAGATGCTTGCTTCAACCCATAAATGAATTTCTAAAGTTTGCACACTTTACTAGCATTCTTTGGATCGACAAAGCCTTCATTTTGTGTCATGTACACATCCTCACTTAGGTTTCCATTAAGGAAAGCCGTTTTGACATCCATTTTCCATATCTCAGAGTCGAAATATGTAGCAATAGCTAGAATGATCCGTACAGATTTAAGCATCACTACTGGTGAGAAAGTCTCATCGTAGTCAACCCCTTGAACTTGTTGAAACCCTTTTGCGACTAGTCGAGCCTTATGAATGTGAACATTTCCATCCATGTCAATCTTCTTCTTATAGATCCATTTGCACTTAATGGTTTTAACACCATCAAGTGGATCGACTAGGTTCCAAACCTGATTGTCTCTCATGGAGTCTATCTCAGATTTCATGACTCCAAGCTATTTCTCAAAGTCTGGGTCCATCATTGCTTCCCTAAAAGTCTTAGGCTCATCATTAATCAACAATAATACGTCATGCCCATACCTTATAGGCAATTGACGTAGCCTTTTGGATCTACGTGGGGCTGATGCCTCATCTACATGTTCAATAGTATTTTGTTCATCCTGTAGAGGTTCAGTAGGAGTTGAAACACTTTCAGACATTTTCCGAATTTCTTCGAGTTGCACCTTTCTCCCACTGACTCCTTTTGAAAGAAACTCTTTCTCCAAAAAGACATCATTTCGGGCAACAAAAACTTTGCCCTCTTCTTGGTTGTAGAAGTAATATCCTTTGGTTTCCCTAGGATATCATATAAAGAAGCATTTATTAGACTTGGGTGTGAGTTTATCAGACATCAAACGTTTAACATAGACATCACATCCCCAAATCCTTAGAAAAGACAAACTAGGACTCTTCCCAGTCCACATCTCATATGGTGTCTTATCTACTGATTTAGATGGTAGCTTATTTAAAGTGAAAGCTATAGTTTCCAAAGCGTAACCCTAAAAATATAATAGCAGATCCGATTAGCTCATCATTGATCGAACCATGTCTAGCAAGGTCCGATTACGCTGTTTAGACACCCCATTCCATTGTGGAGTACCTGGTGGTGTAAGCTGTGGAACAATTCCACATTGTTTCAAATAATCATCAAATTAATGGATAAAAAATTCACCTCCACGATCAAATCATAAATATTTGATTATCTTGCCAAGTTGATTATGTACTTCACTCTAGAACTCCTTGAACTTTTCAAAGGATTCCGACTTGTGCCTCATTAAATAGATATATCCATATCTACTATAGTCATCGGTGAAAGTAATGAAGTACTGAAAATATCTCTAGCTGTCATGCTCATTGGTCTACATACATCAGTATCTATGAATGCCAGCAAGTCAGACGCCCTCTCATTCCAACCAGTGAAAGGTGCCTTGGTCATCTTTCCAAGTAGACAAGATTCACACGCTTCAAATGATTCCAAATCAAATGAGTTTAGAATTCCATCATCATGGAGCTTCTTCATACATTTCTTACTTATGTGACTGAAACGACAATGCCAAATAAAAGTGGAATTTGTATCATTAGGCTGAAGCCTCTCCGCATTAATATTATAGGCGGGTGTATCATCAAGATTTAAAATAAACAACCCATTCAAAATAGGAGCATAACCATAAAACATCTCATTCAAAAATATGGAATAACCATTGTCGTCAATAATGAACTTATAACCCTCTGCCATCAAACATGAGACAGAGATGATGTTTCTACTTATGGCTGGAACGTAATAACAACTATTTAATTCCATAATAAATCTTGAGGGCAAAAGTAATGGCAAAGTCTCGACGGTTAATGCAGCAACCCTTGCTTTACTCCCAACGCGAAGATCCATCTCGCCTCTTGCAATTCTCCTACTCCTTGTTAGACTCTGCATCGAATTGCAAATATGAGCAACTGATTTGCTATCTGGTCGAACTGAACGACCTACTTGTGTATTCTTCCTTTGCCTCATGACATCTGGTTGAACTCCAAGTGAGATAATTTGTCATCCATGGAATGTTCAATACTTTCTCGATCAAGTATCGAATAACTTCATGTGGTCGACACGTCAACCACTAGTGGAATGGCCATGCACTTTCTTTATCCAACCACAACGAGGGGCCCAGAGATATCTCTCCTGTTATGTTAGGAGGGGCAAATCTCATATCTGACCAGTCACATCCCTCCGTACGTTTCATAGCATACCCAAAAGCTACCTTTATAACTACCTAGTTACGAGTAGCATTTGGCAACCTCTAAGAGTGCTATTACACATGTAGGAAACCATGCTGATCTCAGGTCTAATGATTATACATCATCATTGCTTGAGACCAACTGATGACACATGAAATCATAATAATATCAATAGTGTCTCAATGTGGGTCAAACCAACACCGTGTTCTCTAACATGTGTCCATATTATTGGTTTGATATCTCCATATCTATGACCTGTAAAACATAATCATCAACCAATACATATGCTAGTCTATTCATATGTGTTCTCATATGTTTCTGACTAGGGAACGTTTAAGAATAATCATCGTAGAAATACAAAGTTTCACAATCAACTCACATACTTGATAATAAATATTAACGATATTATTCTAGGAACAAGATAGCATATTATCCATTGTTATGAACATAACGAAATATAATCATCTCTATGATTGCCTCTAGGGCATATTTCCAACAATATTAATGCGGAACTGGATTACAGTCCAATGAGCTTTTGTACACACAGGGGCACGATCCGTCCACACCGCGGTGTGTCTCGTGCGTTTAGCGAAATGAGCGAGCTCATGACCTAAAAAATTCTGCTATCTTTTTACATGTTTAAAACTAAAACCAGTGGGCTTGTTGGAACTAATCTTGTTGTTTTGAATTTTCTGAAAATTCTTGCAAAGGTTTGTTGATTTTAGAAACCTAATGCTTCAGTTGACTAGAAGCATAATCCTTGAAGACTTTTAAAACAAATTTTGTGAACAATCTCTGGAAATAATTTTCCTAAGTTCTGGATCATCTTAGTGACTCCTCTGAAAAATTTAATAATTTTTAGATTTTGTTTCCTATTTTGAAATGGCTAGTCAAACCTGTTAATCCTAGGTCAAACACCTAGATTAGAACCTTGTAACATTTCTAGAGGGAAATGTGTTGCATGAAAAACTCTGGAAATTTTATACAAGGTTGCGCCTAGAGTCAGTAACTTCCCATAAAAATTTCAGAATTTTTGGGGCTTTGAAACTCTATCCAGATATTCCCAAAACCCCTCAGACTTTTTGCTTTCAAATCAATTAGGCTCAATTAGGCTCAACCCGCTAGCTGAACCAATGCACCACTCACCTCCCTGTGCCGCTAACGGGTGGGACCTAATGCCAGGGCTTCTTCTCCAGCGCGACGCCGCGCACTGCATCACCTCACCCAGGGAGAGCCATTGGTGAGCCTCGCCCGCGTCAGCGCCAACTGCCCCGCACCCGGGTTTTGATGAGCGCACGCGGTTCGCTCGTGGTTTGCTGCCTCGACCACATCACTCACCTACCCTGGTCACTTCCCTATCGCTCACCGCGTCGATTCCCAAGCTCCATGGACCAAGCCCATCTCCAGCCGCTCCCTCTTGCATTCTCCATCCTCCAGCCTTTATAAGCACTAGAGCTCCCTCTTCATCTCTTTTTGCCACCAGAGCACTCCCCTATCTCCCTTCTACCCTTCTTCCTTAGAGCTGAGAACAAGAGTGAAACTCTAGCTCAAGCCCGAGATGCCGCCGTCGTGTTCCCGTTGTTCCAATGCCACTCTCTCCCTTCTTTTCACGTCAGTTTTGGTTCTGGGATCCTAGAACAAAATCCCCTAACTCAATTTCATCTTTCGTCCTCAGGAACCGACGCAATTGGGATTGTCTCATCTCTGGCCAAAAACAGTCCCCTTCGTCCCCCAACTCCGGTAAGACGTTGCACTCTTCAATTGCTTGCTCTTGTACCATCTCCAAGCCATACTTGACCTTCCCATGCCACTCGATTTCCTTCTTGTAACTCGAGTTATCCTCTCCACATGGAAGCACCGCCGCCACCTCGGTTCCTCATTGTCAGCACGACTCCAGCCAGCTCATCCTCCCCTCTTCACTCTGGAATGGCCCTAGTCACCTCCCATAGCTAGTGTGCTCGCGTTTTGGTCGAAGGTGTGACCAAAACACATGTGCTATTTTCACCGTAGCTTTCACTCCACTCCATCCCGTCGCGCCGCTGCTCCAGCTCACCTCCAGCGATGCTCCGGCTACCATTGGACGCGCAATAGTGCTACGATCGCATTTTGGTCCTTCGCTGGCGCCAACGAGCTCTCCTCCGCCGGTGACTCGCTAGCAAAACTCGCGGCCGAGTGTGCCCTGCGTGGTAGCCTCGGACATGCACTGTAGCACGTCAAGATTAGGGGTAATCACTATCGTTAGGGTTAGTTAATGATTAGTTTGGTTGAAATGTCAGTTTATTTAATGCTGGTGTGTCACTGACACATGGGACCTGGTACAGAAATCCCAGTGTTTAAATGCATAGTTTTTCGAGTCGTGTCGCAGACAAGTGGGCCCAGTTTATGCAGTGAACCTCGGTCGTCTATGGACCCTTTTTTACTGTGCTGTGAACTTGAAATCTACGTACTATGCGTGTAGACTATGAGTATGACACATGGGTCCCGCCTATAAGAATAAGTTTTCTTTTGGATTTTAATTGAAAATGAAAAGGAATCATGGGCCCCTTCTATCTGTGACTATGGCTGGGTAAACTTCGGTATAAAAAGTATTAATGCTTATAGATTTTCCAAAATGCTTTATTTGTGTACTGAAAATTGTGTAAACTTCAAAATTGCTTCAATAATTCGTTTTAGCTCCTTTTTGGATGGTTCAAATTTTGTTGGCTTCCTTTTTAAATGTAATTTAATATAAAATTGGTTTGGATCTTGCTTCTATCCTAGAAAATTTTGCTTCCACACGAAGAACCCCTCTTGACTTAGTACTTTGGTGTGTGTTAGTTCCAAGTCGCAGGTGGTGGTTATGTGTTGTGTTAAAAAGAAATGTTCTGTTGTTGTTGGGTGTGCGGGGGTGAGTTCCTGTCTAGGTTCTTCACACCGAGAAGCATCTGTAGTTGTCCTAGGATTTACCCCAAGGGGTAGTTAACCTAGGCTTTACTGATGACTCCGACACAACGTATGTGTTTCTATCCATACGGGCGGCTCGTAGCTAATGCATTATATTGAAAAACATCTCGTAGGACTTAGCCTTGCCGACATACCTAAGGAAGTGTGCTCTATAGCTTGGCGAAAAGATGGTCTAGCGTGTGGGTACAATTGTACACCCGTGCAGGGTTTTAATCTATTCGAATAGCCAAGTCCTTGGTTATAGACATGCTTATGGAGGTCTTTCAAGAGTTACACTATAACATTTCCTTTAAAACATGAAATCGGGTCATACGAATGGGTAATTCGTGCTATGTTATGGTGGCTGTTAGGAAGTCACCTCTAGGATGTTAAATATGCTTATAAATATTGTCTCGCTATTATTTAAACAAATAAAAACAGACTTGACTAATTGCTTTACAATCTTTTACTCTATTGCAAAGAAAATTGCTTTATGCTGAAAATTGCTTAGTGTAGTAGCCTTCCTTTGATAGATGAATGCATCTATATATTCTTTTGCTTGTAAGACTTGCGAGTACAACTTTGTGCTCAACCCGGTTGCTGCAATTTCAGAGGAGGTTGATCCCCAAGGGATCAACTATTGTGAGACCAACTTCGTGCAGGATGACTAGCTTGGCATTTCCGGTCGATTGCCTCGTGGGTAAGGGCAGCCGGTTGGCTTTTGTCTATCGCCATCTTATGGATTTTGCTTCCGCTGCAACTTTAGACTTTATATTATCACTTGGCTGGTCGGCTCAATTTTTGTAATTTGAACTTGTATGTCTCTTGTGATGTAAAGTATGTAAACTCGGTATTGTCTTGACTTGTCTATGGAATTGATGCTTTAAATTTTGTGATGGTGTATGTGTACCGCTCCTAGGAGGTACACAATACATCGAGATGCCGGATATTTGATTTTGTGAGAGCCACTGGGTGATTTAATTTGTAATGCTTAACCTTTACGTTGGTCCTAGCATCACAAATCAAATTTCCCTGCTCTCGGTGTATATGTATTTCCCAGAACTGCAGTACACATACACCTTACAAAAATTATATAAGCATCAACTCCATACACGAGTTATTACATTACCGAAGTTTTCATAATTTATAACATATCCAACATACAACTAAGATTTTATACAAAAGGTAAAGTCTGCAGTGGAAACACCTATCATAAAATGGCTGTAAACAAAAGCCAACTGGCTACCCTTACCCGCAAGGCAACCGACCGAAAACGTCGAGCTAGTCGTCGAGAGTGAAGTCAACCTCACAAACGTCAACCCCTTGAGGTCAACCTCCTCTGTAGCAAATAGACAATGCAGTTGAGTATAAAATTGTACTAACAGACTTACGATTAACAAACTTATACATAGCTACATGCAAGCTTGATTCGAAGGAGACGGCCATAGAGTTCATTTTCAGCGTAAAGCAACATTTCATTTGCAATAATGTAGTAATAGATTGAAGGCAAGTTATCAAAAAAGTTTTTTTAATTAATCTAATAATAGTGTGACAACAATTATAACCATAATTAACATCCTAGAGGTGACTTCCCATAGCCACTACAGTAATAGCATGAATTACCCATTCGAACCACCCAATCTCAAGTTTTATCCAAATGTTATAGTCTAACTCTTGAAAGACCTCCCCAAGTGTGTCCATAACCAAGGAAGTGGATATTCGAATAGTTTAAAGCCTGCAGGGGAGTACAACTTTACCCACATGTCAGACCGCTCCTTTTGCCACCGGATAAAGCACACTTTCGAAGGTATGCCAGCAGACCTAAGTCCTATGAGATGTTTTCCCCCGGAAGGAGTTAATTAAGAGTCGCACATATGGGCGTTAACCCTCCATGAACCGCCCTACCCGGTCTCCCATGGAGGACCCATACGTTGTGTCGGAGACATCGGCCCAGCCTTAGCAACTACCAATGCTCCTCGGACGAGGGAACCTATCCGGAACCCACCCCGCACATGCTTGAGAACAACATGACACATTTTTTTCTCCTATACTTACCACCGGTGACTCATTAATTAACACACCCCAAAGTACTAAGTCAAGTGGGGTTCCCAATACCCTCATGTGGCTGCATGCAATAATCCTTGGTTTAGAGTAACAAGATGTTCGGTCCTTGTTGACTCGGGCACACCACCACATACCCAATAACCACACCATCATCCATGTGTCCAACTCTAAATCCTTTTTTATTTCAGTTTTAGTTTTTCCAAATATAATACATACGTGAGTACCCTGACTCAAATATTTAATGTGATGTTGTAATGACCATCGCCGAAACGATGATCCCTAGGCTACCGTTCGAGGCATGGCTAAGCGACAACAATTCGCATACTAAATATAAAGTGACTAGAGCCCATCCATCGAGCTCTAAATCATGACAATTTTAAACTTAGGCACAGTGGTAAATGATGGATATTTACCTACAGTTCATGTAGCTATTCAGGTTAACTATCGCGAACTGAGAAATTACTCATTAACATAGCATGCATACATACAGTTGAAATTGAAATATTAGCATGCGCATATAATAGGATCAACATGCATCAAAGGAGAAACTGCTTGCCTTGCTAGAGATAGTCTTCTTGCTGCTGAGGGTCATTCTCGGAAGTACCAGATTCGTCAAAATTTATTGATCGAGCAAAAGAACGAATAATAACAAATATCACCAAAATAATAAAAAAATTCAATTTCATCAAGCATGCATGCACAGCAGGTAGACTTTAATTTTTAAAGATTTCAGGTGAAATTTTTTAGTTCAAAAGGAATTTACTTGGATTTTCTAGGAATTTAACAAGCTAAAGGCGTAAGTGTGCAAATAATGTAATTACCACAATTTCCTGAAACAATAACATGAATCAAACTTATGCCAAGTTAAATTACAGGAAAAATGAGATCTAACACAATTAATTTCACTCTATTTGGAGTTAAGAAGAAATACTTATGAATTTTTGAAGTTTAAACCATTTTATACTGTAAAAACAATTCCTTTTAGCTATTATTTTAATTCCAAATTTTTCTGGGACAGAAGCATACTTAAAACCTATTCCACTTAAAAGTACACTAAAAATGAAAACCAACAAAATTAGTTTCATTCAATTTGGAGCTAGTTTGAATTAGTTATGAACTTTCTAAGTTCATTGAATTTTCAATGTAAAACTATTTCGTTTTGGATTAATTAGTTATGAACTTTCTAAGTTAATTCTCAAAGGATTAATTATATTTTACACCGGTGCTTAGCTAGCCCACGGTCACTGACTGGTGGGACTGAGGCGAGAGCATTGACTGGGTCAAGCTTTGACCCAGCCCGACCGAAATGACGTCGAAGGCGTACAAAAACGTAATTTTGATCTAATCAGTTTAAGAAATACGCTTCCCTAATAACAAAACGTACTACATGATTTGCACATTTACTTTACCGGCCATATGGTCCCACATGTCAATGACTCTAGGATTTTAAAACGGTGAAGTTTAAACTTCTAAACGTGTCTAGTCTTGGTGGGACCTACTTGTCATTCAAACATTTAATTAAAGGATTAAGCGTTAATGATTCTGATTAATCCTTAAGCGTGCCAGCGGTTTGTCGAAAGTTCACCGAGCGCGAGCACGGCGGCGAGGAAATGGATCCAGGGTAGGAGGGGCGCTCCAGACTTAGGGAAGACACCACTAGGTGCGCAACGATCTCCTGAACCTGTTGGTGACGACGCGGAGTCCCAAGGTGACCGGCGGCGAGCTGGCAACGATCGGAGGTAGAGACGGACAACCGGGTCATGCGGGGGAGGTGCTACGGCGGTCAAGGAAGTTTACATAACAATTTGTCACTAAAATGGCAAATTATTGAATATACTAGTAACAACCTGTCGAAAATAGATGGATAGTGAGTATTCAGATTAATTCATCATAAATTATAAAAATAAATCATAAAACAAAAAGACACACCGCTAAAGTACTAATTACGTATTGAAATCGTTTCTTAATTCCCGCTTGCATCGGTACTTGGAGTCGAGCCACTCGACGCAACGGTAAAATAACTCTTTAAATCTAGCAAATCAAGTAATCAACCAATCACAATCCATTGGAATTCCTATAGAATAGCGTAATATAAATGATAAATGATAAATCACTAGAACCAAATCAACCAATTCTTACCCTTGCCTTTGGACTTAGACTTGACATTTTGAGGAACCATCCTGATTTCTAGCCACCAGACTGGGCCGCCCACCTCGCCTTCTGTCCGCAACCGCAAGCAGGAAGAACTAAACTACTTAAGAGTGAAGACAGCATCACAGCAGTCAACAACCATCACGGCGTCACCCATTCATGTAAAGGAGAAGGCAAGAAGCAAATCGGTCAGAGACTTTTCAGACTTTAGTTGCCATTCCACATTTCCACAGCACGTCTGCTCTAGCTCGGGAGGAGGAGGCGTGCCGAGCTCTAGGAGGATGGGGGGCTACCTCAGCTCGGTGGAGGAGGCGCACCGAGCTCGAGGAGGAGGCGCGCCGGGCTCAGGGGAGGAGGGAGGAGGCGGGCTCAGGGAGGAGGCACGCCGGACTCGGGGGAGGAGGCACCAGGCTTGAGGAGGAGGCGGCATCGCGGACGACGGCGACGGGCTCGGGGAAAGAGTTAGAGAAATCGTTTGAGTGGGCAAACCCTAGATTCCAAATATAAATAGGGTTGGACATCATAGACGATTCTAAAGTAGAACCATTTGTGATAAATTCACATCACAGACGGTTCCAATAAATAACCGTCTATGATAATGTACGTCACAGACGTTTCTAAAGTAGAACCGTTTGGGATAAAAATAGAACTACTTTTCCCGAAGAGATAGGAAAAGGAACATCAACCATCTTCATGAAGTCCCGAAGAGACGGTGATGCTTTAATTTTCCAATGAAGTCGATAGCCTATAAATAACCATCAGAAGGGAGGAACTTTCGCACAAATCAGTTTCCATCTTTCCTACTTCTACTTCGTTTTAAAGTTCTTATCTCCAAACCTCTCAAGTCCAAATAGATTTCTTTAGAAGAAATAATCGATCCTTGGAGTTCTTGCACTATGGTTAAGATCATGGAAAAGATACATTCCACGGAACAAATTGACTTTTCGACCACCATGGAAAAGACAGAATCCATGGATCATGACTTCAAGATGGTCAAAAAGTCAATTTAGTCTATGGATTGAAGTTTTCAAGAAATTAGTGACATATTAGTAAAGCACCAGTTTGAGCTCAAAGTCTGATTTGCTGTTGTCATATTTAATTAGTGAAGAAATTACATGTTTATATGTCAATTTTGTCATTTCAATGCTGCTGAAATACACTTTAACTATGATTATTATTGCTGAAATTATATTTGAATATTTGCTAAAATTGCTAATTTGACAACAAGTAGTTCAACACCTGTGCAAAGAACTTGACGTACTCATGCCTAATCCCACAACCGTCGCTGCAGAAGATAACATAGTTGCCCCACCCTTCCGTCACGCCGCAGCCGGTGCTCATGCACCGATGGCCGTCCTCCAGTGGAACCAACACCCGGCCCTGTGGCTAGGCCATCTTCTTCCACGTCGCCTCCCGGACCTCGTCCGCAGCGAGCCTCTGGCACCGCCTGCACTACCGATTGGTCCTCCTGGCTGTCTCGCACCCGCCGCCGGCCGGCTTGCCCTTAACCTGGCTGATGTAGTGCTTCCCAACATCGCACGCCTCGCCGGCCGTGTAGAGGAGGAGGTCAAGCACGTAGGCCGTGGCCTTGAGGCTGGCGATGGTCACCCGGTCGAAGCACACGAGGCCTCGCTGCATGTCCTAGTATGCGAAGACGAGCCTGAGGCCGACGATGAAGCAGGCCTCTGGATTACCGGCGCCGGCCAAGTGGTTGACGACGGCAAGGTAGCTCTCATTGTCTAGCCACTTCATCACCTCCTCCCGCTCCAGGGCCACGCGCTTCCCCACGGCGCGCTCCTTGGACGCCTTGTACATTTCCTTGCAACTAAAATTGAAGACGACGGAATCTTAATACAAGAATTACTCCATAAGATAAAATTAAAAGGCCAAATTAGGTCATTGTTATAGTCATATTAGTGACATTTTTGTTGAAACAAGAACCAAAATCGATGTTTCTGTCGAAACTAAATTTGCCAATATTTCAGACAGAAGAAACACAACCGAGACTTTCTCCTTCAGTTTAGAACTGGATATTGGACACAAAACGAAATCAACATGAGATTATTTTGCGCCATATCAACTGATACGACTTTTTGGTTTTTCTCCTTTTTATAGATTTTTAGAGGAATTACTATCAAGTTATCTATCGGTCTCTGAAACTGAAACGAACACCTGAAGCTTTTCGACAACTAGGATGATATGCTACAGTATCATCTTCAGAAAACTAACTCTGAACAAAAACAGAACAGAATACTAAGAAACTAACTCTGAACAAAAATAGGACAGAATACTAACTCCCTTCAGACCTACCAAAGACAAAAGAACAGAATACGTACGTGGCTCGTAGGCTACATAGGTCAGCCATGGGTTGAGGAGAGCTCGCGGCCACGAGGCCGACGATGTGGACGACGATATCATGAGGAAGAGCGATGGCGATCATCGACCTCCTCGCCTTGGTCCTCGCCATCATGCACCGCATGCTTACCATGGTGTACGTATTCAATACCGTGCGTGCTCACCATGGCGCGCGATGATCATTTTTATAAAACATCGAAGAGACGCATCGTAATGTCGGTGCGCGAGAAAAGAGACGCATCGTAACGTCGGCACGCGATACAAAGAGATGCATCACGCGGGAGCCGAAGCATTGAATATATCACAGACGGTTCCAACCACAAACTATCTGTGATGTCTACAATTATCACAGACAGTTCTTGTTAAGAACAGTGTAACACCCCAGCCCAGCATGAGCCTGTAATGCTACTAAATAAACATGATAACAAATTAAATCATAAGATATACTTCTAAATTTCGGCAGAACCTCCTTTGTATAGATAACTATGCTGGAGGTTCCAACAGTCACATATATCAATACAATATTCTAACATCCAGAATTCATCAAAGCATTCAAAATATGCTAATCAGCTAGGGCATAAGAAAGGATATCCAAAATATGCTACTCTCATTATTACAAATAAACCAATGCACGAAGCATAACCAATAATAAATCCTTTAGCAGTTTGCTTATTACTAAGGTACGATTCAAGTGTTATTCAACTTAAAGATGTGTGTAGTGAGTGAATCCAAGACAAGCCTACTCCCTCCCATGCATGCCGTTTTTGCAAGTGGTACCTAAAAACACAACAAAACAAGAGTGAGCCCAATATTACGGAAAGCAATCAACTTACTTTCTCTCCAGAAGAATCATTACCACCCCAACACGTCATGATCTCTTGTAGAACTTATTACTAACATCAAGAATAATTCACTCTTAACAAGGTTCGTTATCGATAACTCTTCCTTTAAAGAGTCCCCAAAGGCTTACCAAAATGTTACGTACCACCTTATCATCTCATCCTCAATTGAGGGCATACCAAATTCTTACAACCTCACTACAACAATCACTTTATTTTAGATGGAACCGACTACACAATTTAAAAGGTTATTCCAAAACCCTTTCATCAAAGACATACTATTATCCGATAGTTCTACCATCATGTAAACATTGTTCATCCATTAAATCCCTTCAGTTCATCTCTTAGTGATGCTCAACACCAAACTTTAATAGACAATAATTGCACCTAGCAATTACATATCATCACTAAGTATCCACAGAAGGTTACTCCAAGATTAATATCCACTAAGACAATAATCTAACTCCTTTTGAACCTAACCATCCCAAACGGTTAGATTAATTCATTGAGACCCGTTAATCCATTCATCGATTCATCAATGTTCACTCTTAATGATCAACTCAATTCATCAATGTTCCACACCTCTTATTAACTCTATTGATTACAATTAGGTATAGCCATACTCTTAATCACAGCTCATCAAGAACTACTACAAGACACTTTCAAATTAATCAACTTTCCTTTCAAGAATCTTAGTTAAGATCGATCATACACACACTACAGACCTAACCTAATAACCCATATCATATCTATTAATTGTTTTGATTATTACCTCTCACTTAACCAAGACAAAACATCGCTAAAGGGTTTAACACCTTCTTTCATAAAAGAAAACCATTAATCTTCAGCACTCAAAATACCCAAGAGAGATCCATCGAGTCAAAGCCTCCACGTACTAAAGGACTTGCAAAAGGAAACTTTCATTAACTAAAAACATCAAGCGAAAAAATGGGTCATGCTTTGCAATGGGAAAGACATGTGAGACCCTAGGGCATTTAGCTTGTAATACTTAGTCATTCCATTGACCCTAGCATCACAAACAAAATATCCCGTGCCTCGGGAAAATATGTACATCCCGGAAGTGCTGTACATACACCCTTTTACAAAATCATGCATCAATTCCATACAAACATAGAACCAAAGCACGCAAAATAGATTAAACAAAAGACATACATAATAGAGTTATTACAAAAGGGGCCGACCGGCCAAATAACAAGCTAAAGAGCTAAATAAATAGCGGAAGCAAAAGCCATAAGACGGCAATAAACAAAAGCCAATTAGTGTGCCTTTAACCCACAAGGCAACCAACCGGGCTGCCAACCTAGTCATCAAACCCGCCGCACATCTCACAAAAGTGGATCCCTTGGGGATCAGCTTCCTCCTCTGCAACAAATAAATTTAAGCAAAGCAAATGAGTACAAAAATGTACTCGCAAGACTGAAGTGTAGTGTAACAGCCTATAATTAGCTACATGCAAGCTTATTTAAGTGGAGGAGGCTGTAGACTCATTTTTACCATAAAGCAAGTTTTCATTTGCAATAATGTAATAGATTTAAAGTAATTTGACAAACTGTTTTTAATTGTTGAAATAACAGTGATACAATAATAATAACAACAATAAAGACAACCTGGAAGTGACTAGTCCAATAGTCACCACAACAATAGCATGACTTACCCATTCATACCAACCCAACAAGTTTTAATTAAATGTTGTAGTCTAGTTCTTGCACGACCTTACCAAGCATGTCCATAACCTAGGACGGGGCTATTCGAATAGATTTAACCCTGCAGGAGTGTACCAATGTACCCACATGTCAGACTGCCTTTTCGCCAAGCTATTAGCATACTTCCTTTGGTATGCCGGCACGGCTAAGTCCTATGAGACATTTTCAATGGATTGTGCTAATTAAGAGTCGCACGTATGGGGGTTATCACCTAGCGGACCGCCGTTATGGGCTCCCACTAAGGACCCATACGAAGAGTAGGATGCACTGCCCAAATTTTAAGCAATCATGGTGCTCCCTCCTTTCCCAACAACAAACATTTTTCTTTTCAACCACCACACGACTCATTAATTAACACCGCCCAAAGTACTTAGCCAAGAGAGGTTCCATATGCCTCTCGTATGGTTAGCATGCAAAATTGCTCAGTTTAGTGACACGAGTAACTTGGTCCTTGGGGGCTTAGGCACCATTCCAACACACCATGAGATCACACCAACATCCATTGTGCCCAAGTCGATAACAATTTGTTTTCAATTTTATTTCTTTACAAAGTAACAAAGCACAAGTGCTGGACATAATGGAATAATAATTTTTGTGTGATCAAAGTTATCGACTAAGTCGATAACCGCCCAATTCTACCGTTAGCTAAGCATTTCTAAGCAATATCAACACGTAAACTACTAAGTGATAAGAGCTCATCCAACGAACTCTAAATCACAGCAAGATATTCCTAGGCTTAGTAGTAGAGATTGAACATTTACCTACAGAATATGCATCTATAGGATCAACTAATCGATTGATAATTTAACAACAAAATAGAGCATGCATACATATAGTTTGCAAACAATATATTAGACTTTGAAAGTAATGGGATTAAATATGATCAAACTACTTGCCTTGCTGAAGTTGCTCACTATGCTGCAGAGGATCACTCTCAAGGTCAACGAACACGTCGGCGCCTACGAAAAAGTGAAAAAGAACCGATAAGAACGAAGAACACCGAAAAGACTCAGAAGCCAACTTCAACCAAATGCTCTGAAATTTTTACAGAAGGTAGATCATAATTTTTAAGGAATTTAGCAATAAGAACCAATTGATTTGGATTCTCAATGCAAAAGTTATGGCCAAAACAAATTCAGCCGGCTGGAAAATGCTGAAAAATTACAATCGGGTACTGTTCATCCGAATTTAATTCTTTAGTACAATTTTCCAAAGAGGTGTTGCACATGAGATTTTTATGGTAATCAAAGCACCTTATGAGATGAACAACACAATTTGATTCACCTCATTTGGAGCTAGGATGCATTTTCTATGATTTTTCAAAGACATGTAAAAGAGCACAAAACAAAATGCACCCACAAAGATTTTAAAAATAGTGGCATGCATAAAACCTATTCTACAATTAAGCACACTAATAGAGGAAGCCAACAAAATAGGTTTCACTCAAAAAGGATCTACAGAGAATTACTTATGCACTTTTCAAGTTAAATACAATTTTTAGAGCAACAATTAAAGCCTATTTCTAAACAAATTTACCAAACCATTTTTTGGAGCCGAACCAAGCTTACAACCATTTTTAGATTAAATCTTAGTTCAAGCCAGAGCTAACAAAATTTGAATCAACTCAAACGAAGCTAAAATGAATTAGTTAAGCAATTTTGAAGTTTAATACCATTTTCAGTTCACAAATAAATCTCTCGGGAATTTCCTTAAACCGATTAAAGCGGAAAAGCCTGGGCCGTCAATCTAGAATCCGACGGCCCAAGATGAACGGGACTGCGCGAGCGCGCCTGTGTGAAATCAACCAAATGTGGGCCGTTGAGATCAAATCCAACGGCTCACACGAATCGGACGCCGACGAGTTTGAACGCGCGCGCGTGAACGCCCGCAAATCTCAGCCGTTGATTCTGAAATGGACGACTCATATTGATCTTGCCCTACACGCGCACAGCTCGCGGCTTAAGGGCGCGGGCCCCGCATGTCAGCGATGCAAGGACAACTTAAAGCTGGGCATTAACTACTAACCGCTCATTAACGCTGATTAATCAGTGATTAGCCATTAATGGGGGATCTTTGTCTTAACAACAACGGCACAGTGCCGCTGCCGTCCGACAAAACTCCTGAGGGCTTCCACGGCTCACCGCCGGTGACGTGGACCACGCCGGTGCCAACCAAGGGCCAAAACGGGACCGCAATAGACTTGCGCACCCAATGGTACCACCCACTACGACGGCGGCGGCCTAGAACGTCGGCGAGCCGGAGAGAGGCGGCGCGGCAACGCACGGCCAAAACAAAAATGCAAGAGGAGCTCCGCAGCGGTTCTGAGAAGCGGTGCCACATCATCTAAGGACTACCAAGAGGGTTACCTTAGCACTGAGAGGTACCGAGGTGGTCGGAGCTGCTCCGGCGACGAAAGACCTTGTCGGCGCCGAAGAAGAAGTGGAGAGGACAAGCTGAGTGACAATAACAGCACCGGGTCATCGGGTTAGCTCCATTAAGGCTTAGAGATGGTCTCTAAGCAACCAATTGGCAAATGGAGGGCTTACCAGCGCTGAGGACGAAAAGGGGTGATTCAGCCAAAAGGATCCAAACTCCAAAATTAAGCCGCTCCTGTAGAAGCAACCTAAAATCAAGTTAGGGGTTTTGACCACCGAGAGGAGAGGCTCAAAGCTGAGCAAAAAGATTGAGCGAAGAACCACAGGAACCCTAATGTCACCGAGGAGCTCAAGGTTCAATAATGGCGGCTGAGGAGCCTTCTGTGTTTTGAGCTTAAGAAGCAGAGAGGGTGCAAGCTGGAGCTGCGGGGTGAAGAAAGGAAGCCAAGGAAGGGAGTTGAGGGCTACTTATAGCCGAAGAAGCGAGGGTTGCAACGGCAACACCCCACGGTGGTCAAGCCTTCCATGGAGACGCTTGAGAGATGGGAGCAGGTGAGAAGAGGACTTTGAGGGCGAGAGCTGACAAGCAATAAATGCGAAGAGCCGTTGAAGGACAGAGTGGAGCAGACAGGGCGCTGCAGAGCTTCACCCACGCCCTGCCATCGCGTCCGGCGCGCACACGAGAGAGCGACCGAGGTAGGGAACGAACAAATGCGGCGTGAGAGCGACGGTCGGATTAGAATCCAACGGCTCAAAATGCCCGCAACACAGCGCACGCGCGCGGCCTACGCGAATGATGGCCATCCGATGGAGATCTGACGGCTCAACGCACGCGCCACTTCACAGACTGGAACAGGCACGCCAGGCAGGTTTGGTCGAACCAAGATAGGTGGCTCGAGCCAAGCTCCGGTTCGCACCCAAGGAACAGTGCCAACAGATTTGGATTTAGATTTTGAAGCTGAGTTTGGAAGAATTTTTAGAGGTAGCAAACTAACTCTAAAAATTCTAAAATTTTGACTGGAGATTCCTCGCTCCAGGATTTACCTTACATAAAATTACTAGAGATTTTCATGCACTGCATTTTTCTCAAAAAATTCCTCAAGGTTTGTTCTAGGGTTTGACCAAAGGTCAAACTAGTTGGACTTGCCTCCAAAAATTATCAAATAATTTCTAAAAATTATGAAATTTTTCAGAGGGGTCACACAGCATCCCTAGAACCAAGGAAAAATATTTCTAGAGGTTGAACATAAGATTCTCGACAAAGTTTCAAAAGGGTTCATGACTTTAGTCAATTGGAGGTTTAGGTTTTTGAATTCCACAATTCCTTGACAAGAATTACAGAAAAGTTCAAAAATTACAAGTTGCAAAAAAAGTTTTAATTTCTTCTCATTTTCTTACATTTGAAACACACACCCATATTTGGGATGTTACAAAACCTCCCCCCTTACAAAAATCTTGTCCCGAGATTTGGCTCACTCGGAAAAGAAAGATGGGTAGTTCGCACGCAAACGATCTTCCCGTTCCCAAGTAGCTTCATCCTCGGAATGATTCGACCACTGAACTTTAAGGAACTTGAGGACATGATTTCTTGTTCTTCATTCAGTCTCTTCAAGGATGCGAACAGGGTGCTCGCGATAGGTCAAATCTTCTTGAACATCGAGATTTTCCATCGGAGCTTCCTCGGTTGGAACACGGAGGCACTTCTTCAATTGGGACACATGGAACACATCATGTACCCCATCAAGTGCAGCAGGCAAATCCAACTTATAAGCAACAGCTCCTTTCTTCTCGATGATGCGGTAAGGACCAACATATCGAGGAGCTAACTTGCCCTTGACGCCGAAATGTTGATGGCCCTTCAAAGGAGAGACCTTGAGATAAACAAAGTCATTGGGATCAAAACTCAACTCACGACGACGACGATCCGCATAGCTTTTTTGTCTTGACTGAGCCGTGCGCAAACGCTCACGAATAAGCTGAACTTGACTCTTGGCCTCATTGATCGAGTCCAGACCAAAGAAGCCATGCCGAGACTGGCTTGAAAGCTGTTGTTGTACGAAAACTCGGTGAATGGCAAGCATTTCTCCCAATTCTTTCCATATGAAAGAACACAAGCATGAAGCATGTCTTCCAAAACTTGGTTGATTCTCTCAGTCTGACCATCAGTTTGGGGATGATATGCTGAGCTGAACGAAAGACAAGTTCCCATAGCCTCTTGCAAACTATGCCAAAACCGAGAAGTGAACAGAGAACCATGATCTGACACAATCGTCTTCGGCACACCATGCAAACTCACGATGTGGGCTATGTAGAGATCTACTAAAACACCTACCCGAAGGTCAGTCTTAACAGGAAGGAAATGTGCCATCTTAGTCAAACGATCGATGACGACCCAAATGGCATCATTCTTCTTCGGTGACCTGGGTAGACCGGTGATAAAATCCATCCCGATCGAATCCCACTTCCACTCAGGCACTGGCAAAGGCTGAAGCAGACCTGCTGGACGCTGATGTTCGGCCTTCACACGATGACACACGTCGCACTCGGCAACAAACTTCGCAATCTCACGCTTCATTCGGGTCCACCAAAATCTCTGCCGGAGATCTTGATACATCTTCGTGGCCCTGGGATGAATGGAGAAGGGAGAATCATGGGCTTCGCGAAGGATCAAGTTTCGCAAATCCATGTCCTTTGGAACAACAAGGCGCTATCCGAACCTCACAACACCAAGATCATCTTCTGAGAAACACTTGGATGTTCCGTTCTTGACATTCTGCCTGATTTGGTTCACTCCAACGTCTGATTGCTGAGCGGCCTTGACCTGATCCACCAAGGTTGGTTGCACAACCAAGGCAGTGAGGAATCCATGCTCAACTACCTCCGAGTTAAGACGCTGGAATTCTTCAAGAAGGGAGGGCTGCTGCTCCTTGAGCAACAAGGCATTGCAATACACCTTACGATTAAGTGCATGGCAATGATATTAGCCTTGCCCGGATGATAGTGAATACCCATGTTGTAGTCTTTGATCAACTCCAACCACCTTCTTTGCCTAAGGTTCAGATCGGGTTGGGTGAACAAATACTTCAAGCTTTTCTGATTCGAATACACTTCACAACGATTACCGATTAGGTAATATCGCCAAATCTTAAGTGCGCAAATCACTGCAGCTAGCTCCAAATCATGGGTTAGATAGTTGAGTTCATGAGGCCTCAACTACCTTGATGCATAGGCCACTACCTTGCCTTCTTGCATCAGGACACACCCGAGTCCTCGACGAGAAGCATCGTAAAAGATATCGAAGCTCTGATGGACATCGGGAAGAACGAGAACGAGAGCTGAGGTCAAACGCTTCTTGAGTTCTTGAAAACTCTCCTCGCAAGCGGCGGACCACAGAAACTTCTTGTCCTTCTTGAGCAACTCAGTTATCGGCTTCGCGATCTTGGAGAAGTTCTCAATAAAGCGACGGTAGTAACCTGCTAAACCGAGAAAACTGTAATACCCCAAAAGTATTTGAAAGGATTATCGGGAGAGAATCAAATAGTTAGAGAGAAGGACTATTTAGAAATTGAATTAAGGAGAGGGATCAAATGGAAAACAGATAATTAAACAGCTAAAGAGGGGGTTTTCTGCTAAAACTGGGCAACCTGGACCTGGGCCTTGGCCCATGTGGCCTTGTGCTGGCCAGCCAAAGGGGGGGGGGAGGCACCACCCTCCCCCAAAACCCTAGCCGCCACCTCTTTTCCCCTCCCTCCCACTTGTGGCCGCCACCTCCTCCCTTGCCTTGGCCGCCACCCCTCAGGACCCTACGCCCCCTCCCCTCCAGCAGCACCTCCCTCCATTTGTGAAGACCCTACTGCCGGCCAAGATCTCCCCTTGCTGCTATCGGTCAAGTGGAGGAAGAAGGCGATTCTCCTAGGTGATCGGTTGGCCAAGAGAAGGAAGGAGAAGGGAAGAGGAGAGGGAAGGGGAGAGATCGCAGGCTAATTCGTGATCCTCAGCAGCTTGTCGTGGGTGGTGGACTGGTCCCGGGGGCAGCACCTTCTGCACGTCCCTCGTTCCCTCGCGGTTAAGGCAAGTATAATTTTGGATATAATAGATATTATCGAATGGCATTGATTGATAATTTCTATGATTATTTGTGTTGCTCATGATTGATATGGTGATATGATTGGTAATGATCATGGTTCTAATGCTATGAGTTATGTATTAATCATGGATGTTTGAAAGTGTGAAGTTTATGATTATGAGCTTTTGTGGTATGAATAGGATATTCATATGCAATGTTGTTGCGGATGCATGTTTGTATTAATTTGAGAATTCATACATATGCATCATGTTGGCTTATTGAAGTCTTGGTCATGTGATGACCAAGCAACTCTTGAGGTCCTTGTCATGTTAATGACGGGCTAAAGGTCCCCATGCTTGTAAAGCATGGGCTTTGGTCCCCATACTTGTGGAGTATGGGCAATAGTCCATGTGCCAGATGACACAGGTATGGGTGTCCATCGACGGATGCGCACTTTGCATTACCGGTAAAATGCAAAAGGGAAAGAGAAGGAAAAAGATCATTTTTGAGCATATTGCATAGCATGTGTGTGTAAGGTGATTGATATGTGGTTTTGTGAAGTATAGTTGATGAGTTACATGCTTGTATGTTGTTGATGCTATTTATTATATTTGCTGAGTCTTTGGACTCACCTCTTGTTGTTTGTCGTGTTTTAGGTACCTTTACGAGATCGGCATGTATGGGGGAAAGGAAGGATTAGACTTCTTGCACTTTTACACGAACTAACCACCATGGAATGAAAGGAAAATTAACTAGGAGATGAATGAACTATTTAAAGTATTCTTATTGATTATTGCTTACTTGGAGTAATCTGTAATAAATGAATAGATGTTTTGGATGCTCATGATCTATTTCTTAGATGTTTAGTTGCTATGGATGTCATAATAACGAATAGCCAGTTTTGATTATGTCTTGATCATTTTACAACTTGGATTATCTTTATATATTATAACTGTCTGTTGGAACCTCCGGTATAGGTAATTATACAAAGGAGGTTCTGTCGAAATTTTGTAAGATGCTTTAGTTTAATTACATCTAATTTATTTAATTTAGTAGCATTCCAGGCCTTTGTTTGGCTGGGGTGTTACAAAAACTCCACACTTCGGTTACCGAACTGGGCTGACTCCAAGAGAGCACATCGCTGACTTTGCTAGGATCCACAGCTACGCCTCCCGCTGAAAAAATATGGCCCAAGAATGCCACTTCCTTCAACCAGAACACACACTTGCTGAACTTCGCATACAGCTGGTGCTCACGCAGCTTTCCCAACACAAGCTTCAAGTGCTCGGCGTGTTCTTCATCGTTCTTGGAATAGATAAGAATATCATCGATGAAGACTACCACAAACTTATCCAAATACTCCATGAACACCGAATTCATGAGATTCATGAACATGGCAGGAGCATTTGTCAAGCCGAAAGACATGACGGTGTACTCGTACAAACCGTAGCGAGTAGAGAAAGCCGTCTTGGGAATATCTTCAGGTCTGATCCGGACTTGATGATATCCCACTCTCAAGTCAATCTTGGAGAAGACTCGAGCTCCGGTCAACTGATCGAAGAGATCATCGATGCGGGCAACGAATACTTGTTCTTTACCGTTACTTCATTAAGCGGACGGTAATCGACGCACATGCGCAAAGTATGGTCCTTCTTCTTCACAAAGATCGCTGGACAACCCCAAGGAGATGAGCTAGGGCGGATGAAACCCTTCTCTTGCAGCTCACAAAGTTGCTTCTTCAACTCCACCAACTCATTCGGAGGCATCCGGTAAGGCCTTCTTGAAATCGGGCGGTACCAGGCGCTAACTCGATGACGAACACTTGGTCTCGAACTGGTGGCATCCCAGGAAGATCTTCGGGGAAGACATCGACGAAGTCGCACATCGTTGGGACTTCACGAATGTCCAAAGCTGGCTTCACTTCAAGCACGAAGAGATGCGGGCCTAGCAGCTTCGGCGAAAAACAAACCTGCTCGCCGGAGGGACTAGACAGAGAGACAGACTTCTTGGCACAATCGATTTGCCCCATATGCTGAGACAACCAATCCATACCAAGAATCACATCCAAGCTCGCAGAATAGAGGAGGATAAGATTTTCCCAAAATCCAACTCCCTCAATCTCAACAGGAACATCCCGACACTCTATTTCAGCTCTCAACTCCGAACCGGAAGAGCGAATGAGCAACGGGACCAACAGAGGACCAAAAGAAGATCACCAACAGCAGCAAAAGACTTAGATACAAAGGAATGCAAAGCTCCTGAATAGAACAAAACAGTAGCAGGATGAGAGTTGACAAGAAGCATACCTAACACGACGTTAGGCGCCTCCAGTGCTTCCTCAGCTGAGATGAGGTTGACGCGACCGCTTCCCACGCCCTGGGTTGCGGGGACAACCTTCTGATCCGGAGGATGACCACCTCCTTGCCCGCGTCCTCCATTAGGACGAGGGGCCGCTCCAGTCTTCTTAGGGCAATTATTCGCATAATGGCCCTTCTGGCTGCAGAAGAAACAAGTGACCCAGGCAGCTAGGTTGCGGAGGCCACCTGGCTGACTCCCAGGTGCACGTGGTTGAGATACGGCCTGCGAAGGACGAGGTGCAAAAGTCGACAACCTCGAAGTCTTTGAAACACGAGGACGGGCACCGAGCTTGCTCAAACGAGGACGGGGATGGTTGGCCCTGGCAGACCTCTGGGACTCCCACTTGCGCTTGCAGGACTCTCCCAGCGCTCTCCCCTTGTGCTCGGAGACAATGGCCTTGTCTACCAAGGTCTGGAAGTCGGGGAAGTCAACAATAGATAGCTTGTCCTGCAGCTCCTCGGACAAACCATCCATGAACTTCTCCTGCTTGGCCTCATCAGTGGCCTTCTCTTCTGGAGCATAACGAGCCAAGTGGTTAAACTCGTACAAATACTCCGCCACTGATCTATGTCCTTGCTTGAGCGCAAGAAACTCCTTCTTCTTGAGCTTCATCAAGCCGGCAGGGATGTGAGCCCGACGAAAAGCAGTACGGAACTCATCCCAAGAGACAACATGGCCTGCAGGCTGCATGGCAAGAAAAATCTCCCACCACGAGAGAGCTGCGCCTTCCAACTGATGGGAGGCAAAGACTGCCTTCTCCTGATCCTGGCACTGAGCAACGTTGAGCTTCCGCTCAACTAGACGTAACCAGTCGTCTGCCTCCAATGGGTCCTCAGACCTGGAGAAAGTGGGCAGCTGAGTGCGAAGAAACTCCGAGAGTCCCCCTCGCGGCTGATGTCCACATCCTCCCCCTAATCCGGAGGCACCAAAAAGAGTGGATGTGTTGCGCGCGATAGCCTCCAAAATCCTCGTCTGATCCATACGGTTACGCTCGATCTGAGTGAGAACCTCGGCCATGGCCGGAGGAGGCGGAAGCTCCTCATCCTGACAAGCTAAATGATCTTGACCACTTCAAGTCCTTCCAGCCATCCTGTTCCGAAGAGAATGGTTAGCAGCGAAACCCGAAAACTAGAAGCTAAAGAAAGCAAAAGGAAAAGCCATCAACTAGGGGAATGGGCATCACCCTAACCGAAAGCCAACAAGACAGCGAATAAGAGGACTCTACAAGCTTAAAACAGGCACAAGAACAACAAGAAACCACCAGACTTAAGATCAACTTCCCGACACGACTAACTCATGTGAAAAGAACGAGCAATCGGTTGAGAAGATAAAATTCAGAACACAACTCTAAATCTAACACACCTAAAGAGCAAGGGAAAACCAGCACAAGAGGTGCTAGATACTTAGCTAACTAATATCACATCTTACCCATTTATTTCCATAAGTTTTAGTTGAATTATCCTCTCATTATCTACCTTATTTACTAACTGAGAGCTTGCTGTCCAAAAATTGAATCCACGCTCCAAGCGCTTCTATTCTTCACCAAAAGATAGCCAACACTTCAAATTTACAACTCTCATTATTTCTCCAAAACCGAATTTAAACGATAACAACTATCTTTTGAAAGAATGAGAGGAAAACAACCTTTTTCAAACTCAAACAAGAGCAAGATGAGATGAGCAATCTAAGATAGATAAGGAGTAAAACTTGAGAACTTACTTAAGCTTTCATAAACCATTTGATATTTTGAAACTAAGTTTTTCAAAACATCCTAAAGACAACCAAGCTAAGGTTTCTATGGTCAATACGGCTCTGATACCAAGCTTTGTGAGACCCCGGGGTATTTAGCTTGTAATACTTAGTCATTCCATTGACCCTAGCATCACAAACAAAATATCCCGTGCCTCGGGAAAATATGTACATCCCAAAAGTGTTGTACATATACCCTTTTACAAAATCATGCATCAATTCCATACAAACATAGAACCAAAGCACGAACTAGATTAAACAAAAGACATACATAATAGAGTTATTACAAAAGAGGCTGACCGGCCAAATAACAAGCCAAAGAGCTAAATAAACAGCAGAAGCAAAAGCCATAAGATGGCGATAAACAAAAGCCAATTAGTGTACCTTTAACCCACAAGGCAACCAACTGGGCCGCCAACCTATTCGTCAAACCCGCCGTACATCTCACAAAAGTGGATCCCTTGGGGATCAGCTTCCTCCTTTGCAACAATTAAATTTAAGCAAAGCAAATCAGTACAAAAATGTACTCGCAAGACTGACGTGTATTGTAACAGCCTATAATTAGCTACATGCAAGCTTATTTAAGTGGAGGAGGCTCTAGACTCATTTTTAGCATAAAGCAAGTTTTGATTTGCAATAATGTAATAGATTTAAAGTAATTTGACAAACTATTTTTAATTGTTGAAATAACAGCGATACAATAATAATAACAACAATAAAGACAACCTGGAAGTGACTAACCCAATAGTCACCACAACAATAGCATGAATTACCCATTCATACCAACCCAACAAGTTTTAATTAAATGTTGTAGTCTAGTTCTTGCACGACCTTACCAAGCATGTCCATAACCTAGGATGAGGCTATTCAAATAGATTTAACCCTGCAAGGGTGTACCAATGTATCCACACGTCAGACCGCCTTTTCTCCAAGCTATTAGCACACTTCCTTTGGTATGCCGGCACGGCTAAGTCCTATGAGATATTTCCAATGGATTGTGCTAATTAAGAGTCACACGTATGGGGGTTATCACCTAGCGGACCGCCGTTACGGGCTCCCACTAAGGACCCATACGAAGAGTAGGATGTACCGGCCCAGCCTAAGCAACTGCGGGTGCTCCCCTCCTTTCCCAACAACAAATATTTTTCTTTTCAACCACCACACGACTCATTAATTAACACCGCCCAAAGTACTTAGCCAAGAGAGGTTCCATATGCCCCTCATGTGGTTATCACGCAAAATAGCTCAGTTTAGTGACACAAGTAACTCGGTCCTTGGGGACTTAGGCACCATTCCAACACACCATGAGATCACACCAACATCCATTGTGCCCAAGTCGATAACAATTTATTTTCAATTTTATTTCTTTACAAAGTAACAAAGCACAAGTGCTGGACATAATGGAATAATAATTTTTGTGTGATCAAAGTTATCGACTAAGTCGATAACCGCCCAATTCTACCGTTAGCTAAGCATTTCTAAGCAATATCAACACGTAAACTACTAAGTGATAAGAGCTCATCCAACGAACTCTAAATCACAGAAAGATATTCCTAGGCTTAGTAGTAGAGATTGAACATTTACCTACAGAATATGCATCTATAGGATCAACTAATCGATTGATAATTTAACAACAAAATAGAGCATGCATACATATAGTTTGCAAACAATATATTAGACTTTGAAAGTAATGGGATTAAATATGATCAAACTGCTTGCCTTACTGAAGTTGCTCACTATGCTGTAGAGGATCACTCTCAAGGTCAACAAACACGTCGGCGCCTACGAAAAAGCGAAAAAGAACCGATAAGAACGAAGAACACCGAAAAGACTCAGAAGCCAACTTCAACCAAATGCTCTGAAATTTTTACAGCAGGTAGAGCATGATTTTTAAGGAATTTATCAATAAGAACCAATTGATTTGGATTCTCAATGCAAAAGTTATGGCCAAAACAAATTCAGTCGGCTGGAAAATGCTGAAAAATTACAATCGGGTACTGTTCATCCGAATTTAATTCTTTAGCACAATTTTCCAAAGAGGTGTTGAGATTTTTATGGTAAGCAAAGCACCTTATGAGATGAACAACACAATTTGATTCACCTCATTTGGAGCTAGGATGCATTTTCTATGATTTTTCAAACACATGCAAAAGAGCACAAAACAAAATGCACCCACAAAGATTTTAAAAATAGTGGCATGCCTAAAACCTATTCTACAATTAAGCACACTAATAGAGGAAGCCAATAAAATTGGTTTCACTCAAAAAGGATCTACAGAGAATTACTTATGCACTTTTCAAGTTAAATACAATTTTTAGAGCAACAATTAAAGCCTATTTCTAAACAAATTTACCAAACCATTTTCTAGAGCCGAACCAAGCTTCCAACCATTTTTAGATGAAAGCTTAGTTCAAACCAGAGCTAACAAAATTGGAATCAACTCAAACGAAGCTAAAATGAATTAGTTAAGCAATTTTGAAGTGTAATACCTTTTTCAGTTCACAAATAAATATCTTGGGAATTTCCTTAAACCGATTAAAGCGAAAAAGCCTGGGCTGTCGATCTGGAATCCGATGGCCCAAGATGAACGGGACGGCGTGAGCACGCCCGTGTGAAATCAACCGAATGTGGGCCGTTGAGATCAAATCCAACGGCTCACACGAATCGGACGCTGACGCGTTTGAACGCACGCGAGCACGAACACCCGTGAATCTCAGCCATTGATTCTGAAATGGACGACTCAGATTGATCTCGCGCTGCACACACACAGCTCACGGCTTAAGGGCGCGGGCCCCGCATGTCAGCGATGCAAGGACAACTTAAAGCTGGGCATTAACTACTAACCGCTCATTAACGCTGATTAATCAGTGATTAGCCATTAATGGGGGATCTTTGTCTTAACGACAACGGCACAGTGCCGCTGCCGTCCGAAAAAACTCCCGAGGGCTTCCATGGCTCGCCGCCGGTGACATGGACCACGCCGGCGCCAACCAAGGGCCAAAACGGGACCGCAATAGACTTGCGCACCCAATGGTGCCACCCATTGCGACGGCGGCAGCCTAGAACGCCGGTGAGCCAGAGAGAGGCGGTGCGGCAACGCACGGCCAAAACGAAAATGCAAGAGGAGCTCCGCAGCAGTTCTAAGAAGCGGTGCCACAGCATCTAAGGACTACCAAGAGGGTTACCTTAGCACTGAGAGGCACCGAGGCGGTCGAAGATGCTCTAGTGACGAAAGACCTTGTCGGCGCCGAAGAAGAAGAAGCGGAGAGGACAAGCTGAGCGACAATAACAGCACCGAGTCATCGGGTTAGCTCCATGAAGGCTTAGAGATGGTCTCTGAGCAACCAATTGGAAAATGGAGGGCTTACCAGCGCTGAGGACGAAAAGGGGTGATTTGGCCGAAAGGATCCAAACTCCAAAATTAAGCCGCTCCTGTAGAAGCAACCTAAAATCAAGTTAGGGGTTTTGACCACCGAGAGGAGAGACTCAAAGCTGAGCAAAAAGATTGAGCGAAGAACCACAGGAACCCTAATGTCACCGAGGAGCTCAAGGTTCAACAATGGCGGCTGAGGGGGCTTCTGGTGTTTTGAGCTTAATAAGCAGAGAGGGTGCAAGCTGGAGCTACGGGGCGAAGAAAGGAAGCCAAGGAAGGGAGTTGAGGGCTACTTATAGCCGAAGAAGCGAGGGTTGCAACGGCAACACCCCACTATGGTCAAGCCTGCCATGGAGACACTTGAGCAACAGGAGCAGGTGAGAAGAGGACTTTGAGGGCGGGAGCTGACAAGCAATAAATGCGAAGAGCCGTTGAAGGACGGAGTGGAGCGGACAGGGTGCTGCAAAGCTTCACCCACGCCCTGCCATGGCGTCCGACGCGCACACGAGAGAGCGACCGAGGTAGGGGACGAACAGATGCGGCGCGACGGTGACGGTCGGATTAGAATCCAACGGCTCAAAATGCTTGCAACACAGCGCACGCGCACAGCCTACGCGAACGATGGCCGTCCGATGGAGATCTGACGGCTCAATGCACGCGCCACTTCACAGACTGGAACAGGCGCGCCGGGCTGGTTTGGTCGAACCAAGACAGGTGGCTCGAGCCAGGCTCCGGTTCGCACCCAAGGAACAGTGCCAACAGATTTGGATTTAGATTTTGAAGCTGAGTTTGGAAGAATTTTTAGAGGTAGCAAACTAACTCCAAAAATTCTAAAATTTTGACTGGAGATTCCTCACTCTATGATTTACCTTACATAAAATTCCTAGAGATTTTCATGCAATACATTTTTCTCAGGAAATTCCTCAAGGTTTGTTCTAGGGTTTGACCAAAGGTCAAACTGGTTTTGACTTGCCTCCAAAAATTATCAAGTAATTTCTAAAAATTATGAAATTTTTCAGAGGGGTCACACAGCATCCCTAGAACCAAGGAAAAATATTTCCAGAGGTTGAACACAAGATTCTCGACAACGTTGCAAAATGGTTCATGACTTTAGTCAATTGGATGTTTAGGTTTTTGAATTCCACAATTCCTTGACAAGAATTACAGAAAAGTTCAAAAACTACAAGATGCAAGAAAAGTTTTAATTCCTTCTCACTTTCTTACATTTGAAACACAGCCATATTTGGGATGTTACAAGACAAAACTCCAAACATAAATGTTGAACGTGACAATCAACCAAGTTCACTAGCCGCAAGAGTAACTCATCGGTTGGGAAAACAATGATTGCTTCACGGGACAATTAAACCGATGGAAACACACCAACCTTTTTCAAAGCAACCCATCAACCACAACGAACTAATAACCCAAGAGAAACTCATCAATCACAACTGGATAAGAGTTAACCAAATTCAAATTCAAGGAAGAGAACAACTTTCCTAAAGTTACTCACTATCAACGCATGTACTAAGATATTTGAGATAAGCACTTCACTATTCCTATACCACAAACGGTGGTGTAACCTGATAAAGCCCAGAGCCACAACCACGACCTCAACCTCTCAACATGGGTTATCCCCACACATAATAGTCGTATAATAAATTAATGAGCAATCATACTCAATTCATATCAGCAATCATCAATATGATATAGCGGAAACGTAAATGCAATGCATTGCCCATTCCCATCCTACTGTGCACTAGTGTGTCAAATTTTTAAGTTGATAAGACACTAGCAAATTTTAATGAATCCATTCACCACGGACCTAAAGCCTGCTCTGATACCAACTGTAACACCCCAGCCCAACATGAGCCTGGAATGCTAATAAATAAACATGATAACAAATTAAATCATAAGATATACTTCTAAATTTCAGCAGAACCTCCTTTGTATAGATAACTATACCGAAGGTTCCAACAGTCATCAAAGCATTCAAAATATGCTAATCAGCTAAGGCATAAACAAGGATATCCAAAATATGCTACTCTCATAATTACAAATAAACCAATGCGCGAAGCATAACCAATAATAAATCCTAAAGCAGTTTGCTTATTACTAAGGTACGATCCAAGTGTTATTCAACTTAAAGATGTGTGTAGTGAGTGAATCCAAGACAAGCCTACTCCCTCCCATGCATGCCGTTCTTGCAAGTGGTACCTAAAAACACAACAAAAGCAAGAGTGAGCCCAAAGACTCAGCAAGTACAATACATGGCATCAACAGCATACATAATTGTAATTCATCAATTATTATCCACAAAACTATACACCAAAACTATTTCATACTCATGCTATGCAATATGCTCAAGATGCTCTTTAACTTTCTCTTTCTCTTTTGCATTTTACCGGTAATGCAGAGCGTGCATCCGTCGATGCACACCCATGCCTGTGCCATCTGGCACAGAGACCATTGCCCATACTCCGCAAGTATGGGGACCTAAGCCCATGCTCCACAAGCATGGGGACCTTTAGCCCGTCATAATCATGACGGGGACCTCAACAATTTCTTGGTCATCACATGACCAAGCCTTTGAAATGCCATCATGATGCATATGAAAGGAATCTTAAATCATCATACTTTTGCATTCTCAATCATATCGCATATGAATAAACCTATTCATACTACAAGCATTCATGAACATTGATGAATATAAATTTCAAGCATCTATGCATAGCATACATCTCATAACATTAGAAATCACGAGTATCAGCATTCATAAATATCTTGGTAACCAAGAACAGCACATATACCTATAGTAGTAGCAACCAATGTCAATCTTTCATAATAAATCTATCCATCATGTTACTTGCCTTAACCGCGTGAGAACGGAGGGTGTGAAGAGGGTGCTGCCCCTGGGACCAATCCCCCACCTGAATTTATATAAAAGCATTCTAAGACAACAGTAATGGACCAAACAAGCCATATAATCAAACACGAACTCGCAATAGCTTCTAACGCGATCCCAACTCCAATGTCCTAAACGTCGATCTGTCCCCTCTGTGGACAGTCACATTATAAAAATCATAACTTTTAGTATAGGAGTCCAAATGAGGTGTTATTGGACTTTATGGAAAGGTTATTAATTTCCCCAACTAAACCTAGTTGATGAGCCCTTCTGAATCGGCCATCTAATACCACTACCAAGCAAATTACCAAAACATCGAATTCACGTCGGGTTCTCTGGACAGTAATACTAAAACTACCATAACTTTCAGTACAATTGTAAAAATCTCATGTTCTTGAGCTTTCTGGAAATCTGAGACAATAATCTACAACTTTTATTATATTGAGCTCCTCTAATTTTCCCTTTAGCTAATCGCTTAATCCAGATTACTAAAACCTATCAGAATACTGACAGATTTGTAGAACAGTCACACTAATAAATTCATAACTTCTGCTACAGAGGTCCAAATAACACGATCTAGCACTTCATGGAAATATGACGATGTCCTATACACTACTCTAAGAGATGTCCAGGACTGATTCTGCCTTTAAGCACATCAAAACGTCGGTCTAATCCAATCTGTCCTGAGCAGACCTAAATATCGACATTGCTAAATCAATTAATTATGCATCTAAACAAGGGGAAACAGAAGTTACCCTCGACGAACTGCTGAAGATCACGAATTAGCCCGCGATCCTTCCCCTTCCCTCTCTTCTCCCCTCCCTCCCTCCCTCCCCCCTTCTTTTCCTTCCATGGCCGGCCACTACCAATGCGATCTGCTTCTTCTCCCTACTTGGCAGGCAGCGGGAGATGACAATCTTTGCCGGCAGCAGGGGGAGGACACCAGGGAGGAGGCGCATAGCAGCAGGGAGGCAGCCAAGGGACAAGGGGGCGGCGGCCAATGGGGTTTGGGGGGTGGCGGCCAAAGGGAGGGGGGCGTGGTGCCCTAGGGTTTCCTTCCCCTCCATATGGCCGGCCACCTCCCTCCCACCTTTGGGCCAAAAGCCAATGGGCCTGAGGCCCCGGCCTAGGTTGTCCAGAATTTGCAGATTCCCCCTCTATTCCTCTGTTAAATCTCTTTTCTAATCGGTCCTTTTCTCTAATTCAATTAATCTCTCCCGAATACTCTTTCGAATATTCTCGAATACTTTTGGGGTATTACAAACAGTCTGTGAATTATCATAGATGGTTATTATTAAAAACCATTTGTAATAATTACGTATCACATACAGTTCTAGCCATCACTAGTAACATAGACGGTTGTGATTGTAAAACCGTCTGTGATAATTACAACATTGACGGTTTTTGGGGAACCTTCTGTGATGAGGCATCCAATATAGCCTCTTTTGTAGTAGTGAGAGCATAGAACGCAATGTGACACGCATAGGAGGGTAGAGAGCTCACCAGCGAGTAGATCGATGGAGGAGCGGTGCAGCCAGATTCGAGGGAGAAGGGGCTACGGAGGTTCGACAATCCTTAAGGGAAGATGATGGGAGCATGGTGTAGAACACGTTGATGAGAACCCAATGGAGGTAGCAGCTCTGACGGAGAGGCTTCAACGGCGACGAATTCCAAAAGAGAAGAGCTTCGGTTGTGAAGACTTGCGGTGGCGCTCGGTTCTTCGTCAAGTTGCGGCGTGAAGAAATCGAAGTAGAGGCCAGGGCCTAGGGTTTCGGAGAGAGGATCTCAGTGCGGATAAAAGGACGTGGGAGGTCACTGTTAAATAGGGTTGTAGAGGAAGGAGTTCAAGAGAAGCACGGCACGGCTGTGTCTCAAACACAGACTGAGGAGCCGTGCGTGAAGAGGAGAGGAGGAAGACAGAGCTGACGGCTGGGAACCGCTGATCAGTGAAAGGAGGAGGGAAGGGCTAGCTGGGCTGCGGCGCACAGCTCTGGCCAAAAGAAGAAATGGGTCGGGCGAAGCAATGGGCTGGCGCGTGGGAAAGGAAAAAAGAAACGGCCCAACAGAGAAAAGGATTTCGGTCCAAATGAGATTTGGAAAAAGAATGATTTCTAAATTTAGTAATTGAGATAAATAAAACCGAGGTCAAATAAATAGCAAACAAATACCAAAAAAAATTCCAGAAAATTCTCTGGAACAATAGGAACCCAAATAAAACAAATTTTAATTTAATCGAAGTTTAGATTATTCCCATTAAATATTTTTTATTTATGAAAATTCAAATTAAGCTTCAACTTTAACAAGAAAATTCAAATGGTTATTTTTATTTTTTATAGCTTCAGAAACAAACCAAATTTTGGGATGTTAAAATGACAAGTATTCTCACTACTAAAAACATGTATAATAGTAGAGACAACCGCTATCTATATACTCTTCCTTATCATATATAGACAAACTAAAGATAACTTATATAAGAAAGAAGTCCATGTGACCCCCTAAAGTATTGCTTGTGTGGCCACTTAACCCCGTGATGTTAAAAACCGGACTTTAACTCCCTCACATTGCAAAACCAATGCACTTAACCCTATGGTTGTTTTGCTCAGTGGTTTTTCTTACATGGCTCTTGTTTCGCCACATAGGCGGCTGAGCTGGCGTGGTTTTGCCACATGGTTGATTTCTTGCAAAAACCCCCGCCCTCACTACGTTTTTCGCACCCCCCCCTCTCCTCCCGCCCTCTCCATGTTGTCTTCTCCGTTTTCTTTGTTGCTCTTGCTAGGGCTTGTGCCACCGCCCTCCTGCGTTGCCCGTCGCTATCCATGAAAACGAAGAATTTCCCATGTTCACCATCAAGACCTAACTCACCTCATCAACACTCACAATATGGTTAGTCTTGATAAATAGGTTTCATTAATCACCAAAACAATAAAACAACTTAATTTACGGCCTTGATGCTTACAACGAGGAACACAAAACATTGAGCTAAAGCATGGGACATATATCCATGCATGGGGATCCTGTTCTTAGATCTTGTCGCCTTACTTTGCTCGTTATTTTTGTAACATTTAATTTCCAAGTGCTATGCTTATATATACCTTTTGTCTCACAACTGAAGTTCTCTAAATAATCTGATTTGGCTAGTTAACTCCGCATTGAAGTTTACGTTTATTTCCTACTCTGTCTGTAATTATAGGTTGGCATAGTATCCATGTGGTCAAACATTTGAAATTTTGAACACTAACTAGTACATATAAAACTTGCTTCAATGCTCTCCTCATAGTAGTGAAAGTACACCGATGATCTCATTTGGCAACCACTCCACTACTATCCACATTTGCGAAATTTGATTTGAGGAAGAGCATAGAATTAAGCACTAGTCAAAAAAATATCTATGTGGGACACTACATGAGAAATAATGCTATTCGACATCACATGAAAAATGCAATACATACGGTGAAAATATTGATGCATGATCACATGATTTTTTTTTTTTGCATGGATGGATTACTCATTTCAAAAAGGAATTTGGTTTTATTTATGTTGATCTTCATTTAAAAAAACTAATTGAATGTATATTGCATTAATTGTTCATGTCACGTTCAGAGCATATTTATCAGGTGGATGCATATTTAATATATAGGAAGACTTTACTAATTTTGAATGAACAGATGCCGGCACTGGATCCGCATAAACCTAACGGATGATTAAAGTTAAATTGCGTATAGGTAAACAAAGTACGGGGGCACGGTCGCAAAGATACACACGCATGTGAACTTTTATTGCGCTTGCAGTACCTAGAATAAATAACAGTTTTGCTAGTTTTAAGTTGCCTGAATGGATTTATGTAGAGATTGGTGTGTCATATGATTAGATATTGATCTAATGGATGTCATATGATTGGATATTGATCTAATGAATAAAAAAGATGACTTATACTTAAGAGATTTTCAGACAACTTATGAATAGACACCACACACTCCCTATAAATAAACATCTCGCACCACGCACGTAATTTTATTTCTGGACACTGGCTCGTAATTAGTAGGAATACACACAAAAGCGATTTATTTATTCCACGCTCTGAACATCACACACGCAGTACAACAAAAAAGGAGATTGGACAGAAGTACAGACACCACTGATCACGTACGTGCTTTCATCGGACAAACAAAAGTAGTTCAGGCAGGCTTTATTCAAAGGAAGAGAAAGAAGCACGAGGGCACTCATCATTCGCGTACGCACTTACCGTTACCAGCCGCAGCTGCTGACCGAGACGACGACGGCCTGGAGCCCCGATCGAGTCAGACGATTGGATCGAGTTCAAAACTGGTCGACGGAATAACCCGGGTGACGTCCGTGATCTGGATGAGTTTATTGCCACCACCCTCGCTCTGCTGATCACTTGGAGATGGGGAGGCAATCTGCTGCTTGCTGCCATCATCGGCGGCGTCCGCGTCGTAGCCGATGCCCTTCCTGTAGGAGGGGAAGATCATGAAGACGAAGCTGGCGAGGAACCCCATCGCCAGCGGCATGTTCACGATGAACTCCTTCCACTGGACCGTCATCCTCCTTCCGAGCAGGCAAGTCTGTAATTCGGCGTCGTCGAACGCGAGGGACAGGAACACGAGGGATCTGAAGAAGGCGTGAATGAAGTCCCGCGCTCTCACCCTCCGATCCTTGCACGCGCTGTCAAAGGCGGCGTTGTCGTCTTTGCCTTCCGTCTGTTGCCCGCCGTTCTTCTTGTTGTTGTCGTCTTTGCCTTGCGTGTTTGGCCCGCCGTTCTTCTTGTTCTTGTCGTCTTTGCGTCGCCCTTTGTAGTCGTAGTTGAACGCGTAGAAGCCCCTACTGGTGGGCAGGGCCAGCCCGTAGTAGGTGTTGCCATCAGAGTGGGTGATGCTGTCGGTGAAGGAGAGGACCGCGCAGAGCGAGCCGAGGAAGCCAACAAGCCCCCAGGAGAAGACTCGGTTGACGTGGTAGCAAATGCCGTGGTTGGTGAAGGATGGCACCAGCGTCTGGAAGGCCAGCGTGGTGCCGCTGGGCAGGAGCATCACCAGGTTGGCTGTCGCCGCCAGCGACTTGTCGTACAACGACTTCTTCTCGGGTGTGGACGTCGGTGTCTTGTCTGTGGCCATGGTGCTGATCGACGTACCTCTTCGCGTGCGGCTCGAGGGTTTTTAGGGTGGATCGACGACAGCCTTGGAGGTGGAGGTGGTTGTATGCTCAGTATAGATATAATCTGTGTGAGCAGCAGCTACGTCCGCATGCCCTTTTATACACAGCGTCCGCCCCCGGGTGGCAGTACTACCAGCCGAGAACCAGATGCTGAGAGCTGGAAAGAACAAAAGCGACGCCACCCTGACAAATATTTTAGTGTATGTAGCTTGGGTATTGGGTTAAGTCCCAAAAGCGATCGATCGGCATATTACGTACCTAGGCCCTAGAGCTGCATGCTAGCTTCTCTCAATGGTACAAAGAGTTCCATATATCCATGCACGCACGCATATGTCCTGCTTGATGCAGCACGTCTTGCTACAGCTGCCATGTCTAGAAAGATTCGATATTGATGTTATTGGCGCCCGTTAGCTCATGCGGAAAAGCACTTATTAGAGAGTTTTCGCAACATGCTAGTAACTACTACTCCATTTCTTTTACCAACTTGCTATTTTTCAGTTGCCTGAAAATGTGTTATCTTGTAACATCCTAAAATCCTAATCTTGGGATTATGTAATATAAATGCATTAGGAAAAATGCTTTTGAACACTTGCATATGAAATATGCTATATTGAAAATCTTGTATTTGTTTTAAAAAGACAAAACTTGAGCTACAAACAAATAGGTGCTAAAAAGGAAATAGATAAAACAAAGTAAAAATTTCTAAATGAGAGAATTTTTTCTGGCTAATTATCCCAGGAATTATTCAACAAAATTTTTACATGAAAACTTGTTTAGAAAAATATTTACAAAGACATAAGAACAGGACCTTGTTCGAATTTTGTAGAAATTCACATAAATTTTTAGCGTCTGAAAAATTTACTGGAGAAACTACATCAGTCCAGAAGTCTACACAAAAATTTTCATTAAATTTGGACTTAATTTGGATAGTAAATAAAATCAGGATATTAAATCAACAGAAAAAAGAAAGATCCTAAATCTAATCTCTCTCTCGCCTCACCGACCGGTGGGCCCCGCATGCAGGGATCGTCTTCCACCTCGCACTCAGCCACGCCAGCGCATGTCCGCGCACGAGAGCTCCGCCATGCCCCTAGTTTTCGCCAGTGCCCACCATTTTCGCCGCTGCCTAATCACCCGCGTCGCTTCGCCGATCCACACCACACCCACTCTTGCCCAGCCGAAGCCCATTCCTGCCCATACACCGCTGAAACAACTGGGAGCTCTGCCATTTTTGCCCGCGGGCACCTCGGTCTCTACCTCGCTCTACTCCGCCTCTTCGGTTATAAAAGCTCGCCCTGAGCTTCGTCTCCTCCTTTCCAACCCCGCGCGCTCACTCACTCCTCCCATCCACTCAATCGAGCTCTAGAGCTCGGAGAGCGGAAACCTTAAAACGGACGTGCGCCACCACCTCCATTGCTGGCGAGCTGAAGGGTTCCTAGTCATTCCTATCGTGTCACTTTGTATTCCAGAGACCCCTAAAGCTTTCCCCTCATTCAATTTTGCCTTTGATCCTCAGAAACAGCCGAATCGAGCCTTCTTCTTCGTCTCCGGCTAGAACACCGCCTCAAGCCCCACCGGCGATTCACCATACTCCAGACCAATCGGCTGCACCTAGAGCATCGTCTGAGTACCCACTACTACGGAAAAGGTCTTCATAGACGGTTCAAAAATATCATCACAGACGGTTTCGTGAGCCGTCTGAGTTTGTGGGTCAGTAATGACATGAGGTCATCACGAGCAGCTTTTTGAACCGCTCAGGATGCATGCTATCCTGAGCGGTTATTAACTCGTAACCATCTATGATATATGACTATCACGCAGGCGGTTCGTGTTGAATCATCGTGATAATGTCTATCACGAAGGTTCGTGTTAAGAACCGCTGCGTGATAAATATCTATCACGACGGTTCGTAATACCTAACCGCCTCGTGATATATAAATAAAACATCCAAGTAAGTGGCTTCATGTATCAAGAACCACCATTTCTTGATGTCAAGTCCAATTACCTATCGATGACATCCAGGGTAATTGTAATGTCACGCGCCTTCCCTTGCAGCCCTACTTCTTGAATCTGCAGGGGCTCGATGAGAGGTTGCCCATGGCACTGTCTCATCCTCCTCACGACCCACAAAAAGGGCTAGGGACTACAAGCGATATATATATATATATATATATATATATATATATATATATATATATATATATATATATGAAGCCGGTTTTAAAGGCACAAGCAGCCACTGCTTGGAGGTTTTATAGAGAAGAGATGAGGAATAGAATGGTAGGACGTATATGTACTTGGGACGCAAGGGAGGAGAACTTGACCTGGGACACAAATATGAAAAGTTAATTGCAGCCAAGCCCCGTCCGAACCACATCGATCCCATGTAAGCTAACCAAGCACAAAGAACCAGCATCAATAACCCTCAGTACCCATCAGAGAGCATTAACCAAACCCACCATTTTGCCCTATTCATTTTTGTCAATCTGAACCCACAGCATGAACTAAGCAAGATGCACAGAATGCACATACACCAATAGCCCTCAGTTTACATCATAGAGCAAGGGGACTATTAATATGAACTAATTATCAATTCAATTTTAGCATAAAACTATTAACATCATTACATCACAGAGTAAGGTAGGGTGATACCTCAGTACAGCGCAACTACGGTGGGTTACCGCACCACAAGCACAACCCTCATCCATCTCCTTCACCTTGCATAAATCACACAAACATCAGGACACAACTTAAGGCTCAAGCATAAAAATCAAACTCAACAAAAGACATTAAGATAACAGATCTAGAGGAGAATAGAGGAGGATGGGGAAAGCAAAGCTGGCCAGGCCCGAGCCAGGAGGCCGAGCAGAGAACCAAGCCATGGCGACGCGAAGCGACACGCTGGTGGCGGCGTCACCGTAGTTGTGGCATGACCCTGACACTGCACAAGACAGTATGACTATCGTACGATCTTGTGCAGTGCAGAGTGGTGTCACAACCTGCAGCGACGGTGACGGGGTCGAGCAGCGGCGTTGAGGTGGGGAGGGGAACGGACGAGAGTAAATGCGCTGGGGAGTGACGAGTTATGGCGAGCGCAAACCCTAGCGGCGCTGAGGAGTGACGAGTTAGGGCGAGCGTAAACCCTAGCGGCCGGGCTCCTACTAATAAAGAGACTTATCACAGCCTGTTCCATAATGGAACCATTTGTGATATGCCGCATATCACCGACGGTTCCATAATAGAACCGTCTGTGAAATGGTTTTTTCTGAAGTATATTTATCTTGTATATACACTTACATGACATGAAGAAATTACGTGTTTATATGTCAATTTTGTCATTTAAATACTGCTGAAAATTTGCTTTAACTATATATATATATATAACAGATCGGATATATATATAATTAATTAATTTGTTCCACTAAACCATCTCTGATATAATTAATATTAATTAATGTAACTTCACCTCCAAACTAGATTTTTTTCCACAAAACCGTCTCTGATATATATATATATATATATATATATATATATATATATATAGTAATAATTCAACATATAATTAATATAGTAATTAACTTCACCTCCAAACTTTTTTCTTCATTTTGGAATTTTCATATGGCCAAACAGCACGACTAGTCGCTTACAAAAATATTAAAAAAAAAAGTAGAAACCTATAATTAAACAAAGTTTTTCTAGTGGCGGAGGTAGGCTGCTATCTCCGTCTTCAATACTTCATAGGCGACGGTGTCGGCATCGGACGGTTCCTGATCATCAGCGAATGAAACCTGAAATGCGTCCATCCACTAACGCGCTCGTTCGAGTGTCTCTCGAAAACCCTCAGACTGTTGAATCAAGAAGAATTGAGCCCATAGGCTCTCTTCCCTTGCTTGAGGGGTCTCGGCTTGGTCGACTCGGTCGCCTACTGCCTCGATTACGCAGTCCAAGTGACGGCAAATCTCCTGGAGACGTGCAACATCGTTTTAGAGGACCACGTCGATGACGCAGTAAACTCGTCGAAAGTGGGAGATCACCCAGAAGACACGACGGAGGAGGATGTCAAGACGGCGGAAAGTGGCCGTCACCTGCTCCAGCAAATTCTTGGCTGACGTAGGAGTGAAGACACTGTTGAAACAGTGTTCTTCCGCAGCACGGTTCAACATACAGTGAGAGAGGTGCTCGTACAGTGCGGCCAGCTAGGCCATCAATGCCAGCGACAAGGAAGAGGCAGCCATTTCTGTTTTTTTTATAAGTATGTAGTGGGGATGATCATCTTCGATGACAGATGATCCTTTTTATAAAACAAGGTATAAATTCAGAGCGTGAGACGAAGAGACGCATCGGGGAGCCGAAGCAGATCGATGCGACGAAGAGATGCATCGGGGAGCTGAAACGGATGGCGATGAAGAAGAAAACGCATTGGGCTATGCGATATTATCATAGACGGTTATAACAAAAAACCGTCTGTGATATGTGGTAATATCACAGATGGTTATTGTTAAGAACCGTCGTGATGTTCCTGAGCGGTTCTTTGTTGAAAATAAATGCGTGATATGTAGAATTATCGCGACGGTTACTAACAAGAACCGTCTGTGATACTTCACAGACGGTTTTCAACATGAACCGTCTGTGATATTATCTCTTCACAGATGGTTTTTAGCGCAGCCAGTAACACAGACGGTCTCTAAACCAAAACTGTCTGTGATTGCATGTAATACAGACGGTTTTGGTCAACCGTCTATGATGAGGCGTCTAGTATTAGCCTTTTTGTAGTAGTGACCCGAAAGCTTCTCCAACCATTGCCGGGCCTTCTCCTTCGGCCACGCCTCTTCTCCATGCGCAACCGACCTCGCCGCTGCAGCTCACCGTCGACAGCTCATCTCCGACCACCTCAACCCCTCCACGTCCTTCCGGTATGTTCCTGGTAGCACGTGGATGCTCGTGTGCGCACTCATTAGCCGAGAGGTGTTGCCCATTCGCGTTGTCACTCCTTACCGTACCAGCTCCTTCACTTGTCGCCGGCGCGCCACCGCGTTGAGCCACCTCAGGCCACGCTGTCGGTGCCGGCGGGTGCGCATTAGTGCGTAGATCCCATTTTGGGCACTCACCGCCCTCACCTCACCTCACCTCGCCGTCGACACACGTGGGCGCTCGCGCCACCGCGCGGCACGACGATGACGAGCACTGTAGCTCGTCATTAGTCTGCCTAACCACGGCCATTTGGGCTAATTAACCTTTTAACTATTTAGTTAGTCCTAATGTTTCACTAACGAGCGAGACCGCTTAATTAGTTTAAATCAAAGTGTTATTTTCCTAATGAGTCTCTGACATGTGGGCCCCACGCCTTAAGTGCACAATGAAAATCCCTCGTGGACCCGTGCGCCACGTGTATAGATCGTCGGTCTATATACTGTGCGCATGGAACCTTTCACTCACAAGTGGGCCCCACTTATCAGTTTAACCGGAAAATCAAATGGAAAATGGAAAATACGCTTTCAATTGTAACAAGAATATGCTTTCCTTTCGGGAAGGCATAAACTTCGTTAGAACAGACACGAGAATACGTTTTCTCCATTAGAAAACGTATTTTTCTTTTAATTTGGATTTATCAAACCGATTGAAATTGAAACCTTAATAACTTTTGCTACAAAACTCCAAATTGAATGAAATTTGTCTCTAAATTCGTCTAAAATCATAATCTACCCGAATATGTAAAAATATTTATTTTTGGTCACTGTTTATTTTGTTGAGTGTTATTTAATTCGTTTTCGGCTCTTTTTAGACATTGATTATTCGGGTTATTTTTGCGACGATCAATCTACCATATCTCCAGAGCAAGGCAAGCACCCCCTTTGATCATGTTGATCCTAGTATTTTAATTATTGTACTTCGTTTTGCAAATCTTATTATGCATGCGTGTATTTCTTGCATGAAAATGCTATTATCGGGAAATTGGTAGTTGTAAATCCTACTTGTTGCATATGTCTCCTTGAAATATTGATCTCTTACTGTTGTAACCTTTGGAATACGGGTTAGACAACAGATAATGTCAAATGGGAATTTTTTAGTACGATTAAGGACTGAAGCCAGCAAATCCGAGACTAAGACCTAATCATACAACCATATGTGCTAGTATGGGATAGTCGTGGCTAACTAAGTTATCAAAATCTTAGCCTTGCACGACAGTAGGCAGAAGTAGTGCGCGCATTGCCGAAAGACTGAAATGCCGACACAACTGTGAATGCCTCACTTCGACGGGTTTCTATCCGGGTGAAGTGAGGGACTCACTCAACGGGTTTCTATCCGGGTGAGTGAGGCTCCTCATTCGATGTGTACTTTTATTATTATCTTCATTATTATTATTATTTTCCCTATGGATGAGCATAATGATTCATAGGGCTAGTGTAAGGTTAGGACTAGATAATGTAAAGGCTGCGTCGCGAACTCTAGGTTGCTTACCTTTGGCAGTGAGCAGCGATATAGAGATATTCTAGGCAACTGGGATACCGCGTACTATGGGTAAAGTTGTACACCTCTGCAGAGTAATAAACTATTCGAATAGCCACGCTCGCGGTCATGAGCATACTTAGTGCGGCTGGTATGGCGGTAGCTTTGCTTTTCAAAACTGTTTTGTTACAAATGATCGGGGTAATGACATGGGGTTGTTCATTTGTTGAGTTAACTGCCATTTCTATGGCTGTGTTGCTATGTCTATAGTGGGCTGTCATTTCTATGACTGTGTTGCTATGTCTATAGCAGGACTGCCATTTCTATGGTTGAACACGAACTTGTCAGTGCCATTTATATGGCAAAACCTGATTATATTTTTTCTTACAACCGATTAGGGTTGTGGGTGTTGTTGTTACTTGTTCAGTTACTTTACTTATTGTCCTGTATTTACTTTTTCATAAACTGCTCTTTCAAATTCCGTTGCAAATTACTACTTATGAATATTGCAAATAAACCTGGCTTTGAGCAAAAGAACTTGTAGAGTAGAGCCATACGTTTGACAGCTTTGCATCTAATATGTATTTGTGATACACTACAAGTCTTTCTGAGTACACAAGTACTCAATCTTCCTATTGTTGTTGGTTTAGAATTTGTAGATGGACCGCTGCCAGACGACGAGTTCTTTGCACCTGGCACCGAGGGGTTCGGTGACGGGTCTACTTAGGTCTTGTTTCCTTATCGGTTTCCTGTGGGATCGGATGGGCATGCCGCTGGACTTTTGCTACTGTTACTATGTTTTCCGCTGCTATTTACTTTCTCTAATGACTACTTTTATTTGGCCAGTCGGCCGTTGTTGTAATAACTATTGTAATAGCTTAAGTAGAATATCCCTTTTTGTTTTACTTTAGAATGTGATTGTATGGATATGATGCCAAACGATGTGAATGTGCGTGCTAGCCTTTAATCCTGGGAGTAGCACTGTATACACATAAGATCTTCGGGTATTCCACGCCCGGGGGTACCACAGTGCTTGGTATCAATGCCATACTGACTATAGGACAAGCCCTAGGTAGAATGGTTAATTTGCAATCTAATTTAACCATAGGAATGGTTCTTAAATTTTAGAAATGATTGCTAATTTTTTTTCCCTCTTAGCATTCTTTTCTCATCTAAAGACTCTTTTTGGTCAACTCCTCTCATCTTGTTCAAAATAGTTCTAGTTTTGATATATGGGATGCTCTCTGAAAATGAAAGTATTAAACTACTTTTAGGACTTTAAAATAGAGCCAAAATGTTTTCAAAATATCATCAAAACATCCCCATAAAGTCCTTTTGAATAAGTCATCTTCGAACTACTAAGGATACCACTTTAGATCTCTCTTTTCTTAAAATTTCAGAATATGTGGCTTGCTAAAATTTTTGTAATGTGCTATCTTATTAAACCTCCCTACCTTCATTTGGAGTTATTTTGAGTGAAATTATAAAGGCCTACTTGTATAAAGACCAAGGGATAGAAATACCTGATTAACAGCCTTAAGGGATTAGTTAAGTAAACCTAAGAATGGTTAAAAGTGTGTGCTGAAAAATTATTTCCTGTCTACTGCCATTTCTTATCCATATCTCTTGTCATTTGATCTCTAACTCTCCTTTTCTTTGTAAACATGTAGATGGCCAGCCAGTGGGAGCCGCAGTACCGCACGGGTGCCTTCAAGGAGGGCACGTTGCAGCACACTCTTTGGGTGATGTTGCAGCATATCGAGTGGCCACACACCCCGTAGTACACAGTCTACAGTGCACTAGCGAGTGCAGCCTCCATTGAGTACCTCAACTAGGTGATCATCCAGGGGAGGAACTTCGGTGACCCAGCTTTTCGTTGCTACGAGAGAAGCTCTACTATCCGGATGTCCCTGCTTGATGCGGCTTATGTCGCTATCGTTCGACTGCAACACGAGCTGTCAGCGCTATGAGAGCCATTCTTTCACTTTTCGGCCCGAGCTGCGGACCAGGAGGAGCCCACCTACTAGGTAGAGGGGAGGCAATTTCTTACCCCTCACCTGCACCTCACAGGCCTAGTGAGGTCACTTGACGGGTGTCTCTGTCGGGTGTCTCACGAGCTTCTGGAGGTTCATCAGAGGATCAACACTTTGGAGAATAGCATTGCTCCTATGGTGGCACAGTGTTTCTTCTGCATGGAGTTGTTGTATGGAGAGGATGTTCTTCTAGCACCTGCCGGTGAGTTACCTCAGCCCATCGTCCGTCTGCAGCCCCATACCCGACGTCCTCGTATGTCGGTGACCAGACATCGCCGCCAGGTGATGGCCATCTACGTTGGTGCAGTGGACCCTACGCAGCCATTGCAGTGCTACCACCACCACCTCGCTGGACGTGAGGACACCAAGCACCAGAGTACCCCGTCTTCCGCTGCCCCTAAGTCCTCAGGAGCTGCCCAGCGCGACTAGGATGACTAGACTACTGCAGTCGGCCTAGAGCTCACCTGTATGTCTTGAAGTGAACACCTTTGGATATTTTGTAGAAGTAGACCGAGGTGGGACCTCGCTGTAAAATTATTGTAATATGCTACTTGTTATGTTCTGTTTGCCCTCTCTTGTAATATGGAACAACGGGCATGTGTGCCATGTAATGTTTAACTAGTATGTTGAAAATTCATGTGTGCTGCCCCTAAATCTTAAAAATATGCATGCTACCAGTTTATATTAAGTTACAGTAGTTTGGGATGAAGATGCTTGCTGACCCACTTAACTTCTACTTATTCCCTCGTACCCTGCGAACATTTGTTTACTCTACCTGTTGTTTGATTAGGATGCCGGTAACACGCTCAGTTCGCCAGCTCATGGTAGCAGGAGCCCCCTCTGGATCCCAACACCCAGAGAACAAGACTCTTGTGCCTTCACAACCTAATCCTCAGCATCCGTCTGCGACAGCAGAACAAGCCGATTAGCCTCAGTCTACCGCTACTGCAGAAACCGAAGTTCTACCGCCGCCGCCCACCATGGCCCAAGTGTTCGCCATGATTGATCAAGGATGGCAGACCAACATTCTACTGCTCTAGCAGTTAGTTCAAAACAATGTAGCTCTTGGCACTGCTGCTAGAGGAAATGGAGCTGTAGTCAACCAGCCATCATCTAGAATGGGCGAGTTCATGCGAACTCGGCCACCCACTTTTTTATCAGCCACCGATCCCCTCGACGCTGATGATTGGCTTCGTACAGTGGAAAGCAAGCTGGTCATTGCCCAGTGCACCGATGAGGAGAAGGTGTTGTACGCATCCTACCAATTTCAGGGTGCAGCAGCTGCCTGGTGGGAAAACCATCAGGCTATGCTTCCAGAAGGCCAGACTCTTACTTGGGTCGTCTTCAAAGAAGCATTCCGTAATACCCACATTCCTTCGAGCATCATGGACATAAAGAGGCGAGAGTTCTATGAACTCCGACAAGGGAACCAAACCATGATGGAGTTCTTACACCGTTTCAACTATCTCGCCCGCTATGCAGCGTCCGAGATACCCACTGAAGAGAGGAAGATTGCGCTTTTCCGGGAACGACTCAACAACGAGATGAAGTGGTCGCTTGCTGTCCACGATGTCTCCAACTTCCAGGATTTGATCAATAAAGCTATTCGGGTTGAAGATAACACTCGAGCAATAGTGGAGAGCCGCAAGCGCAAATGGCTTGCACAGAAATCAGCAAGCAGCAGTCAGCAGAGACCTCGAGCCTGGCGGCCGTCAAATGCTCGCCCTCCAGTACCACCATCTCCGAGGTCTCCAATGCCAGTTCCCCATCATCAGCAAGCAGCGGTTCAACAATATAACTGCCAAAGTTAGCCGCCCAATAATCAAAACCCGGCAGCAAACGTCACGTGCTTCAATTGCAACGAGCGCGGTCATTATGCCAACAAGTGTCCTTCCAGCACCTCCACCTCAGCCATTTGGAGTCCAGCAGTGACCCTAGGGCCCCGCTCAAGGCCCAGGCGGACAGCAAGCACCCAAGCCAGCGCAAGGCAACGAACATGGTTGTCTCAATCACACTACTGCTGAGGAGGCGGCCAACGCATCACCTGACGTGGTGACTGGTATGATTCTCATACACTCGGTACCTACCTTAGCATTATTTGATTCCGAAGCAACTCATTCATTCGTGTCTAAAAATTTTTCCCTACAACAAGAACTAGAAATTGCATCTTTAAAAAGCATTATGGTAGTTCACTCACCTGGATCCGTCATGAGAACAAAATACGGATGTCTTGGTGTTCCAATTGAAATCAATGGGGTAAGGTTCAAATCCAACCTTATCATGATAGATACACCTAGGATAGATATAATCCTTGGGATGGATTGGTTATCCAAACATCAAGGAGTTATCGATTGCGCTAAATGAGCAGTTTCTCTAGTCAACTCTAATGGAGAGCGCATCGACTTTGTCCCCACATATGGCGCTCTATCGCAACAGCCCAAACTCAATTCCATAATAATCCCAGAACTTAGTCAAGTGCCTGTGGTATGTGAATATCCTGATGTGTTTCCGAATGAACTGCCGGGAATGCCACCTAATCGGGACATGGAATTTGTGATCGACTTAATACCCGGGATAGCACCTATATCCAAACGGCCCTATCATATGGATTCTGATGAGTTAGTCGAATTGAAGAAACAACTCAGGGAATAGCTGGACAAGGGATTCATTCGCCCTAGCTCATCTCCATGGGGAAGTCCTGTCTTATTCATCACGAAAAAGGACGACAGTTTACGCATGTGCATCGACTATCACTCTCTAAACGAAGTCACTATTAAGAACAAATATCCTCTTCCAAGGATTGATGACTTGTTCGATCAAATGAATGGTGCCTGCATTTTCTCCAAGATAGACTTGAGAACTGGATATTTTCAACTCAAGGTCAGACCTGAAGATATTCCGAAGACTGCCTTCACTACTCGCTACGGTTTGTATGAATACACCGTAATGTCTTTCGGACTTACCAATGCTCCTACAAATTTCATGAACCTCATGAACAAGATCTTTATGGAGTACTTGGATCAGTTCATAGTAGTCTTCATCGACGATATTCTCATCTACTCCAAGACTGCAAAAGAACACGAGCAACACTTGAGGATGGTGCTCGACAAGCTGCGTGGGCATCAACTGTATGCCAAGTTCAGCAAATGCGAATTCTGGCTTAAAGAAGTCGGATTCCTAGGCCACATTCTATCCAAAGGAGGTGTGGCGGTAAACCCAAGCAAGATCCAAAAGGTTCTAGATTGGAAGCAACCCCAAACCGTTCCTGAAGTCCGAAGTTTCCTCGGTTTGGCGGGATATTACCGCCGATTTATCGAAAACTTCTCCAAGATTGCAAGACCAATGACCCAACTTCTGAAGAAGGGAAAGAAGTTTGAATGGTCAGCCTCGTGCACTGAGAGTTTCCACGAGTTAAAGAAAAGGCTCACATCAGCCCCAGTGCTCACCTTGCTCGATATACACAAGGAATTCACTGTATATATTGTGATGCATCCTGCCACGGCCTTGGATGCGTATTAATGCAGGAAGGCAAGGTAGTGGTTTATGCCTCGCGTCAACTGCGGCCACATGAAGCTAATTATCCAACCCACGATTTGGAGTTAGCAGCAGTGGTTCATGCTCTCAAAATCTGGAGGCATTACCTTATCGGCAACCGGTGTGAGATATACTCAGATCATAAAAGCCTGAAGTATTTCTTCACACAACCATATCTTAACCTAAGGCAACGAATGTGGCTTGAATTAATCAAAGACTATGACTTAGGCATTCATTACCACCCCGGTAAGGCCAATGTAGTAGCCGACGCCCTAAGCCGAAAACTTCACTACATGAATGCATCGATCGAAGAGAATCAACCGATACTACATGAAGAGTTTCAGAAACTCAACTTAGAAATAGTTGAGGAAGGATATGTTGCCGCCCTGGCCCTGCAACCTACTCTTGAATCACAAATCCAAGCCGCTTAACTCAAGGATCCGAAGATAGCCGAAATCAAGCTAAATCTACAAGAGGGTGAAAAATTAGATTTTTCCGAAAGCTTGAACGGATTAATTATGTGCGGACAACAACTTTGTGTTCCAAATGATCAGGTTATCAAGGACCTAATCCTCAGAGAAGCTCATGATTCTCCCCTCTCCATCCATCCCAGAAGAACCAAGATGTACCAGGATCTACGGAAACAGTTCTGGTGGCCCGGTATGAAGAAAGACATCGCCGCACATGTTGCTCGGTGCGACGTATACCCGCATGTCAAAGCAGAACATCAACGACCCGCGGGTTCGCTTCGACCCTTGAATATCCCCAAGTGGAAATGGGACGAAATCGACATGGATTTCATCACAGGGTTACCAAAGACCCGAAAGGGGCACGACTCTATATGGGTTATTGTTGATCGCCTAACCAAGGTGGCTAATTTTATTCTAGTTAAAACCACCTATAATGGAGCCAAGCTAGCAGAACTTTATATGGATAATATCATACGACTACTTGGCGTGCCAAATATCATAACCTCAGATCGAGGACCTCAGATCACTTCCCGATTCTGGGACAGTGTACATGAACTGTTGGGAACCAAGCTATTTTTCAGCACGGCATTCCATCCGCAAATAGGAGGTCGGATAGAAAGGATAAATTAAATACTAGAAGACATGTTGCGAGCATGTGTGCTATCCTACAACACGGATTGGGAGAAATGCTTAGCGTTTGCTGAGTTTTCTTATAACAACAGCTTTCAGTCCAGTCTCTAGATGTCTCCATTTGAAGCACTATGTGGAAGGAAGTGTAGAACACCATTGTTCTGGTCTGAAGTCGGAGAACGACAATTCTTTGCACCAACCGTCATCTAGGAAGCTCAAGAGCAGGTAGAAGCGATAAGGAGACGCTTAAAGGAAGCACAGTCGTGACAAAAGATCTACGCCGATCACCGTCGCCGTGAGCTGAGCTTTGAAGTAGACGACTTTGTCTATCTTAAGGTCTCACCAATACGAGGTATCCATCGTTTCCAAGTTCGTGGGAAACTGGCACCAAGATATATCGGTCCCTACCGAATTCTCGCAAGGAGAGGCAAGGTAGCCTATCAGCTGGAGCTGCCACCTCAACTTTCAGATGTACATGATATCTTCCACATATTTCAGCTCAAGAAATGTCTTCGAACTCCCACCGAATTTGTTCCTTTGGAAAGCCTTGATATCCAACCAGATCTATCTTACCAGAAGCACCCAATTCGAGTTTTAGAAGAAGCCACTCAACATACATGAAGCTGTGCCATCAAGATGTTGAAAGTACAGTGGAGTAACCACACCGAAGATGAAGCCCCCTGGGAACAAGAAGACCGCCTTAGAGCCGAATTTCCCTCTTTCTTTTCCGAGCCTACCGAATCTCGGGGACGAGATTCTTTGTAAGGGGGGTAGGTCTGTAACATCCCAAAACCCTTATATTGGGATTATGTAATATAAATGCATTAGGAAAAATTCTTTTGAACACTTGCATATGAAATATGCTATATTGAAAATCTTGTATTTGTTTTAAAAAGGCAAAACTTGAGCTACAAACAAATTGGTGCTAAAAAGGAAATATATAAACCAAAGTAAAAATTTCTAAATGAGAGAATTATTTTTGGCTAATTATCCCAGGAATTATTCAACAAAAGTTTTACATGAAAACTTGTTTAGAAAAATATTTACAAAGACATAAGAAGAACACCTTGTTCGAATTTTGTAGAAATGCACAGAAATTTTTAGCATCTAAAAAATTTACGGAAGAAGCCAAATCAGTCCAAAAGTCTGCACAAAAATTTTCATTAAACTTGGACTTAATTTGTATAGTAAATAAAATCAGGATATTAAATCAATAGAAAAAGAAAAATCCTAAATCAAATCTCTCTCTCACCTCACCGACCGGTGCACAGCGTCTTGAGGATCGTTGTGCGGCTCGCTTAGCGTGCCAATGCCTAATCAGGCGAGAGCTCCACGAGCACCGTGGTTTTCGCCGCCTAACCACCACCGCGCTGCTCACTGGGTCCACACCGCACCCACTCTTGCCCTACCAAGCCCATTCTCGCCTCAGACGCCAGAAACAACCGAGAGCTCCGCCATTTTTGCCATGGGCACCTCGGTCTCTACCTCGCTCTACTTCACCTCTCCGACTATAAAAGCTCGCCCCAAGCTTCGTCGCCTCCTTTCCAACCCCGTGCGCTCACTCACTCCTCCTCCCATCCACTCAATCGAGCTCTAGAGATCGGAGAGCGGAAACCCTAAAATGATCGTGCGCCACCACCTCCATTGCCGGCAAGCTGAAGGGTTCCTAGTCATTCCTATTGCGTCACTTTGTATTCCAGAGACCCCTAAAGCTTTCCCCTCATTCAATTTTGCCTTTGATCCTCAGGAACGGCCGAATCGAGCCTTCTTCTTCGTCAACGGCTGGAACACCGCCTCAAGCCCTACCGGCAATTCACCATATTCCGGACCAATCGGCTGCACCTGGAGCATCGCCTGAGCACTCGGAAGATTCTCCAACCATCTTCGAGCCTTCTCCTTCGGCCACGCCTCTTCTCCATGCGCGACTGACCTCTCTGGCGCAGCTCGCCATCGACAGCTCGTCTTCGACCACCTCAACCCCTCCGCATCCTTCCGGTATTTTCCTGGTAGCACGTAGATGCTCATGTGCGCACTCATTAGCCGAGAGCGTTGCCCATTCGTGTTGTCACTCCTTTCCATACCCGCTCCTCTGCCTGCCACCGGCGCGCCACCACGTTGAGCCACCTCAGGCCACACCGTCGATGCCGGCGGGTGCGCATTAGTGCGTAGATCCCATTTTGGGCACTCACCGGCCTCGCCGAGCCTCACCTCGTCAACAACACACGTGGGCGCTCGCACCACCGCACGGCACGACGATGACGAGCACTGTAGCTCGTCATTAGTGTGCCTAAACACAACCATTAGGGCTAATTAACCTTTTAACTATTTAGTTAGTCCTAAGGCTTCGCTAATGAGTGGGACCGCTTCATTAGTTTAAATCAAAACGTTATTTTCCTAATGAGTCTCTGACATGTGGGCCCCACAGCTTAAGTGCATAGTGAAAACCCCTCGTGGACCCGTGCGCCGCGTGTCTAGACCGTCGGTCTATACACTGTGCTCGTGGACCCTTTCACTGACAAGTGGGCACTTGTCAGTTTAACCGAAAAATCAAATGGAAAATGGAAAATACGCTTTCAGTTGTAACAAGAATACGCTTTCCTTTTAGGAAGGTGTAAACTGCGTTAGAACAGACGCGAGAATACGTTTTCTCCATTAGAAAACATATTTTTCTTTTAATTTGGATTTATCAAACCGATTGAAATTGAAACCTTAATAACTTTTGCTACAAAACTCCAAATTGAATGAAATTTGTCTCTAAATTTGTCTAAAATCATAATCTACCTGATTATGCAAAAATATTTATTTTTGGTTACTGTTTATTTTGTTGAGTGTTATTTAATTCGTTTCCGACTCTTTTTAGACATTGATTATTCGGGTTATTTTTGCGATGATCAATCTACCATATCTCCAGAACACCAAGAGCAAGGCAAGCACCCCCTTTGATCATGTTGATCCCAGTATTTTAATTATTGTACTTCATTTTGCAAATCTTATTATGCATGCGTGTATTTCTTGTATGAAAATGTTATTATCGGGAAATTGGTAGTTGTAAATCCTACTTGTTGCATATGTCTCTTTGAAATATTGATCCCTTACTGTTGTAACCTTTGGAATACGGGTTAGACAACAGATAATGTCAAATGGGAATTTTTTAGTACGATTGTTGTACAAATGCAACTAGAGCGATAGAATTTCTGAAGATTGATTAAAGGACAATATGTTAATTTGTGAGTTTGGGATTATTTTGAAAAATGTCCAGAGGAGTTACCTCTATTAATTTATATAAAAATGTCATGAAAACTTTAGTCTCTAGACGCGGGCGAGTTATATTGTATTCTAAAAGAGTGGGGATTGTGACTCACTAGTAGATAGGGTGGAGATCTCGCCTGCAGTCGATTAAGGACCGAAGCCAGCAAATTCGGGAGTAAGACCTAATTGTACAACCAAATGTAGTATGGGATAGTCGTACCTAACTAAGTTATCAAAATCTTAGCCTTGCACGATAGTAGGCAAAAGTAGTGTGCGCATTGCCGAAAGACTGAAATACCGACACAACTGCGAATGCCTCACTTCGACGGGTTTCTATCCAGGTGAAGTGAGGGACTCACTCAACGGGTTTCTATCCCGGTGAGTAAGGCTCCTCATTCGATGTGTAATTTTATTATTATCTTCATTATTATTTTTATTTTCCCGACGGATGAGGATAATGATTCGCAGGGCTATTACAAGGTTAGGACTAGATAATGTAAAGGTTGCGTCATGAACTCTTCGGCAATGAGCAGCGATATAGAGATATTCCAGGCAACTGGGATACCGCGTACTATGGGTAAAGTTGCACACCTCTGCAGAGTGATAAACTATTCGAATAGCCGCACTCGCGGTCATGAGCATGCTTAGTGCGGCTGGTATGGCAGTAGCTTTGCTTTTCAAAACTGTTTTGTTACAAATGATCGGGGTAATGACATGGGGTTTCTCATTTGTTGAGTTAACTGCCATTTCTATGGCTGTGTTGCTATGTCTATAGCGGGCTGTCATTTCTATGACTATGTTGCTATGGCTATAGCAGGACAGCCATTTCTATGGGAAAACATAATTATATTTTTGCTTACAACCGATTAGGGCTGTGGGTGTTGTTGTTACTTGTTCAGTTACTTCACTTACTGTCCTGTATTTACTTTTTCATAAACTACTCTTTCAAATTCCGTTGCAAATTATTACTTATGAATATTGCAATTAAACCTGGCTTTGAGCAGAAGAAATTGTAGAGTAGAGCCATACATTTTAAAGCTTTGCATCTAATATGTTTTTGTGATACACTACAAGTCTTGCTGAGTACACAAGTACTCAATCTTGCTATTGTTGTTGGTTTAGAATTTGCAGATGAGCCGCTGCTAGATGCAAGTTCTTTGCACCTGGCACCGAGGGTTCAGTGACGGGTCTACTTAGGCCTTGTTTCCTTGTCGGTTGCCTACGGTATCGGATGGGCATGCCGCTAGATTTTTGCTACTATTACTATGTCTTCCGCTGCTATTTACTTTCTCTAATGACTGCTTTTATTTGGTCGGTCGGCCGTTGTTGTAATAACTGTTGTAATAGCTTAAGTAGAATATCCCTTTTTGTTTTGCTTTAGAATGTGATTGTATGGATATGATGCCAAACAATGTGAATGTGTGTGCTTGCCTTTAATCCTGAGACTAGCACTATATACACATAAGATCTTCGGGTATTCCACACCCGGGGGTACCACATATCTTTTAGTCAATTTTTTCGCCGTCTGTTCTGCTCTAAGATTCGTGCGATATCGGTTCTCATTTCGGGTTTGTTTTTTGTTGCTGTTGGCTGCAGTTCTCTGTTTCTGAATCCGATCCATTAACTTCTCAACCCATTTGGATAGAGATATTAAGTCTATTTCAAATTTTTATTCGTATTCATTAATACTCTCACCCCACTGTCTCCATTGTTTTGAGAGAGAAAGAGAGAGGTGGGGAGGAGAATACGAGGCAAGGAAAGAGAGGTCAAACCAAGGGGAGAATAAGAGGGAGGCGAGTGGCAGTGAGCATGCGGGAGCGGCGAGCGCACATGAGCGTTCTGCGGCGGGCGTGAGTGGCGAGCAGCGTCTGATGATCGCTTGTTGCGAGTGAGCGGTAGTGATTTTTGGTGGTTAGCAGCTCGACAGATTGCTATTGTATGCGACTGCATCTCCCGCGGGTTTTTTGGGTGCTACTGTTTTTTAGAGGTATGGTCTATTTTTTCCTAGCGATGTTGCCTACTAATTCGTGTGAATCCTTGATTTGTTTGTGGATTTTTCTCTCCCTTTCATGATTTAAGTAATGTTGCCTAGAGATTAGTTTTAATTTGGGATTCTAGGTTTTGTGAATCTGTTCCCATGCCTTGAGATCGTGGTGTTCCTCAGTGAATTCGTATGCAATTGCATAGATTTCATCTATGTAGGCAAGGCTATGAAATTGCTCTTCTTGCTTGGTTTTGGTTACTTGCACTTATCGAATGCTGATATGTAGAGCAGGGCGCAGGCTGCAGTTTTGTAATATGAATGTTGTGCTTCTGCATTTGTATGATAACGGGTGATTAATTGTACATGTTATACAGTTAATCAATGGAACTACTTGGCTATGAGAGACTAGTGAGTGAGATTAACTTTCATTAGTACTTTCTATGTCATGTTGTGTTTCTTCTGGTTCAGAGGAACAGCAACACATATGCTTGTTTGTCTATATTTGGCAGCTACGTGTGCACTGTTAGATATGATAGAATGTTCTTCAAAAAATGAGAGAAAATGCTTCCATTTTCTAGTAGATTGGCACCCATTTTTCGTGGCGATTGGCCTGGGAGGCACTAATCTAGCTTGTAGATAGATTACCCTCTGTTTGGTTTTGTGCATTGCATGTTGCCTGGTGATTCAGCTCATGAGAACTTGAACCAGGAAGACACAAATGAGGGTTATCAAGCTACGCTGAAACTAACATCTGATGTTTTTTCTAGGTCACTTAATGACAACAATCTCGATGGAAATCTGTCAGATGCTTTTGGTTCACTCACTGGACTTGTAAATATGTGAGATCCTCGTATTTGTATCTTTTTTCTTTGTACTTCTCCTTACTCTTCTTTTGTACTTGCCCGTAAGCCTCAGAGTATTCATTTTTTTTTCCTAGTTGGCTGGCAAGAGGTTAACTATTAACTGGTTATGACATCTGAGCTTTCATCACAGGGATATTTCTTCCAACAACTTCAGTGGTCCATTACCACCTTAACTGGGAAGCCTGCCATCACTGACTTCATTGTAACTTAGTAAATCTACATCAATTTTTTTGTCTTGAATCTGCCCCTTATATTTCACTTTTTTTCATTGTAACTTTGTAAGTCTACATCATAATTTTTTGAATTCATTTGTATTTAATTTGGATTTATTTTTGTTATGAGCATTTATTTGAAGGCACCGTATTTGTGTTAAATAGATTCAAACATCGCCGAAGACTTTGTCACTGCTTCGAGTCAAGACCAAGACCAAGACCAAGACCCATCCACATTTGAGCAAGGCATGTCAGACCCTCGGGCGTGGAATACCCAAAGATCTTATGTGTATACCATGCTAGTCCCAGAATTAAAGGCTAGTACACACATTCACAACTTTTGGCATCACATCCATACAATCACATACTAAAGTAAAGCAAAATGGAGTATTCTACTTAAGCTATTACAACAGTTATTACAACAACGGCCGACCGGCCAAATAAAAGCAGTCATCAAAGAAAAGTAAATAGCAACGGAAGACATAGTAATAGTAGCAAAAGTCCAGCGGCATGCCCATCCGATCCCGTAGGCAACCGACAAGGAACAAGGCCTAAGTAGACCCATCACCGAACCTTTCGGTGCCAGGTGCAAGGAACTCACCGTCTAGCGTCGGCTCAATGGCTTTTGAGACAAACAGTTTTAAAAGCAAAGCTACCGCCATACCAGCCGCACTAAGCATGCTCATGACCGCGAGCACGGCTATTCAAATAGTTTATCCCTCTGCATAGGTGTACAACTTTACCCATAGTACACAGTATTCCAGTTGCCTAGAATATCTCTATACTCACTGCCGAAGGTAAGCAACCTAGAGTTCGCGACGCGGTCTTTACATTATCGAGCCCTAACCTTGCACTAGCCCTGCAAATCATTATCCTTATCCATCGGGATAATAGTAATAATAATGAAGATAATAATAAAAGTGCACATCGAATGAGGAGCCTCACTCACCTGGATAGAAACCCACTGAGCAAGTCCCTCACTTTGCCCGGATGGAAACCCGTCGAAGTGAGGCATCCGCAGTTGTGTCGGTATGCCGGTCCTTCGGCAATGCGCACACTACTTCTGCCTACTGTCATGCAAGACTAAGATTTCTATAACTTAGTTAGCTACGGCTACCCCATCCTAGCACATACGGTTGTACGATTAGGTCTTAGTCCTAGATTTGCTGGCTTCAATCTTTAATTGACTACGGGCGAGAACTTCACCCTATCTACTAGTGAGTTACAATCCTCACTCTTTCATACTACAATATAACTCGCTCGTGTCTAAAAACTAAAGTTTTCATTTTGTTTTCATACAAAATAACAGGGGTATCTCCTCTGGACCGTTTTCCAAATAATCCCAAATTCTCAAATTATTATATTGTCTTTTTATCAATTTTTCAGAAAATCTATTGTTCTAGTGGCATTTGTGTGATAACCGCACTCAAAAATTCCCAAATGACATTACATATTGCCTAATCCATATCCTCAAGGCTACAACTGTAAGGAATCAATATTTCAAGGGGGCATATGTAGCAAGTAGGATTTACAACTACCTATTTTCCCAAACATAGCAATTTCATACAAACATACACGCATGCATAATAGGATTTGCAAAAACAAAGTATAATAATTAAAATACTGGAATCAACATGATCAACGGGGGTGCTTGCCTTGCCCCTGATGTTCTGGAGATATGGTAGATTGACCGTCGCAAAAATAAACCGAATAATCGACGTCTAAAAAGAGCCAGAAACAAATTAAATAACATTCAATAAATTAAACAGTAACCAAAAATAAATATGTTTACATATTCAGGTAGATTATGATTTTTGATGAATTTAGAGATAAATTTTATTCAATTTGGAGTTTTGTAGCAAAAGTTATTAAGGTTTTATTTTGGTTCAGCTGAGAAAATCAAAGCAAATTGAGAAATACGCTTCCAGTGGAGAAAGTGTAATCCCGCACGTTTCTAAAGAGGTTTATGCCTTTCCAAAAGGAAAACGTATTCTCCTCATAACTGAAGGCGTACTTTCTATTTTTTATTTGATTTTTTGGTTAAACTGACATGTGGGGTCCACTGTCAGTGAAAGGGTCCACAAGCACAGTGTATAGACCAACGGTCTATACACGTGGCGCATGGGTTCATAGGGTGGTTTCAATGTGCACTTAAGCCATGGGGCCCGCATGTCATAGACCCACTTAAGAAAACATTTGATTTAAGTTTTTCTTTTAAACTAATGACTCGGTCCCACACGTTAGTGATTCGTTAGAACTAACTAAACAATTTAAGATTTAATTAGCCCTAATGACAGGGATTAGGCATGGTGATGACGTGCTACAGTGCCATCATCGTTGAGCCGCGCGGTGGCGCAAGCGCCCGCGCGGCTCGTCGGCAATGCAGAGCTCGACGGCGCCAATGAGTGCCAAAAATGGAATCTATGCACTAATGCGCACCCAACGGCACTGACGGCGTGGCCTGAGGTGGCTCAACACGGTGGCGCACCGGCGAAGAGCGGAGGAGCCGCTACGGCAAAAGGTGACAACGCAAATGAGCATCGCTCTCGGCTAATGGGTGTGCGCACGAGCATCTACGTGCTACTTGGAGCATACCAGAAGGACACGGAGGGGTTGAGGTGGTCGGAGACGAGCTGTCAACGGTGAGCTGCGGCAGCGTGGTCGGTCGCGTGTGGAGAAGGAGCTTAGGTGATGGAGAAGGTCCAGCGAGGGTTGGAGAAGCTTCCTGGTGCTCAGGCGATGCTCCGGGTGCAGCCGATTGGTCTAGAGCACAGTGAATCCCTGGCGGGGCTTGAAGTGGCAGTTCCAGCCAGAGACGAGGAAGACGACACAATTCGGGGGCTCTTGTGAATCGAATGTCGAATTGAGTGAGGGGAACGAATACTAGTGCACTAGAACACAAAGTGACGTAATAGGAATGACTAGGAACCCTTCAGTTTGCTAGCAATGGAGGTGGTGGCACACGACCGTTTTAGGGTTTTCGCTCCCTGAGCTCTAGAGCTCGAATGAGTGAGGGAGGAGCGGAGTGAGTGAGCGCACGGTGTTGGAAAGGAGGAGACGAATCTCGAGGCGGGTTTTTATAGCTGGAGAGGGCGGAGATAGCCGGGGAGAGCTCAGGCACGTGCGGGCAACCGGTGGAGTTCCTCGACGTTGTACGAGCAGGGATGGGCTTCGACCAGGCAGGAGTGGGTGTGGAGGCGACCGGGGAGGTGACGCAGAGTTAAGGTAGGTGGTTGACCCTCGAAAACGGGTGGCGGTGAGGAGAAACCATGGGTTGGGAAGAGCTCTCGCATGCAGGCGTGCGCTAGCACGGTGAGGCGAGATGGACGACGATGCCTGTGGGTGGGACCCACAGGTCAGTGAGGCGAGAGAGAGATTAGTTTTAGGATTTTCTTTTTCTGTTGATTTAATCTCCTGATTTTATTTACTATTCAAATGATGTCAAAATTTAATGAAAATTTTTGTAAAGACTTCTAGGCTAAGTTAGTTTCTCTAGTAAATTGTTTAGATGTTAAAGCTTTCTATGAATTTCTACAAAATTCGTACAAGATGTTGTTCTTAAGCTTTTGTAATTATTTTTCTAAACAAGTTTCCATGTAAAAATTTTGATGAATGGTTCCTGGGATAATTAGCCCAGAACAATTCTCTCATATAAAAATTTTTCTTTGTTTTATCTATTTCCTTTTTAGCACCTATTTGGTTGTAGTTCAATTTTTGTTTTAAAATTCAAATACAAATTTTCAATATAGCATATTTCACATGCAAATGTTCAAAGAAAATTTTCTAATGCATTTATATTACATAATCCCAAAATTAGGATTTTGGGATGTTACAAGGTAAGTCCTTACCTTTGATCATATTAAACCTACTTTTCAAATGAAGTATTTATATTTAAACTATTACTTGCATGCTTATTAGTATTTATGAAATGTTATGTCAAATGTTGATACTTAGTTATGCCAAGTTTGCTTATTAGTATTGAATCCCCTCCTTGATTATTGATACCCCTCTACCTTGTCACCCTAAGGATATTTACTACATGAGTGGAATGCCCCATTGTTTAAATGAACATGACTATTGGTTGTGCTTAGATATTGCTTAGTACTTGAACATAAATAGACACAAACATTGCCATTACAAGAACCTGGATACTTTGAACAAGTAGGGTGGTGGCATGGGTTACCACTAGAAACAACAAAATATATTTATAAATGGTGGACACTTGGGCGAGTAGTTGGGTGAGATGGGTGCTTCATGCACACAGATGGTTGGTGGTTTGTTGTAACATCCCAACTGTATAAACAGGTTTGTTCAAGTATAATTATATGTGTAGAAATTAAAACTTTTCTCACATCTTGAAAACCCTAATCTCTCCTGTGATTCTAGTCCAAGAGTTGTGTAATCCAAAACACAAAGCTCTTGTTGACCAAAAGTCAAACTCCTTTTCCAATTATCTTAAATCTTGTGCCAAACATTTGGAAAATATTTTCCTTGGTCCTAAATCTGATGTGGGACCCTCTGAAAAATATCATGAGTTATAACACTTGTTGATAAATTTTGGAGGCAAAACAAATCCTTGAACAACCTTCATGAATTTCTGAGAAAAATGCATTGCATAATAACCTCTGGAAATTTTATGCAAGGTTAATCTGTGGTCAACAAGCTCCAGTTAAAATTTCATGAATTTTGGAGTTCATTTGCTATCTCAAATAATTACGCTAAGTTTCAAATTGTTAAAAACTAAATTTAAAAGCCTACTGCTTTGTTCCTTAGGCTAGCCATTTGTGCAAAGTGGTCCAGCCCAACCATGTCGCACCTCGTGAGACCTCCTCTCCACCTTGATCAGTCGCACCGTTGGATTTACATCCAACCGCCACGACCTCCTCATGACCAACACCGCAAAGACCTCCCACCTGTTCGGTCATAGCCCTTGGATTAAGATCCAACCGCTCTCGACCTCCCGAGTCAGTTAAATCACTTAGGCGTCCCACCTACATGAGGTCACTGACCATTGGATCAAAATCCATGGTCGCGACCTCCTCCTCTCAACCTAACTATCAGACCTCCCTTGTTGAACGCTGTTGAGGTCGTAGCCGTTGGATTCCGATCCAAAGGCCACGACCTCCGCTGCAAGTCAAGCGCTCCCAACCTCCCCCATCTTGTGTTGTGCACCGTTAGATTAGAATCTACGATCACGACCTCCTCCTTTCCTCGTGCGCATCCGACCTCCCCGTGCACGTGAGATCGTGGCCCTTAGATTTAAATCCAAAGGCCATGACCTCCCCCTCATGTTCTTAAGTTCATGTGCGGTTAAGACCTCACAGGAGGTCCGCACCGTTGGATTGAGATCCAATGCCTTGGACCTCCTAATCCTATTTTTCCCACGTGCGCATTCGCATTAAGGAAATCGTGAGGCCATGACCTCCCCATCCTAGATCGTGTGGATGGGACCTCCTCCCAGTCCTTTAAGCGTAACGGTTCAAAAATAGGATCCGGTGGCTAGAACCTCCCCGAAGGCTTAACCAACGGTCATAAGGACCTCCCCTGTTCTTCTCCTTCCTCGGTCACGCATGCGTGCTTCTGAGCAGAGAGTTAATGCACGCCTGCATCTGTGTACCTTATAACAACTCTTTCTTGACCGCATTAAATGCAAGTCGACTTTCCGCCTCTCGATCGCCTAGCTTTGTCACCATGTCAACTTTACATCTTGTCCAAGCCCTAGATCGACCCATGGGCCAAGCTCACCATGAGCTTAACCCGTGGTCTATGACCTCCTGTGCCCTAAGTATAAAACCTCCCCCACTGTTTCCTTGGCTTCCTTTGCACACTATTATCCCCTTGCTTGCACCCCTGTGCTTGTGAGCTCTAAACCACCGAAGCTCTCCTTGGCCGCCATTGCTGGAGCTTGAAGCTCCTCGGTGGACAAGGGTCCTCGAGTTTCTCCTCCTTTTCTCGGAGCTTCTTTTGTGCCTTTCCTCCGGGAGCAAGTCCTAACTTGATTAGTTTGGGCATTTTCAAAGGTGGACAAAGTGGAGCTTGGAGCTGAAGCTTTGGCGTGGAGCACCTTTCCTCCCCAAGACCGGTCCTTCCTTCCTCGACCTCCTCGGAACCTCGGGACCTCCTGTACTCCTCTGTTAGTCCCTTAGTTCTTGGCACCGCATGTATGTCTGTCTGCGGAGCTTTGTTTGAGCACACGCTGAATGTCGCGCTGAGCTTCATTTTGCATTTGGATTTTGGCCGTGCTTGCCTTCGTTGTCCTCTCGGCTCATGGCGTTCAAGGCCGTCGCCGCTGTTGAGAGGAGGTCCATTGGGTGCGCATGGTTATTGCGGACCCAACGGTACCATTGGATGTCGCCGGCGAGATCTGTATCGCCGGCGATGACCACATCTTTGAGCTCGGGTCTTTGTCGGACAAAAACGGCAGCGTCGTTGTCGTTTTTAGGACAAAGATTTGCCGAGTTTAATGCGTTCATCATTGCTCAAATCATTGTAATCTAGGGCGTGTCTTAAATGTATTTAATCCTCCTGTGTTGCGCATTTAAGATCTCCCGCGCGCGGACCTCCTCGTTGTCCCGGCGCAATAATCTTGTCGAACGCGGCGTGCGCGCAAGCACGTGGTCGGCTGGCTCGGGCCGCCTGGACCTCCTCCCAGAGATCTTGGCGTCAAGACCTCCCCTTGTGCGATCATGGCTGTCCGGACCTCCCGGAGGTCTGCGGCGATAGGACCTCCCGAGGTCATCTCGGCTGTTCATGACCTCCCGGGTAGATCTTGACCGTCAAGGTCCTCCCTCGACGATCTGGACCATCAAAGTCCTCCTTGGAACATCTCGAACCGTCCGGGACCTCCCTGTGAGGTCTGGCGATGTAGATCTTCCTCGGGGAGATCTTGATAGTTTAGATCTTCCTTTGGAAGATCTCAACCGTTGAGGACCTCCAGTGTGATCTGAGCCGCTTATGTCCTCCCATGTCCTTGTGGTTTTTAGAAATTCCTGGGAAGTCTTATTATAAGCTGAAATAAGGTATAACTTTAGAATTTCATATCTTTTTCGTTTTAAATCCAAAGGAGGTCATTCAAATTTTGTTGGTTCTGGCTTGACCTGGGCTCCAATCAAAAAAAATGGTTATGAGCCCAGTTCAGCTCCAGAACATGGTTTTGCAAATAGGTTTCAAAACTAGCTTTAAATGTGCACTCAAAATAGTGTTTAACTTGTAAAATACATAACTAATGCTCTGTAGATTAGTTTTGAGTGAATCCAACTTTGTTGTCTTCCTCTATTAGCGAACTTACTGTGAAAATTAGCTTTGATCTTGTTGCTGTTGTAGAAAAGAGTTCTTGTGCATTATAATTTTGTTCAAGTTCTTGTTTTTGAAAAATGGTAGAAAGTGCAATATAGCTCCAAATGAGATGAACTCAATTGTGTTATTCATCTCATGAGGTGCTGGTTTTGCTGTAAAAATTTCAGTGTCACCACTTTTCTAGAAAATGTTGCCTCATAATTAGATTAGTGAATAGTGCAGTTTGGTATTTTTAGGGCTGAGCAGAATTGTTTTGCTCATATCTTTTGCATTGAGAATCCAAATCCATTGGTTCTTGTTGCTAAATTCCCTAAAAATCACCCTCTTTCTTCTGTAGAAAATTCAGAGTGTTTGGAGTTCGTTTGCTGTGCTGTCTTTGTCGTTTTCGTCGTTCTTATCGATTGTTTTCGTCTTTCCGATTAGGTGTCGACGAGTACTTTGAACCCGTGAGCGATCCTCAGCAACAATTTGGCCAGCAACAGCAAGGCAAGCAGTTTGATCATTTCCATCATTGTCCCATTACTTTAAAGCTTAATATTTTGTTTCACTTATATGTATGCATGCTACTTTGTGTTAAAATATCGCTAGCAATCCTATAGTTGCATAATCTGTAGGAATTGTTTATCCTCTACTACCCATGAGCCTAGGTTATTTGCTGTGGTTTGAGCTCGTTGGATGAGCTCTTATCACTTAGTAGTTTACGTTAACATTGCTTAGCCATGCTTAGTTATCGGTAGTAATGGGCGATCATCGGCTTAGTCGATGGTCTTGATCACTCAAAACTGATTATTACTCCTATATGTCCAGCACTTGTGCTTTGATTAATTGTAAAATCAAAAACTGAAAATAAAAGATTGATTTAGACTTGGGCATATTGGATGGATGGTGTGGTTTTTGGATGTGGTGGTATGCCCGAGTCAACAAGGACCGAATTCTTGCGCCATTGATCCAAGCAATTATGCGTGCTAACCACACGAGGGGATATGGGACCTCTCTTGACTAAGTACTTTAGGCGGTGCTAATTGGGGTCGCTTTCGGTTGGTGTGTTTTAAAGATAAAATGTGTGTGTGTGTGGTGTGGGAATGGAGCAATGGCGGACCGGTTAGGCTGTCCATTGGGTCCTTATCCCGTGGGTTGTCTTGGTCAAAATTAGCATCGTCCATTGGAAATGTCTCAGAGGACTTAGCGTGCAAGCACACCAAAGGTAGTGTGCTTAAAGGAAAGGTGGTCGACGTGTGGGTACATTGGTACACCCTGCAGGTTAAAACTATTGAATAGCCTCGCCCTAGGTTATGGACACGCTTGGTTATTTCCCGTAAGAATTAGACTACAACCTTTAATTAAAACTTGACATGGTTGGTATGAACGGGGAGTTCATGCTATTGTTGTGGTGACTATTGGGTTAGTCACTTCCAGGATGGTTGTTGTCATCTACTTATTGTTATTATCGTTGTTAAACTTGGTATTTGAATGTTAAAAACAGATTTGATAACTTGCCTTTAAATGTATTACCTTATTGCAAATAAATGTTGCTTTATGCTAAATGAGACATACAACCTCCACTTACATAAAGCTTGCATGTAGCATATGTTATAGGCCTGTTATCTTACGTAAGTCTTATGGAGTACTTTATGTACTCATCTACCCGTGGTTGTGGCATTTTGTGGCTTTTGTTGCAGAGGAAGGAGGTGAGCTCCAAGAGCCTCACTTTTGTGCCATGTGTTGCGGCTTCTTGACGACTAGCTTGGCGGTCGGTCAGATGCCTAGGGGTTAAGGCACACCGATTGGCTTTGTGTTATAGCCATCTTTATGGCACTTTTGCTTCATTGTTATCTTAGTAGTACTTGTTGTTATTTGGCGAAGGCCCTCTTTGTAATAACCTATCCTTTTTAATTTAACTTCGGTTTGTTGCTTATGTACTATGTGTTGTATGGAATTGATACATTCTTTTGTTGTGAGGTATGTATCTGCATTCGGGAGTATACATCTCTCGAGACTGGGTTTATTTGGTTGATAATACTAGGGTCAATTGGATGACTAAGTATTATGAGCTTAATAAATCCGGGTGCTCACATTTGTCTCGCCTGAGTCAATTAAGGTTTGAATCATGTGTTCTCTTCTAAACTACTAAGTCATGCAACCACATGTCTAGTATGGGATAGACTTGGCTGAATAATTTACCGAGTCATTATACTATATTTTGCCAAATTCTGGGCAGTCTAAGTTGGGCCATTGGACCTAGGCTGGAGGGGGAATATCTCTATGTACACACCCTTGTGTTGTGGTGATACTAAGTCGGGATACGTACTCTCCCAATAGTAGTTTCTTAGGAGTTAATGTTGTTCAAACACCCGAAGATGGATCCATTGGATAGTGTAGCATTATGGCGAATTTTTGTAAAGGATTTGTTATGATTGTCTTCGTCGCAGGCCTATGGTAATGTATCATGGCCGATATATGAATTGGTCATATCTTGTGGTTAAAGTTGTACAACCTCTACAGAGTGTGTCTTAAAAACCTATTCGAATAGTCGTGCCCCTAGACACGAGCATTGTGAGGAAGTTACACTGGTTAGTTTTACTAACTTAAAATTGTAAGCTAAAACTTGCTAGGAAATCTTGGTGATTCTAAAGTTACGATGTGCTGGGTTTAAGCACGGTCATTGTGGCAGGACATGCTAGATGGAAGCATGGTCTCTATGGTTTGCGACATACGGGATGGAAGCATGGTCGCTGATGTCGGGACATGCTAGATGGAAGCATGGTCTCTGTGATTTGCGACGTGCTGGACTTAACCACGGTCACCTGTAATTGGAGATAGTGTGGTTGAATTTGCGACATGCTAGATTTAAGCATGGTCACCGGGAACATGATCATGTGGGTAAACATGGTAGAAACAACGATTGATCATACAAATTAATATTTGGTTTTAATGTGAAAACATGCTAAGTCATAGATTTGGAAAATAACTATAGAATCGAGAAAACTGGTTTTGTGCTAAAAGAAACCTACAACCCTCCCTTGGAAGCCCTGCATCTATACACTTGCATTTTGTGGTAAGGGCTTGTTGAGTACTTTTTGTACTCATAGTTGCACAAACATGTGGATTCAGACTATGGAGCTGAAGTATGGATATTTCTATACATCCGGCTATGGAGATTTGATGACGGTGTGTGAGACCCCGACGTTTATTAGGCTCATAATACTTAGTCATCCAATTGACCCTAGTATTATCAACCAAATAAACCCGGTCTCGAGAGATGTATACTCCCCAAGATGCAGTATACATACCTCACACCAAAAGAATGTATCAATTCCATACAACACATAGAACATAAGCAACAAACCGAAGTTAATATTAATAAGGAAAAGCTATTACAAAAGAGGGCCCTTAGGCCAAATAGCAACAATTCTACAAAGATAACAATGAAGCAAAAGTGCCATAAAGATGGCTATAACACAAAGCCAATCGGTGTGCCTAAACCCTAGGCATCCGAGGACCGCCAAGCTAGTCGTCAAGAAAGCGCAACACGTAGCACAAAAGAGAGGCTCTTGGAGCTCTCTTTCTTCCTCTGCAACAAAAGCCACAAAATTGCCACAACCACGGCGCGATGAGTACATAAAGTACTCCGCAAGACTTACGTGTGAGATAACAGAACTATAAATAGCTACATGCAAGCTTTATTTAAGTGGATGAGGCTTTGGACTCATTTTAGCATAAAGCAACATTTATTTGCAATAATATAGTAGATTGAAAGCAATTTTGACAAAGCATTTTTAATTGTTGAAGTAACAACGAGATAATAACATAATAACAACAACAAGAACAATTCTGGAAGTGACTAACCCAAGTCACCACAACAATAGCATGAACTCCCCGTTCATACCAACCATGTCAAGTTTTAATTAAAGGTTGTAGTCTAGTCTTGAACGACCTTACCAAGCATGTCCATAACCTAGGGCGAGGCTATTGAATAGTTTTATCCTGCAGGTGTACCACTGTACCCACATGTCGACCGCCTTTCCTTTAGGCACACTACCTTTGGTATGCTTAAGACGCAGCTGAGTCCTACGAGACATTTCCAATGGACAATGCTAATTCGAGTCGCACAACCCACGGGAGAAGGAGACATCACACAACCTTCCGGAAGCTAATGCTCCCTCCCACATCACACACACATTTTATCTTTAAAACACACCAACCGAGCGACCCCAATTAACACCGCCCAAAGTACTTAGTCAAGAGGGTTCCATATGCCCTCGTGTGGTTAGTACATAAAATCGCTTGGCTTAGTGACCCAAGTACTCGGTCCTTAGGGACCCAGGCATACCACCACATCCAAAAACCACGCCATCCATCCAATATGCCCAAGTCTAAATCAATCTTTTATTTTCAGTTTTTGATTTTACAAATTAATCAAAGCACAAGTGCTGGACATATAGGAGTAATAATCAGTTTTGAGTGATCAAGACCATCGACTAAGTCGATGATCGCCCATTCTACCGATTACTAAGCATGTCTAAGCAATTTAATCGAAACTACTAAGTGATAAGAGCTCATCCAACGAGCTCAAACCACAGCAAATAACCTAGGCTCATGGTAGTAGAGGATAAACAATTCCTACAGATTATGCAACTATAGGCTTGCTAGCGACATTTAACACAAAGTAGCATGCATACATAGAAGTAAAACGATATATTAAGCTTTAAAGTAATGGGACAATGATGGAAATGATCAAACTGCTTGCCTCGCTGTTGCTGGTCAATTTGTTGCGGAGGGTCACTCTCGGGATCACCACAAATGTCAAAGCCTAACGGAAAAGCGAGAAAGAACCGATAAGAACGACGAAACACAACAAAGACAGCACAACAAACGAACTCCAAATACTCTGAAATTTCTACAGCAGCAAGACAATGATTTATCATGAATTTAGCAATAAGAACCAATTGATTTGGATTCTTAATGCAAAAGATATGATGAAATCAATTCTGCTCAGCCTAAAAAAATACCAAACTGCACTATTCACTAATTTAATTATGAGGCAACATTTTCTAGAACAGAGGTGAAGCTGAAATTTTTACTGTAAAACCAGCACCTCATGAGATGAATAACACAATTGAGTTCACCTCATTTGGAGCTATATTGCACTTTCTATAATCTTTCAAAAACAAGAACTTGAACAAAATTATAATGCACAAGTCCTCATTTTCCTAACAGCAACATGCTCAAAACTAATTTTCACAGTGAGTTCATTAATAGAGAAACCAACAAAGTTGGTCTCACCCAAAAATAATCTATAGAGCATTAGTTATGTATTTTACAAGTTAAACATAAATTTTGAGTGTATATTTTAAAGATGGTTTTAAAATCTAATGGCAAACTGTGCTCTGGAGCTGAACTCAACTTACAATCATTTTTGGATTAAAGTCAAGTTCAAGACAGAGCTAACACAATTTGAATGACCTCATTTGGAATTAAAATAAAAAGATATGAAATTCTAAAGTCTATACCTTATTTCAGTCTATAACTAAGACTTCTTTGGAATTTCTAAAACTCACAAGGGTATGGGAGGGCGTGAGCCACAGATCTCAGATCCAGCGGCTCAAGACCTCCCAGAGAACATCACCTGCACACGCCAAGACGTGAAGGTCCAGAGGTCTGGACCTCTTAGCAACTCACATGCGCGAGGTGAGGGGAGGTCGTGGCCGTAGATGGGAGATCCAACGGACCACAACACGAAAGGAGGTCAGGAACAGGCCAGATCTAAAGGGAGGTCCTCAGCGGTTGAGATCTTCCAAAGGAAGGTCCAAACTATCAAGATCTCCCCGAGGAAAATCTACATCGTCGAGGACCTCACGGGGAGGTCTGGGACGGTCCAGATGTTCCAAGGAGGTCCTCGATGGTTCAGATCGTCGAGGGAGGACCTTGACGGTCAAGATCTACCCGGGAGGTCATGAACAGCCGAGATAACCTAAGGGAGGTCCTAAGGAGGTCCTCAACGCCACTGCACCTCCGTGGAGGTCAGGCGGCCACGATTTCGCAAGGGAGGTCTTGGGCGCCGAGATCTCCTCGGAGGAGGTGCTCGGCGCCCGCACCAGCGCTTTAACTTCGCGACGCAGCTTGGACATGAATAAATGCGCTTTGGACATCAAGGAGGTCCGCTACCGGAGGTTTTAAATCGCACAAGAGACGGGTTTAATGGCATTTATCGCTAACCCCATGATTGCAATGATTGGGCATTTAAAGCGGTGAATTTATGTCCTAAAACGACAATGACACGCTCGGACGTCCGACAAAATCGGCGCAAGAAGATGTGGTCATCGCCGGCGATGTAGACCTCATGGCGAGATCAATGGTACCGCGGTCCGCAATAACCATGCGCACTCCAAAGGACCTCCTCTCAACGGCGACAGCGACGGTTTTGAACGCCGCGAGCCGAGAGGACAACGAAGGCAGATACTGCCAAACGACAAAATGCAAAAAGGGAGCTCATGCGACATTCAAGCCGGTGCCAAAACTTAAGCTCCGCAACATGCATTCAGCGGGTGCCGACAACTAAAGGACTAACAGGAGGTACCGGAGGTCCTAAGGTCTTTGGGAGGTCGTGGAGGTGATGACCGGAGTTGGGAAGACAATGAAGCTTGCCGCTCACGGCACCGCTCAAGCTCGGCTTTGTCCACCTCTGAAAAATGCCCAAACAAAATAAGTTAGGGTTATTCCAGGAGGTTTGGGGAGCACAAAGTGAGCAAGGGTTGAAGAAGGAGCCACTTGGAACCCTTGAGTCACCGAGGAGTTCAAGGACTTCAACAATGGCAGCCACTAGAGAGGAGGTGAGTGAGGGAGGAGCTCACCAAACATCGGTATGACCGGCTCCAAGTGTGTAAAGGAAGCCAACGGGGAGCTCAGTGGACACTTATAGCCTGAGGTGAAGGTTATGAGTGGGGCTAAGCTCCATGGTGAGCTTAGCCCACGGGTTGGTCCATGGGGTGGACATGACATAAAGTTGACAACTGGCGGTCTGCGTGGACATGAGAGGCGGAAGGTCGACCAAAGATTAAATCTTGGTCACAGAGAGTGTTAAAGGTGCCTGAGGCTGGCGCGTGACACTCCACCGCTCGAGCACGCATGCGCGCCAGAGGAAGGAGAAGAACAGGAGGTCCTTATGACCGTTGGATAAGACACGGGAGGTCCTAACCATCGGATCTCATTTTGAACCGTTATGCTTTAAGTGGCTAGGTGGAGGTCCCACCACACGATCAAGGATGGGAGGTCGTGGGCCTCCGATTTCTTAATCGAGAAAACGACGTGGGGAAAAGGGACAGAGGTCCAGCGTTGGATCTCCATCCAGCGGTGTGGACCTCCGGTGAGGACTTAACTGCACGCGATCAAAAGGACATGAGGGGAGGTCATGGCCTTTGGATTTAAATCAAGGGCACACAATGACCGGGAGGTGCGATATGATGCATAACAGCAAGGGAGGTCGGGACCGTTAGATTTAGATCTAAGGGTTCGATCAAAAGAGGTGGAGGTCTGAGCTCGCGCAACGCACAAGGGAGGTCGGGGCCTTTAGATTTAGATCTAAGGGCTACGATCTCACGTCTTGTTGGGAGGTCAGTGCGCATGAGACAAAGGAGGTCGTGACCGTAGATTTTAATCTAACGGTGCACAACAAAAGATGGGGAGGTTGTGAGTGCTTGATAGCACGGGTAGGTCGTGAGTGTTGGATCGATCCAACGGCCACGACCTTGGTTAGGTGGGAGGTTTGCTTAGTTTAGGTGAGAGGGAGGTCGGGGCCATGGATCTTGGATCCAAGGGCTATGACCTCACGCAGTGGGAGGACCGACCGAGTATGTTGAGGAGGAGGTCGTGGGTGTTGGATTTGATCCAACGGCCACGACCTCAACAAATGGGATGACCTCGCTGCGATGGTTTAACAACTCGAGGAGGTCTTTGAAGTTTAACACTGGGGAGGTCATGACCGTGGATCATCGATCCAACGGCAATGACCTCATGAGGTGGGAGGTCTTTGCGGTGTTGACGCGGAGGAGGTCGTGGGTGTTGGATGTAAATCCAACAGGTGCGATTTGATCAAGGTGGAGATGAGGTCTGTGAGGTGCAGACATGGTTGGGCTGGACCAACTTTGAACATAGCTAGCCCAAGGAAGCAAAGTGTAGGCTTTTAAATTTAGTTTTTAACAACTGAAACTTAGCAGAATTATTTGAGATAGCAAATGAACTCCAAATTTGATGAAATTTTAACTGGAGCTTGCTGACAATGAGATCAACCTTGCATAAAATTTCCAGAGGTTATTATGCAATGCATTTTTCTCAGGAAATTCATGAAGGTTGTTTAAAGGATTGTTTTGCCTCCAAAAATTACCAACAAGTGTTATAACTCCCGATATTTTTCAGAGAGGGTCCCATATCAGTTTTGGGACCAAGGAAAATATATTCCAAATGTTTGGCACAAGATTTAAGATAATTGGAAAAGGAATTTGACTTTTGGTCAACAAGAGCTTTGTGTTTTGGATTACACAACTCTTGGACAAGAATTACATAAGATTTTAGGGTTTTTCAAGATGTGAGAAAAAGTTTTAATTTCTACACATATAATTATACTTGATTAACCCTAATTATACATTTGGGATGTTACAAAATCTCTCCCCTTACAAAAATCTCGCCCCGAGATTTGGCTCACTCGATAAAGAAAGATGGATAGTCCGCCTTGTGACGCGATCTTCTCTTTCCCAAGTAGCCTCATCCTCGTAATGGTTTGACCACTGAACTTTAAGGAACTTGATGGTCTTATTCCTTGTCCTTCGTTCGGACTCATCGAGTCTGTGAGCAGGTGCTCGCGATAGGTCAAATCTTCCTGGACATCGAGGGTTTTCAACGGGGCTTCCTCAGTTGGAACACGGAGGCACTTCTTAAGCTGGGACACATGAAAAATATCATGTACCCCCTCAAGTGCAGCTGGCAACTCCAACTTATAGGCAACAGCTCCCTTCTTCTCGATAACGCGGTAGGGACCGACATATCGAGGAGCCAACTTGCCCTTGACGCCGAAACGTTGATGGCCCTTCAAAGGAGAGACTTTGAGATAAACAAAGTCATTAGGCTCAAAACGTAACTCACGTCGACGGCGATCCGCATAGCTCTTTTGCTTGGATTGAGCTGTGCGCAAACGCTCACGAATAAGCTGGACTTGGCGCTCGGCCTCATTGATTGAGTCCGGGCCAAAGAGAGGTCTCTCACCGGTCTCTGACCAGTTCAACGGGGTTCTACACTTTCTCCCATATAAGGCCTCAAAAGGTGCCATGCCGAGACTGGCCTGAAAGCTGTTGTTATAAGAAAACTCGGCGAATGGTAAGCATTTCTCCCAATGCTTCCCATAGGAAAGGACACAAGCACGAAACATGTCTTCCAAAACTTGGTTGACCCTCTCGGTCTGACCATCAGTTTGGGGGTGATATACCGTGCTGAAAGCAAGACGAGTGCCCATGGCCTCTTGCAAGCTATGCCAAAAACGAGACGTGAAAAGGGATCCACGATCCGACACGATCGTCTTCGGCACACCGTGCAAACTCACGATGCGGGCGATATAGAGCTCCGCCAAAAGACCTACCCGAAGTTCAGTCTTGACGGGAAGGAAATGTGCCACCTTAGTCAATCGATCGATGACGACCCAAATGGCATCATTCTTCTTGAGGGACGGGTAGACCGGTGATAAAATCCATTCCGATCGAATCCCACTTCCACTCAGGAATTGGCAAAGGCTGAAGCAGTCCAGCAGGACGCTGATGCTCGGCCTTGACACGACGACACACGTCGCACTCGGCAACGAACTTCGCGATCTCCCTCTTCATTCGGGTCCACCAAAATCTCTGGCGGAGATCTTGATACATCTTTGTGGCCCCGGGATGAATGGATAAAGGCGAATCATGGGCTTCGCGGAGGATTAAATTCCGCAACTCCATGTCCTTTGGAACCACAAGGCGTTGCCCGAACCTCACAACACCATGCTCATCCTCAGAAAAGCACTTGGTCGTTCCGTTCTTGACATTTGCCTTAATGTGGCTCACTCCCAAATCCGACTGCTGAGCGGACTTGATCCGATCCACCAAGGTTGGTTGCACAACCAAGGCAGCGAGAGAACCACGCTCAACTAAACCCAAGTTGAGACGCTGAAACTCTTCCAGAAGAGCGGGCTGAAGCTCCCTGGACAACAAGGCATGGCAATGCGCTTTGCGACTAAGCGCATCGGCAACGACATTAGCCTTGCCCGGATGGTAGTGTATACCCATGTCATAATCCTTGATCAACTCCAACCATCTCCTTTGCCTGAGGTTCAGGTCAGGCTGTGTGAACAAGTATTTTAAGCTTTTGTGATCCGAATACACTTCACAACGATTACCGATTAGGTAATGTCGCCAGATCTTAAGTGCATGAATCACAGCAGCTAACTCCAAATCATGAGTAGGGTAGTTGAGTTCATGAGGTCTCAATTGCCTTGATGCATAGGCCACTACCTTGCCTTCTTGCATAAGGACACAACCGAGGCCTCGACGAGAAGCATCGCAAAAGATATCGAAGCTTCGATGGATATCGGGAAGAACAAGAACGGAGCGGTGGTCAAACGCTTTTGAGTATTTGGAAACTTTCCTCACACCCAGCGGACCACACGAACTTCTTGTCCTTCTTGAGCAACTCCGTCATCGGCCAGCGATCTTGGAGAAGTTCTCGATAAAGCGGCGATAATATCCCGCTAAACCGAGAAAACTCCGTACATCGGTGACCAAACAGTGACTCCATGAAAGAACATCGCTGACCTTGTTAGGGTCAACGGCTCGCCTCGCTTTGAAAGAACGTGGCCTAAGAAAGACACTTCCTTCAACCGAATGCACACTTGTGAACTTGGCGTCTGGTTGGTGCTCACGTAGCTTGCCTAACACAAGCTTCAGATGCTCTCGTGTTCCTCATCGTTCTTGGAGTAGATAAGAATATCATCGATGAAGACCACGACAAACTTATCTAAAAACTCCATGAATACCGAATTCATGAGATTCATGAACAAGGCAGAGCATTGGTTAAGCCAAATGACATGACGATTAGGTACTCATACAAGCCGAAGCGAGTAGAGAACGCCGTCTTTGGAATATCCTCGGGCGAATCGAACTCGATGATATCCACTCTCAAATCAATCTTGGAGAAAACTCGAGCTCCGACCAATTGATCGAAGAGATCGTCGATGCGGGCAATGGATACTTGTTCTTCATCGTCACTTCATTAAGTAGAGCGATAATCGACGACATCGCATAAAGTCAAATCCTTCTTCTTTACGAAGATTTTGGACAACCCCAAGGAGATGAGCTAGGCGAATGAAACCCTTCTCTTGCAGCTCGCTTAACTGCTTCTTCAATTCCACCAACTCGTTCGGTGGCATCCGATAAGGCCTCTTTGAGATAGGGGCGGTACCGAGAGCCAACTCAATGACAAACTCGAGGTCTCGAACGGGTGGCATTCCCGGAAGATCTGCGGGAAAGACATCAACAAAGTCACAAACTGTTGGGACTTCGCTAATATCCAGAGCGGGCTTCGCTTCAAGCGCGAAGAGATGCGGATCTAGCAGCTTTGGCGAAAAGCTTAACCTTTCACGGGAGGACTAGATAGAGATGAGCTTCTGGCGCAATCGATTTGCCCCATGTCTTTGGGACAACCAATCCATGCCAAGAATCACATCAAGACTCGCTGAATGGAGAATGATAAGGTTTGCTAAGAAACCTCGCCGATCTCGATGGGGACATCCCTACACTCGATTCAGCTCTCAACTCCGAACCAGAGAGCGAATGAGTAGCGGACCGACAATGGAGAGAAAAGAAGCTCTCCGACAGCTGACAAAAGACTCGAAACAAAGGAATGAGATGCTCTGAATCAAACAAAACGATGGCGGGATGAGAGTTAACGAAAGTGTACCTAGCACGGCGCCGGGTGCCTCTGAGCCTCCTCTGCGGTGATGGCGTTGACGCGACCACTACCCACGCCTTTGGGTAGCGGGACGATCTTACGGTCTGCCGCACCACCTCTGGCCGCGTCCTCCATTAGGGGCGGTCGCTCTGCCTTCTTAGGGCATTGGTTCGCATAATGCCCCTTCGATTGCATGAGAAACATGTGACCGGCGGCCGGGTTGCGGGGCGCTCTCACGACTTCGCAGTGTGCGTGGTGAGACACGGACTGCGGCGAACGAAACGAGGCAGGAGGTGACCTCGGGGCGCCAAGAGTGAGACTGGTACTTCGAGGCGCCGGCGGGGACGGAGGAACTCGCCTGGATGACTTATGGGCCTCCCACTTGTGCTTATGGAGTCCATAAGCTCTCGAGCCGCATGCTCAACGACGATGGCCTTGTCGACCAAGGTCTGAAAATCGTGAAGTCGACAATGGATAGCTTGTCCTTCAGCTCCTCAGACAAGCCACGCCTGAACTTGGCCTGCTTAGCCATATCAGTGGCCACATCCTCAGGAGCATAACGAGCTAGATGGTTGAACTCGTAGACATACTCCATGACTGAGCTACGCCCTTGCTTGAGCGCAAGAAACTCCTGCTTCTTGATCTCCATCAAGCCGGCAGGGATATGAGCCCGACGGAAGGCAGTACGAAACTCCTCCCAAGAAACGGTGTGGTCTGCGGGCTGCATGGCGAGAAAGCTCTCCCACCATGACAAAGCTGCACCCTCCAGCTGGTGCGACGCGAACAGCGCCTTCTCGTGCTCCTGGCACTGCGCGATGCGAAGCTTACGCTCCACAAGACGAAGCCAATCGTCCGCATCCAAAGGGTCCTCAGACCGGGAAAAGGTAGGGGGCTGAGTACGAAGAAACTCCGCGAGTCCTCCACGCGGCTGATGGGCATTCCACGCCCGGATCACGAAGCTCCGGTAAGTCTTTGTGGTGTTGCGTGCGATGGCGTCGAGAGAACTCTCCGGTCATCCGCGGTTGCGCTCGATCCAAGAAGAACCTCGGCCATGGTCGGAGGAGGAGGAAGCTCCTCGTCCGGACCAGCTGACTGGCCTTGGCCGCTATGAGTGCGTCCGGCCATCCTGTTACAAGGAACTTTTGGTTAGCAACTAGACCCGAAAACAAAGCCTTAAAGAAAGCAAAAGCGATCGACTAGGGGAATGGAATATCACCCCAAACGAAAGCCAAAATCAGCGGTTATTTAAACTTTAAAAAGCTTCTAAAAGACTCCAAAAACAGCCAAGAAACACCAAAAGCAAGGCTCAACTTCTCAACTCAACTAACCCGTATTGAATGAACGAGTAATTGATCGAGAAGATTAAAAATCAGATTGTAGGGTGAGAGTTAATGCTACTAAAGAGCAAGGTTAAATCAGCGAAATAAGTGTTAGATACTTAGCTAACTAGTATCACATCTTATCCTTTCATTCCCACAAGTTTTAGTTGATTAACCTCTCATTATCTATCCTAATTAGACACCTTTGAGACTGCTGTCCGGAAATTTGATGCTTGCTGTCCAGATTTCGCATCCAAGCTCCTTGTCGAATCACCGACTCGAACTTCAAAACCTTGTAGTGGGCAGCTCACACTTCAATTTGCCAATCTCATTGGTTCTCCCAAAACCAGTGTTAATCGATAACATCTATTTTGTAGAAGGAAGAGAGAAAACAACTTTTAAAACTCAATTTAGAGTGGGATGAGAAGAGAAAGCTAAGATAGGTAAGGAATAAAATCCGAGAATTTCCTAAGCTTTCAAAACTCATTTGATGCTTTGAAAATAGGTTTTCAAAATATCCTAAGGACGACCAAGCTTGCGTCACTACGGTCATAACGGCTCTGATACCAACTTTTGTGAGACCCCGACGTTTATTAGGCTCATAATACTTAGTCATCCAATTGACCCTAGTATTATCAACCAAATAAACCCGGTCTCGAGAGATGTATACTCCCCAGGATGCAGTATACATACCTCACACCAAAAGAATGTATCAATTCCATACAACACATAGAACATAAGCAACAAACCGAAGTTAATATTAATAAGGAAAAGCTATTACAAAAGAGGGCCCTTAGGCCAAATAGCAACAATTCTACAAAGATAACAATGAAGCAAAAGTGCCATAAAGATGGCTATAACACAAAGCCAATCGATGTGCCTTAACCCTAGGCATCGTGGGACCGCCAAGCTAGCTAGTCGTCAAGAAAGCGCAACACGTAGCACAAAAGAGAGGCTCTTGGAGCTCTCCTTCTTCCTCTGCAACAAAAGCCACAAAAATTGCCACAACCACGGGCAGATGAGTACATAAAGTACTCCGCAAGACTTACGTGTGAGATAACAGAACTATAAATAGCTACATGCAAGCTTTATTTAAGTGGATGAGGCTTTGGACTCATTTTAGCATAAAGCAACATTTATTTGCAATAATATAGTAGATTGAAAGCAATTTGACAAAGCATTTTTAATTGTTGAAGTAACAACGAGATAATAACATAATAACAACAACAAGAACAATTCTGGAAGTGACTAACCCAAGTCACCACAACAATAGCATGAACTCCCCGTTCATACCAACCATGTCAATTTTTAATTAAAGGTTGTAGTCTAGTCTTGAACGACCTTACCAAGCATGTCCATAACCTAGGGCGAGGCTATTGAATAGTTTTATCCTGCGGGTGTACCACTTGTACCACACGCCGACCGCCTTTCCTTTAGGCACACTACCTTTGGTATGCCTGCACGGCTAAGTCCTCTGAGACATTTCCAATGGACAATGCTAATTCGAGTCGCACAACCCACGGGAGAAGGAGACATCACACAACCTTCCGGAAGCTAATGCTCCCTCCCACATCACACACACATTTTATCTTTAAAACACACCAACCGAAAGCGACCCCAATTAACACCGCCCAAAGTACTTAGTCAAGAGGGGTTCCATATGCCCCTCGTGTGGTTAGTACGCGAAATCGCTTGGCTTAGTGACCCAAGTACTCGGTCCTTAGGGACCCATGCATACCACCACATCCAAAAACCACGCCATCCATCCAATATGCCCAAGTCTAAATCAATCTTTTATTTTCAGTTTTTGATTTTACAAATTAATCAAAGCACAAGTGCTGGACATATAGGAGTAATAATCAGTTTTGAGTGATCAAGACCATCGACTAAGTCGATGATCGCCCATTCTACCGATACTAAGCATGTCTAAGCAATTTAATCGAAACTACTAAGTGATAAGAGCTCATCCAACGAGCTCAAACCACAGCAAATAACCTAGGCTCATGGTAGTAGAGGATAAACAATTCCTACAGATTATGCAACTATAGGCTTGCTAGCGACATTTAACACAAAGTAGCATGCATACATAGAAGTAAAACGATATATTAAGCTTTAAAGTAATGGGACAATGATGGAAATGATCAAACTGCTTGCCTCGCTGTTTCTGGTCAATTTGTTGCGGAGGGTCACTCTCGGGATCACCACAAATGTCGGCCTCAACGGAAAAGCGAGAAAGAACCGATAAAACGACGAAACACAACAAAGACAGCACAACAAACGAACTCCAAATACTCTGAAATTTCTACAGCAGCAAGACAATGATTTATCATGAATTTAGCAACAAGAACCAATTGATTTGGATTCTTAATGCAAAAGATATGATGAAATCAATTCTGCTCAGCCTAAAAAAATACCAAACTGCACTATTCACTAATTTAATTATGAGGCAACATTTTCTAGAACAGAGGTGAAGCTGAAATTTTTACTATAAAACCAGCACCTCATGAGATGAATAACACAATTGAGTTCACCTCATTTGGAGCTATATTGCACTTTCTATAATCTTTCAAAAACAAGAACTTGAACAAAATTATAATGCACAAGTCCTCATTTTCCTAACAGCAACATGCTCAAAACTAATTTTCACAGTGAGTTCATTAATAGAGGAAACCAACAAAGTTGGTCTCACCCAAAAATAATCTATAGAGCATTAGTTATGTATTTTACAAGTTAAACATAAATTTTGAGTGTATATTTTAAAGATGGTTTTAAAATCTAATGGCAAACTGTGCTCTGGAGCTGAACTCAACTTACAATCATTTTTGGATTAAAGTCAAGTTCAAGACAGAGCTAACACAATTTGAATGACCTCATTTGGAATTAAAATAAAAAAGATACGAAATTCTAAAGTCTATACCTTATTTCAGTCTATAACTAAGACTTCACTGGAATTTCTAAAACTCACAAGGGTATGGGAGGACGTGAGCCACAGATCTCAGATCCAACGGCTCAAGACCTCCCAGGAGAACATCACACACGCGCACGTGAAGGTCCAGAGGTCCTGGACCTCTTAGCAACTCACATGCGCGAGGTGAGGGGGAGGTCGTGGCCGTAGATGGGAGATCCAACGGACCACAACACAGAAAGGAGGTCCGGAACGGACCAGATCTAAAGGGAGGTCCTCAACGGTTGAGATCTTCCAAAGGAAGGTCCAAACTATCAAGATCTCCCCGAGGAAAATCTACATCGTCGGGACCTCACAGGGAGGTCTGGGACGGTCCAGATGTTCAAGGAGGTCCTCGATGGTTCAGATCGTCGAGGAGGACCTTGACGGTCAAGATCTACAGGGGAGGTCATGAGCTACCGAGATAACCTAGGGAGGTCCTAAGGAGGTCCTCAACGTCCACAGCACCTCCGTGGAGGTCTCGACGGCCTCTGATTCGCAAGGGAGGTCTTGGGCGCTCCAGATCTCCTCGGAGGAGGTGCGAGGCGTCGCACCAGCCGCTTTAACTCGCGACGCCGCTTGGACATGAATAAATCTTGCGCTGGACATCAAGGAGGTCCGCTACCGGAGGTTTTAAATGCGCACAAGAGACGGGTTTAATGGCATTTATCGCTAACCCCATGATTGCAATGATTGGGCATTTAAAACGGTGAATTTATGTCCTAAAACGACAATGACACGCGGGACGTCCGACAAAATCCGGCGCAAAGATGTGGTCATCGCCGGCGATGTAGACCTCGCCGGCGAGATCAATGAGTACCGTTGGTCCATAATAACCATGCGCACTAAAGGACCTCCTCTCAACGGCGGCGACCTTTTGAACGCCCGCGAGCCGAGAGGACAACGAAGGCGGATACGACCAAACGACAAAATGCAAAAAGGAGCTCCGCGCGACATTCAAGCCGGTGCCAAAACTTAAGCTCCGCAACATGCATTCAGCGGGTGCAAGACAACTAAAGGACTAACAGGAGGTACCTGGAGGTCCTAAGGTGCTGGGGAGGTCGTGGAGGTGATGACCGGAGTTGGGGAAGACAATGAAGCTTCGCCGCTCACGGCACCCGCTCCAAGCTCAGCTTTGTCCACCTCTGAAAAATGCCCAAACAAAATAAGTTAGGGTTATTCCAGGAGGTTTGGGGAGCACAAAGTGAGCAAGGGTTGAAGAAGGGAGCCACTGGAACCCTTGAGTCACTGAGGAGTTCCAAGGACTTCAACAATGGCAGCCACTAGAGAGGAGGTGAGTGAGGGAGGAGCTCAGCCAAACACTGGTATGACCGGCTCCAAGTGTGTAAAGGAAGCCAACGGGGAGCTCGAGTGGACACTTATAGCCTGAGGTGAAGGTTATGAGCTGGGGCTAAGCTCCATGGTGAGCTTAGCCCACGGGTTGGTCCATGGGGTGGACATGACATAAAGTTGACAACCTGGCAGGTCTGCGTGGACATGAGAGGCGGAAGGCTGACCAGCATTAAATGCTTGGTCAGAGAGTCAAAAAGGTGCATGAGGCTGGCGCGCGTAACTCCACCGCTCGAGCACGCATGCGCGCCGAGAGGAAGGAGAAGAACAGGAGGTCCTTATGACCGTTGGATAAGACACGGGAGGTCCTAACCATCGGATCTCATTTTCGAACCGTTATGCTTTAAGTGGCTAGGTGGAGGTCCCAGCCACACGATCAAGGATGGGGAGGTCGTGGCCCTCCGATTTCTTAATCGAGAAAACGCACGTGGGGAAAAGGGACAGAGGTCCAAGCGTTGGATCTCCATCCAGCGGTGTGGACCTCGGTGAGGACTTAACGCACGCGATCAAAAGGACATGAGGGGAGGTCATGGCCTTTGGATTTAAATCAAGGGCACACAATGACCGGGAGGTCGATATGATGCGCAATGAGCAAGGGAGGTCGGGACCGTTAGATTTAGATCTAAGGGTTCGATCAAAAGAGGTGGAGGTCTGAGCTCGCATAGCACAAGGGAGGTCGGGGCCTTTAGATTTAGATCTAAGGGCTACGATCTCACGTCTTGTTGGGAGGTCTGTGCGCATGAGACAAAGGAGGTCGTGACCGTAGATTTTAATCTAACGGTGCACAACAAAAGATGGGGAGGTTGTGAGTGCTTGATAGCACGGTAGGTCGTGAGTTGTTGGATCGATCCAGCGGCTCGACCTTGGTTAGGTGGGAGGTTTGCTTAGTTTACAGTGAGGGAGGTCGGGGCCATGGATCTTGGATCCAAGGGCTATGACCTCACGCAGTGGGAGGACTGATTGAGTATGTTGAGGAGGAGGTCGTGGTCGTTGGATTTGATCCAGCGGCTCGACCTCAACAAATGGGATGACCTCATTGCGATGGTTTAACAGCTCGAGGAGGTCTTTGAAGTTTAACACATGGGGAGGTCATGACCGTGGATCATCGATCCAGCGGCAATGACCTCATGAGGTGGGAGGTCTTTCTTGGTGTTGACGCGGAGGAGGTCGTGGGTGTTGGATGTAAATCCAGCAGGTGCATTTGATCAAATGGAGATGAGGTCTGTTTGAGGTGCAGACACGGTTGGCTGGACCGACTTTGAACATAGCTAGCCAAGGAGCAGTGTAGGCTTTTAAATTTAGTTTTTAACAATTGAAACTTAGCAGAATTATTTGAGATAGCAAATGAACTCCAAATTTGATGAAATTTTAACTAGAGCTTGCTGACAATGAGATCAACCTTGCATAAAATTTCCAGAGGTTATTATGCAATGCATTTTTCTCAGGAAATTCATGAAGGTTGTTTAAAGGATTGTTTTGCCTCCAAAATTACCAACAAGTGTTATAACTCTGATATTTTTCGAGAGGGTCCCATATCAGTTTTGGGACCAAGGAAAATATATTCCAAATGTTTGGCACAAGATTTAAGATAATTGGAAAAAGGAATTTGACTTTTGGTCAACAAGAGCTTTGTGTTTTTGGATTACACAACTCTTGGACAAGAATTACATAAGATTTTAGGGTTTTTCAAGATGTGAGAAAAAGTTTTAATTTCTACACATATAATTATACTTGATTAACCCTAATTGTACATTTGGGATGTTACACGGTGTTAACTAGGTCCTAGCCTCAATCAGTTGCCTTTGGCAAATTATGGAGGCCACGCTCTTTTGAAGTATTTCCGCTGCTACTATGTTTTCTTTTCGCTGTTACTCTAAACTTCTGAACTATTTGGCATGTCAGCCCGTTCTATAAACTTTGGCCTTAAGGTCATTTTACCATGTGTTGTAATAATATCTAATTACTATTTGTGAATGTGTGTATGGATGTGATATTCACCAATAACTGTATTGTGTGAGCTAGCTACTGATCATGAGACTAGCTCAGAATACAGATGGTTTGAATGAAAATCCAGGCCCCACATATTGTATATAAAAGGTAAGCCAAGACCACTACTGTAGTGTAATACCCCAAATTTGCTTAAGTAGGCAGAAAGGAATTCGGGGAGGAGATGTAATACTCCAATTTAAAATTCAAGAGAGAATAATTAGAATTAGGGAGAGGGACCAATTAGCAAAGCAATTTAGCAGAGGTTTAGAGGGGTTTTTTGCAAAGGATGGACAACCTGGGCTTGGGCCTTAGCCCAATAGTCTTTGAGGTGGCCGGCCAAAGGGGGGGAGGCACCACCCTCCCCCAAAACCCTAGCCGCCACCCCTTTTCTCCCCTCTTCCCTTGTTGGCCGCCCCCCCATGCCCTCTCCCCTTGCTGGCCGCCACCCCCTAGTCATGGCGCCCCCTCCCCTGGTGTTTGCCCCTGCTACCGGCCTAGGACTCCGCCTCCCGCTGCCGGCCAAATTGGAGGAAGAAGAAGCTCGCCCCGTGGTGACCAGCCAAGAAGGAGGAAGAAGGAGGGAAGAAGAGAAGAGAGAAGGGGGGGAAAGGAGAGGGATCGCAGGCTGGTGCTTGTGTTCTTCGACGGTTCATCAAGGGTAATCTCGATCCCCATTCGTTTAGTAGTATAATTGAGTAATTAGGCAATGTCGGTATTATATCTATTTAGGACAGTCAGGTTTGGCCGACGGTTTTGATGAGGTTAACTGCGGAATATGTCCTAGACGCCTCCTAGAGAGTTGTAGGCTATGTTGATACCTTTTTGTAGAGTATTAGATCAAGTAGATTGGACGAGCAGATTAGGAGTTATCAATTTCGTAGCGCTGCTGTTCTGCAGTTCTGTCGTAATCCTGACAGCTAATGGTAATAGGACTGTAGCGAATAGTTAATGGAATATTTAGAAGATCTCACTATAATTAAAAATGTAGATAATTGGTTTATATTTCCATAAAGCTAAAGAACAAGAAATTTGGATAACTGTACTGAAAGATATGATAATTTTAATGTCGCTGTCCAGAAACCCTGACGTGAATTAGCTGTTCTATTAATCAGCTTGGTAAGGGTAATAGATAGCCAAATCTGGAAGGCTCACCAACTAGGTTTAGTTGGATATTTTGATAATATTTCTATAAAGTCCAAGAACACCCTATTTGGATCTCTGTTCTAAAATATATGAATTTTTGTTTGGGACTGTCTATTAAGAGAACAGACTGTTGTTTAAGATTTTGGAGTTGGGGTTGCGCTAGAGAGTGTAGCGATTTCGTAATTGCTTCTAGCTTTGTTTTGTCCAGTATTGTTATCTTAGAGTGCTTGTTAACTTAATTCAGGTGGGGGATTGGTCCCGGGGGTAGCGCCCTCTTCGCGTCCTCCATTTTTGCACAGTTGAGGCAAGTACTTTGATTGATAGATTAATTATGGATGGTTGATCGTGATTGCAATGTTTGGTACATATTAGCTATGCATGGTTGCTAGTATGATATGTATGTTAATGATTGTGAATGCTAGACGTATGGGTAAGTCTATTCATGTATGATGTTGCTGTTAATACATGTTAATGATGGATAGTGTAATTGTTCATGTGCATGTTGCTATCATATTTGAGGCTTGGTCACGTGGTTACTTATCAGTGGCACCAACCAAAGTTCCATAATTCATTAGTCAAGATTAAGCAATAATGATGATTCATGAGGAGACCCACATCTACTAGAGCAAGGCTAAGCAAGAACGATACCCATGTTGGCAATAGCAATACAAGACAAACTAACAGTACCATCCTAAGGTTGTCAAAGGTAACATGTCAACATGTGAATTACCAAATAGTCGAGGAGGCATAAAACCAGTAGGTATTTAACTAGAGCCCAAACCCTTTTATACAAATAGCAATGCAAGTTTAACAAATCAAAATACTTTTGCAATTAGGATCAAGATGGTCAAAGGTCCCATGACTTGCCTTCAATGGCGGGCTGCTGAGCTTCAACCAGGGCTGCTGGATCTTCAAGCTCCTTAGCACCCACGGAATCTACACGATGCAAAGAAAACGACTAAATAAAGCGACTAAAAAGGAAACCGAAAAGAACTAGCAAGAACAGAAAGAAAAGATCCACGTAAGGGAGGTCCAACAAGGAGGAAGGAGGAGGTCCGAGAGGAGGAAATCCCGGGAGGGAGGTCCAAGAAGTGAAGGGCTCGGACTCAAGGAGGTCCGAACCAGAGGAGCTTGGAGAGCTCCTCCAGAACCGAGAGAAAAGGGGGAAGGGGAAGAAATGACGAACAGGGAGCAAATGGAGGCCCCTGGTGCCCTATTTAAAGAGAAAGGAGAATAGGAGCACCCTCAAAAGGGACGTCCAGATTCAAGGCATCAGTACAAAGGCACACTGCCACAAGGTACGAAAAAGGATAAAGAAAGCTAGGGATGTGACACAAAGTAGAAAAAGAGTACAAAGGTAGGTGGCAGCATTTAATGTGACTCAACCCACATCAAATGCACTTAAGACTGCCCAAGGGGGCAGTCAAAAGGTGCACAGACCAGTCAAAGGGCATGGTCCACGGTCCAAAGAGGAGGTCCAAGGAGGAGGTCCAAGAAGGAGGTCCTAGGACAAACAGGGAGGTTTAGACCTCGAAGGTCTAAACACAAAAGGGGAGGTCTGAACCTAAGGGAGGTCCAACACAACAGGGAGGTCTGAACCTGAGGGAGGTCCAAACACAACAAGGAGGTCTGAACCAGAGGAGGTCCAAACACAACAAGGAGGTCTGAACCTAAAGGAGGTCCAAACACAACAGGGAGGTCTGAACCAAAGGAGGTCCAAACACAACAAGGAGGTCTGAACCAAAGGAGGTCCAAACACAACAAGGAGGTCTGAACCAAAGGAGGTCCAAACACAACAAGGAGGTCTGAACCTAAAGGAGGTCCAAACACAACAGGGAGGTCTGAACCTGAGGGAGGTCCAAACACAACAAGGAGGTCTGAACCAAAGGAGGTCCAAACACAACAAGGAGGTCTGAACCTAAAGGAGGTCCAAACACAACAGGGAGGTCTGAACCAAAGGAGGTCCAAACACAACAAGGAGGTCTAGACAACAAAGGTCTAAACACAAAAGGGGAGGTCCTGTGGGATGTAAGGTCCAAAAGACACAACCACGGGGAGCTCCTATGGACGGGAGGTCCAAAAGACACGCACGAGGAGGAGGTCCTGACGGTTAGATCTCCAAAAGGGAGGTCTAACGGTCAAGATCTCAAAGAGGAGGACCTGGACGGTCAAGATCAAAAGGCAAAGGGAGGTCCTGGCGCTCAAGATCTCAAAAGGAGAACCTGAATGGCCAAGATCTCAAAGGGGAGGTCTGAGCGGCTAAGATCTCAGGGAGGAGGTCTTAACGCGAGATCTCAACAAGGGGGAGGTCTGAGCGGCTAAGATCTCCAGAGAGGAGGTCTTAACGGCCAGATCTCAACAAGGGGAGGTCTGAGCGGCTAAGATCTCAGAGAGGAGGTCTTGGCTAGATCTCAACAAGGGGAGGTCTGCTGGCTAAGATCTCAGAGAGGAGGTCTTAACGGCCAGATCTCAACAAGGGGAGAGGTCTATTTGAACCCAGGGGAGATCCAAATAGGCAAGGGGAGTTCCTAAAGGAGGCAGAGGAGGTCCGAAGGAGTTCCTCAGGGATACAAAGAGGTCCATGCGAACATGGGGAAGTCCAGAGGGACTTGGGGATGCCCAAATGAACACAGGAGTTGCCAATGGACGTTGAGAGGTCCACGGGGGAGGCCAAAATAGGGAAAAGGGGTCTAGATAGAAGGAGGTCTAGACAGAGAAAGGTTTAGGCCGAGAGGGAGGTCCAGACACAAAGAGATTCAAACCAACAAAGAGGAGGTCTGGACTACAGGATAGGCACAAGGAAAAGGTCCAAAGATCAGAGGGGTTTGAAACACAAACCTAAGCTGGTCTAAACCCAAAGGAGGCTTGGGCCGACAAGGAGAGAAAGAAAGAGAAGGGCACCCAGGACACAAAAGAGGTGCAGGAAGGAGAAGCCAAACCCTAAGGCACACAAAGCACAAGAGGGAGGAAAGGAACACACCAACAAACTCCCAAAGGAAACCGAACAGATTTAGTTCAAGTTTAGATTAGTCAGTTAGAGCTTCTTTTGAAAACTCAGGTTAAGCTTTAAACTCTCACCAAAACCAAATGGTTATTTTTAATTTTCAAAACTCTGGAAAAACGAGACGTTACAACCTACACCCCTTAAAAGAGAATCTCGACCCCGAGATTCGGGCTGACTAAAGAATGGGTCGGGGAACTGGGTTTTACTCACTCTTCCAACAACTTCCTCTTTGAGTTAGACAAAACCAAACTACCAAAACACTGACCAGAGACTTACCAGGGAAGAGATCCTGAGCCGGCTGGGCTTGCCCCACAGCAACACAATTCACCTGCCCCCTTGCGGCTGGAACTGGAGGTCTGATGGCTTGCCTTGAAGCTTGGGGAAAGGCTTGCCTTGAAGCTTGGGGAAAGGCTTGGTTCCACTGGCGGGGTTGAGGGCAGTGCTTGGCGAAATGACCCCATCACGACAGGTTGAAGCCATCGGATACCTTCAAGATACATGGTGTTCCGGTCAGCTTTGGTTGTTAGAACTCCGAGCATCTGGATAGGGCGCTACTGTAAAGGTCCCGAACTCAACCGGAGGTCCCAAAAACTGGTGTTGTTCAGACATCTTGGTTCGCTGGGGAGGTCTTTGATAAGCTCTAGGCTGTGACATCTTCCTCTTGAATGTCTCTGCAAGTTCTTTTCGAGATTCTTCAATCAATAAAACCTTGTTTACCAGATGCTGAAAATCTGCATAGTCTTTGCCAATAACCTGAACCTTCAGACTGGGGTTGAGTCCTCGCTTGAACTTCTTCTGCTTGGCTTCATCTGTGGCAATATCCTCTAGAGCATAACGTGCCAGCTGAGTGAATTTGTTGAGATACTCACTTACTGACAAGCTTCCTTGCTTTAGCTCGCGAAACTCGTTCTTCTTCATTTCTACCATCCCATCTGGAACATGAGAATGGCGGAAGGCTTCTGAAAACTCAGTCCAAGTGATGCTCTGGTGGTCTGCATGGGCGGCACAAAAGTTCTCCCACCACTCTGCTGCTGGGCCTTCAAGCTGGTGAGTTGCATACAAAACCTTTTCACGGTCGCTGCACTGGGCAATGGTAAGCTTCTTCTCTGTTGACCGCAGCCAATCCTCAGCATCCAAGGGCTCCGGGGAGCTAGAGAATGTCGAAGGTCGGGTCCTTAAGAAGTCCACCAATTTCGACTAAGGAAAAACTAGAGTTGAAGGCTGCACGGCTGCTGCCTGACTGTTCTGGTTCACCAAGGCGAGGAGGGCAGCAGCTGTCTGACTTTGTTGGGCCATCATCTGACTCATGTTCTGCATCATGGCACTCATCATTTGAGCTTGGGCTGCCATAAACTGCTCCAAACATTGCCCTGCAGGTGCTGCTGGAGGAAGAGGTGGTGACAAAGGAGGGTTGTGACGTCCCACCCTGTGATGTACAACAAAGGTCCGGGAGGACCTTCCGTTTTTTTTTTTTTGAGTTGCGGTACTACCGCATGGAGGAGCGGTAGTACCGCCTCGGTGCCCGAGAGGAGGTGCCTGACCTCCCAGAGGTCTCAAGACCTCCTGGAGGTCTTGACCACCAAGACCTCCCAGGAGGTCATCAAGACCTCCTGGAGGTCTTGGCCAATAACCTGCCAGGAGCACCTCAGCGTATATCACAGGGAGGTCCGACAGGATCTCCCAGGCCAAGTCCCGTAGGACTTCCTAGAGGTCCTGCCTCTGCGCACCGAGCTAGTCCTAGGATCAAATTGGCTAGCTCGCACAGAACTGACACATGTGTAATCAAATCCATACAACAAGCTTAAAGAGAAGACAAACCAAAATAACACATATATTAACAAGTGGCTTTATGGCCAAGGTTTGTACAGGGGGTGCCACTAAAGGCTAACAACAAACGAGAACGACAACACAGCGGAGGCGAAGACAAGAACACAAGGTCCATTCGGCCAGCCCACAGGCTACCAAGTGGAGGACGTCACCTACTGCGCAAGGTCTTCAAGGGTGCTCCCCTCCTGAGAGCACTGGACCACCTGGAACTCCAACCTCTGCCGATCAAACAAATAGGCACAAGCCAATGAGTACCTCGAATGTACTCGAAGAAGCCATGGGTAAGGTATGCAAGTAATAATCATGCATGGCTTGACAAAGTGAGTCAGATGGTTAGTTTATAAAGCCAAAGTGACAAGAATAACATAATAGATTACAAAGCTTAAGTTAGAAAGCGTAATACATAAGTACATTTGATTTTTAAAGGGACAAGTGAGCACCCACTCACACCCAAGGCACCAACCCAAACCTCTCGAGCACCCACTCCGAGCACCACAAGACCAGCCCTGGACCGCTTTGTGAGCCCAGCCATGACCCTCTAGAGCCGGCCAAGGTCTCTTCGAGGCACAAGCCATGACCTCTCACCAAAACGCCCAGAGGAACACAATTCCACAAAAGAATTCTACCCCTCATTCAAATCTCCCGCATGTCCATAACCGAGGACGCGCCATTGAACGGATTTACACTGCAGAGGTGCACAACTTTACCCACAAGAGGTAGTCGCTGATATTTCACACGCTACCTTAGACATGCGAATCAAGTGGAGACTACCACCGGGCTTTACAAGGTCCCGCTCGACTCGACCACCAACATTAAGGTTTCGCCCTCACGGTGCAGCGCCTAGCACCCTGGCCCCCTCTTAAGCCATGGTGCTCCATCAACACCTCCTCTTCCTTGGAACCGAAAAAGAACAAGACCAGTTACTACTCCCGGTCCACCCCATAATGGACATGTGGTTGCACGGTTTGGCCCAGATCAATGGCTCCCAAGGTTCATCCTTAAATGGTCAGCTCAAAGCGAGGCATTCCACAACCCAAATGTGACCCAAAGAACAACTTGGGGCACCCAAGTGACTCCATGGCTACCACCCTTGATCACCTAGGTGACTCCATGGCTTCAACCCTTGAGCACCCACTACTCGCCCCGCCAACTCGCCCGAGCAAAACAAACTTTTAGGTTCAACTCGCCAAAGACCACCCAGTCTGCACAACATATTTTAAAGTGGTCTCAAGACCACAAACAACACAACTATGGCTTCAACCCTAGTTGCTTATCGCTGGCACCAACCAAAGTTCCATAATTCATTAGTCAAGATTAAGCAATAATGATGATTCATGAGGAGACCCACGCCTACTAGAGCAAGGCTAAGCAAGAACGATACCCATGTTGGCAATAGCAATACAAGACCAACTAACAAGACCATCCTAAGGTTGTCAAAGCGTAACATGTCAACATATGGATTACCAAATAGACGAGGAGGCATAAAACCAAGAGGGTATTTAACTAGAGCCCAAACCATTTTATACAAATAGCAATGCAAGTTTAACAAATCAAAATACTTTTGCAAATGGGATCAAGATGGTCAAAGGTCCCATGACTTGCCTTCAATGGCGGGTCACGAAGCTTCAACCGGAATTGCTTTGGATCTTCAAGCTCCTTAGTACCCACGGAATCTACACGCTGCAAAGAAAACAACTAAATAAAGCGACTCAAAAAGGAACCCGAAAAGAACTAGCAAGAATAGAAAGGAAAGATCCACAGAAGGGGAGGTCCAACAAGAAGGAAGGAGGAGGTCCGAGAGGGAGGAAATCCCACGGGAGGGAGGTCCAAGTAAAGGGCTCTGACTCAAGGAGGTCCGAATCAGAGGAGCCTGGAGAGCTTCTCGCACTCCGAGAGAAAGAGGGGAGGGGGAAGAAATGACGAACAGGGAGCAAATGGAGGCCCCTCGTGCCCTATTTAACGAGAAAGGGAGAATAGGGGCACCCTCAAAAGGGACGTCCAGATTCAAGGCATCAGTACAAAGGCATACTGCCACAAGGTACGAAAAAGGATAAAGAAAGCTAGGGATGTGACAAAAGTAGAAAAGAGTACAAAAGGTAGCTGGTAGCATTTAATGTGACTCAACCCACATCAATGCACTTAAGATCGCCCAAGGGGCGACCAAAGGTGCATGCACCGACCAAAGACATGGTCCACGGTCCAAAGAGGAGGTCCGAGAACAACAGGGAGGTTTAGACCTCAAAGGTCTAAACACAAAAGGGGAGGTCTGAACCTAAAGGAGGTCCAACACAACAGGGAGGTCTGAACCTAAGGGAGGTCCAAACACAACAGGGAGGTCTGAACCAAAGGAAGGTCCAAACACAACAGGGAGGTCTGAACCTAAAGGAGGTCCAAACACAACAGGGAGGTCTGAACCTAAGGGAGGTCCAAACACAACAGGGAGGTCTGAACCTAAGGGAGGTCCAAACACAACAGGGAGGTCTGAACCTAAAGGAGGTCCAAACACAACAGGAGGTCTCGAACCCAAAGGAGGTCCAGACACAACAGGGAGGTCTAGACCACAAAGGTCTAAACACAACAGGGAGGTCTGAACCTAAGGGAGGTCCAAACACAACAGGGAGGTCTAAACCTAAGGGAGGTCCAAACACAACAGGGAGGTCTGAACCAAAGGAGGTCCAAACACAACAGGGAGGTCTGAACCTAAGGGAGGTCCAAACACAACAGGGAGGTCTGAACCTAAAGGAGGTCCAAACACAACAGGGAGGTCTGAACCTAAAGGAGGTCCAAACACAACAGGGAGGTCTAGACCACAAAGGTCTAAACACAACAGGGAGGTCTGAACCTAAGGGAGGTCCAAACACAACAGGGAGGTCTGAACCTAAAGGAGGTCTAAACACAACAGGGAGGTCTAGACCACAAAGGTCTAAACACAACAGGGAGGTCTGAACCTAAGGGAGGTCCAAACACAATAGGGAGGTCTGAACCTAAGGGAGGTCCAAACACAACAGGGAGGTCTGAACCAAAGGAGGTCCAAACACAACAGGGACGTCTGAACCTAAGGGAGGTCCAAACACAACAGGGAGGTCTGAACCAAAGGAGGTCCAAACACAACAAGGAGGTCTAGACAACAAAGGTCTAAACACAAAAGAGGAGGTCCTGTGGACAGAAGGTCCAAAAGACAACCAACGCGGAGGTCCCATGGACGGGAGGTCCAAAAGATACGCACGAGGAGGAGGTCCTGACGGTTAGATCTCCAAAAGGGAGGTCTAATGGTCGAGATCTCAAAGAAGAGGACCTGGACGGTCAAGATCAAAAGGCAAAGGGAGGTCCTGGCGCTCAAGATCTCAAAAGGAGAACCTGAATGGCCAAGATCTCAAAGGGGAGGTCCGAGCGGCTAAGATCTCCAGAGAGGAGGTCTTAACGGCCAGATCTCAACAAGGGGGAGGTCTGAGCGGCTAAGATCTCCAGAGAGGAGGTCTTAACGGCCAGATCTCAACAAGGGGAGGTCTGAGCGGCTAAGATCTCCAGAGAGGAGGTCTTAACGGCCAGATCTCAACAAGGGGAGGTGCGAGCGCTAAGATCTCCAGAGAGGAGGTCTTAACGCCAGATCTCAACAAGGGGAGGTCTGAGCGGCTAAGATCTCGAGAGGAGGTCTTAACGGCCAGATCTCAACAAGGGGAGGTCTGAGCAGCTAAGATCTCAGAGAGGAGGTCTTAACGGCCAGATCTCAACAAGGGGAGGTCTGCTTGAACCTGTGGGAGATCCAAATAGGCAAGGAGAGTTCCTAAAGGACGCAGAGGAGGTCCGAAGGAGTTCCACAAGGATACAAAGAGGTCCATGTGGGCATGGGGAAGTCCAAAGGGACTTAGGGATGCCCCAATGAACACGGGGGTTGCCAATGAATGTTGAGAGGTCCACGGGGAGGCCAAGATAGGGAAAGGAGTCTAGATAAAAGGAGGTCTAGACAGAGAAAGGTTTAGGCCGAGAGGGAGGTCCAGACACAAAGAGATTCAAACCAACAAAAAGGAGGTCTGGACTACAGGATAGGCACAAGGAAAAGGTCCAAGGATCAGAGGGGTTGAAACACAAACCTGAGCTGGTCTAAACCCAAAGGAGCCCTGGGCCGACAAGGAGAGAAAGAAATAGAAGGGGCACCCAGACACAAAAGAGGTCTGGGAAAGAGAAGCCAAACCCAAAGGCACACAAAGCACAAGAGGGAGGAAAGGAACACACCAACAAACTCCCAAAGGGAACCGAACAGATTTAGTTCAAGTTTAGATTAGTCAATTAAAGCTTCTTTTGAAAACTCAGGTTAAGCTTTAAACCCTCACCAAAACCAAATGGTTATTTTTAATTTTTAAAACTCCAGAAAAACGGGACGTTACAAGGGTCCTCTGGCTCACTCTGACTTGCTGAATGCCGGGTCTGAACCATCTGCAAGAAGCTTCTCTGGTTTAAAAAGGTGAGAAAAGCAAGCATAAAGGTGAGAGGGAAAAGCACCAAAGGTGAGTTAAGACAGAGGAAGACAGATGGAACATTCTAGGTAGGGAAAAGTAGGTTAACCCGAAGAGAACTAGTAGCCAAAAGCAACTAAGAGGCAAGAAAACTCAACAAAAGACCCTAGACACTAGGCTAAGCGATGCTAAAAACAAAAGGGTAGCCTAAAGACAGCACTACTAAACTTAACCTATAGGGGTGGTCCACTTAAAACAAGGCCAGACCTAACAAGATTGCTGAGATGAGGAGGTCATTTTGAGCTTAGAAATAAAGTTTCCAGAAAGGGTAAGATACAAGAACCCAAGAAGAAGCCAAGAAAAGGATAGCTCAGGAGAAGAAAAGAATGAATCAAGTTGAGGACAGATCGGAACAAGATAAGAAAAGAACCACTAATCAAATTTTAAGTTGGTTTGATTTAGAAAATAGCTTTTGAAACAGACTAAACGACCCTGCTAACAAAGGTTACGTCCTACAGTCGGCATGGAGCTCTGATACCACCTTGTGACGTCCCACCCTGTGATATACAACAAAGGTCCGGGAGGACTTTTTTTTTTGAGCTGCGGTACTACCGCATGGAGGAGCGGTAGTACCGCTCGGCGCTGCCCGAGGGAGGTTTGCCCGGACCTCCCAGAGGTCTCAAGACCTCCCGGAGGTCTTGGCCACTCAGACCTCCCAGAGGTCTCCAGACTTCTGGAGGTCTTGGCCAACATCCCGCCAGGAGCACCTCAGCATATATCACAGAGAGGTCCGACAGGATCTCCCAGGCCAAGTCCCGTAGGACCTCCTGGAGGTCCTACCTCTGCGCACCGAGCTAGTCCCAGGAACAAATTGGCTAGCACGCACAGAACAAACACAAGTGTAATCAAATCCATACAACAAGCTTAAAGAGAAGACAAACCAAAATAACACATATATTAACAAGTGGCCTTATGGCCAAGGTTTGTACAGGGGTGCCACTAAAGGCTAAAAGCAAAAAGGGAGACAACTACACAGCGGAGGCAAAAACATAAACACTAGGTCCATTCTGCCAGCCCACACAGGCTACCAAGTGGAGGACGCCACCTCATCGCAAGAAGGTCTTCAAGGGTGCTCCCCTCCCGAGAGCACTGGACCACCGAACTCCAACCTCTCACGATCAAAACAAAGATGGCACAAGCCAATGAGTACCTTGAATGTACTCAAGAAGCCATGGGTAAGGTATGCAAGTAATAATCATGCATGGCTTGACAAAGTGAGTCAGATGGTTAGTTTATGTAAAGCCAAAGTGACAAGAATAACATAATAGATTGCAAGGCTCAAGTTAGAAAGCATAATACATAAGTACATTTGATTTTTAAAGGGACAAGGAGCACCCACTCACACCCAAGGCACCAACCCAAACCTCTCTCGAGCACACACTCCAAAGCACCACAAGACCAGCCCTGGACCACTTTGTGAGCCAGCCATGACCCCTCCGAGCCGGCCAAGCTCTCTTCGAGGCACAAGCCATGACCTCTCACCAAAACGCCCAGAGGAACACAATTTCACAAAAGAATTCTACCCTCATTCAAATCTCCGCATGTCCATAACCGAGGACGCGCTATTCAACAGATTTACACTCGCAGAGGTGCACAACTTTACCCACAAGAGGTAGTCGCTGATATTTCACACGCTACCTTAGACATGCGAATCAAGTGGAGACTACCACCGGGCTTTTACAAGGTCCTGCTCTGACTCAGTCACCAACATTAAGGTTTCACCATCACGGTGTGCGTATAGCACCCGGTGGCCCCCTCTTAAGCCATGGTGCTCCATCAACACCTCCTCTACCTTGGAACCAAATCAGAACAAGACCAGTTATTACTCCCGGTCCACCCCATAATGGACATGTGGTTGCACGGTTTGGCCCAGATCAATGGCTCCCAAGGTTCAATCCTTAAATGGTCAGCTCAAAGCGAGGCATTCCACAACCCAAATGTGACCCCAAAGAACAACTTGGGGCACCCAGTGACTCCATGGCTACCACCCTTGATCACCTAGGTGACTCCATGGCTTCAACCCTTGAGCACCCACTACTTGCCTCTAGCCAACTCGCCCGAGCAAAACAAATTTTAGGTTCAACCCGCCAAAGACCACCCATCCTAGCACAACATATTTTAAAGTGGTCTCAAGACCACAAACAACACAACTATGGCTTCAACCCTAGTTGCTTATCGATGGCACCAACCAAAGTTCCATAATTCATTAGTCAAGATTAAGGAATAATGATGATTCATGAGGAGACCCACGTCTACTAGAGCAAGGCTAAGCAAGAACGATACCCATGTTGGCAATAGCAATACAAGACCAACTAACAGTACCATCCTAAGGTTGTCAAAGGTAACATGTCAACATGTGGATTACCAAATAGTCGAGGAGGCATAAAACCAGTAGGTATTTAACTAGAGCCCAAACCCTTTTATACAAATAGCAATGCAAGTTTAACAAATCAAAATACTTTTGCAATTAGGATCAAGATGGTCAAAGGTCCCATGACTTGCCTTCAATGGCGGGCTGCTAAGCTTCAACCAGGGCTGCTGGATCTTCAAGCTCCTTAGCACCCACGGAATCTACACGATGCAAAGAAAACAACTAAATAAAGCAGCTTAAAAAGGAAACCGAAAAGAACTAGCAAGAACAGAAAGAAAAGATCCACAGAAGGGGAGGTCCAACAAGGAGGAAGGAGGAGGTCCGAGAGGGAGGAAATCCCACGGGAGGGAGGTCCAAGAAGTGAAGGGCTCGGACTCAAGGAGGTCCGAACCAGAGGAGCTTGGAGAGCTCCTCCAGAACCGAGAGAAAAGGGGGAAGGGGAAGAAATGACGAATAGGGAGCAAATGGAGGCCCCTGGTGCCCTATTTAAAGAGAAAGGTAGAATAGGAGCACCCTCAAAAGGGACGTCCAGATTCAAGGCATCAGTACAAAGGCACACTGCCACAAGGTACGAAAAAGGATAAAGAAAGCTAGGGATGTGACACAAAGTAGAAAAAAGAGTACAAAGGTAGGTGGCAAGATTTAATGTGACTCAACCCACATCAATGAAGATTAAGACCGCCAAAGGGGCATCAAAAGGTGCACAAAGGCCAAAGGGCATGGTCCACGGTCCAAAGAGGAGGTCCAAGGAGGAGGTCCAAGAAGGAGGTCCTAGGACAACAGGGAGGTTTAGACCTCAAGGTCTAAACACAAAGGGGAGGTCTGAACCTAAGGGAGGTCCAACACAACAGGAGGTCTGAACTCGAGGGAGGTCCAAACACAACAAGGAGGTCTCGAACCAGAGGAGGTCCAAACAAAACAAGGAGGTCTCGAACCCAAAGGAGGTCCAAACACAACAGGAGGTCTCGAACCAAAGGAGGTCCAAACACAACAAGGAGGTCTCGAACCAAAGGAGGTCCAAACACAACAAGGAGGTCTCGAACCAAAGGAGGTCCAAACACAACAAGGAGGTCTGAACCCAAAGGAGGTCCAAACACAACAGGAGGTCTCGAACTTGAGGGAGGTCCAAACACAACAAGGAGGTCTGAACCAAAGGAGGTCCAAACACAACAAGGAGGTCTGAACCTAAAGGAGGTCCAAACACAACAGGGAGGTCTGAAACAAAGGAGGTCCAAACACAACAAGGAGGTCTAGACAACAAAGGTCTAAACACAAAAGGGGAGGTCCTGTGGACAGAAGGTCCAAAAGACACAACCACGGGGAGCTCCTATGGACGGGAGGTCCAAAAGACACACACGAGGAGGAGGTCCTGACTGTTAGATCTCCAAAAGGGAGGTCTAACGGTCAAGATCTCACAGAGGAGGACCTGGAAGGTCAAGATCAAAAGGCAAAGGGAGGTCCTGGCGCTCAAGATCTCAAAAAGAGAACCTGAACGGCCAAGATCTCAAAGGGGAGGTCTGAGCGGCTAAGATCTCCAGGGAGGAGGTCTTAACGGCCAGATCTCAACAAAGGGGAGGTCTGAGCGGCTAAGATCTCCAGAGAGGAGGTCTTAACGGCCAGATCTCAACAAGGGGGAGGTCTGAGCGGCTAAGATCTCCAGAGAGGAGGTCTTAACGGCTAGATCTCAACAAGGGGGAGGTCTGAGCGGCTAAGATCTCCAGAGAGGAGGTCTTAACGGCCAGATCTCAACAAGGGGGAGAGGTCTATTTGAACCCAGGGGAGATCCAAATAGGCAAGGGGAGTTCCTAAAGGAGGCAGAGGAGGTCCGAAGGAGTTCCTCAGGGATACAAAGAGGTCCATGCGGACATGGGGAAGTCCAGAGGGACTTAGGGATGCCCAAATGAACACAGGAGTTGCCAATGGACGTTGAGAGGTCCACGGGGGAGGCCAAAATAGGGAAAAGGGGTCTAGATAGAAGGAGGTCTAGACAGAGAAAGGTTTAGGCCGAGAGGGCGGTCCAGACACAAAGAGATTCAAACCAACAAAGAGGAGGTATGGACTACAGGATAGGCACAAGGAAAAGGTCCAAAGATCAGAGGGGTTTGAAACACAAACCTGAGCTGGTCTAAACCCAAAGGAGGCCTGGGCCGACAAGGAGAGAAAGAAAGAGAAGGGGCACCCAGACACAAAAGATGTCTGGGAAGGAGAAGCCAAACCCTAAGGCACACAAAGCACAAGAGGGAGGAAAGGAACACACCAACAAACTCCCAAAGGAAACCGAACAGATTTAGTTCAAGTTTAGATTAGTCAGTTAGAGCTTCTTTTGAAAACTCAGGTTAAGCTTTAAACTCTCACCAAAACCAAATGGTTATTTTTAATTTTTAAAACTCCGGAAAAACGGGACGTTACAGGTAGCAACTGTGTGGCGTGGTCAGCAAGAGAAAGGTAATGTTTCTTTGAGATGCATCACAAGATCGACCTTTCAGATGAGAGGACAAGTCTAGATTAGGGGGGAGATTGTTGGAAATTAATCTAGACTTGCCAAGTAATATGGCGTTATGATCCTAATGCAATTAGGATCAGATCAAATTAGTTTATTTCCTTTGTTAGACTTTCCATGTTTAGTTTTTGGCTTAGTTAGCAAGTAGATTAGGTAGTCTTTAAAAGAACATGTAATCAGATGTGTTTGATAAGAAAAGCAATAGAGAAGGAAAAAACGGCGTTAGGCTAGAGGAGTTCGCCAGCCAGTCAAAAAGAGTTGTCTTTGTCCATCTTCTTGTTGTGCGTGTGTTTCAAGAAGCCATGTGTGAGTTCTTGCCGGGTGCCTGGGCCAGCAACCGCTAGACCACCGGCACAGTCGGTGGAAAAGACGCTGTCGAGCGCAGTTAGACTCGTGAAGTCGCTGACAGACGGACACAAGGTTGGCCTTTCAGCACCGGTGCGAATCCTTCAAAGAACCACTTGCGTCACCACCCACCAACCAAGACTGGTCTTGGCCTCATCGCTTCACGCCACCTCGTGCGTGCTCCTCTCTTTCACAGACAGCCTCGCCGGCCGTGACCACAAACTCTACTAAGGCGTGGCCACGTTCCGGGGCTTCTACCCGTTCAACTTCACCTGCACGCCACGAAAGGGACGCTTGATGTTCAGGACTGCATGGCTCAAAATTTTGCCAAAATTTCGCTGAAATTTGGGAAATTTCGGTGATTTCATTACCCTCTGAAATAAATACGTCTCGTTCAAAAAAATTCAAAAACATTTGAATTTGGAGAAATTTTGGTTAAATTTTGTCCAAATTCCAAGCGCCTGTTTGAAAACTTACGAAAATTATAACCAAAATTTCTGTAATTTCGGTGATTTCACCCCCCTAAAGAAATAAATTCAAAAACAAAATTGTTTTCCCTGGACCTGTGCAGGTTCCGAATAACGACGCTGGACTTCTGTGTCAAAGTAATAATCTCTCCGAGATATTTCCAGGCTGACGAGAGTTCGTTCCTTCCAGTATTCTGATCTCTAGATTCCCTTGTTGGATTTAATCTTGTCATTGTATCTAGCTTTTTTATTTGCATGTATATTTGTTTGTCATCTACATAAACATGCAAGAGTGTGGTGTGCGAGTTAGAGTGCAAGGCGAGATGCGTTGTGAGAAGCAGCCAGTCTACATTAAGAAAGCACTACATCTATAGTGGGCACGAGAAGTGTACCGCATGTATCCATGAGAAGTGCGCATACATAGCATGTTAATTAGTTGGGGTGCGTTAAGTGTGTATGTGCATGGCATTGTAGCCAGCACGTACATTAGTTAGTTTGTTGCATGTTAGTTAGTTTCCTTAATTTGTTGGATCGTGTGCATGTGGCACAAAGTCAAGAGTTAGTTTGGCTAAACTTTGTTAGTCTTTTGGTTGCCTATTTATTCTACGTATGAGGCAATGGAATAATAGAGAAAGAGACAAGAGAAAACGACGTAAGCGTGTATGGCTGCATCACAAAACACTAAGTTCATCTTGTGAGTGAGTTTGTATCAAGAGTATGGTTTGTGTGAAGCACATCTAGAGTCGAAAGAGGAGTTGAGTGATTCAACTCTAACATTTGGTATTAGAGCGAGGTTTCACGTGAGTAGATGCCGGAGATGATGTTGTCCCCAAGCAAAACCATGACGGGCGATGATGTCGTGGACAAGACATTATCGAAGGTGCCGGCAATGGAGGGAACAATGTCCCTCCTATACCCGTTGCTCAAGAAGAGCAACTACGCAGCATGGGCAATCAAGATGAATGTGTACATGAGAGCTCAACGCGTGTGGGACGTCGTTGAGTTCGGCAACATCAACGCGTGCAAGGATCATATGGCATTGGCTGCCATCTATCATGGCATCCCTGAGGAGACGCTCATCCTGCTGGCCAAAAAAGAGACAGCCAAGGAGGCATGGGAGGCATTGAAGACAATGCATCTAGGTGCCGAACGTGCGAAGGAGGCCAAGGTGCAAACCCTCAAGTCAGAGTTTGAGGGGCTACGCATGAAGGAGACAGAATCGGTTGACAATTTCATCATCAGGTTGACGTCCATTGTCAACAAGATCCGGACGCTCGACATAACGAGAAGGTAGAGTTGACTTGCGCCGTCAAGAAGTTCCGCCGCGTCGTCCCTAGAAATTTTCTCCAGATTGCTTTGACTATTGAACAATTTGGGGACCTCAAAACCATGATGGTGGAAGAGGTCATGGGGCAACTGAAGGCGCACGAGGAGCATCTAGGAGGATTTGGCGAGGCCGAGGAGGAGCACGTGCTGTTGACATGTGCTGAGTGGAAAGCAAAGAATGAGTCCAAGAACTCGTCGCGAGGATGAGGGTGCAGCTGTGGCCGTGGTCGTGGCGAAGGTTGGGACAAAACCAAGATGAGATGCTATAATTGTCAAGACCTTGGACACTGCGCTTATGAGTGTCCGGCAAAGAAAAAGGATCAAGCACTCATCGTTGAGACGCAAGGTGAAGACGACGAGCCAGCGCTACTGTTAGAGAGGTCATGGTGGCATGATAAGATTAAGGGGGAGAATGTTGGATTTAATCTTGTCATTGTATCTAGCTTTTTTATTTGCATGCATATATGTATGTCATCTACATAAACATGCAAGAGTGTGGTGCACAAGTCAGAGTGCAAGACGAGATGCGTCGTGAGAAGTGGCTAGTTTGCATGAAGAAAGCACTACATGTGTAGTGGGCATGAGAAGTGTACCGCATGTATCCATGAGAAGTGGTCATACTTAGCATGTTAATTACACTATAACACAACACACCTTTTGCTACACTACCTCTAGGGAAAACTTTTTTTGCTAGCTGTACAACCGAAAAGAATAATATTTGGGTTCCTAAGCTGATCTGCCGGTTGGGAAGGCACTTATCATTAGCTGCTCTGCCACTTAGAAAGATGGCGAGAATTGCAAGCTGTAATACCAGTTTTGAAGAATATAAAAAGTTGTGGTACCGCTAGGGATTGTCAATGGCAGGAAGGGGAAATTTTGGCAGACCGGAAAAAATTAGGCGTGGGCCTATGAAAAAAGTAGCGAGAGTGTTGGGGTAAAAATCCTCAAAGCAACCAGACCTGCCCCAAACCCACCACTCTTCCTCCTCTTTCTCCCATGACTGAAGCATCACTGCCTCCCCGCATCCTTGACCTTCTCCTCCTCCCCTCCCCCATGGTTGCTAAATCTTTGGCGGCTTGCTAAGGTTTTAGGCCGCCACAGCCATCTTGAAGGAGGGTTAAAGCTGTTGCCATCGTCCTTAGGACCTAGCTATGGTTTAGGCCGTTGTCATCTAGGATCTAGGTCGTCATCATCTACAAAGTGCAGTAGCAGCTCCTCCCCAAGCTATTCATCCTCAATTTCTTCCACACCCTCTTAGGAAATTAGGTTTGTAGTGTCTCTCTCCCATGGCTGCTTTTTTTTTCTTATGTTGGTACATATCAAAAGAGTCTCTCTTTTCTTCACTCTTCGTAATCTAATTCTCATTGCTCCTCACTTGTAGGTGATTAGCATGGCGGTTAGGATGCGTTGGAGCTGCAGTAAATAGTTTGATCGTGTTTATGCTTAACGGGGACCTTTTGGATCATTACTTACTTACTGCTAACATAGGCTATATGGCAAGTTAATTACTTGGGAGTTGATTTCCTCATTACGATTTTTCATATTTTTTATGTAATGTATACACAAGATATTGTTGCTATGGCATATGAGTAGACCATCATGTACTTGTGTTCGCTTTTGCTGATCCTAATTAATGATGCCTTACAATGTTGGCATATATGGTATGGTTGATATATATATGTATGCGGAATACAAACTTCTAACTGAATACATATGTGGCTTTGAACAAAATCTATTTGTTATACACATTTCGTTTCAAATATATGTGTGATGTCATAATTGTTGTCATTGTTGAATGATTTACAAATGAAATTTTGATCGACAGCAACTAGAAATGTAAGGTACATGTTAAATGTTTTAATGTTAAAATCCCCAATATAGTAGTTACAAGTACGACTACATATCACTTGGAAAAGTTTTAACTCCGCTACCACTAATAACGCTAGGAATTCTTTTTCGCTACCAGAGGTACCACTTGGGAAATAACTACCGCTAGGAAAACTTTTCCCAGCACCGTCTTAGCTAGTTGTATCTATTAGAATTTCTAGCGGTGTCGTTGCCACTGATACCCACTATTGTAAGTAGTCTCGCAGCTAGGAAAAATGGGTCATCGTGTAGTGTTAGTTGAGGTGCACGTTCCTGTTGAGTGTGTACATGCATGGCATGGTAGCCAACATGTACATTAGTTAGTTTGTTGCATGTTAGTTAGTTAGTTAGTTTCCATAATTTGTTGGATCATGTGCATGTGGCACAAAGTTAGGAGTTAGTTTGGCTAAACTTTGATAGTCTTTTGGTTGCCTATTTATTCTCTATATGAGGCAACAGAATAATAGAGAAAGAGACAAGAGAAAACAACATAAGCGTGTATGGCTGTGTCACAAAACACTGAGTTCATCTCCTACCTCTTGTGAGTGAGTGTGACACACATATAGAGAGGAAAGATGAGTTGAGTGTGTTGAGGAACCGTCGCTGGCGAGTCCAGTCCAAGTGATTACCTCGTAAACAAACTCAAAATCGTAAGAACAATGCAAGAACACCATAACAGAATAGTAGATTGAACACAGAGATATGAGGAGACTTTTAGCTTCTCTTTATTGCTCTTCTGTAAAACTGTAGTACAATGGTTGGGGGTCCCCCCTTTATATAGGCTACTGGATGGATGAGGAGCCCATCATGGCAGAACTGCGAGGCCTGGGCTCAGTTTCTTAACACTCCCCGTTGGGTACTCATCCATCATGTTCATGTCTCATCAAAACTCCATAAAAATCCAGTGGGAAAATTTTAGAGAATGAGTACATGAAACACGTTCTGTTGTGCTGCACGAATTGCCTCATTAAAAACTTTAGCCGGGAAACTTCAGGAAAACTCGTCAAGGGAAAAAGACTACAATCCACCCAATTTTATTTAATCTCCAGGATTTATTCTTTGGACACTCAATCTTCGTGATCAAGCTTTAATAAAGAGTTCATGAAGGTTCTCCTCCTGAATTCTGCACTTCTATAAGTCTCATCATTCCAATTCCACGTATGTATCTTTCAAAGCTAGACGCTGGAAGTGACTAAGTGAATAAATCTGTAAGATTTTCACATGACTTAGTATCCAGTACTTTAATTTTGTCCATCTTTTGCAATTCATGAGCATAGAAGAACTTAGGGTTGATATGCTTTGTGAGAGGACTCTTCACATAACCCATCTGCACTTGTGCAACACAAACTGCATTATCTTCATAAATAATAGTGGGGTTTGCGCGGTATTCAATCCACACGACTGCTAGATGTGGTGAATCATCCGTCGAAGCCAAGAACATTCTCGCGAAGCCTTGTACATCGCTAAGATTTCCGAGTGGTTCGTCGAAGTTGATACAAGACTTTGATTAAATGATTTCCATGAAATTGCAGTTCACCACACAGGAATACATAGCATGTTTGCGACTTAGTTGTATGTGGGTCTGACAGGTACCTGGCATCTGCATAGCCAGTCATAGTTAGGTCTTGGTTCTTTCTGTAAAACAGTCCAAGATCTTTGCTTCCTTGAAGGTATCAGAAGATGTCATTTATTCCCTGCCAATGTCTTTTGGTAGATTCTGCACTATACCTCACTAATAAGTTCACGGCAAATGCAATGTCCAGTCTAGTACAGTTTGCTACATACATGAGTTCTCCTACTGCACTCAAGTATAGGAATTCTGGTCCCAGGACTTCCTCCCCCTCTTCTCTAGGTCTGTACGGGTCCTTGTCTTGCTGCAAGGATCTCCCGACCATTGGCACTTTCGAAGGGTATGCATTTTCAAAGCCGAACCTTTCTAACACTTTCTAAGTGTAGGTTGACTAATGTACTAAAATCCCTTCAGGTGTATGCTCAAGCTGCAAGCCTAGGCAACATTTGGTTTCACCCAAATCTTTCATTTCGAACTCCGACTCCAGGTAAGAGTTTGCTTTCTTAATATCTTCTAGGGTCCCGATAATATTCAGATCATCTACATATACTGAGATTATAGAAAAAAATCCATCCTGGGATCGTCGTATAAATACACAGAGACAATCCCCATTGTTCGTGTAGCTTTTCTTGCAGAGAAAGTCACTTAAGCGATTATACCACATTCTGCCTGATTGCTTAGGTCCATATAGTGAATTTCTGAGTTGCATACTGTACAGATTTCTATTTACTTTGTCTTGGTTCGGGACAGGGATATCTTCAGGTACCTTCATATAAATGTCCGAATCCAAGTTTCTATAAAGGTATGCAGTTACCACATCCATCAATTTTATTTCTAAATTCAGGTTTACTGCCATTGAGATTAAATATCTAAAGGTAGTTCTGCCCATGACTAGGGAATAGGTTTCTTCATAATCGACTCCTGGTCGTTGAGTGAAACCTTGTGCAACTAGCCTTGCTTTATATCTTACAACTTCATTGTTTTCATTTCTCTTTCAAACAAATACCCACTTATACCCTACGGGGTGCACATAGGGAGGCGTGCGGCTTATAGGCCCAAACATCTTTCTTTTATTTAGAGATAATAATTCTACTTCTATTGCCTTCTTCCAATCTTCTCAATCCACTGCCAGAAAAGGGGGATTTCCTCACGGTTGAAAATCGTCAGGAAAATACAAAAAACCGTCAGGTTTTATTTTCCTAACGGTTAACCGTCAGGCAAATCCCCTCATGTCTAGGTGGTCGGGAAAATTCAATTTGTCTGACAGTTCGCCGTCAAGAAAATATTTCCTGACAGTTTTTCCATATTTTCCTGACGGTTTTATGAACTGTCCATAAAACGAATTTTACTGACGGGTATTAACCGTCAAGAAAATTTTACTAACGGTTGGGACATTACCTTTAATAAAATAAACCTTGACGGTTATAATAGTACCGCCAAGAAAATAAAAGTTGACGGTTGGGGTATTACCGTCGAGAAAATTAAAATTGACGGTTGCCCATTACCGTCAAGAAATTATAACTTGACGGTTTGGACATTATCATCAAGGAAATAAAACTTGACGGTTGGGACATTACCGTCGAGAAAATTAAACCTAACGTTCTTTACCTGTAAGCGAATTATTTTTTCCTGAGTGTATTACCGTCACCAAAATAACTCCATGGCTGTCAACAAAATTATTAGCAGCCAAGATAGCAATGCTCGCAGAAAATGTCAATGATCATACACACCATGCATCATCCACAATACACATCCATGCATCATATAATCCACAATACACATCCATGCATCATATAATATCCACAATATACATCTATACATTAATTCACATACAAAATAAGTTCAAGCTTAAACTAGCATCATTTCAAGCCCAATACCATCCATAAGGTTCACTTGCAAAAAGCAACATTGTAATCCGCACAAAAGACATTTAAAAGTCCAGTACCAAAATGCACCTAAAGACCAATATCACATACAAGTCATGTAAGTCCATCTAAAAGTCCAGTAATACCATTCATGTTGAACTATTCAAAAGAGCTAGCAAGATATCATCAAAGTTCATGTAGACAATTAGTTGCATCCGTCGCGGTCGATGTTGTTGGCATCATGGTTGTTGTCGCGGTCGATGTTGTTGGCATCATGGTTGTTGTCGCGGTTGATGTTGTTGGCATCATGGTTGTTGCCACCATTAATTTCAGCATTGTAGTTGTCGCCATCATTGTTAACATCGTTGCCATCAATGGCATTGTGTCATGTGGTGCTAAGCCCACATGGGAGGAACCAGTCCCAGTCCTGGTCCCTTCCTGTAAGATGAATAGAGTAGGCCAACATTATGAGCCTACCTTAGCACAATTAAAACCATTAGAAGTGCTAACAGAAGAGCTAAAACAACCCACTGAACACTAGCATTATAAGTATGCCTAAGCACAATTAGAACCATTATGATTGCTAAAAGAAGAGCTGGAGCAATCAAAATCTATGACAAGCCTGTTTTTTAAAAAAATTGTTGCATGTGTGGACAAAAATTCTAAACAAGCCTATTGCCACCTTACCATGAATATATAACTAAATGGGATTGAGGTTAAGCCCATGTGATAGAACACTCAACATGAGTCCACTCGTTCACTGCTGCACTACTTGTTGTCACTCTAACACACCGAAAAGTATTAGTGTCTAGTCCAAATTAGTCCTCCAAATGATAGAGGTTTGGACGACCTTGTAACTTTCATGAGATATTATTTGTAGCATTGGGAATAATTTTAGTTGCTAAGTATTCTTACATGTGATTGTGCAGATGTTTCACGGCGTAGCATCTCTGGTGGTGGTTCTTCACCCATCTTCTGGAAAAGCATCTACATTTGGAAACTTTACAAGGTTAGATTTTTTTGGCTTTCTAGCTATTTCGATCAACATCAGTATGCCTCCTATTGATTCAATTAATTGACAATAAGATAAATCATGATACAGATCCAAATTACAACTGGCAATTTGATATGAATAAATAGATAAGGTAGCCAAAAGCTAACATTATTTGTACTACTGGAAAGTACACAAGATAAAAGCGAAGGCAAATCCCAAAACATCGGTGCACAATTGGTCGACCAAAAGTGATGTAAGGTAACCAAACTAGCATAGGAGTAGAAGAACAAAACATGCACAGATCATAGAGCCTAAAAATATGCAACTAATCATATAAAAGATCAAGAAACCGCCATGCAAATGGCAAGGATAATAGGAGCAAAGACAAAGAAATGTGGTGCCATTTGTATTGATAGTGGTGCTTAAGATGTGACCAGCCCAACACATGCATGGACACTCACTCTTACTGTGACCATATCAATATAGGCAATGTCCTCACTAAATAATCAAGCTAACACTTGAAGTATGCAACAATAACATTGGATGTAAATTAATGTGTGTATTAACAATGTTACCACAATCATTTGGCGGTGAACTTCTTGTGTCCAGAGTAGTTCTTGATTATGTCGGAGCACATTACGATATGAGGTGGAATTGGATGGCCTGATATTTCTTGATTTAGCTGCTAGTAGAACTTCAGCCTTTTTAACAGCACCATTCCCTATTGGTTCACAGCCATGGGGCAAGCCACTATTGGTGTTGTAAAGTATTGCTCCATCAAGTGGTTGCTGCTCCCACTCACCATCTGGATGTTGAGCACTCGCAGCTGCAGAGTAATCATCCTAGAACAAAAGCAACATTTCATATAACCACTACAGAGTAGTACACATATATGTAAAGAGAAAGCAACAGAACTGGGTGGATGTATATGTCAATTTGCTCCAACTTACAATGCGTTTCGTGCTTTTTGGTCGCAAATTGACCATCGCCGCCACTCATCGTCACATTTTTCATGCCAGACTTCATTACGGCATATGTCTTCAGGCATGTAGCATTTTCTAGTCCAAACTTGTGTTCCTATAACACGGTGAAGAACACAATTAACCCAATCACAACCTGCTACCTTACAATTTCCAAAGGCGGAAAAGAGAGAGGGAGCATGTATAATATACCAGATATTGTTGGGTTTCCGAGTATGATCGTGAACCTGATCGGTTTTGAGCAACATCTTCAGATTTGAAGCGTGCCTCCTAACCTCTCCTCCGTTTTGTCAAGAATTGGTCACTGCACCAGTTACGACAAAGATGTGGCCATACTTGCTCATTGCACCACCAAATCCTACCAATCAAGTATTGCTCATACTCTAACTCTCTTACGTGCCAGCGTGTCATCAATCTCCTCTCTTTGTTTTTTGTAGTACTCCTTGACAGCATCAACACGAGCATTATACATCATTTGCTTCACACGGTCCGAAGCATAATTTTCAAGCACTCAATCTGCTTCTACCTCGTCGTCTTCGCTGACTTTGAATAAATGCTACATAGGGACAAAATAAATTTGAGTCCTTTTTCCTATAGATCACGTTGTGTTCATTACAATACAAGTGAGTGCTTATAGTGTACTTTTTCAATGGTAACAACTTAAGGATAATGCCATATGTTGATGCAATAATTCCTAACATGAGTTGACCTTTGGCAAACTTAAGTACTCCTTCTGTCGACAAATGTAAGTATTTTATTTTGTAGTGTCAATGTGAATGCTTCTTCACTACATACACTATAATCATGCATACTGGAATCATGGAACTAATATGTCCATCATGTATATATATGATGTAGTAGTGGCCCTTCATGCATACTGGAATCATGGAGCTAATATGGCCATTATTTTTTATGCATGCTTACAACAAATAGATTTTAGGAAGCCCTTACTGAAAGGTGGTGGTTACGCTTATTTGACAAAGGACACAATGTATTGCAACAGGACCACCACATTAGTTAGTTGTTACATGAACATAACCACCTATACCAAAGACTCAAAAGACTAAATGAAATGAGTACTAAATGTTTCTTACCCAAAACTCATTTTTCACTCGACCAGAAATCATTCCAAAGATCGCCTTCATCGACAAAGTAATCATCCCATGTCAACGCAGGCTAGTATTAAAGGTTCTACCCTGCTCATCATTGTCCTCTACAACACCTGGGTACTCATGTCTAAGAATAACTCCAAGTTGTGCTTGATATGTGTAGTCTTTTTGGGGCATATAATTGGCATACTTGAATTGCCTACAATACATGAATTAAGCATGACATTTGTATGTATTGCTGGCCATATTAATCTTATCAAGGAAAAAACAGAACAACACTTCTTTATGGTCAAGTGCATATGTCTATACTTACTTGTCGTCATTAGGTCTCAAGGCAATCTTCCCAGCACGCGAAGGCATCTTCAATTGAGTTCACGACTTCTTCTTCCTTTCCCTTTTTGTAGAACCTCCATTGACTTCACCAGTGGAATGGTCACTGCTCATTTGAGAGCCATTGCCATTGCAGCTAGTGCCACCAGCAATAATCCTTTGTGAGGCATTCACATTGCTGTTGGTACCAGTGATACTGCTCATTTGGGAGGTATTTCCTCCATGTTGCTGACCTCCACGTCATTTGGAGGGAATATGATTCATATCCTGCGCACCAAAAGACCGAGCTGACTGCGAGGGGAGGGATCTGGAGCCTGAAGCAAGCACGCAAAATGTTAGTAGCAAACAGCGCCACCACCAGTAACTAAAGAGCAGCCCAAGAGGGCAAAGGAAGGGAAGGGCTATTAGCTCCTAGTGGTTGCGGCCGGAGCTGGCGTAGAGGCGGTGGGCACGGCCGGAGCTAGCGTGGAGGCGGTGGGCGCAGCCAGAGCTGGCTTGGAGGTGGCGGGCGCGACGAGCGCACGGGCTGAGCCTCGGGGAGGCAAGCAACAGGGAGAGGACGCGCGGGTCCGAGCCAAGCGGTAGCAGCGGCGGCGCCAGGGGAGAGAGAGAGGTTGGAGGGGAGAGAGAGGCGCCAGGGATGTGTGTGGAGCTAGCGCTAGGGATTTTGATGGGAGGAAGCAGCTTTGATCGCTTGGCGGTGTCAAAGCGCGCATTTTTTTTTCGTGGTAGCGCCAAAAAAAAATTTCGCGCGAACAAAAGTTTTCCATGTGCAAAAATGCGGGAAAACCCAAAAAATTAACCTGGTGGGTGTAACGGTTTGTAAACATAACCGTCTGTGATTTCAGGCGTAATGGTTTGTAAACAGAACCGTCTGTGTTTGTAAACAGACGATCGGATCAACTCAAGCGAGGTCCTGATGGTCGGATCTAACTCAAGGGAGGTCCTGACGGTCGGATCTAACTCAAGGGAGGTCCTGACAATCGGATCAACTCAAGGGGAGGTCCTGATGGTCAGATCAACACAAGGGGAAGTCCTGACGGTCAGATCAACTCAAGAGGAGGTCCTGACGGTCGGATCAACAAAAGGGGAGGTCCTGACGATCGGATCTAACTCTAGGGAGGTCCTGACGGTCGGATCAACTCAAAGGAGGTCCTGACGGTTGGATCAACTCAAGGGGAGGTCCTGACGGTCGGATCATCTCAAGGGAGGTCCTGACGATCATATCTAACTCAAGGGAGGTCCTGACGGTCGGATCAACTCAAGGGGAGGTCCTAACGGTCGAATCAACTCAAGTGGAGGTCCTGACGGTCATATCTAATAAGGAGAGGTCCTGACGGTCCGATCAACACAAGGGGAGGTCCTGACGGTCAGATCAACTCAAGGAGAGGTCCTGACGGTCAGATCAACTCAAGGGGAGGTCCTGACAGTTGGATCAACACAAGGGGAGGTCCTGACGGTCGGATCTAACTCAAGGGAGGTCCTGATGGTCGGATCAACTCAAGGGGAGGTCCTGACGGTCCGATCAGTCCTGACGGTCCGATCAACACAAGGGGAGGTCCTGACAGTCGATGAACTCAACGAGAGGTCCTGACGGTCAGATAAACACAAGGAGAGGTCCTGACGGTTGGATCAACTCAAGGGGAGATCCTGACGGTCAGATCAACAAAACAAGAGGTCTAGACGGTCGGATCTAACTCAAGGGAGGTCCTGACGGTCGGATCAACACAAGGGAGGTCCTGACGGTCAGATCAACACAAGGGGAGGTCCTAACGGTCATATCTAACTCAAGGGATGTCCTGACGGTCGGATCAACTCAAGGGGAGGTCCTGACGGCCGGATCAACTCAAGGGGATGTCCTAACGGTCATATCTAACAAGGGGAGGTCCTGACGGTCCGATCAACACAAGGGGAGGTCCTGACGGTCAGATGAACTCAAGGAGAGGTCCTAACGGTCAAATCAACTCAATGGGAGGTCCTAACGGTCAGATCAACACAAGGGGAGGTCCTGACGGTCAGATCAACACAAGGGGAGGTCCTGACGGTCAGATCTAACTCAAGGGAGGTCCTGACGGTTGGATCAACTCAAGCGAGGTCCTGACGGTCGGATCAAGTCAAGGGGAGGTCCTGACGGTCCGATCAACACAAGGGGAGGTCCTGACAGTCAGATGAACTCAAGGAGAGGTCCTGACGGTCAGATAAACACAAGGGGAGGTCCTGACGGTCGGATCAACTCAAGGGGAGGTCCTGACAGTCAGATCAAGACAAGGGGAGGTCCTGACGATCAGATCAACAAAAGGGCAGGTCCTGACAGTCGGATCTAACTCAAGGGAGGTCCTGATGGTCGGATCAACACAAGGGAGGTCCTGACGGTCAGATGAACACAAGGGGAGGTCCTAACGGTCATATCTAACTCAAGGGGGTTCCTAACGGTCGGATCAACTCAAGGGGAGGTCCTGACGGTCGGATCAACTCAAGGGGAGGTCCTGACGGTCGGATCAACTCAATTGGAGGCCCTGACGGTCATATCTGACAAGGGGATGTCCTGACGGTTCGATCAGTCCTGACGGTCCAATCAACACAAGGGGAGGTCCTGACGGTCAGATGAACTCAAGGAGAGGTCCTGACGGTCAGATCAACTCAAGGGGAGGTCCTAACAGTCGAATCAACAAAAGGGGAGGTCCTGACGGTCGGATCAACACAAGGGGAGGTCCTGACGGTCCGATCTAACTCAAGGGAGGTCCTGACGGTCGGATCAACTCAAGGGAGGTCTTGACGGTCGGATCAACTCAAGGGGAGGTCCTGACGGTCCGATCAGTCCTGACGGTCCGTTCAACACAAGGGGAGGTCCTGGCAGTCAGATGAACTCAAGGAAAGGTCCTGATGGACAGATAAACACAAGGGGAGGTCCTGATGGTTGGATCAACTCAAGCGAGGTCCTGACGGTCGGATCAACTCAAGGGGAGGTCCTGACGGTCCGATCAACACAATGGGAGGTCCTGACAGTCAGATGAACTCAAGGAGAGGTCCTGACGGTTAGATAAACACAAGGGGAGGTCCTGACGGTCGGATCAACTCAAGGGGAGGTCCTAACGGTCAGATCAAGACAAGGGGAGGTCCTGACGGTCAGATCAACAAAAGGGGAGGTCCCGACAGTTGGATCTAACTCAAGGGAGGTCCTGACGGTCGGATCAACACAAGGGAGGTCCTGACGGTCAGATGAACACAAGGAGAGGTCCTGACGGTCATATCTAACTCAAGGGGGGTCCTAACGGTCGGATCAACTCAAGGGGAGGTCCTGACGGTCGGATCAACTCAAGGGGAGGTCCTGACGGTCGGATCAACTCAAGGGGAGGCCCTGACGGTCATATCTAACAAGGGGATGTCCTGACGGTTCAATCAGTCCTGACGGTCCGATCAACACAAGGGGAGGTCCTGACGGTTAGATGAACTCAAGGAGAGGTCCTGATGGTCAGATCAACTCAAGGGGAGGTCCTGACAGTCGAATCAACAAAAGGGGAGGTCCTGACGGTCGGATCAACACAAGGGGAGGTCCTGACGGTCCGATCTAACTCAAGGGAGGTCCTGACGGTCGGATCAACTCAAGGGAGGTCTTGACGGTCGGATCAACTCAAGGGGAGGTCCTGACGGTCCGATCAGTCCTGACGGTCCGTTCAACACAAGGGGAGGTCCTGGCAGTCAGATGAACTCAAGGAAAGGTCCTGACGGACAGATAAACACAAGGGGAGGTCCTGACGGTCGGATCAACTCAAGGGGAGGTCCTGACGGTTAGATCAACACAAGGGGAGGTCCTGACGATCGGATCTAACTCAAGGGAGGTCCTAACGGTCAGATCAATTCAAGGGGATGTCCTGATGGTTAGATAAACACAAGGGGAGGTCCTGACGGTCGGATCAGCTCGAGGGAGGTCCTGGCGGTTAATTGTTTCTGAAATACTTTATATGTGTACTGTTAATTGTTTCAAACTTCAAAAATGCATAAGTATTTCATTTTAACTCCTTTTCGGGTGATTCAAATATAATTGGTTTGAATCATGTTTTTCATAACAGCCTCTATTTTAATGAACAGTAATAAAATGCTTTTCATAGCATTTCTGGTCATTTTTAAAACTTGAGCATTTTGTTACAAATTTAAAACTTCCATTTCGACCCAAATCTGAAACTTGTTTTGAAGCTTCAAAAGAAAATGCAAGTCAATGCTTGAATTAAGGCCGAGGAAGTATTTTTGTCAAATACTAGATAAATTATCTTGAATAAAAATAATTTTTAAAATTTTTAGAGATTATTTTGACCTTATGAAAAATCTTTGTTCTCTAGTTAAACTTTTTGGTCAAAGTATTTAATTAAGAATTTTAAAATGAGAACAGTGGTTTTCAAAATTTCTGTGGGACATATATCATCCCAGTAGCTTCTTTGAAAATTTTGGTATTTTTATAAATTTATTTGATATTTTCAACCTTCCGGTCGAACTTTTAAAGTTTGATTTTGGGGCTAGTCAACCTTTTGGACCCAGCCGAGCCAATTGGCACTGTAGCGACTCAACCCAAACCATAGCAAACTAGTTCGACCCAACCTTGTGCCAATCGAACCGACCCAGACACGTTCCTTATACTCAGCCAACCCTAGCGCACGCAAACCATTCGATTTGAAATGAACGGACGAGATGCATTGAGACGTTCGGACCATCCGAACCATCCACGCAATCTCCACCATTGATTTCCAAACGAACCATCCAGATCAAGAATGTCGTTCGGACCATCCGAACGTACCTTGCAATCTGGGCCATTAAACCTATATCGGACCGTCCGCAACTTTCTCGGGTTATGCCATTTTCCAAATGGGAAATCCCCACACGCGCGAACCCTTGGATTCAAAATCAACAGCCAGGATCAATTTTGGATCGTTGGATTTAGATCGGACCGTCCACGTTGATTTGAACGTTCAGACCGTCCGAACCTCATTTCAGTCTTAGCCGTTAAATTCAGATCCAATGGTGCCCCTTTTAATCGTTTGAAACTCCAAAGCGCGCATTTTGCCGTGACCGTTAGATTTTGATCGCACGGCCAACATTGAGTTGGAACGTTCAGACCATCCGCACGCCCAAATCAATCTGAGCTGTTCATTTTGATCGGACCATCTTCATTCATTTGAGCTCACCGTGTTGTACCTTCGTTGAGACTGACAGTGGGGCCCGCATGTCAGTGACTCAACTTTGTCTTCTCCACGCGGCCATTGCGCCCGTGCCAGCTCGCCATGCACACTATTTCGTTGGGCCCCGCTTGTCATACTCCGCGGCTAGCTGCGGCTCGGTATAAAGAGTTTTATATGCTTTTGTAATTTCCGAAATACTTTATCTGTGTACTGTTAATTGTTTCAAACTTCAAAAATGCATAAGTATTTCATTTTAACTCCTTTTCGGGTGATTCAAATTTTGTTGGTTTCTATTTTAAACGTACTTTAAAATATAATTGGTTTGAATCATGTTTTTTGTAACAGCCTCAGTTTAATGAACAGTAATAAAATGCTTTTCATAGCATTTCTGGTCATTTTTAAAACTTGAGCATTTTGTTACAAATTTAAAACTTCCATTTTGACCCAAATCTGAAACTTGTTTTGAAGCTTTAATGAATAGTAATAAAATACTTTTCATGGCATTTTGTTTTGAAATTTGACTCGGGAGTTAAAAATAGTAGATAAATTTATAAAAATATGAAATTTTGGAAAAATTATTTGACGACATTTGACGATAATTGACAACATTTGACGATAATTGATAACATTTAACGAATTTGAACCTCAGAAAATTCAAACTCAAATGAAAGACCTATTCTAAGTTTGAATTTAAATTATTCAAATTAAATATTGAACAGTGAAGTTTAAGATTTTAATTGAGTCCTAGGATGTCCCAGGAACCCCTCTGATTTATTTCAGAATTTTAGGAATTTTATTCCTATTTTTAAAGCCTTGGTCAAACCCCTTTGTTTCTTGGTCAACTGTTTTGAAAACTTGGGCTACCACTGTTGGCGATGCGAGCCCTACGATCAAAAATGAACGGCCCAGATGCGTTGGACATTCGGACCGTCCGAACGTCCCAACGCATGTGAGCCGTTCGATCCGCATCGGACGTCCCAAAAGAAATGGCGCGATGAGGCGATGCGAACCAGACTCGGGTGCAACGCGAGCCCTACGATCAAAAATGAAAGGCCCAGATGCGTTGGGACGTTCGGACCGTCCGAACGTCCCAACGCATGTGAGCCGTTTGATCCGCATCGAACGTCCCAAAAGAAACGGCGCGATGAGGCGGTGCGAACCACACTCGGGTGCGACGCGAGCCCTATGATCAAAAATGAATAGCCCAGATGCGTTGGGACGTTCGGACCGTCCGAACGTCCCAACGCATGTGAGCCGTTCGATCCGCATTGAATGTCCAAAAAGAAATGGCGTGATGAGGCGGTGCGATGGGGTTGGGTTGGACCAAGTTAGAACGAGTCCGGTCGGTTTGAGTTTGGGTTAGGGTTTTGACCGAAAAGGCAAAGAGTTTGACCGGCCGATTTAAACTAGAAGAAAATTTTGAAAAATTCTTAAAATTTTTGAGGAGGTTCTAAGAATCAACTTCATCTTAGGAAAAATATTTTTAAGAACTTTTCCAACCAAAATTTGTCAGAAATAAATTATTTTCAAAACTGAATTAGCGAAAAGGTTTGAAATTTGGTGAGATCAAAATAATTTCTAAAAATTTGTTAAAATAATAATAATTCAAGATAAATAATCTAGTATTTGATTAAATTATTTCTAACAACTTTTACTCACACAAATATTCTAGATTCAAATAAAAGATGGAAAACAAGTGAAAAATTGAAATTTCGGGCAAACTTTATTACAATCAAACAAAGGTTTTACAATAACACATAATTTACACACATAATTCATGATTCCATGACAGTTATTTGGGACCCAAAAATATGAAGTTATTGAAATAGCTCTTCCTGTCATACACATGATTCCATAACCATATAACATGAATGTGTCATCTTCGCAAACCTACAAGGGAGATTCGGATTTTAATCTAGCTACTCCTCTCTGTTCTCTTCTCTACCTAAGTACCGATGAACACCAAATGAGTTTGAGGCCTAAGAGGCAGCTTGTCAATCATCTGCAATTCTTTTGATCTTCACAGTCTCCAACTACAAAAAGGAAATATGTACTTCAGTTTTGAGAATATGAGCTGCACCATACCATGTTATGTTAAGATTATCAAAAAGAACTTACCACAAGCTGCACCATACCATGTTGTGCAATTGCTATAGAATGTTGTCAGCAAATGAAATAGTTATATGAAATGCATATAAATGAATAATGTTGCACACCATCCAAACAGATTTGTAGAATGGACAAAACTTGTCATATCTATTTTGACATATAAAAAGTTCAACTTTCATAAACAGTCCCTAGTCAATAGATTCATGTTCACTAGCACAAGCATACCAATTCATAAACTTCACCTCCAGATTGGTTCATCCATCCAAAAGACATCTAAAGTCAAGTACGGCATACAAAAGTCACAAAAGTCCCCATTTCCATTACATTCAAGTTTAGCTTGTCAAAAGAACTACAAGAGATCACTAAAAGTCATAGAATGGCAGCATGGTTGTTGTCGCAAGAAACAATTCAAGCACAACAACAGAAAATTTAGAAATCATTTAGATCATAAGTTGGAGGTTGAAGCTCCTCATCTTCATCCTCCTCATCTTCATCCTCATCATATTCATCTTCATCTTCATCTTCAACAATTCCTTTTTGAGGATCAACATTCTGGTGTTGCAAAATTTCCAAATCTTTTGGATTTGTTATTTCGTCTGAGATCAATGGAAGTGTAATTTCGAAGTCATTCCCTAAGTCGATGACAAAGGTGCCTTGCAAACCATCCTCCTGATAGAACTCCATTTGTTCTATTGGTCCTTTAGGAGGGTTGAAACCACCATCGGTACTATTTGGAGGAATATATCCATGTGGGGCTACATGATATGCAACCCACCATTCTAATAGATCCGGTCTAGTCTTACAAGGGTATGGCAGGTAATAGACTTGTGTAACTTGACTTGCCATGACAAATGGATCAAAATTTGAAAGCCTAGATGTGTGATTGACCTCTATCAAGCCCAGATTTTCAGTTTGCCTAACTCCATTGGTGTTGGATCAAACCAATGGCAATCAAATAAAACCAGCTCAAGATGCATGCTGCCTTCCCAAGTAATTTTTATGATGTCTTCAATGACACCATAATACTCCAACACATTGTTGTTCCCGTCAACACTACACATACAAACACCACTGTTAGTTGTACTCAGTCCAGATTTCCCGCTCTCATACTTTGATGAGCAAAATTTGTATCCATTCACATCATGGCATCCATAAGTGGCAACTCTTGTGCGAAAACCGTTAGATATTTGGCGTAAGGTATTAGGAATGGTAGATAACTTCATGCACTGCAAATAGACAATTAATTGTATTAGCTTTAGGTGATTTCAGATTGCTACAAAGATGCTTCTCAAGTGTTATAAGTTGAAGCGTTGACGATAATTACTTGAGTTTTGAACCAATCAAAAAAATTGGGCCCAGAATGCATAAGGCGGCTTGATTTCCAACCATTTAACCTTAAATCCTGAAGTTGCTTTTCAGTTGGTTTCATTCTGCTCTTCCAATGTTCTTTACAAAATTTACCACATAAAAAGAGTTAGTTATAATTACGCAAATATAATTAAAGAAATGTGAGTTGGGTTGCATAATTTCAGCACATACACGAAGTAATCATCCATCTCTGGCACTTGTCAATATGTACAAGAAAGCAACCTTGTACTCTTCTGTTGTGAGATCACGACAGCCACAAGGACTAATGCATCGACCCAGGTATTGAAATATGACAAGGTCACGTGAACTTTGAAATGTGGAGGCACCATCATCGTACCGAGCTGTCTTGTTTCTAATTGACCGAACTTTAGGGCTAAAATATAGTGATAGAAAATTTGTAGCCTCCTCAACTAGGTAAGCCTCAACAATAGAACCCTCAACTCGAGCCTTATTCCGCACTTTCTTCCTAATTTTTTGTATGTACCTACATGGAGTAGACCAATTAATTACATATATCATTAGGATAGAAAGATAAAATAGCGGTATTACTTATTTTACCTCTCATATAGGTACATCCAATGGACAGACGGGCCTCCTAGTCGAGCCTCATAAGGAAGATGTATGATTAGATGTTGCATAGGATTAAAGAACCCGGGAGGAAATATTTTCTCTAGTTTGCATAGAAGCATCGCAACATTCTCATTCTAGTGAGGTTATGTCATCCTTGCTAATCTCTTTAGCACACAACTTCCTATAGAAAAACTGAGCTCAGCCAAACATATCCATATATTTTCAAGAAGGAAGCCACGGAATGCAACTGGTAGCAAACATTCCATGAATATATGGAAATCATGACTTTTGAGGCCAAATATATTCCTTTGTAGAAGGTTAACACCTCACCTAATATTGGATGCATATCCATCGGGAAACTTCGATGTTTGAAACCACTTAAGGATGATTGTCTTGTCATTATTATTGATGCAAAAAGGTGCCCTAGGCTTGTGCCACTTCCCATTGTTCTTCAACTCCGAGTGCAGAGAAGGACGGTGACAAATCTCAGCTAAATCTTGTCTGGCCTTCACATTATCCTTGGTCTTATCGGGTATGTCAAAGCATGTGTTCCATATAGCTTCAGCTACATTTTTCTCATTGTGCATCACATCAATGTTGTGTCAAAGCTTTAATTTATTGAAGTATGGAAGTTGCCAAAAGCAGCTTTTGTGGGTCCAATGGTGAAGTTTACCAAAGTTTTTCGTATCACCTACAAACTTATCTATTTGGGCTTCGACTTCCTCTCCCCTTAAATGCCTAGGTGCCTCCTCAAGCACTACTGTGTTCTTTCTAAATGCATTACCTTGGGTTCTGAATTCATGGTCTCTAGGTAGAAAGCGTCTATGACAATCAAACCAGCAAGCCTTGCGACCATTACAGAGTTGAAATGCTTTACCGTTGTGGATATCATGGGGATATGCCCATGATCTTAGGATGATGAAACAATTGGCAATGGTGCTCTTGGTTTGAAGTGTTTTCGACAAAGTTTCAGATCTGTCAGGTCAGCGGCGGTCTGACCGGCTTTTGTGCTGAATGTTGATATAAGTGGTGATTTGATTTTGGGATAGGTCATATCCATATTTGTTATTGCATATGTGTTGCATATTGCATGTTTTGGCTAACGTGGGTCAAATTGTGAAGAACTTATTCCCGGATTTGTGTTTGCTTGTCTATTGCTGTGCAGGTGGCTTGCAAGTCAACGACGGTCAACGGCGAGGAAGATCGGGACTAAGCTTGGAGAGCTGAGGTCTAGAACGATCATGGATGCCGGGTGAGGTCAAGTGACTCAAGCATGGCGCAGAATGGACAAGGATGACCGAACGAGCGGTTCGGTGCGACTGGTTGGATCAAGCGGCGCGGGAGTCGGTGCAAGTGCTCAGTGGTGCCGGTGGGATCCAGACGGGGGAGACTTGACGACATGGAGCCGTTGATCAACCTACACGTGGCGAAGCAGGCGATTGCTTCAACAGATGGACTCGGTCTTTTGGAGAAGGATCGAGAAGGGGTATTTTGGTAATTTTACCAAAAACCATCTTGATGGCCTTTTGACTAAGCCGCGGCGCGGGTCGGTGCATGGTGAAGCGGTTTAGATCATTCGATGATGAAGACGGTACAGAAGACCGGGATTAACGCCCCAAATCCTCAGGCATTTCAACTAGTCCCATGATCAAGTAGCTAGTTCACACGCTTAAACAAATATGGTAACATCCATAAATCGCATAACTTTATTAATAATCAACGAGTTTGTTACAATAGGGCTTACAAGCCAACAATAAAATAAACACAATGAAGACGAAGATGTAGTAGAGTCCGCTTAACCGCCACGAGCAATCGATCGGGAAGCGGCCTAGTCGTCGAGATCCACACCGTGGCAAAGTCCTTCTCCTCTCAAATTATTTGCATTAAGCAAGAATGAGCACAACTACTGTGCTCGCAAGTTACACCCGCCAAGTAATGTAATGACATGCATATATGGATATCTCAAAGGAAAGCTTAATATGGTTGAATTTGCATAAAACAAAGATTTTCAGAAATACTTGTACTAAGTTCCAAAGCAGTTATTCTATAACTAAAATTTATTTTATAAATCAATTTTATAGTGAGATAACATTCACACATGAATGGTGAAGGATACCCTCCTATCACATGGCTTCCCGCCCAATTCCCATTTAAATAAACCAGCTTAATAAAGTCTTTTGAAATCAAAATCCAAGTCTAACTTTGAGAGGCTTTGCTAGCATGTCCATGATCATGACGCGCTATTCAATAGTTTTACACTCTGCAGAGGTTGTACAACTTTACCCACATGACATGACTTCTCTAGTTTGTTTGGCATATATCTATGCCACCGCCACTACCTTAGGTAAGCGATCTAGAGCACATGACAAGGCCTTTACAATGCGCCATCCCACCGCATCCACCCGTTAAGGTTTCGTGATCCCTCCTGGATAGAAATCCGCAGAGTTTGTAGGGCCCCTCTTACGCCGATGGGACTAACGAGGTCATAATATGACCAGCCATCCGAGATGGACCCACACAACCATGGGATCGACCGCGATGGAACTTACAAATTAATTAGCTGTGTCCCACGCCCCATTCTCGAGGACAAGTGGTTGTACGGTGAGGCATAGCCCATTATAGGCATAGCAAAGGAACGCCAGAGGTCGGTCCTCAATCGACTTGGGCGACTTTCCACAAAACCCATGGGTCTCGATCATGGAAATGACTTCGATCCGTGCATTAACATGCACCATCCAAACAACCATTTCGCCCAAGTACAAACCATAATTTTATTTTATTTTTCTCAATTTCATTTACGACAAAACTTCCATGACAAACCAATGCCATAGATTCTTAAACAATATTTGATTTTTGGCTGAAAGTTTCCCAAATCAAACATTTTTGGGTCTAAGCATTGCTAAGCATAATCTTTCTCAAAATGTTCTAGTTCATACTATTGTATCAACTAGATTTTATCTAGGGTGAGGGTTAAATGTCCAAGGCTTGTCAAGAACGAGATCAGTATGTAATCCATCATCATTGTGATAATCCAACCTTCAGCAATCCAAAATTCATTAGTCCAATCTACACCGTATAAGTCTATTTCTATGATCCAACTTCACTTGATCCAAATATTTAACTATACTCAAATTTTATAATCCGATATCTATCAATCCAATGACTATGTAATCCTATAATCAAATTTTTAGATAATTTGATATCCAATGACAATCTATTTCTAGAATCCAATATCAACAATTCAGTATTTGACTATAGTATCTATCTATCATCCAATCTTTATTAATCGAACATCAACAACAATCTACCTCTAAAATCCGATCCAATAATTATTTATTTCTATAATCCAACCATAATAATCATGTATTTCTAATAATCCAACATCATTCAATCCAATATCCAATAATCCAATAATAATCTATGTCTATGATTGACATCTAATATCCAACAATCATATAACTCTAATAATACCACAATCCGATCATTAATAACAATCTATTTCCATAATCCAATACCAATAATCACCTAATTCTGTAATTCAACATGTGTTATCTATTAACAATCTTTCTCTAACTTCACACATCCATGTACAATCTCCTTTTATTATCCAAACCCATCAAATTCTAACTTCAAAAATATGTTGCATTCGATAAAATTATCCATACCACCTCTCTTGACAATAATTAGACATACAAAGGCATTGGGAATAACTATAAAGTTTAAAACATGAATTTAAATTACTTGAATATAAATACGCATGCAATAATAATTTAAAACAAAATTTAAATAATTTTAAATACTGGGTGCAAATATGGTCAAGAATGTAACTTGCCTTGCTTGGTGATGTTGTTTTCCTTAACAGGTCACCTAGTACTCACAAACATTTTTTTCAGGTTGCTTGTGTGTACAACCATGATGATCATACAGTCAAAATCAATCCTCTTATATGGTCTCCAACTACGTTGAAAACTGACTCTCCGAAGTCGTCGAAATCTATACGCAAAAACGATCCAAATTCAAACGAAATTCAAATAACAAATCAAAAAGGTGATTCAAATTAACTCAAAACTAAATAATTCTATTTTATTTAGTTATATAATAGTTTTATAAAATTTTAGAAATTTGAATCACCCAGATTTGAGTTGCGATTTAAAAGATATGAATTTTACAAGTTTTAATCCTAAATCAAATTTACATGAATTTCTAAATACAAACAAGATTCAAATGAAGTACAATTTAAATAATTTTGGTTTAGTTAGCTAGATATTAAATTTATATGAATTTAGAAATTTGAAACACTTAATTTGGAGTTAGGAATCAAAAGATATGAATTTTACAAATTTAAATCCTAAATTTGTAGTTCAAATCATTTCAAATTCAAACAGACAGTTTAAACTTAAACAAAATCAAATAATTATATTTTATTTAGCTAGATGATAATTTTATAAGGTTTTAGAAATTGGAATCACCCAATTTGGAGTTAGGATGAAAAAGATATGAATTTTACAAAATTTGATCTAAATTTGGAATTTAAATGAATTTTAAATTCTAAAACAAAACAAAACTGAACTCCAAATTGAATAATTATATTTTATTTAGTTAGACAATAATTTTCTAAGATTTTAGCAATTTGAATCATCTAAATTGGAGTTAGGATGCAAAAGTTATGAATTTTACAAATTAAATCCTAAATCTGTTATTTACCTAATTTCCCGAATTATTCTCCTAAAGGAAATTCTAATTATTGCACAAGATGACATCAGCGATGAATTTTCCAGGATTTTAATGAATTAAAATAATTTTCTGATAAGTGGGGCCTACGTGTCATAGACATGGTCCACGGTAGACCAATTCTACCCAACCAATGGATCGAAAAATTGGTGAACCGTGCCACGCACGCGCTGACTAAGCGGCCATGTGGGCATATGTGGTGACGTGGCGGTTGCGTGGAGATGAGGTGGCGCCACGGTGGCGACCGGACGGGGGCGGCGCACGGGGCCCTAGGCTCGCCGGCGAACGACGGCGAATTGATCTCCGACGAGGGCACGAGGAGAAAGAGGGGAATGTGACGAGCACGGTGCTCACCGTGGTAGCGCAAGGGGACGACGGAATGACCGGCGGTGAGGAAAAATGCGGCGGCGGCGGTGGGCTTGCGACGACGAGGTTGCTCCCGAGGGTCTCCGGCAAGGTGGTAGTGCGCACGGGTGTCGCGGTGATGCGGTGATTCCGTAGATGTGGACGACGGGGCCGGAGCGGGCTTGACCTCGCCGGAATCGAAGAAAATCCAAAACTTGGCCGCCGGTGAGACATTCCGAAATACGGGCTCTACGGAGAAGGAGGAGAGGGGTGAGCGAGGGTTTGGGGTCGGCGAGAGAAGGCGGAGCCGGGGCGCTCTTTTATAGGGCAAGGGGGGAATGCGGGAGGGAGATCGTGGGCGGATTGAATGCGGCGGCGGTTGGGAAATCCGGCGATCGTGGGTGTGGCAGAGGGGGTAACGGACGGAGAGGGAGGCGGTGGAGTAAGGGCACTTGAATGCGCGCATTCACACGAGGGAAGAGGAAGGGAAAGCAGCGATGGCGGAGCTTTGGTGGCGTGGTAATGGCCGCCGGCTCGGGTGCGTGAGGAAGAAGAAGGGGTAAGGGAGAAGATGGCACAGGACCGCTGGATGTGGATCGGGCGGCTGAGAAGCGCGAGTGACGTGGGCGCTTGTTGACCGTCCGATGCACATCGGACGGCTAAGAGAAGGGGAGGCTATGGCACAAGTGCGGTCTTGGTGGCTTGCCAAGCCAAGATGAATGAGAAACGGGCCGAGACTTTCTACCAATTGGGTTTTGGGTTTTTAAATGATTTATGATTTAAATTAATTCAGTTAATTCAAGATAGCTTTAGAAAATAGCAAACTAAATCCAAAAATTCTAGAAAAATTCACGTAAATCCCTAGAGTTATTTTGGATTTAATAAAATTATTTCCAACTTAAAGTTGGCTTTTAATTTTGCAAATAAATTATTTTAGCTTTAAAATATTTAGGAAAAAGTTTTTAAAATTTCATAAAATTCTCAAAATTATTTTAGTTTTTATTTTTCAACTTTAACTCAATAAAACTTTAAAAACTTTTATTTTTTTTTGACTTTTAAGACTTCAAAAATTCAAATAAAGCAAATAAACTCTCTCAAATTTCAGAGCATCTAATAAAAATAATAACTTTAATAAATTTAAATTGGTAACAGAATTTTGGGCTGTTACAAAACTACCCCCCTTAAAAGGAATCTCGACCCCGAGATTCGGAGTGGCTAGAAAGAAAGCTAGCGATACAAGGTTTTCAAGTGGAGTTGTCTTCGTCTGTATTTTGCTCTTCATTGGAAAAGGCCTGAGCTGTGATGTTGTACAGTCGTCCTCTTCCAGAATTCGACGACTTCCTGTTTGCTTGTATAGAGTTGACTTTTGGAACTTCGGAGTTGGATGGATTAGCTACTTGCTGCCTCTTTGGACATTTATTGGCATAATGTCCCATATCCCGACAATTGAAGCATTGTATTCCTGCCCTTGATGTTTTGTTCTGCTGAGATTGGCCACCATTGAAGTTGCGGAACATCTGCATCGGTGGACGTGGTGCTGATCCTGGAATCTTGAGTGCGGTCATCGTTGGTACATGGTTGGGTTGAGGTTGAATCACACGGGTCTTGAAGTTTCTTGCATCATGTTGCCCTTGATCCACCATCTTCCTCTTGGAACACTTGGTGCAGTAACGTCGTTCTTGTGTTGTAGGAGCAGTGGCTGAAAAAGCATTGTTGTTGTTCATTTGTTGCATCAACTGTTGCATTAGTTGAGCCTGGGTGATGAAGAACTGGTTCAAATTCCGAAGAGTTTCTGCCGTCAGTGGTTGGTAGGCTTCAGCGTTGGCACCTCCAGGAACATTATTGTCTTGCTTGTTTTCACTTTTCGAGCGACAAGTGTTCACCATCTGTCGGTTATTCCAGAGTTTTTAGGAAAGGAGACAAAGGATAGGGAAGAGACAAATAAGAAAGACTAAGGGGATAGAGCAAAACAATACTCCCAAACAAAAGAACCAACTCAAAAGCTTCAAGAAAACTTTAATAGCTTTATACAACATTTTATCAATCGAGACGTGTATTCTGGGGAAATAACTCAATACACAGAATGAGTCTTGGCAAACTTAGACTATATGGCTTGGCTGACACAACGATCTTCGGTAAGTCTTATCCGTCTTCCTTGGATGGTGAAGACGATGATACTTTGTCGATGGCTCCATGTCTTGTGGTCTTGAACGTAAGGGTTAATAACGTGTTGACCATCTATAGAAGTTTTCCAAGGAAAAGAGGATCCATTTAACATTATAAAATGGTCAAAAGATAATTAGGTAAGAAAGAAGATAGATGACTCAGATGAGAAGAGAACAATTTATTTTTCTTGTTATATAAAATAATTTTTGAAGTTTTTCAACTAACGGCCATTCTAACTAGGTCACGACCTACAGTCGATATGGCTCTGATACCACTTTGTAAGACCCGGGATTAACGTCCCAAATCCTCTGTGCATTTCTGAACTAGTCCCATGATCAGTAGCTAGTTCACACAGTTAAACAAATATGGTAACATCCATAAATCGCATAACTTTATTAATAGTTCACACAGTTGGCTTGTAAGCCCCTGTTGTAACAAACTCTGTTGATTATTAAAATCCTGGAAAATTCATCGCTGATGTCATCTTGCGCAATAGTTAGAATTTCCTTTAGGAGAATAATTCGGGAAATTAGGTAAAAAGCAGATTTAGGATTTAATTTGTAAAATTCATAACTTTTGCATCCTAACTCCAATTTAGATGATTCAAATTGCTAAAATCTTAGAAAATTATTGTCTAACTAAATAAAATATAATTATTCAATTTGGAGTTCAGTTTTGTTTTGTTTTAGAATTTAAAATTCATTTAAATTCCAAATTTAGATCAAATTTTGTAAAATTCATATCTTTTTCATCCTAACTCCAAATTGGGTGATTCCAATTTCTAAAACCTTATAAAATTATCATCTAGCTAAATAAAATATAATTATTTGATTTTGTTTAAGTTTAAACTATCTGTTTGAATTTGAAATGATTTGAACTACAAATTTAGGATTTAAATTTGTAAAACTCATATCTTTTGATTCCTAACTCCAAATTAAGTGTTTCAAATTTCTAAATTCATATAAATTTAATATCTAGCTAACTAAACCAAAATTATTTAAATTGTACTTCATTTGAATCTTGTTTGTATTTAGAAATTCATGTAAATTTCAGATTTAGGATTAAAACTTGTAAAATTCATATCTTTTAAATCGCAACTCAAATCTGGGTGATTCAAATTTCTAAAATTTTATAAAACTATTATATAACTAAATAAAATAGAATTATTTAGTTTTGAGTTAATTTGAATCACCTTTTGATTTGTTATTTGAATTTCGCTTGAATTTGGATCGTTTTTATGATAGATTTCAACGACTTGAGAGTCGGTTTTCAACGTAGTTGGAGACCATATAAGAGGATTGATTTTGACTGTATGATCATCATGGTTGTACACACAAGCAACCTGAAAAAATGTTTGTGAGTACTAGGTGACTGTTAAGGAAAACAACATCACCAAGCAAGGCAAGTTACATTCTTGACCATATTTGCACCCAGTATTTAAAATTATTTAAATTTTGTTTTAAATTATTATTGCATGCGTATTTATATTCAAGTAATTTAAATTCCTGTTTTAAACTTTATAGTTATTCCCAATGCCTTTGTATGTCTAATTATTGTCAAGAGAGGTGGTATGGATAATTTTATCGAATGCAACATATTTTTGAAGTTAGAATTTGATGGGTTTGGATAATAAAAGGAGATTGTACATGGATGTGTGAAGTTAGAGAAAGATTGTTAATAGATAACACATGTTGAATTACAGAATTAGGTGATTATTGGTATTGGATTATGGAAATAGATTGTTATTAATGATCGGATTGTGGTATTATTAGAGTTATATGATTGTTGGATATTAGATGTCAATCATAGACATAGATTATTATTGGATTATTGGATATTGGATTGAATGATGTTGGATTATTAGAAATACATGATTATTATGGTTGGATTATAGAAATAAATAATTATTGGATACCGGATTTTAGAGGTAGATTGTTGTTGATGTTCGATTAATAAAGATTGGATGATAGATAGATACTATAGTCAAATACTGAATTGTTGATATTGGATTCTAGAAATAGATTGTCATTGGATATCAAATTATCTAAAAATTTGATTATAGGATTACATAGTCATTGGATTGATAGATATCGGATTATAAAATTTGAGTATAGTTAAATATTTGGATCAAGTGAAGTTGGATCATAGAAATAGACTTATACAAATGTAGATTGGACTAATGAATTTTGGATTGTCAAGGTTGGATTATCACAATGATGATGGATTACATCTTGATCTCGTTCTTGACAAGCCTTGGACATTTAACCTCACCTAGATAAAATCTAGTTGATACAATAGTATGAACTAGAACATTTTGAGAAAGATTATGCTTAGCAATGCTTAGACCCAAAAATGTTTGATTTGGGAAACTTTCAGCCAAAAATCAAATATTGTTTAAGAATCTATGGCATTGGTTTGTCATGGAAGTTTTGTCGTAAATGAAATTGAGAAAAATAAAATAAAATTATGGTTTGTACTTGGGCGAAATGGTTGTTTGGATGGTGCATGTTAATGCACGGGATCGAGTCATTTCCATGATCGAGACCCATGGGTTTTGTGGAAAGTCGCCCAAGTCAGTTGAGGACCGGCCTCTGAGCGTTCCTTTGCTATGCCTATAATGGGCTATGCCTCACCGTACAACCACTTGTCCTCAGAATGGGGCGTAGGACCTGGCTAATTAATTTGTAAAGTTCCATCGCGGTCGATCCCGCGGATTGTGTGGGTCCATCTCGGATGGCTGGTCATATTATGACCTCGTTAGTCCCACTGGCGTAAGAGGGGGCCCCTACAAACTCTGCGGATTTCTATCCAAGGAGGGATGCGAAACCTTAACGGGGGTGGACTGCGGTGGGATGGCGCATTGTAAAGGCCTTGTCATGTGCTCTAGATCGCTTACCTAAGGTAGTGAGCGGTGGCATAGATATATGCCAAACAAACTAGAGAAGTCATGTCATGTGGGTAAAGCTGTACAACCTCTCGCAAAGTGTAAAACTATTGAATAGCAGCGTCATGATCATGGACATGCTAGCAAAGCCACTCAAAGTTAGACTTGGATTTTGATTTCAAAAGACTTTATTAACTGGTTTATTTAAATGGGAATTGGGCGGAAGCCATGTGATAGGAGGGTATCCTTCACCATTCATGTGTGAATGTTATCGACTATAAAATTGATTTATAAAATAAATTTTAGTTATAGAATAACTGCTTTGGAACTTAGTACAAGTATTTACGAAAATGTTGTTTTATGCAAATTCAACCATATTAAGCTTTCCTTTGAGATATCCATATATGCATGTCATTACATTATTTGACGGGTGTAACTTGCGAGCACAGTAGTTGTGCTCATTCTTGCTTAATGCAAATAATTTCAGAGGAGAAGGACTTTGCCACGGTGTGGATCTCGACGACTAGGCCGCTTCCCGATCGATTGCTCGTGGCGTATTAATCTGGACTCTACTACATCTTCGTCTTCCGCTGTGTTTATTTTATTGTTGGCTTGTAAGCCCTGTTTGTAACAAACTCGTTGATTATTAATAAAGTTATGCGATTTATGGATGTTACCATATTTGTTTAACTGTGTGAACTAGCTACTGATCATGGGACTAGTTCAGAAATGCACAGAGGATTTGGGACGTTAATCCCGGGTCTTACAGGCGCTTTGAGATGCGTGCGTGTGTGTTCCGTTGATGTTGGGCCTTAACGGAAGCCCATTAGGTTTAGCTCCAAATTCTAAAAGGGTTTTAGGGTTTGGTGGCTGTCATATAAAATGATTAGCCGCTGTTGAATAGGGCTACTGAAAAAAATAACTGCTTGTTGGAGATCAGGCACCACCGAGAAAAAAAAATAGGGCGTTTTGGAGTTCACAATGTCACCGATGTTGCGTGTCCTGCAGATCCAGTGAATTCATTTGTGTGACTGATCGCTTTATTCATCTGGATCTTTGATTGCCGGCGTTTTGCTGTTGGATGCATTTACTGTCGTGGCTCTGTGCGCCTGGGAGAAATGAGCTTGAGGCGAGCCTGTAGAGCCCCGTAGAAACCCCTCTGCGACGGTGTCTTGTCGGTTTCATGGAGTAGCAGTAAATCACTGTTTCTCTAGGCTCTTGCGTGTGCATCATTTGTGGAATCACCAAGTTTTAGCTTTGAGATTTTACTTGTTTACTGCTTGAGATTTTGATGTAAATTGTTGTGGCGGTACTGGCGCTTTGGAGAAAAGTAAAATCAGATTCCTGTTTATTTGTTTGCATCGATTGCAGACCAGAGCTACAGAAAACAATCTTTTTCTGGGCTGCGTTCTTCAGTGTTGTGACCGAGTTTTTTAGTTTGGTTTTCTTTATTGCCTTGGATCTGTGTTTTTGCCCCTGAGACCGCATCGGCTATAGAAGAGCAGTGCGCCTGTAAAATATGACTGATGGCGGCGGCGTGAATTTAGGAGTTGTTGTTTTTCAGATCCGACGATTTGCTTGTTGGCTCATCCTGTGCTGTGCGTGTGTAGCGCTCGTGAAATCGAGCTTGTGGCGGCGGCCTGTGTTCTGCAAAAACCGGCACCTAGGGCGGCTGCTTGGTGTTTCTCGGGAGAAATGAGTGGCTGTGAGATTTTGTTTCTTGCTTGTTACAACCGAGTCATTGGGTGCTAGTGACTGCAACTTGTTTAGTTGTATTTGTTTATTGGCTGCCATAAATCAACCGACCAATGTTTCGTTTTGACTGCCATCGATTTGTGCACGAATCCTTCGCTGTGTTTGGATTAGTTTATGGCCTGTGGCTGTCTTCATTGATGTCTGTTGGATTGGTTGCTCTGTGACCGAATTCCTTTCCGACTTGGCTGCCAAATGAACCAACTAAGATTTCCATGTTGAGTGTCACTCTTTCGGGTTGTTATTCTGACTTCTTTGTCGCGTGTGACGGAGGCCGCCAGGTTGATTTTGTGTCAGCCGGAGTAAAGCTCTTAATGGTTTGTGGCTGCTGAATCAAGGCTGCTATCTTTGATGCGAGAGATGCCTTTGTTCCATAGCCAGCAAGGTACTGTTTAGTTTCTTATTTGCTTGGTGATGTTGACAACATCTGGATTGCTCCTGGTACTCGTGTGTTGTTTCTGTTCTTCTCATAGTTACAGTAAGCTAGTTATACCTTTCACATCTTTCTATGTGGTTATGAGATGTTTTTGGTCTTTTGCTTAGGGGTTTGATCGGATTCAACACAGGTCATCCGCTGTGTCTGTATACAGATCTTCATAGCTTTTATAGCTATTGGAGTGAAAATAGTGTTGAGTTCGATCGAGGTGAAAAATAGAGAAAGCGTCTATTCACCCCCCCCCCCTCTAGTCGCCTTTCCGGTCCTACAATTAGTATCAGAGCCAAGTTTGCTCTTTTGTGATCTTAACCGATCTTTGAGCATGGCGACAAATATGAGGACTTGTGAGCGTTTCCTTGCGTCTTGTCGTGGTTCTTTTACCAATGGTGTTGGCCGTAACAAAATATTTGAATGCATGATAAGTCTAATGGCGATGGAGGAGGAAGTCTCCTGTGATATCTGTGGCAAATCCTTTTGTTTTGATTGTCCTAGTTTGTGGATGAGCCATTTTAGAGCAGGAGAAGAAGCCCGATGGCGTATGCACAATGACTTTTGAGGATGAACATGATGGAGAGGATTTTGATGATGAGCCTTTCGATGATAGTGATGACTCTTATGAGGACGATCCCCTACTTGAGCTAAGCAAGGTGAGCAAAGAAAAACTTGTAAAAGTCTTATATTCATATGATCTTAAACTGCTTGCTCTTAGGAAGAAAATAAAATTGTTAGAAAAAGAGAAGGGTGATTTGTCTCATGAGCTCTCCGAATTGAAAACCTCCATGGATGCTTATGATTCATTGCTTGTAGACATAGAGAACTTGAACAATTCTTTTGCATGCCTAAAATCTGAAAATAAAATTTTGAAATCAAATGTGTCTATGCCTTGTGATTCCTGTATTGCCTTACATCATGAACTTGACAAAGCTAAGTTAGAAATAGGCAATCTTAGTTCTATGGCTAGAAATAATTGTGATTCTTGTGTAGGCATGCTTGCTGATTTTGAGAAGTTGAAATTGACTAATACCTTTCACCTTGAGCAATTAGAGAATGCTAGGGCTGAAATTATTGAAATTGAACCTAGGCCTTGTAGCATGTTCTTAGAACATAAAAAATTGCTTAAGGATGGTTTAGTCTCTTGCAAGAATTGTGCTTGTTTAGAAACTGAAATTGATGCTTTGAACTGCATGCTTAATTCGAAAGCATCATTAATTTCTTGCACATCTTGCATTTCTTTGAAGAGCGAGATTGAGTCATTGCGCGATGATATGAGCGCCAAATCTTGTGACTCTTGTATTTGCCTTCACTCCGAAATTGATGTTCTTAAGATTTCTCTTGTTTCTTTGCATTCAGAGTTGGAGTCTTTTTGTGCTAAACGTGAGTCACTTGATGTTGGTTTTTGTGGCATCGCTTTGGATAGCTCTTCTTTGGTGAGTTCGACTCTTTCGGACTCTTCTTGTGTTGTTCAACGGATTTCAAAAGACAAATGTGCTTCTTTCACAAATGGTACTAAATCTTCTAAAGAGAAGTACCATTGCACATTTTGTAAGAAGAATGGACACATTCTTGGGTTTTGCTTTCGCCGTTTGAAACATGAGCGTCGAGTGCGTCGTCGTACCTCTAGGAACACACATAGCCTTTCTCATGGCATGTGTGGGTCTAGTGTCGATACGAGGACGAGTCATGATGCTAGTTCTTCCAGGACTTCTTTTTTGAGTCACAATGGTGCTTCGTCCTCTCGGACCGTGTCTACTAGTAGACCTTTACACCATTGCTCATTTTGTGGGAAGAATGGACATCATGTAGATTTCTGTTTTCGGCGTGCAAAACAGATGCGTCGAGCTCATGCTTCTAAGTCTCCTAGTGGGCATAGTCTTTCTTATGACATGCACACTAAAGAGCCAAGCACGAAGACTCACTTTGTTGATGGCTTCTTTGACACCTTTTCTAGTGGTGTTGGACAGCACCGTGGACATGGGTTGCATAGTTCTAATTTTGGTCCACGAGCTGCCCCGAGGCAGGATTTTCGCCGTTTTCCAAGAGGTGGACCTCGTTTTGTTCATCGAGGTACTCACCCACAGCGAGGTTGTGTGAGTTCTTTTGATGCTTCTGTTGGTTCTCATCTTGGTGCTTTCAAGCAAGGACATCGCCGCTTTCCTAGAGATGGACCTCGTTTTCCTCATCGAGTTGTCCACTCGCGGCATGCCTTCAAGGTTGATGTTGGATCTTCTTGCATGGACCATCATTTGCATCATGCTAACTCACATAATGGTTCGACTGCCTCTGGTGATGGTGTGTTCAAGGTTTGGGTTCCCAAGCATTTGCTCTCTAACCCTTCGGGACCCAAGACTCGGACACCTTGCCTTTCTCATGTGTAGGTACCGAGAACGCGGGTTGGAGAACATGGACTTAAAGGATTCTAATCTTTTGCTTCATTACTTGATCGAGACACTTGATGGTTCTTCACCTCAACAATGATGGCCTCCAAGAGGCATGTGCTTTAACGATCGGGATCTACACTTGTTTTGTGAGCTATATCCTATACCTTCATGCCTTTATCTTCATGAGTATTCATACTTGGCATGTTGTGCTTGTCTTTGTGCTCACCTGTACCATATTGGCATGTTTTTCTCTTATGATATCTGTCATCATGCCTTTTCCTTTACCTTGCTTGTATATCCATGAATCTCATAGTTGTTCCTAATTTCCATGGGTATATGAGTTTGGTCTTGTCTTCATGAGCCTGTGCTATCTGTACATGATTTATCTTGCTCCTGTTGACTTTTGCCTTATGTATCCACATGTTCACTTGATATCCATGTTAGCATACATTATTCTTGATTTGTTCTAAAATGCTTTATGCTTACATGGTTATTGTGTCTTACTGTTAATTGTGGTTGCATGAGTCTTGCTATAGCTTTCACTAGCATGCTTTACTTTTGACTGTGTATATGATGGGTGATATGCTATGTGCTTGTTTGCCTGCTCCTATGCCTTATTGTGGATTAAGGACTTTTAGAGCTTTATCATATCTTGGATAGCATGTGCTGAAATTGATTTGTCTATCTCCATGCTCATGTCTTAAATTATTGATTATATGCTTTCATGAGCTTTGGATCATTTGCTGCTATCTTTGCTAGTCATGTGTCTTGGTACTGTTTCCCTAGATATTGTTTCACTAACCCAGTACCAAGGCATAGACTTTTTCTGTCTCTTTGGTGTAGTCTTTCAGCTGAGAAGAAGAACATGTGGTCCAACAAGTGTTATCACCTCAACCTGTTGGTTCTTCTTCATTTGTACCTTCAATGGTGACTATCACTTCTCGGAGACGAAGGAATTCGAGATGAGGATGATGGGTGAGCGCAACTACCTTCTGAAGCCTCAAGGAATGAATCTTCTTTCATCATCGCTACATCTCACTGCCAAGCAGTGCGACTCAGGTTCGAGCTTCTATACCTTACATTTCTGTATGGTATCCCTATTCTACCTTGCGTAGCATCTGTTTTGTGTCAGGTGTTGGGTTTGTTGTGTTCAGGGTAGATAGGAGGCTCTGTTCTAGCACGTGTCTTTTCTAGGCACTCTTCTTATCCCATGTTTTCTAGGATGCACTTCTCTCACAGCCCTAGGTCGAGCTTGTCTCCCAATCACTTGTCTTAGCGGGTTTTGAGTTGCTGTAAGCTTTTTAGTGTTGGTGTTTCGCTACCTAGCTTTTCGAGTTGCTGTCCCTAGAGATCTTGTGGTGTTTGAAGTTTTTGTGCTAGTTTTTGTGGAGTCCATAGCACTTTTGGCAGGTTTCCCCTCAAAGCTTTTTAGACCCAACAAGGTTTGCCACCTTGAGAAGCAAATTAGGGATAATTTATCCCTGTGGGTTGGTTTGAGGGGGAGTTGGTTCATTCCTGAACCTTTTCTGTTCATTTGAACTTTCCTTGTTCATGTGAACTTTTGTGTGGATCTTTTCTGATACCTTCTTCATGTGGTATCTTCTTTGGATCTTTTAGATCCTTGTGATCTTTTTAGGCTTTTACATCTTTTGTGCATCTCATTGTATCATATTGCATACATATGAAAAATCCAAAAAGATGCATTGTAATATAAGCTTTACTGCTTCTGTCTTTTAAATTGATGAAGCTTTGTTTATTATCCTGTTGAGCTTTAGTAATTCAATTCTTGCTCAAGATTGTGTCTAGTTCTTTGACTTGCTCGAATTATCATGCTTTCACATGTGCAGCAATGTCTTTGCTTTATGAGCTAGAACTGTTAATTAACTTGAAGTGAAAATTGTAATTTGTGGATCTTTTAGTTAGTTGCACAATTAGTGATCCTTTTGTGACATTGGCCCTGTCAAAATTGCTTTGTTAGCTTTGGAATCTAGTATTGAACATCTTTGAGCTTTCAGTTCTTTAAAGAATCTAAAACAGCCCTTGTGCAAATGAAAATGGATCTCTTTTGTGCGAAAAAACTGATCTCACCAATCCTTTCTCATGAGACGGCTTGCCATTGTACTAGGCATGAACTCAGGGGGAGTTTTGGATGACCTAGACCACTCTTTTAAGCTTTTGTTGCTTGGGATGGTCGCAGTGAGGCTTGAGATCTAGCACATGGCTAAAAAGCAAATTGTCAAAATTGGTTCAAGCTTAGGAAGAGATTGTGGATGGCTCCTAGTCCATGATCTTCTTTACTAAGATAGACCTTTTATCAACTTGAATATTCATTGCAAATGAAAAATAGTTGAAATTTGGGCTTTAGACAAAAATTGAGCTAAATGATTCAATTCAGGACTTTTTGTCTCTAAGATGGTCTTTGCTAGCTTCTGGATCTCACAATGACATTCTGATATGGCCATTATCACTTTAGGATAACTATTGTTGAACTTGCTAATTTTGATGCTTTGCTTAATTTAATCCAACAACATGTGATATATTGAGCTCATTAGCCTAGCTTTGCTATATATGTCTTATCATGATCTTGCTAGCTTTGTCAGGCTTGTTGGTATCTTGAGTAATGGTAGAAATGCTAGCCTGTTCAATTGAGTAATCTCCAAAGCTTCTTTTACTTAAAAATTGAAAATCAAAACAAAAATGAAGCCACCCTATTGCATTTCATGCATGCTCTTTCTTTTGCTTCTTTCTTACTTGTGCATTTGTCATCTCTGGATGAGAGGAAGGGATGATTCCTTGATGAATCCATTGTCAAAGGGGGAAAAGATATAGCGAAAATGTAATGTTAATAAAGAACTTTTTGGTTATGGGGGAGAAGTTTTGTAAGGGGGAGAAATTGAAAATTGAAAATTCTCTCTTTTAAAATGATGATCATAGTGAGGGGGAGCATTCATATTGCATTCTTTTGGTCTTATTGTCTTTTTTGAACTTGAATTACAAATCTTGAAGCCTCACAATGATCTAAGGTCAAATAGAAAAATTGTTCTTTCATATGGACCTTAAGCGAGATTTTTGTCGATTCTCTGGAATTTGAAGCTTTCTTGCTTTCTTTTGCCTTATCTCACTTGCTTATGCTATTCTGGAGCCAGCTTGGTCATTTCCATTGCTTTCTCTTTCTAATGGACCAAGTTGTGCCTTTGTGCGAAAACTGCGAGTTCTTTACTTTTCAAACCACAAACCTTACATTTTCTGAGAGATTGCCAATGTGTTCATCAAGGGGGAGATTGTGGATATCATGGGGATATGCCCATGATCTTAGGATGATGAAACAATTGGCAATGGTGCTTTTGGTTTGAAGTTTGAAGTGTTTTCGACAAAGTTTGAGATCTGTCGGTCGTGTGGTCTGGTGGCTTTTTGTCTTGAATGTTGATATAAGTGGTGATTTGATTTTGGGATAGGTCATATCCATATTTGTTATTGCATATGTGTTGCATATTGCATGTTTTGGCTAACGTGGGTCAAGTTGTGAAGAACTTGTTCCGGATTCGTGTTGCTTGTCTATTCTTTGTGCGGTGGCTTGCGAGTCAACGACGATCAGCGGCGAGGAAGATCGGGACTAAGCTTGGAGAGCCGAGGTCGAAACGATCATGGATGCGGATGAGGTCAAGTGACTCAAGCATGGCGCAGAATGGACAAGGATGACCGAAAACAGGCGGTTGGTCGGCGTTGGTTGGATCAGCGGTAGCGAGTCGGTCAAGTGCTCGGTGGTGCGGTGGGATCGGACGGAGAGACTTGGCGACATGGAGCCGTTGATCAACCTACACGTGGCGAAGCGGCGATTGCTTCAACAGATGGACTCGGTCTTTTGGAGAAGGATCGAGAAGGGGTATTTTGGTAATTTTACCAAAAACCATCTTGATGGCCTTTTGACTAAGCCGCGGCGCGGGTTGGCGCATGGTGAAGCGGTTTAGATCATTCGACGATGAAGACAGCGCTTTGAGATGCGTGCGTGTGTGTTCCGTTCATATTGGACCTTAACGGAAGCCCATTAGGTTTAGCTCCAAATTCTAAAAGGGTTTTAGGGTTTGGTGGCTGTCATATAAAAGGATTAGCCATTTGTTGAATAGGGAATTCTTGAGAAAAAAAAATAACTGCGGTGGAGATCAGAGGCACGAGAGAAAAAAAAAAAAAAATAAGGCGTTTTGGAGTTCATGGCGGCGGCCTGATGCTGCGTGTCCTGCAAATCCAGTGAATTCATTTGTGCGACTGATCGCTTTATTCATCTGGATCTTTGATTCTTGGCGTTTTCTTTGTTGGATGCATTCTTGTCTTGGCTCTGTCTTTGGGAGAAATGAGCTTGAGGCGAGCCTGTAGAGCCCCGTAGAAACCCCTCTGCGACGGCGTCTTGTCGGTTTAATGGAGTAGCAGTAAATCGCTGTTTCTCTGGGCTCTTGCGTGTGCATCGTTTGTGGAATCACCAAGTTTTAGCTTTGAGATTTTATTTGTTTACTGCTTGAGATTTTGATGTAAATTGTTGTGGCGGCTGCCTGTGCTCCAGGAGAAAAGTAAAATCAGGATTCCCTGTTTCTGCTGTTTCCATCTATTGCAGACCAGAGCTACAGAAAACAATCTTTTTCTGGGCTGCGTTCTTTAGTGTTGTGACCGAGTTTTTTAGTTTGGTTTTCTTTATTGCCTTGGATCTGTGTTTTTGCCCCTAAGACCGCATCGGCTGTAGAAGAGCAGTGCGCCTGTAAAATCTGACTGATGGCGGCGGTGTGAATTTAGGAGTTGCTGTTTTTCAGATCCGGCGATTTGCTTGTTGGCTCATCCTGTGCTGTGCGTGTGTAGCGCTAGTGAAATCGAGCTTGTGGCGGCGGCCTGTGTTCTGCAAAAACCGGCGCCCAGGGCGGCTGCTTGGTGTTTCTCGGGAGAAATGAGTGGCTGTGAGATTTTGTTTCTTGCTTGTTACAACCGAGTCATTGGGTGCTAGTGACTGCAACTTGTTTAGTTGTATTTGTTTATTGGCTGCCATAAATCAACCGACCAATGTTTCATTTTGACTGCCATCGATTTGTGCACGAATCCTTCACTGTGTTTGGATTAGTTTATGGCCTGTGGCTGTCTTCATTGATGTCTGTTGGATTGGTTGCTCTGTGACCGAATTCCTTTCTGACTTGGCTGCCAAATGAACCAACTAAGATTTCCATGTTGAGTGTCAGCTCTTTGCTGGTTGTTATAGCTTGCTGTGCGTGTGACGGAGGTCGGCAGAAGCTGATTTTGTGTCAGCCGGAGTAAAGCTCTTAATGGTTTGTGGCTGCTGAATCAAGGCTGCTATCTTTGATGCGAGAGATGCCTTTGTTCCATAGCCAGCAAGGTACTGTTTAGTTTCTTATTTGCTTGGTGATGTTGACAACATCTAGATTGCTCACAGTACTGTCGTGTCTTTGTTTACTGTTCTTCTCATAATTCTGATAAGCTAGTTATACCTTTCGCATCTTTCTATGTGGTTATGAGATATTTTTGGTCTTTTGCTTAGGGGTTTGATCGGATTCAACACAGGTCATCCGCTGTAATTCGTATCTGAGATCTTCATAGCTTTATAGCTATTGGAGTGAAAATAGTGTTGAGTTCGATCGAGGTGAAAAAGAGAAAGCGTCTATTCACCCCCCTCTAGTCGCCTTTCGGTCCTACAACCGTCACACAAGCATTACGGACACATAAAACAAACCATGTGTGCTCCAACCAGCAAACATTCCATATGCAGGGAAATCATGAACAGACCATAGATATGCTCCCCGCATTGTAAAGTTTTGCTTAAGTGAAGCATCCCATGTTTGTACCCCCTACGACAACTTGATAAGTTCGTCAACTAAAGGTTGCATTAGAATATTTAATTTCTTCCCAGGATGTTCAAGGCTAGGGATAACAAGGCCAAGGAATATGTACTCCGGCTTCAAGAGCATGCCCGGCGAAATATTTAATGGAGCCACAAACACTGGCCAACATGAGTAAAGAGCAGCACCCAAACTAAATGGTGTGAAACCATCAGTTGCTATAGCAAGACGCATATTTCTAGGATCACTTGCAAAGTTTGGGAAGTCCTCGTCAAATTGTTGCCAAGCTTCCCCATCACATGGGTGCACCATCTTACCAAATGTTGACTGACTATGTGACCGCATTAGCTTTGCTGTCTCCTCGTGTGCATACAACCTTTGCAGTCTATCTACAATGGGAAGGTACCGTAATACTTTACGTGGGACTTTATTATGGCCTACCTCGTAGCGAGAGGTATCACATAAGTCACACTTATCTTTATGCTCATTATCTTTCTAGTAAAGCATGCAGTTATTATAGCACACATCAATTTTCACATATGGCATTCCAAGACCCTCTAACAACTTTTTTGAGCGGTAAAAGTCCTCGGACAACTTAGACTTTGGAGGCAAAAGTTCATGAATTATCTGTAATACATAAATCGTAGTGTGCAATTGACATATTGTCTTGTGACTTCATAGCTAGCAAGCGCGGCAATGAGACAGACTTGAGTGTGTTGTGTTCTCATGGACTAGTTAAATCGGCGCTAGCGACCATTCTATAGAAAGCTTTGGCGAGGCCGTTGGCTCCTCATCAATTCCCGATGGATGGTCACCGCTTAGGTCAATCAACAGATTGTCCATCCGATTACATTCATGGATTTCCTCGTGATCTATTGAAGGGTCATGTTCATCATGTGTTGTCCATGTTTGATAGTTCGACCTAAACCCATATTTACTCAAGTGCAACTCTACAATATGCCTGTTGTGCCTAAAATACTTCCTACACATTGCACATGGACACTTAATGGTGTCACCTTCAACTACCCTAGGATTTGAGAATGCATGATCTAAGAAGCTGTGTAGTTTGTTCAATCCATTCATTTGAGGGAGCTTTACCCTTTTGCCGACCACTATACATCCATTCATGGTCCGCCATGAAATAGTTACGTGTGTGCACAAACATGAATATATCGGTGTAAAATTATATTTATTAAAACTAGGTATGTTGCATCATCTTTGTAGGAATATCCTATAGTGTTGGGCCCATTTAAGATTAAACCACCATGGCATATTGCAATTTATTAGACAAGATTCTATACCAATAATAGTTGACTAAGCAATATCAATATATGACCCGACTAACTAAGCAATATCAATATTATTCTCGTAATTACCAAGATTGGAACATTTGCACATAATTAATAATTTAGCAATCAATGAGCGATGAGCGGAGCTTACCAATAATGATTGTTAGCAAAATAAGGTAGCCTCGATTATGAAGACCTTGAGACTTCCGTCTTTAGTTCCCAAATATGCTATGGAACGAGGCTTTCTACGTTTGATCAAGTTGTTGGTCATCTGTTTGCTAACAGTCTACAGTGAACCAAGACTTAACATTAGTCTTCGGAGATGGCGTGGAGGTGGCGGGCGTGGCCGGACATGGCGTGGAGATGGCGGGCGCAGCCGGAGATGGCGTGGGGGTGGCGGATTGAGGAGGGAGCTAGGGATTTGGCGTGGAGGTGGCGGGCGTGGTCGGAGGTGGCGTGGAGGTGGTGGGCGCGGCCGAAGATGGTGGAGGCGGCGGATTGGGGAGAGGCGCGGTTGGAGATGGTGGAGGCGATGGATTGGGGAGAGCTAGCTAGGGATTTCAGCAATTGACTGGGGACTGAGGAAGTAGTAGTGCCGCACGCGACATCAATCCAGCCGGAGATGGTCGAGGTGGCGGATTGGGGAGAGGCACGGCTGGAGATGGTGGAGGCGATGGATTGGAGAGAGCTAGCTAGGGATTTCAGCAATTGACTGGGGACCGAGGTGCCACATGCGACATCAATTTTCTTTATTTCACGCGAACAACCAACCACTTAACCTGACGGTTCTAACCATTAGAAAAATATATTGTATTGACAGTTTTCATATAACCGTCAGGAAATTTAGAATTTTGCTGAGGGGGTTGCTATTCCCGTCACCAAAATAGTGTAACTTGACGGTCGTTGAGGGCCCATCAACATAATTCGAGTAAACTTGACGGTCGTTGCGGGCCCGTCAGCAAAATTCATGGCCGTCAGGTTTGTTCGGTTTTCTAGTAGTCATCTGATCTTTTCTTACATTCAGCAAGCGATGCAGGCTCTGGATCAAGATCGATGATTGTGGTAATTTTCTTTGCAAAATAAATGTCGACATTGGCTGTTGTTCTATTCATAGATTCTCCCATGGTCACATAATTTATAGCTATTTCTTCATAATGTGATTCTTCTAGTGCTTCTACTCGCTCACCGCTGCTTCCAATTGCGGGGGCAAGTCCCTTTAGTTTTTCAGTTCTAATGTGTGCGCACACATCCATGCTGATGTCTCCCTCTGTGGGAATGTTCAAATACCATATGCCCTTTACTGAAGGTTCCATACTGGTGCTAGGTCTCAATTAGCTCTCCTTCTGGTTCTAGGGAACTACAGTAATCAGCTGTGTCAAGTCCTTCTTATCCTTTTTCGCCAGGCGTCCCCAGTTACTTGGGATTCAAGGGACTGGAGTTCTCGTCCTTTTATTCTGAGGCCTCTGGATGGGATTAGGGATACCTTCAATTTTCCTTGGTATTTCAACCTTCTCCAGTGCATTGTGTGCAGGCACATGCGACTTGTTCACGCTCTTCAAATCACTAAAGTGGTCAGATAGTTGATTTCGCTAATGCTTCCAAATCAATTATATTCTGAACTTTTCTATTTGCTTCACTAGTGTGTGGTTCATGCACATGGATTCCTGTGGCTTGTCACGTTATTTTTTGACATTTTTCATCAAGGGGTTGATTTCCTCCCCCGAATGACGGGAAACTATCCACATCAAATATGCTATCAGCGAAGCGGGCTGTATGCAGATCTCCAGTCATTGGGTCCAGATACCTGAGTATGGATGTTGTCTCATAACCAACGTATATCCCAGATTTTCGGAGAGGGCCCATTACAGTTTGCTACGGTGGTGGTGTAGGTACATAAACCTTGCAACCAAACCTACGGAGATAAGATATTTTCAGTGCTGACCCTTGCGCTAGTTGCATAGGTGAATGTGTGTTATATGCTGATAGTCTAAAATTGATGAGAGTTGCTACGTGCAGGACTACGTGTCCCCAACATGTAGTTGGTAAATTATAATTCTGCGAAAGCTGTCGAGCAATAAATTTAATTCATTTAATTAATGCCTCTGCTAGTCCATTCTAGGTGTGGACATGTGGTACAGAATGCTCAATGGTAATTCCCATTGCCATGCAATAATCATCAAAAGCCTTTGAAGTAAATTCTCCGGCGTTGTCCATTCTGATGGACTTCACATGATGATCAGGGAAATTATTCTTAATTTTAATTATCTGCAAGATTAGCTTTCCAAAAGCATGATTTCTCGTAGACAACAAGCATACATGCGACCATTTTGAGGAAGCATCAATGAGCACCATAAAGTACCTAAATGGCCCTGACAGGGGCTGTATAGGATCACAAGTGTCTCCCTCGATACGGTCCAGGAATACAGAGATTCCATCCTTCACTTTCAGAGCAGAAGGTCTAGTAATTAATTTCCTAGTGGCACATGCAAGGCACACAAAATCTACTTGATTCGGAAAATTCTTTACATTGACATTATGTCCCTGTGAATTGTTAATTATATTTCTCATCATCCTAAGACCAGGTTGGCCTAATCTATCATGCCAGAGACAGAAAAGTTCAGAGCTTCTAAAAGTAGTTTTTAGGATAGTATAGGCTGCAGGTGCCTTAATATTAGTGTAATATAGCCCAGATTCATATGAAAGAAGTCGTTCTAATACCCTTTTTTCCATGTTCTTCACGCTTTGTAATGAGCAGGTATTCCTTACCATACTCTTCTTTAGTCTCTACGTGGAGACCATTAACGCGAATATCCTTAAAGCTTAAGAGAGTTCTAGTCGATTCTGGGTACAACAAGGCTTCTTCAATGACCAATGTTGTGCCCATCGGGAGTATAATTGTGGCTCTTCCTAAGCCTATTATACAAGTATCGCTGCTTGCGATTGTTGTAAGACTACCAGCATTCTTGCTGATCGACTGGAAATATTTTGTCTCTCTCAAGATGGTATTTGTTGTGCCACTGCCAGCTAAGCACACTTCCGTCATAGGGCGCCACACGCATTCTGATATATAGAGTATTTATTAATATGGGGTAGGAAGCAATCCACACATAAATAAAAGGGAAATTTTCTAATATGCCACTGTTTAGTTCATGTCTCACAAATGTGTCACTCGAAAGTTTTTTCTTCTAAAAATGCCACTCCCTAGTGTAAAACTTTACACTAGGGAGTGGCATTTTTAGAAGAAAAAATATTTTAGTGGCACATTTGTGAGACATCATCTAAGCAGTGGCATGTATCAATTTTTTCCTAAATAAAATACTCCAAAACATAACATAACTTGCTATTATCACTACTACAAATCTGCTTATCTATGACGATTACCTTGTGACGTTTAGGAATTTCGTCATGAAACTTGAACTTTCAATGACGCAATTTGTATCTTCGTCATAGGTGATGTGTGACGGAGCCGAGGCACTAAAAATAATGATGAAAAGCAAAAAAGCGTCACAAAACAACAAAACAAATTAATTCTGAGATATAATGCACCCATACGCACACACCACGTCCCACATGCACCACGTGGGTCCCACCTACACATGGCTCGATGGGTCCCACATTCGGTCCCACCAACCCGTGGTCCCTCCACCACGTGGCGCAGCGTGGCCCACACCCAGCACCGGTCCCACGACACATAGCAACTCCGGCTCCCGTCCCGTCCGTTAATTGGCCAAAAATAGCGCCTCACCGATTGAACGCATGATCGGGGTGCAACACAATGTGAAGCCTTACCTTTGCACGGAGGAGCTTTTGTGACTTAGGTGTCTAATTTTCCCTACTTGTCATATCTTTGAACATGATAATTGAATGGCTACCGTTATTGATTGAATCGAGCGGTGGACCCTGACACCATAATCAAAACCATAATCCAAATCGAACCCAATGGCGGCAACCCGTGGCGGAGGCGATTCGGCGGCGGAGAGCAACCCGGTGGCGCACGGTAACATGGGACGGCGCCTTTGGACGTGGCGACCGTGGCGGCGGACCCAGCGGCGTAAGCGGCTTCGGTGGTGGACTCGGTGGTGGACCGTGGCGGAGGCGGCTTGGTGCCGGTGGAGATTCGTTCCATCTATTTGCGGGTTAGCGCGCGGCTTGCCCACCATGTGTTAAGCAGGTGCCTCATAGAGATAGGCATTTACTTTCCATGATTCTGCTTTGCTCCTTTCGAAATATTATAGAGAAATTGTACCAATGATCCACCTATTTGTAGAAATTTGCGAGAGGCTAGTCGTCGTTTCTCAATTTGAAGTTTTGATAGTTATAAAAGCAATCACGATAATACCATGAAGGATATGTCATTGTCTTTGTACTACTTCCGTCTTATAGAGCGATGACTAATTACATTCCTTGGGATTATATTTGCATCAGAGATTTAGCATTGTTGCATCCGTGCATCTTGATAGGAATGCTCCTTGTTAGCCTGTCAAAATAAATATGTTGATCCTTATGTTGATTAATTTGGTCCCAGCAACTTTGATTAAAATGTAGCAGATGGATCTTCAATAAAAGTAAAAATATGGCAATGAATTGATTCATTGCCTATCGATGTAATAATTTAGTCCTATTATTTTACATGAGAGTTGATAATGTACTTTCGTCATGGTAGTAACATATATGTAAGTTTGGCTTTATCCTTCTCTGATTGTACCGGGTAGTACTAGAGATGTGCATAAAGAAATCAAAATGACCAATTGCTGGTGAGCATAATTTGTCCTTAACCATTTTTAAAAAAATGTTGTATACCTCACAAAATTATGCGAGGGAGTGATGCTTGGTTTTGTCTTTGGATTAGTAGTCTATTAGCGATTTCATGTTCTGTTTGATATATAGCTTTGGTTTAGTTCACAGATCCTCCGTGAGAGACCAACCTTGTCTTCTTGAGAGTTTGAGAAAGGCGGAGTGATACTAAGACATTGTTACGGCCCAAGAGATGGAAGCTGGACTCACATATTGTATCGGGTAACACCTTTTGGGAAATTTGTTCAAGCAGATGGATAGAAGTTGGATTCATGGGAGGCAGTTCACACTGCATATATCCTTTGGAGTTCAACAATTCATGCAATTTGTTAGTGAAAGATACCGAAGACAACCATATACTTTGTCCGTGCGCAAATGTCTTAATCAAACTTTACGGCCTCAAAGAAGAGGTGGATGACCACATACACATTTATGGAATGTCATTTGCATACACGGTGGATTCATCATGGAGAGTCGGCAGATGATGAAGTAGTTGAGTATTTAGAGCGGGGAGGTGGATGGATTTGATCATGATGAAGGGATACATGTGGATGTGGCGGATGATGATTATGATGAGGATATGAGTACAGAGATGATAGGAGATCTGTATCGTGGCAGAGGCGGATGGAGAACGACCAAGGTTTGCAAGAGTCCTTGAAGATCTGAAGCGGTCACTTGGCAGGGATCTAGCCATTCAAAATTCTCTTTTACGGTGAGGTTCTTGTATATCAAGTCTCATTATCGAATCGACAATCTGACATTTACCGTAATGATGAAGTTGTTGTCCTCGGCATTCCTCGATGTGAATTTCCAAGATCATATGATGATGCCAAGAAATATCTTCGTGAATTGGGCCTTGGATACGATAACATCCATGTGTGCAAGAACAATTGTGTGTTGTTTCGGAAGGATTATGCCAAGGTGGATGTGTGCCCAGTATGCAAGGAATCTAGATGGCAAGATGTTAATGGGAGCAAGCGGGTTCCACATAAGGTTTTGAGGCATTTTCCACTTATACCAAGTTAGTTTGGTATGTGCTAAATAACTGTGAAGAAGTTGAGCCATATTTGGAGTAAGTATCATTTACTTTTTTTGGAATTATTGTGTGTTTTATTACAAATTTATCAAATTATTTCTTATGAATAAAGTTTGTCCTCTGACATCTCTGAGGGAAGAGCTACTAAAGGAAGGTGCACATGATGTTGATAAAAGGCTTGAACAAGGATTTCCAAAATGGTTTAGGAGCCATGTAAGTCACTAGACCTTGTGTTTTGACTTTCATAAATGGTTTAGGAGCCATATATAATTGGTGATCTGAGTACTTTTATTGCACCCAGTTGTGAAGCTATGGGCGGAGAAGCGAGAAGAGGTTAGTGAAGGATTGTATGCACTTTCATGTGGCCCAGATCTCCGAGTCAAGACACATGCGACTTGCATTGTTAATGGAGTCGGTATAGCACTATGGACCGTGAGAAGTACCTCTGAGACACAAAATAGTGGTGTAATGACCGAAGGTACACATGATGGGGAAAACATTGATTTTATGGTGTCCTTAAGGAGATAATTGAGTTGCAATATAACTCCAATTTTGAAGCACGTCGATCTGTGGTTCTATTTCGATGCGATTGGTACAACCAAGGTGGCAAGACAAGAGGCATTGAGATGACGGGCATTTCAAATCCATCAATGTGCGATCATTATGGTACAAGATGACCCTTTCATCTTGGCAGCATAATCGAGAAAGATATTTTACTTGCAAGACACATCTTTAGGCAAAGAATGGCGAGTTGTGCAAAAATTTGAACATAGGAATATTTATGATGTGGTGAAAAAGATGAACCCGGTCATGATGTGCATCGGGATGATCATTGTTACGATCTTGAGCATGAAGTGCAAGAAGGTGATGTTCATGAGGTTACGCACAATCTTGAGGTGGAGAAGCCACTATACTTGAAGCTAATTTAGTAGACCTCATAAGAAGCAAGAAGCAAGCTACAATTCACGAAGATAGTGAGGATGAAGATGAAAGCATCTTTGCAATCTTTGTAGTGATGGTGGCAATGAGAACAATGATGACATGTGCCTAGGCGGCGACGATGAAGATGATGATTTCTAGGATCGCATAAGGTACATACTTATTCCTCTTTAGTTGGTTTTCGAAAATTTTCTATAAAGAAATCATATGTTTTAAGCGAAATTTTTCTCAAAATGTGTTTTAACTTCTGAGCGGTGTTGGTCCATTGGGGAAGTCAATGGAGAGTTGACTTATGTTCTTTGAAATATGGTAATTTCAGTCCTTCAAATGGTCAATCAAACACGAGAGGACTCCTTTGTCACAAAAAGCGAATTCTGGACTCCACATGGCTTCATACGGGTGAATATGGAGATGGTGAATATGTTTCTCAATATGTTTACGGGTGAATATGTTTACGAATATGTTTACGGGTGAACATAGACAAATTAATTTGGAGATGAATGAATATGTTTACGCCAATAATATTTGTGTGTTGTCATTTATATTATTGCCAAATGTTACTTACATATGCTCCATTTGGACTCCACATGGCTTCATACGGGTGAATATGGAGATGGTGAATATGTTTGGCTGAATATGTTTACGAATATGTTTACGGACAGAACATACACAAATTAATTTGGAGATGGTGAATATGTTTACGCCAATAATATTTGTGTGTTGTCATTTATATTATTGCCAAATGTTACTTACATATGCTCCATTTGGACTCCACATGGCTTCATACGGACTTCATGCGGCGCTAAAAAATCTGGCGGAACACATGAAAACTCTTACACTTCATGCGGCGCTAAAAACAAAATAATGTTGTGTTTAATAAAAATTTGTGCTCGGCATTACAGAGGTTGCAGATTGTTACATTTGCCTTACATCCTACTCTATAGAGGTATTTGAGAATAAATTTGCTCGGCATTACAGAGGTTGCAGTTGTTAAATTTGTGCATTCTGAAGCATTCTGAGCCGTCCGGACTCCTCACTCCTCTGCTGACCCATTGCAAACCCACCTCAAGGAACAAATTGCCCTATAGAGGTAGGCAAAGCCTCCCGCTCACTTGGTTATCGGCGCTAACTCTCCTCCTCCCCGTTCCTCGGCGCGTGCGTTCGAGCCCGGCTCCATGGTGGGCCCCACTGTCGACCTCTGTAACGAGAGGAGATAAAAGAAAAATAAATGCGAGAGAAAAATAGTCCATTGGAAAAGGTCTCGTTAGACTTAGCCGTGCCGACATACCCACGGAAGTGTGCGTAAAGGAAAGGCGGTCTATCGTGTGGGTACTGATGGTACACTCTGCGAGGATAAAACTATTGAATAGCCTCGCCCTAGGTTATGGACACGCTTGGTTAGGCTTTTCAGAGTTAGACTATAACCTTTTAAAACCTAAAACTTGACACGGGTGGTATGAGCGGGAGTTCATGCTATTGTTGTGGTGACTAGGGTTAGTCACTTCGGGATTATTGTTGTTGTCTATCTATTGTTAATATTGTTGTCACTGTCCTTAATTGCAAAATAGAAATGAATTGCCAACTTGCTTTTGAAAGTATTATCTTATTGCAAATAAATGTTGCTTTATGCGAGATGTGCTCTGGGAGCCTCGGCGTCTAGCTTGGCGGTCGGTCGGTTGCTGTACTGTGGGTTGTGGGTACTGCTTGAGTCGGCTTTTGTCTTAGCCATCTTATGGCGCTTTTTGCTTCATTGTCTTCTTCTTAGTTATCTTTATGTCGTTTGCCAATCGGCCTCTCTTTTGTAATAACTCTGTTTATTATTAATTAACCACGGTTTGTTGCTTGTTTGGTTCTATGTGAATGTATGAATTGATGCATACTTTGTAGCGGGGTGTGTATCTTGCATTTACGGGAAGTATACATATCTCGAGGCTTAGTTTATTTAATTTGTGATACTAGGGTCAATGGATGACTAAGTATTACAAGTTTAATAAACCGGGGTCCTGATATGGTGCTTGGTGGTGCGAGTGTGGTTTGTGGTAGAACCCCGATCCTTGCCGTGGTATTGGTTCTACTTTTGTTGATATTTCATTGCTTTTATTGTAATATAACTTATGGCTGTGTGGCCCTTATAAGGACAATTTCCCGTCGGGATGTAAGACAATTATGGTTTGTCATTTAATGGACTTATGCGATGTATGTGAATGATTGACAATGTTCTGTGTGCACTACCTCTTGATCCGAGGGAGTAGTGCAATTTTAACTTCTGATGGATTTGGATTGAGAAATCCGGGTCCGACATATCACTTCTAAAATCTGATTTAGAAACTCGTTTAAATCCCATGTCTTGGTTAAAATTGTTGATTTTTAGAAAGTGGTTTAATTTGTAGGCCAAAAATCCAAAATTTAATTTGGATATTTTGAAGCATGGGTTAAATTAGGGGCCATATAATATAAAATTTAAATTGGACATTTTGAAAAAAATCCGGAAAGTGATTTCAATTGTACAAACTCCTAATTAAAAATCTAAAATTGCCCTCGCCCTAATTATTCAAGGGTGCCAAAAAAAATTTCGAGGGCGCCATTTTCGGCGCGGTCTACATTAGCGGAAAAAAATTCAACCCATTTATCCACCTCCCCTCTCTCGTCGCCTCCACCTCTCTCGTGGCCCCATCCACTCTCTCTACTTCCAGAACCCTAGCCGCTTGGCACCACCACCGTGTGAGAGTCGCTCCTCGTGACGACATTCGCCGCCACCCCCTCTCTCGTCGCCCCGTACCCCTCTCTCTCGCCCCCATGAAACCCTAGCTGCCGCGCCGGATTCGGGTCTATGCCGACGTCTGCCGCTGCATCGAGTCTACTTCCCCACCGCCGACCGCCGTCGCGACGGATCTGGTTCCCCTTCGGCGTCGTTCACCGCTTGAGACTGCTTCCCTTCCACGACCACCGACTCGACCACGGTTCTACTTCCCATCTCGACCACCGCCCGGCGAGTACTGTGGCGTAGCCACAACCGCGATGGTGGCAACAAGGGGACAAGGTAGGAAACGATCTGGACAACCGCCATCACAAGGTAAGCAAAACTCTTCTCTATTTTCTCTGTGCATGTAGTATGTTGTTTGTTCAAGTAGTAGTTATGCGTGCAAGCTGATTACATTGTTGCATTTTCATGTGTATTAGTCTGTTGTACCATTTTGTTGCTCTGAAATAGTCCCTGAACATATCTTAGCAAGCATAAAGCGAGTGCTGTGGAAGTAGTCATACCTAGCTTGCAAGTAGTAGTAGCTCTTACCTCTTACCTAGCTTGCAAGTAGTAGTAGCTCTTAGCTCTTAGTTCACTCCCTATTTTTTCTAATAGTTACAATTTGGTACATTCTGTAGAGCCTCCATAAGCTGAATCTGAAAAGAAGCGGGGTAAACAAGTGGCGGAGAATTTAAGGAGGTTGCAAAAACTTGGCATCAATGGTCTAGCTTCCTCTTTTAATAAATGGTTTACAAAACTGCAACAACGAAGGGAAAAAATCAGCAAACAAGAAATCAAATTAGAAGATTACGACTCATCGAGATATCTCCTTGAAGATGATGTTCAAGGAGATAGTGATGATGATGACCTTGAATCGATGAGCAGCCACAACCCTACATAATCGAGGTGCTTCTTCTATCTTGTGTGGGGAGGAGGATATTTGCATTGCATTTTTATGTTGTTTCTGCATATCTTTTCTTTAATATATGCACTTGCTTATAGATCTGACTCACTAACAAGTAGTTTTTTATCGGTTTCCTCAACGAACATATGTGAAAACCCTCTCTACTAAGGGAAGAAGAACAATCCCAACATGGCGCCAGAGTCGGGCAACCAAAGAGAGTGAGGCAAGACTGTGAGCGAGAGGAGATAACTCTGGGGTCTCAACAAGAGCATACAAAAGGCAACTAACTTCACAGAGACATGTGCAAGATGAAGAGTTGCCTCAAGATGGTGATCTTTGGTGTTGAAGACAATGATGCTAGTGTTGAAGACAATGTGGTGGTGGTGAAGACAATGTAGCTGTTTGGTGAAGACAATGTAGGCTCTTTGGTGAAGACAATGTAGGCTTTGGTGAAGACAATGTAGGCTTTGGTGAAGACAGATGGGGATCAAACCCAATCCACTAAAGGCAAGTTATAGTTTCTTTGACATTCAAATATGACATCACTTTTGCTGTTTTGCATGAAACTTAACCATCTAAATAAAAATTATATTCAGAGCTCCTTACAGTGACCCCCAAGGAGACCGGGCCACCAACCAAGGGAATCTTCTTTGGAAAGGATGACAAGATCTATGGGAAGGAGAATGCCCATAGCTGTTCTTTGAAGGCAAAAAAGGCCACAAGAACACATTCAAGCCGCCAAGTTCGCATCGAGTGGTGTCATCATTGAGATAAGGTTCTGTCCTAACTCATTGGAAAGAGTACAAGAAAGGCGAACAATATTACAAAGACTTTGTGGGAAAGCTATCTGTAAGTGCATTACTCTTTCTATGCTACACTATGATATCACATGACTGAATTGACTCACTAACGATGCAAATTTCATATCACTAGGGCGATTGGCCATTAACACAAAACACAAGCCAACAGAGGAAGCATGCACCGATGTATTGCGGTCGGGGTGCGACAAATCGTTATCGGTGAAGCGAAATACTTCAATGGTGTACGCAAATGAGATTAGGACTACTTCTCCTGTTGCTAGTATGGTGATGAGCGATTGGAGGCACTTGTTGCAAAGTGGTGCGATCCAAATAACATGGTATGGGTATCTTATCATAGATTCTTCTTTCATATTCAGTTTGCAGAGGCTCTTCTCATTGTAAACATATGATCTTATCTAACAAGTTCCTTCTCTTGTAGCAATCATGTGAAAAGAACAAGCGAGAATCATGATAATGTCAAGTATCATCAAGCTACGGGTTCTCATGACTATATGTTGCACACTTACATGCATATGTAAGTAAAGATTACCTTGTACTATTACCTATTTATTTCATCCAAAACATTCTTTTGTATTTGTCTAACAGAACTTTGCTGTAAATGATTACCTACCTAACAGAAGGAGAAGAGGAACAATGCAGAACCCAGCACACAACAAATTGAAGAACTTGATGCGGTGGAGGCCTTCAAGACCTGCCATACCGGCTCAAACATAGTGCTGAGTGAACTGGCAAGAGAAGCAGTTGTAAGTCCCTACATCTGTTTCCTTGTGCCTTTAAGATGCTTGTGCTGTTTCCAACAACAATGTTGTGTGTTCAAAATATCCCAGACAGCACATAGTGGACTTGGCTCATTTTTTAGATAATGTCATTCTGCCTCGGCTTTTAGATAATGTCATTCAGCTCATTTGGTCTAAATTTCTGATTATACCTGATGCGACTTGGCTAAAGTCTGTTTGCTAACCGTAGCTAACATAGTGGACTTAGTGATGCTAAAAGTTGTGCTCATTTTCTTTGTGCAAATTATGAAATTGAGTTATATATGGATTTCAGTATCTCAATATTATGAACTTCTTAGACTAACAAAATGGGTTGAAGAGTTATCAAACAGAATGCAAAGGTGAGGCTGATACACTACTACTCAGATTAAGATTTATTCATTATCAACCTAAGAAGTGCTCAGAACTTGGTGACAAACATATCTGACTCAATTTGGTAAACAAACCGAATGGCTACTTAAAAGTTATAACTGTTTATGAACACAAAGTATTTAAAAATGAAAGAAATGCAAGTGAATATAGATATATTTTCAACAAATATAAAGGGTAGCATGTAATAACATGTTATGGTTCATAGATGGCAGCGATTATAACACAATGCCACGAGCGAAAACATGAAATCATGGGTGCCCTTGAATTCGGTGGACCCATCCCAAATAATGCCAATAGGTCATCAACGAATACTGATTTTCTCTTATGTTTTTTGTGTGTGTGGTTTACATCGATAGTTGGGATCTTGGTTTTGCAATAATCTCTTGGATTTAATTTAAAATGGATCATTGCGGTCATTTGTAAGAGAAAAAAATTAAGAAAGAAGTTAAGCTAAAACACGTTGTCCTCTTGAAATTGGCTCATCACATGTATGTTCTAGGCGCAAGTTACCTACTTGTGCATGGCACCATTATGCATAAGCTGCGGCATGCATTTATATAACTAACGGACTTGATGGTGCTTCCAACTAATGATTGTTCTGGGACATTTTCGATCGATATGGAAGCTTTGAGGCGAGAAACTGCTGCTGAAGGTGAGACACCGATTACCGATTGCAGGTGGTCTCCAAGGTGCTCTCGAGCAACAACAACAACACTTTCTTGAAGAATGTTGGAATCAAAAGCGCCGCCCCTCAAAATCATCTTCATCGAATGAAAGCGAGCCGGGAAGAACTAGCGGTGAAAAACAAGCTTGGTGCTCTACAAGGAGAACTCGAGGACCTCAAGAAGAAAAGCGAAGAAGGCGCGAAAAGTGGCGAGGACCCAAAAGGAGTTGGAGGAGTACAAGAAGCTAACGAGAGAAAAATAACCGGGCAATGGAGGAGAACAATCGCTCCTTCGCCGTATCTTGGCCTATGAACAATGGTAACTCTTCTTAGGCATGTGAAATTTGGTGGTGGTTCTTTGGTCCTTCTTTGGTGGTTGTTTTGTGGTCAATAACTTAAGTTTATACGTCTTTGTGAATTTGTTACGTGGTCGAGTTGGTTCAAGTCTGTGAACCGAGATAGTGAATGAGTTGTTTACGTGAACTAGTTGGAATGTGATGATGGTGAGTTGAGTATTGTTCATTGAGTTGTATGGTCCTTTGGAATCTTGGATCTATTTAGTTATGGAATTGTGGGTCATTTGAATATTTGAAAATTGTGATGTCGTGATGAAATAACCATATGGGCCTCTGATGAAATTGATGGGCTTTTTGTGACGAATTTGCAAGTGCTTTACGTGGCGAATTTGCAAGTGGCGAACTTAAGCCCGTGGTCCAATAAAAGGAGGCTCGTGGGCGAACCAAATCGCGCCACGCGGTCAATAAAATCGTGCCGTGGTCCGGCCACGTCGGTGCCACGATAATGACCCCGTTAGCTACCACGGACCCGACCACGTCGTGACCCGTCCGTCGCCACGTCATTTGCCACGCCATCCGCCCGTGGACAAGCCACATCGATCGCCACGTGGACCCGATGCGTCGCCACGCCACGTCGGTATACCCGCCCTCAAGAGTCTTGCAATTTGTTTATGACAAAAACAGCCCTATCCATGACAAAAGCTGATCGTCATAAAACAGAGTGTGTTTTATGACGGGGACCCTTTCGTCATTGAACAAAAGCAGTTCTATGACGAAAAATATAATTTCGTCATGGTACGACACATGTGACGCGCGTTCCATGACGAAATGAATTTCGTCACAAATTCGTCACAAATTATAATCTATGACGAATGTGGCATCTTCAGTGACGACACTAGGCCGTCATTACTGTTCACATCCCTAGTAGTGTATTAATACAGGAAAAAGTCTTGCAGGACTCATCATAAGAATTTTAATGCTTTGCTCTCCTAGAGCTTACAACCATTATTCAATAATTCAATGTTCTATCACAACCATAAACTGCAAATGACTATAAAAATCTAAGTGCAAAGCGTGCACTAGATCGGATCAACGAAGTATGAAGAAACTTCTGCCTGAATCTACTCCATGTCCATCTTCTCTTCTTCGTCAAATATGGATGTGGCCGCTGTGATGTCCAAAGAAGGGGTGATGGGGGCAGCTGCTGGGCTGTCCACATCCATGGGTGCAACCAATGACTGTTGTTCCTCTGCGCTTGCAATGGCGAGGTCTACCTCATGCTATCCTTTACCCTTCTTCTTAGACTTGAAGGCATCAATCACGTGCTACGGCTCACGGCAATCACGTGACCAATATCCCCATGTGCCACATTTGTGGCAACTTTGGTCCTGCTGACCATAGGGCTTCTCATCGCACTTCTTTTCTCCGCCCTTCTTGGCTTGAGCATTCTGCTTGGTCTTGCAACCTATGACCTTACCCTCCCTTCTTGCCTCTTTCCTTTGAGTGAGGCTTCCTCACCTTGTAGCTGATAGCATTGACTTCATGGCCAACTTTGCTACTAGGCAGCTATGAGATGTAGTTCTTCCTTAGAACCTCATCTTGAGCTTCTACAACTTGCATGATGTCAATCAGTTCGGCATACTCCTTGTAGCCATCTTGACGATAGTTGCGTGCGGATTGCACTGCATTCGGGTGAAAGGTAGAGAGGGTTTTCTCAATCTTCTCCTCATCCGTGATTGTCTTACCACAGAGCTGAAGACTGGTACAAATTCTGTGCAAAGCAGTGTTGTACCACCCCCCCCCCCGGTCTTGTCGTCAGCAAAACATAGTTGGTTCCATTCTTGCTCTACACGAGGAAGAATGGTGTACTTCAGGTTCTCGAGCTGCTTCTTCAGTGCGATCTATAAATCTAGTACGTTCTTATCTGCCATATACTCATTCTTGAGCATTAGGCAGAGATGGTGTCTGAGGAAATAAAGTACCTGATCATTTTCCTCAACAGTTGGAGTGACATCCTTCGAGGTGCCAAGTCCAATAGCAGCACGGAGCTTCTTGGCTCCAAGTACGATCTCGACATCTGATGCCCAAGTCAAGTAATTATGGCCATGCTGGGCCAGCTCTTCGAACTCCTGGTTCGTAATGCCGGTAGTCAGCATATTCATGCAAAGAGTTCATAAGATTACTGTTGGTAATTTGCATAAAATGGTTGCAAAGATTCTCATAATGTTCCTGTATTTTTCTATGCATTTTTCATGATTTACTGCTATTTTCAGTGATTAAAAGCAATATAAACAATCACAAATAATCAAAAACAGTAATTACAATACATAAAGTGCATAGAAATAATAATAACAAAGTTAAACATGCTTCAAAAGTTCAAAATTATTCAAAATTTGAATTCCGGAGACCCTTTTCTGCTGGAAAAACAACTTTCGGCGAATTCTGCAATTTTCAGGGGCTAAACCGCTAAATTTCAATTTTGAGAAATATTCCGCACAAGTTTGAGAGATTCCGAGAGCCTTATGGAAAAATTTCCTTATCTGCGTAAGTATCCCCGTAATTTTCAGAATCCCGGGGGCCCTTTTGCAAAAGTCTCCCTTTTTCGGTTTCTCCCGAAAGTCAATGGGCTGGCCCGACCCATTATTCCACTCGGCTTGCCCTACCTTCTTCAATACTGGGAGCTAGGGATTCCTAGCTCCTTTGTAAGGTGGTGGCGGCGCTCAAGAGCGTAGGAGCGTGGGCGGTTGGTGCGGCGCCAGGTGCATTAACTCGCGCGGCGCGGCGGCTTGTGCTGGCGGTGCATGCGGGTGCACGGGTGGTCGGCGCGGACGGCGGCGCACTCGGGCGGCCATGCGAGGTGGCTAGTGCCAGCGGCACATGCAAGCGCACGGGTGGAGCTCGTCTTGAGGCGGTGGCTTCAAACCACGGCCCGGCGCGAGGTGTGGTGTGGCCGGTGCGGCGGCGGGCAACCGGTGGCGGGTGGCTCTAGGCTGGGGAGGTGCGGCGTGATGGGGTCCAGGCCATGCGGCGACGTGGACCGGGGAGGTGTGGCGTGTCGGGACCCAAAAATACAGTTCTAGACCCTATGTGTATGATACACTAGTCCAGGATCACGCTAGTGCACATAGTGTCAACATAGATAAATATCGATCCACACAAGCAAGACGATTAATAACATAAACGAGCAATTTGATTAACAAATAAGGGTTTTGACCTTATGGTCGAGTTTACACTTATTAAGCCACGCAGGGCTGACAGAGAATTAAATAGCAGCGGAACAGAAATCTTCAGCGGAATCCCATCAATTTGTCACGGGCAACCGACTGGGATCAAGACCCTACGATCAAGCACCTTCGATGAACTCCTTTTCGAAAGCAGGCGATGACTCCTCCTCTTCTGTTGATTTGATTTAGAAAGCATGAGTACACAACCGTACTCGCAAGTCATACCACAGAATGCAATTTATACATGATGGCTTATTCCAAAGGAATGGCTTCTATGGTTATTTTGCATAAATGCAACATTTGCAATTTGAATATGAATAATAGATTGAATCGTAAAGTAAAACAAATAAACAATAATAATTTAACAGTTTGATTTCACGAAGACACATAGCCTAAACAAGTTTTTCACATAGCCATATGACATAGATCACATAGCTCCCTTCCCAATTATTTTATGAAAATCTACCCCTCGTGTGAAATCCCCACCGAGCATGTCCATGACCGCGGACGCGGCTATTCGAATAGATTGATTTAACACTCTGCAGAGTTTGTACACTTTACCCACACGATACAACTAGTGTAGCTATCACTAATCGTAACAAAACATTTCAGAAACTTCATCTCATGCACTGATACTCCCAGTGTGCTTACAAACCGTCATACCAAACTATACACAGTGGATGGTACGACACACACCGTTGGACAGGGAAGCGGCGAACCGTCCTGCGATGCAACTACTTGATAGCACACCTCCACCCAATCAACACAGTCTAACCTACAATCCTGAGTAGCAATGTTAAGAATCCATAACATACTAAGTTAGGCCCGTCCCATCAGGCATGTGGTCGTACAGTAAGGCTCAGTTCAATGGCGCACAAAGTTAAGTCCTTAATTGACCAAGGCAAGACTTCCAATTTCACTACAAATCCTATGCACACAGTTTATTAATCCCGTGCACACAGCTCCACCAAAAGTAGCACATAGTACCACTTGCCTCTGTCTAAATCTTTTCCCACCCTGTTGGTTAAGTGCAACACATGCCATCAACGAGTAATAGCACATAGTACACACAGTTTTATCACTTAGTTCCATAATCACCTAGTCAAGTTTATAATAGCAACTTACATGAAAAGATGACTCGTGGCATGGCTTAGCAGACTAATCGTATCTAACCAACCCACATTGGTACTATGATAATACCAACTAAATAAACCAATCTAGGGTGACAAAAGATTATGACATAACAAATAGACAAGGTGGATATAACAAATTGGATTAATAACTAAGCCCAAAAGCATTTAAATAAATACTTAAAGTAAATGCAATAATTTGAATCAAAATAATTTTAGAAAACTGGGATTCAACATGATCAAAGGTATAACTTGCCTTCGAATAGGTCTAGGTACTGATCTTGCTCTTGAGGTGCTCCTTCTTCTTCAAATCTTCCCGAAGTATCAACATCTACTCGCAAACAAAGCAAACAAATAAAACAAATAAATAACAGAGGAAAAACAAACTCCAAAAATTAAATAAAAATCCTAAATAAATATATCTTGAATTTAGATGAATTTTGAAATTTGAATGGGCTCAATCGGAGTTCAGATGCAAAAAATATGGGCTTTGGAAGTTTGAATTCTAAAAGAAATCGTAATTTTGGATTTAAGGAAATTAACCCGAATTATTCTTTAAAGGAAAATCCGGATTTATGATGTCAGCGAAGGAATTTCGGCAGAAAAAGAATTAAAAAGAATTTTCTGACATATGGGGCCCACATGTCATAGAGACGGTTCACAGTGGACCAAGTCCACCGAACCGGTTGGCTCGGTGGCGGGGCGCCACACGCGTCTTGTGGCGGCGCCATGCACGTGACACGTGTGCGATGAATCTTGTATACCGAGATGGCGATGACGAGGCAACGCCACGTTGGATCGACGGCAGCGGCGCACGGGAACCAACAGCACAGCGAACGGTGGCGATCTACCAGCAGCGAGTGATCACGTTGGGTAGCCGGCGCTATTGCGCACCTAATGGACCAACTCCAGGTGGTCGAGATGCCCTGTGGTGGCTAACGGCGAGCTCGAAGTAGTGGCGGTGTTGCGGCTGTTGTGGGATGAAGGCTCGGGTGGCGCTCCGGCGACGCGAAGGGGTTCACGAGGTGGCGCTGGTGATGGCGGACCCGGCAGCGTGCTCAACGTCGACAAGGTGGCGACGGTGGCGGAGGAATTTAGGTTTTAGCCGACGGCTGTCGAAACCCTAAATCTTGGAATAGCGACGGCGCTAGGGCTCTTGAGGCTCAATTGGTTGGGGGTTCTTGGTGCGAGTGTTCTTGCGGTGCCGAGGGTTCCTTTTATAGGGGTCGGGCGGCTCGGGATAGAAAATCCCCAAATCGAGTCCATGAAGAACACGAAACCCAATTCGGAAATCCCAGGGAAAGAAAGGGATTCGGGATCTGATTTCAACAGAAACGGGTGCGGGAGGGTTAGAGATAGGATTCTACCCGATTTCTAAAAGGGCTTCAAAAGGAAAACTCTCTTTGTCGTACGGGGCTTGGAGTTCAGCAATGGCGGACGTGGCGCTGGCTCGCGTGCGAGGAAGGAGATGGGCGCAAGGAGGACGACGCTGAGACGGGCCCACCTAGCAGTGAGGCGCACATGAGGGCCCACACGTTAGAGGGACGGAGCGAGCACGCACGGGGGGATTGGACCGCACAGGAGTTGGGCCGAAGTGAAATAGGGTTTGGGTTTCAGCCCAAACACTGTTCCATGATTTTAAATAGGTTTTCTATTTTAGAAAATACCAGAAATTCCAAATAGCAAATAAACTTGGAAAAATTCTAGAAAAATCTAGAAAATATATCCAAGCACATAAAACCCAAATAAAATAGTTTTGATGATTGTTCATGTTGACTTTAATCATATTAAATTGTTTTGATGCACAAAGTCCATATTTAAGCTTTTGAATTAAATTCAAATAAATCCAAATGGTGAATTTTCTCCCTACTAACTATTCAAAGGATTTTTAAAGCTCGAAAAATTGGGATGTTAAATGGCGTGGGAGTGCAGGCCATGGCGGCAACATGACCGTCTTGAGGTCGGAGGCGTGGTGCGGTGGCCATGCGGTGGCTGTGCGGTGGCGCAGCTTCAAGCTGGTGACGGCGCGGTGCGGAGGGCCGTGTGGGGCGGACCTCATGCTGGAGCGCAGTGGCTGGAGGGTGGCGCGGCTTCTAGGATGGCACGTGGGTGGCCAGCGTGACGTGGCTACTTGGCCAGCACGCACGGCTCTAGGCTGACGCATCGCAATGCGGCTGCAGGCCGACTGCCATACGTGTTTTTTTCGTGTACTGTTCATGCAATTATTGTTCATACAATCCACCGATCGGCTTGGTCGAAGACTTCATGTCTGCTCGCGGTAGATTAGAACGGTTGTGCAATCCACAGTGCAATCATCATCTACTCTTTCATGCAATCTATCGATCAGCATTGTGCCGACGACTTCAAGTCGGCTGCGGTCTATCGGATAAAACAATCTACAAAGCAACAATTGCGGAATTGAAAGCAATCTAGAAAATGATTTGATCTACGAGCGTCGTTCTTGATGATTACCTTTTCAATCTGTGCAGGTCGAAGAGCGTAGTCGTGCTGATAACGTGTTGAGGAACCGTCGCTGGTGAGTCCAGTCCAAGCGATTACCTCGTAGACAAACTCAGAATCGTAAACAATGCAAGAACACAAGAACAAAATAGTAGATTGAACACAGATATATGAGGGGACTTCTGGCTTCTCTTTATTGCTCTTTTGTAAAACTGTAGTACAATGGTTGGGGTTCCCCCTTTATATAGGCTACTGCATCGATGAGAAGTCCATCATGGGCCAGACCTGCGAGGCTTGGGCCTGGTTTCTTAATAGAGTGATTCAACTCCAACATCCCTTGTGTATACGATTGCGTATTCTATTTGTATTTGTTTCTCTCTTTCTTTCCTACGTGGGTACAGATAACCATAGGAGTTGTAATTGTCTATGTATTTGCTATTCATCATACGGCAATATAAATAGAGAGGCTCAATGTCGTTTCTGGTGTGCGAGAGTAATCCATCTAATCTTTCTATCCAGCTTTACATGGTATCAAAGTCTCCCTCTTCTATTTCATCATGTCGACTGCATCTTCTGTTGTCTTGACGTCTTCTGCGGTGACCTCTTCTTCTTCCAGCCTGCTCCTGGCGTCAATCTTCAACAACTGGTTAATATCATATTGACCCGTGAAAACTACCTCCTCTGAAGGCGCAACTCTTGCCGTATCTTGGTGGACAATAGCTTCTAGGATTTGTTGATGGAACAAACGCCTCCCCTCCTGTGACCAACTTGATCTTAGCTATCTCCTGTCGACGCTCTCACCCGAGGTGCTTGCACAAGTTCTATCCATGACTACTGCATCTGAGGTCTGGAAAGCTCTAGAGTGCATGTTTGCATCTCAATCTATAGCCCAAATAATGCAAGTTGCATGCAATTGGCGAACGCACGCAAGAAGGAGCTATCGGCAGCGGAGTACTTCAGCAGGATGAAGGCACTTGCAGATACAATAGCATCTACAGGACAACCACGGAGAGACGACGAGCTCATCTCTTATATCCTTGCAGGGTTGCATGTGGACTACAACCCCTTGGTGGCATGGATCACGACCAGGGCAGATTCAATCACTCTCAATTATCTAAATGCACATCTCTTGGCTTTTCAGATGTGACTTGAGTTTCAAAACTGTCGGACCTGGATTTTTGAGAATCCAAATCCTCTGTGAAAACAATGTGCTATTCCCTGGATCAGTAGATAGCACTCACAGATACGTCACTGAATCAAATTATACAATTCATAGATTAAACCATTCAAATTTATTACAACATAGAGTGACATAGACCACGCCGGGTCGAGTTTTACAAAAGGGGTCGAACAAGGCCAACTTGATTACATTACAAAAACGGAAGCGACAACGGAAGCAAAAGGGGTAGAGCACATCTCTCTACAGGCAAGCGACTGGGGAAACCCATGTGCGTCCGATATTAACCAAGGACTTGGAAAATATTGGATGCACGCAAGCACCAACGGAGTCAACTAGACTGGGGCGAGACTAGAACAACTAGGGACTAGACTACGCTTCATTCATCTCCAAGGCCTCCAACTTCGGGATCCTCGTAGTAGTCGTAATCCTCCGAATTTCCTGCTTCTGGGGGTTTTGGAGGAAAAGACTACGCTTCATTCATCTCCAAGGCCTCCAACTTCGGGATCCTCGTAGTAGTCGTAATCCTCCGGATTTCCTGCTTCTGGGGGTTTTGGGGGAAAGAGCGAGAATAAGCACAACTTTCGTGCTCGCGAGCCAACACACAATGCAATAATATACATGCAAGGCTAAACAAGGATGGCTCGGGTTCTTTTATTTGCTAAAGCAATATTTTCAATTATCATAATTACAAATTCCTATCACTTAGCATTTTAACAAATTTTATTTTATTAAAGAGAGTATTTGTGCAATATTTGTAACAGCAGAGGCTACCTCCGCCTTATGCTTATTTTGATTGGAGTTACCTCCAATTATTACCACCACTGAGCTCGAAGGCTTAGGTAAAATCCAACACAGGGCTAGGTGAGCCCTCCGCATTTTTCATACCACCCACAAGGTTTTCGAAATAGAACTAACTCAAGTTAAGTTCCCATGTCCACCTTTGACCGTAGGTATGGCTGTTTAAACAGTTTAATACTCTGCAGTGATTGTACACTTTACCCACAAGAGATAATCGTCCTGATATGTACGCATGCTTCCTTAGACATGTGAATCAAGGGGAGATCACCACAAGGCCTTTACAATGCCTCCAGCAGTATTAGTTACACCCGCTAAGGTTTCGTCTTCGAAGGGTTATGTCTGTTTAGATCCGTTAACCCTTACCTAGACCCCCTCTTGCGCCCTCTTAACGACTTACGTCGTGCGCCCCGACACCCCTCGCCACAAAGGCTTATGGCGTCATACGACATCTACGTGGTGCAACTCGTACTGATGGATACAAATTATTTAGCCAGGTTGTACTTTACAGACTTGTGGTTGCACTTGTTTTACACAGGAGGTCATGACAAGATTAAGTCCTTATGGTTATCTGGACGGTTCATTCCACATACCGGTATTCCCTTGGACTACATTAGCACCCACCAACATACCAGTATCCCTTGGGCTCCATTAGTGCCCACCAACACATCATCCATCATACCATCCGCCCACATAGGGAAAGCAGGTTATTAGAGTTTTGAGAAGGGAAGCCAAACTATCACATTCACCTCAGTCATTTCCCCGCAATGACTGCCCAAAACCATTTTTTTAATTGAAGAGATGATGATTGGGTATTTAATACCCCGGTACTTAAGCAAGACTAGCATGTCGCTTATGTACAACCTATAACTAGTATTACCATATAGATTACTAGGGTGACAAGGAATAATAGATTCAATTATCAAGGGATGTCATATTAATTAATTAATCATCAAATGGGTATTTAACTACCTTAAGCTTTAACATACATTTGATTAAAGAATTAAAGCATGCAATTTTGGTTAATTTAAATGAATATAATTTGCATAAAATGTAAACTCAATATGATCAAAGTATTTACTCACCTTGGATATAGGTAAGAGGATCTTGGTATTCTTGGGCTTGATCAACTTGTAGGTCCTCCGCGTCTTCGAATCCTAATCGGACGATCGCACCGGAAAAAGGCACAATCAAGCAAGAGAGCAAATAAATAATAAAGAACAATAAATGAACTCCAAATTGAACAAGACCTATGCCATTAGCAAGATCTTGAATTTACAAAATTTTAGAAATTTATTTCATAATTTTCGGAGTTACAACGAGGGAGGAATGAATTTTTGAAGTTTCTCCTTTGAATTAAATCTTAAAGGAAAAACAAGAAAAAGAGGGGGAGAGAGAAATCCGGCCGTGGGGCCCATGGCTCAGCCTCTCAGGCGCAAGGGGGATACGGGTGGACCAAGTCCACCGGAATAGGAAGGGGGGGTCCATTCGGTAGCCAGAGAGAGGGGAGGGCTCAAGCCTATGACGGGTGGGCCCGATCCAATCTCACCCCCAATCCCACTCGGTTTAGAGAAGAAAACAGGGGGAGCAGAGGGAGGCGCTCGGGCCGGCTCGAGAGCGTGGCGGGGCCAGCGAGTGAGGCAGCGGGGTGGTGGGTGAGTGCCCAAAACGGGCTCCCCCGAGGATGGCGACCGGCAAGAGGCGGCGGTCTTGAGAGGCTGGCGCTTGATGTGGCGCTGTTAGAGGCGACGGCGGCGCCACGAGTACAAGGGCTATCTTGTGGCGCCAGCGGTGGAGTGGCGCGGAGGAAGCAACGCGCGCACTGCCTGTGATGGCGTGGGAACCCGGAGGTGGAGCCGAGGTGGCTCGGGGGCGGCCGTGCGGTCCGGCGACGGCAGCCGTGGGTGGAGGAGGGGAGGTGATGGTGGTGGCACGTCTTAGTGACGGGGAAGACGAAGGGAGGAGGGGAACGACTTCCTTGGGCCTCGAGGCTCATGGTGACGCGGTCGCCGGAGGCGGAGGCTCACCAGAGCGACGAGGGAGTGGTAAGGCGACGCGGCCATCAACGGGGTGCGGCGGACTCGGCTTGCTTTGGTTCTTCTCAGCGGGGAGGACTGACCAGGAGCAAGGAAGCGACGTGAGGTGCTCAAGGGGGGCTCAGGAGGCGCTTTATAGGCCACGGGAGGTCGTGGCCGTGCGGTCACAAAGCAGCGGCATGCCACGCCCTAACACGGGCGTGCGCTACGCACGTTGTGGACCGACCAAGAACGGGTGAGGCGGCGCGGCATGGGCGGCGGCTGGCGCGTCCATGCCGGGCGCTTGATACCGCCATTGCAGCTGGCAAGACTGCGGCATGGGCCGGGAGTTGCGGTCGGCGACGACGTGCGTGGTGCGGCGCTCTGAGGTGACAAGGCGAAGGCGGCCGGGACCAAGGCGTGTGGCGACAAGACAAGGCGAGGGGAGACAGGGCTTCGGGGCTAATGACGAGAGCGCAGTGCTTGAACCGGGAGCTCTAGGGCGGCAGGGACTGTGGCAACGTGCGCGGCGTGGCGCGCTAAGAGGACCGGGCTAGGGGTAGGTTCCAGGGTCCTTGATCGCCGTGAAGTAGGCGGAGTGGGTGCGGCGCAGGGCATGGGTGCTAGCAGCTCGGCACATGCAGCGGGAGCAGGGGCAGGCAGCTCGGCGCAGGCGGCGGCGTCACCCACGAGAGAGAGCGAGCGGCGCTGCGGTTGACCCGGGGGGAAGAAGATGACCCGAGCGGGGCTGGCCTGTGCCGGGAAAAGGAAGGGGCCGGGATGGCTTTGGGCTGGACCAAAAGAAATGGGAAGGGGAAGGAACAAGGCTGGCAAGGAGCTAGTCCAAAAGAGGAAAAAGATGGGCCGGGTTGAAATGGGCTTGGCCCAGGAGGAGGAATGGGTTGAGCCCAAAAGAAAGGGAGGTCAAACTTGAATTTGAATTTCAAATGCTAAGGACATTACATTTGAAACACAAACCAGAGAGAAGAAAGGAAGTTTTCGCAATTAATTTGATAATTTGACATACGAACGAAAACCAAAAACCGAAAGGTAATTACTATTCCCGTCTGAAAAACTGGATGTTACAAAAACTCAAAGTGTACCACTTGGAGGATTCACTGCGAACATGGTGTCAAGAGGCAACCGAGGGGGAGGCTGCGGACAAGGACGCGACAATCGTGGCCGTGGGAATCAAGGTGACAGCACAAGAGGGAAGAACTCCAGCAACAACAACAACACTGGTAATAATAGGATGGTTTGTCAAGTCTGTGGCAAAGTTGGCCATGTCACCCTAAAGTGCTACCACCGCTTCAACCACTCCTACCAAGCTGATGATCAACATGTTGCCGCTGCAGTTACAAGTGCACATAATGTTGACACTGACTGGTACACTGATTCGAGTGTGACAGATCACATCACTAACGATCTCGATAGGCTCACCGTGCATCAAAAGTATCATGGGCATGGCAAAGATCATGTGTAAACAGCCAACGGTGCAGGTATGTTTATTAGTCATGTTGGACACTCCAAGATTAAAACCCTAGTCAAGATTTGCATCTTAAAAACATCCTTCATGTTCCTAGTATGTCTGGACACCTTTATGTGCATCGTCTTGCCACTTATAATGATGTCTTCTTTTAATTTCATCCAAATATATTGTTTTGTTATCAAGGATCAAGCAACAAAGAAAACTCTTCTTCACGGCAAATGTGAGGGCGGCTTCTATCCACTTCAGTCGAGTTTGATTATTCCTTCTTGAAAACGTTTGGGTGTGCGTGTTGGCCGCATGTAAGACCGTACAAAAAACGGAAACTTGAGTTTCGCTCTAAACAGTGTATTTTTCTTGGCTATGGCTAGAAGTTTATTTGTCCCTCGACAGGTCGAGTCTATATCTCTTAGGGATGTGGTGTTTGATAAAAGTGTGTTTCCCTTCTCACACCAGTTGACTCCTAAAAATTCTCAAAACGATTTGCTTGTTTCCCCTCTTTGGTCTCGCAAACTCATACTAGTTTGGTCTCTTATGAATTTATGACTAATGAACATGACCATGCTACTGCTACTGTTTTGCCGTTGTCTAATGATGTCTTGTAGGAGCCACGTTCATAGGAACAGTCAACAGCAGATAGCGATGTTGAGGGCCTGCTGCACAGTACTGGCACATTACACAGTACTACCTCGCCAAACGATCTGCCGCAGCAGGATGCTGCATCTGCCACACCTTCACAAGAGTTGCTTGGGCATGCTACTGCATTGTCACAAGAACTACCGGGGCAAGCTGCTGCTGCACAACATCCTAGGCGTCCAAGGACTCGGGCACAAAATAACATCTTTACACCAAAAGTGTACTAGGATGGAACATTAAGATATGCTTACAGTAGCTCGGTTGAACCAGGATCACTTGACCAAGCACTCGGAGATCCAAACTGGAAGCGTGCCATGGATGAAGAATATTCCGCTCTTATGAGAAATCATACTTGCCGTCTTCTTCCTCCTGAGAGTGGTCAAAATAATATAGATTGCAAGTGGGTCTATAAAATCAAGAAGAAAGCAGATGGAAGCATTAACAGGTACAAGGCAAGACTAGTGGCAACAGGATTCAAGCAAGGTACGGTGTTGATTATGAAGATACTTTTAGTCTTGTTGTTAAAGCAACTACTATTAACCTTATTCTGTCAATTGCCATATCACGAGGATGGAGTCTACAACAGCTTGATGTTTAGAATGTGTTTCTTCATGGCGTTCTAGAAGAGAAAGTGTTCATGAGACAACCTCCAGGATACGAGAATAAGGAGCATCCACATTTTATCTATAAATTAGATAAGACACTATATGGGTTGAAGCAAGCACCGAGAACTTGGTACTCAAGACTAAACTCCAAGTTGTAGGAACTCGGATTTGTGTCGTCTCGAGCAAATACCTCACTGTTTATTTACAATCGCGGGAGGTTTGTAATCTATATTATTATATATGTGGATGACATTATAGTAACAGGCTTATCCAGCGATACAATTACTAAGCTCCTTCAAGATTTGCATTTGGATTTTGCACTAAAAGAACTTGGAGAGTTACATTACTTCCTGGGAATAGAGGTTAGTAAAACAGATGATGGTTTGCTACTTTCACAGTCGAAGTATATTAGTTGATACTTCCTGGGAATAGTGGTTAGTAAAACAGACCATGGTTTCCCACTTTCACAGTCGAAGTATATTAGTGATGTTCTTTGCCGAGCTAGGATGAGACAGTGCAAGTTAGCCGTCACACCCATGGCAACCACCTGATAGGCTGTCAGCTCAAGAAGGAGAAGCAGTAAGTTTTGAGGCGTCATCAAAATACAAAAGACAGGAGCTTAGTGGGGGCGCTTCAGTATCTCACCCTAACAAGGCCATGTAATATCCCATTTAAAAATAAAACAAATAAGTGATTAATATTGAAATTAAATAGAATTAGAACCGGCTTAAGAGGGGGAAGCCAAACCCTAGCCATCCCCAAGTACTGTAGCATCACCTCCCCTTGCAGCCCTTGCGCCACCCCTCTCCCTGCCGGCGTTGCCCTCCGTTGTTACTGGCCAAGGAAGAGAGGAAAGAAGAAGAAGAAAGGAAGAGGAGAAGGGAGTTCTCGCAGGGATTTCAGCGAGCTCCAGCGTGGTCTTCATGGGTGACAAACGAATCTCCTTTGCATTATTTATTACTTTTGCATTTCGGACAATATCGGGTAGTAGATCGGTTGTAGACAGATCGTATTGCGTTGGAAATTTGGATTCTGTAAAGGCCAAATTTGGTCTAGTCATCTCCTAGAGAATTGTGGGCAATATCATTAGCTTTTCATAGAATCTTGGTTCACCTTATTTGGTTGAGTAGATCTCGAGATATGATTTTTACAATGTTAATGTCTAGAGGTTCTATCTGGTTCTGGCAGATTATAGTGATCGATTTATTAAAAATAGCTAATGATCTAATCAGAGAAGTTGACCAACATGTTTATTATACATATTTTCTTAAGATTTCCATAACGTCTAAGAATGCAATTTTTGGTTAAACCTACTGAGAGTTATGATTAATTTAATCTTGTTGTCCAAAGTTTCTGTCAGATTTTGGCCGTCGTAGTAATTGATAGATTAAAAACTATTAAATGGGTTAATTTGTGATTTTTATCTGCATGAAATAGATATATAACTTTCCAATTATTCCAGGAAGTCCAAGAACACATTTGTTGGACATGTATAATAGAAGTTATGTAATTTTTAAATAGGCATTCCAGATCTGACTTTCTGTTGGGATCAGTCATGGGAAAATGCTAAATTAGCAAAGATAGTGGTAGAATAGAAAATTGGCATACATTTATTATGAAATATGATCCCTTGTGGGTTATGGAATGGCTTAGTTCATTATTTTTGGATGAACATATTAAAAGTTATGGAATTTCTAAGTCGGTTTTACCGAAGATGACAGATCTGTGTTCGGGGTTAAAAATGGAGGGCTAGACAAATTAATATGAACTTTTGATCACCTGGGAAGTTGTAGGATATTGTCTAAGGATTCCATAATGGCATGCTTTATCTTCTTTGGTTATGGGAGCTAAAAGCTATGCTAGTTTCAGTGTCAGGATAGAATTGTGGTTTTGAGTATGAGTATGAGCGTTGTATGCTAATCGCTATTTTACTTGCCTTGGCTTGTTTTGAGTGGGTTGTTTATTGTAGGCGGAGTAGCTAAGGGATTGACATCACCTTCGGTCTATTCCGATCATTTCAACTGAAAGGCAAGTACATTTTAGAGTAATAGTGGATGTTTGGTGGTACAAATTGGTTATATGATTGTGGTTATGATTATTCATGTGGATGATGAGTATATCCAGTTGTTTATATGATTTCATAATTGATGATGCATACTGAAAAGTGTGGCATATATTTCATTTCATTCATTTCAAGCATTCATGCTTAACCCACGGGAGTGGGTATTGAGATCCCCATATTTTCAATATAGGCAACTAGATCCCCGTATGAAAGATTCTTCATACGGGCAATGGATCCCCGTATTTTGAGAATACGAGCATGAGTGAACATCGACGGGTGTTACACTCGGCTATACCGGTATATGCAGAAGAGAAATGGAGTCATTTGCATGATTTGCATTAATGACATTTACTTATGTATTTGAGATAAGGAGAATGATCTGTCAATGCTTTAAAGTTTCATATGTTGTAAAATGAGAATGATCTGTCATTGATATGAGGTTTCATATGTCATTTATTTGTACTTGCTGAGTCTTGGACTCACGCTTGTTTATTTAATGTTTAGGTGAACGTTGGGGATGGCATACTTTGGGAGAAAGTAGAACATGGATTTTTGCACTTGAGAAGCACTTCACTACATTTCATGATTCATTCATTTCAGACATTGTAATAACTGAAAAGGTTGTTGTTCCCTTAGTTTCTCATGGTTGATATTATGGCTAGTAGATGTTTTCCCTTAAATGAAATATATCTGTAAAGCCTTTGATAATTACTTAGATTTAATTATAATTGAATTATGTTTAACTAACTTGCTGATTATGATTACCTCATTGTCGAATGTGTAATCGTGACGCCTAGAAGGTAAAAATACTTGAGTTTGAGATAGAACCTTGTAGTGTTAATAATTGTAGGTGACATCTTTGGTTTTTACTATGCTGGGGTGTTACAGGCCAGATATAGCATTTTCTGTTAATAAAGTTTGTCAACGTTTGCATTCTTCAACTACGCAACACTGGATGGCCATTAAGAGGATTTTGACATACTTGAAGCACACATCCATGGTTGGTCTAAAAATATCCAAGTCTACCTCAACTCTTGTGAGTGCATTTTCTGACGCCGATTGTGCAGGATGCCCGGATGATAGAAGGTCCACAAGAGGGTTTGTTGTTTTCTTCGAGTCAAATCTTATATCTTGGAGTTCTCAGCAGCCAACTGTCACAAGATCCAATATAGAAGCTGAGTACAAAGCTTTGGCAAATGTGGCGGCAGAATTTATTTGGATACAATCCTTAGTAGGTGAGCTTGGCGTATATCAAGGAAGAACTACTTGTTTGTGGTGTGATAATTTTGGTGCTACCTACTTATCAGCTAATCCCGTTTTTCATGCCAGAACAAAACATATTGAAGTGGATTTTCACTTCGTCGTTTGGGAAAGAGTAGCTCGCAAGGTATTGGACATCAGGATCATTTCCTCACAAGATCAAGTTGCTGATGGGTTCACAAGGCCTCTCTCAGCGCGTTTGCCTGCAAACTTCAGGCACAATCTGAATCTGGAGTCAGTTCAGATTGAGGGGGACTGTCGAAGTAATAATATCTCTGAGATATTTCCAGGCTGACGAGAGTCCGTTCCTTCTAGTATTCTGATCTCTAGATTCCCTTGTGTATACTATCGCGTATTCTATCTGTATTTGTTTCTCTCTTTCTTTCCTACGTGGGTACAGATAACCATACGAGTTGTAATTGTCTATGTACAGATGTATTTGCTATTCATCATACGGCAATATAAATAGAGAGGCTCGGCATCGTTTCTGGTGTGCGAGAGCAATCCATCTAATCTCTGTATCCAGTTTTACATCGTGCACGCCATTTTCTCGGCGGTCGCGCTCTCCGTCGCCGGCATACAGAACTGCCTGTTCCCGGACGCAGGGCCGGACGTGAGGGAGCTTCTGGTGAACCTGCCACTTGGGACGGGCTTCCTGTCCAGCATGGAGTTCATGATCTTTCCCACCACCAGAAAGAGTATCGGCTACACGGATATGACGCCCCACTCGCAGTGAGATTCAGCAACTGTAGCATTCGTTTCGTATTAGATGTAAGTAGCAGATGCCTGGGGAACCTGGTTTCGGGAAGAAGAGAACTTCAAATCCAATCATGTGAGAAATGGTCATCTCTGTAACGCAAGACATGTTGTGGATGTATCATGCATGTAGGCTTCTCCCACAATACCATTCCATTATATGATAATGCAACAAATATCCTCTGCTTTCACATGGAGCTCATTTTGGTCCATATACTTCTAAAATAAATCAATCAGACAAACGTGACACAGCGTGACAGCAAACCACCTTTATGTATGTGACGAGTTAATTGACGGGCAGTTTGTAAAGGCTCCGAGGAACCAAGTTGTTTTGATAAAGAGTGGAGGAATTCCCATCTAATGAATGGGAGTGTCTATGCTTCAGTGACTGAAATTTCTTTATCCATCAGTCACCTTTTCTCACCATTGGATCAACATTCTATGGGCTAGATTGTCTCTTTCTAAAATGGACAAAAGTATTACAAGAAAAATACAAAAAAAAATCTAAACTAGACAAAAGTAAATCTAAGTGAACCCTACAAATACAAAAAAAAAATACGAAAATAAATAGAAAAAATACAAAAACAAATAGAACTAAAAGTTACAGTAGAGCTGTGCTAAAATTATACATCACTTGGTACTGCAATTTTAGGCTTAGTACTGTGCAACTATAGGTGACTGATGGATAAGAAAATTTCAAGCAACTGAAAATTAGCAAACAATACTAGAATCCCGGTTTTTCCCGAGTGTATAAAACACTCAGGAAATAAGCAAAAACACTCTGGAGATAATTTCCCGAAGGTCGACCGTCGGGAAAGAGCACTCGGGATAGATTAGTCAGGGGAAAAACTGGTTTCCCGAGTGTTTCGAGATTTACACTCGGGAAAATTACCTTTCCCGAGTGTAAATCTGAACACTCGGGAAACAATTCCACACTCGGAAAAAAATATCTTTCCCGAGTGTAAATCTGAACACTCGGGAAACATCCAACACTCGAGAAAAATAACTTTCCCGAGTGTAAATCTAAATAGTCGGGAAACATATAATACTCGGAAGAATAAGTGCTACAACGGGTTTAGCCACCGTAATAGGAAACTTTTACCGAGTGTTGATACTCAGGAAACACTCGGGAAAGTGACACCCATTACTAGTAGTAAAACACAAAAATACATCATTCGTATCTCAAATTTACTATGTGCTACATTAAAAAAGTGAATAACAATCCATCTGCAGGTAGTATAGCAATGCAAATGTAATACCCCGTTTAATTAAATAAATAATTGAGGGGCTCGAAGAGGTATTTAAGAGTGAAATTTCAGAATTTAGTGAGTTGAGGAGAGTAGTGGGCCGTCAGCCCATGGCTCAAGTGGGGGAGCCCAACTTAAGAGGGAGGGGGAGATAAAACCCTAGCACTGCTACAGTACCTCCGCCCTGGTACTGTAGCGCCGCCGCACTGTAGCAGCCAGGGTGCTGTAGCAATCTTCCCCCACTACTATGCCAAGAGGAGAAAAGAGAGGAAAGAAGAAGAGGAAGAAAGGAATAGAAGAGAGGGGAGGGAGAGATCATGGCCGGGAGTTGGTGTTCATCACATTCAGCAGTGGTTCGTCAAGGGTAAACTCGATCCCCACTGGTTAGTAGCGAATTCGCGTTTTATTTCAATGTTGGTATTTTGATCTGTTAGGGCAGAGAGGGTTGGCCGACGTTTTTGATAGGGTTAAGAGCAGAATCTATCCTGGACGTCTCCTAGAGAATTGTATGCAACGTCGATACCTTTCCGTAGAGGGCAAGATCACATCATTTGGACGAGCGGTTCAAAAGTTATGAATTGTTTAGCGCTGCTGTTCTGTAATTCTATTGTATTTCTAACAGATAATGGTAATTGAACTATAGCAAATAGTTAATTGAATTTTTAGGAGATATCACTATAACAAAAAATGTAGATAATTGTCTTAGCTTTCCGGAAAGCTAAAGATCATGAAATTTAGATTTATATACTGAAAGTTATGATGGTTTTAAGGCCGCTGTCCAGAAACCCTGACATGAAATAGTTGCTCTGTTAATCAGTTTGGTAAGTGTATTATATGGCCGAATCTGGACGTCTCACCAAATAGGTTTAGGTGGGGAATTTGATAAGCTTTCTAGAAAGTCTAAGAACATGTCATTTGGATCTCGGATCAAAAAGTTATGGATTTTAGAATGTGACTGTCCGTTAAGGGAATAGTCGACCGATTAAGATTTTGGGAGTTGCGTTGCATTAGAGCGTAGCGATTTCGTAATTGCTTCTAGTTTTGTTTTGTCTAGTATTATTGTCTTAGCTTGCTTATTAAATATGTTCAGGTGGGGGATTGTTTCCGGGGGCAGCACCCTCTTCACGTCCTCCGTTCTCACACGGTTAAGGCAAGTACTTGTTTGCTAGATTTATTTTGAGTGAATGAACTTGTTTGCTTGTATGGTGAGTATATGTGATATTCATGGATGCTAGAGTGTTATGGATGTCAATGGTCATGTTTATTAAAGCTATGAATGACTATGAGCATGAATGCCAGAAGTACGAATAAGTTCATTCATATGTGATGATGCTGAGAATGCATGATTATGATGATTTAAGATTTGTTCATATGCATCATGCTGATATATTGAAGACTTGGTCACGTGGTGACCAAGCATTCTTTTTGTTGAGGTCCCCGTCATGAATATGATGGGCTTATGGTCCCCACACTCGTGGAGTGTGGGCTTAGGTCCCCATACTTGTGGAGTATGGGCAATTGGTCTCTGTGCTAGATGGCACAGGCATGGGTATGCATCGACGAATGCATGCTTTGCATTACCGGTAAAATGCAAAAGAGAAAGAGAAAGAGAAAGTGCATTTGAGCATCTTGCATGACATGAGCATATGACATGTTCGATATGAAGATTTGTGGTGATTATAATTGTTTATGTTATTGTTGCGGTTATTGTACTTGCTTGAGTCTTGTGACTCACTCTTCTTCGTTGTTGTGGTTTTAGGTACTCTTTGCAAGAACGGCATGCATGGGAGGAATAAAACTTAGAGTGGTTGCACAATGGCACAAATCAATCACATTGAGTTGAATCGATTATTGATTTAATTTTTGAGTAACTGCTTAACAAACTATTTATGATTACTCCCTTTGCTTGGGTTAAATTGTAATAGAGTTGATTAGACGATTATGGATGCTCTTTGGATTATACTTTAGTCGCTTAGCGTGCTATGGATGATATAGTGATGATTAGCATAATTTTGGATGTCTCTTGATTAAATTTGGATGTTGGATTGTTTAATTATGTTATAATTATAGCTTGGGACCTCCTAGATAGTTAACTATACAAAGGAGGTTCTCGCCAAAATCTGTAAGATATCTTAGTTTTAAATGGTTACTGATGTTAGATTAGTAGCATTCCGTGCTCAAGTTATTTGGGTGTTACAACAAACTTCGCCGCTTTATCATTAAAAAGAACATATATTTTTACAACGCATTTAATGAATTATTACTACATACAAAGTTGAAACACATATTTTGACGACATATGAAATGAATTGTTAGCACTTACAGGTTTACAAAATGGTGATGCTTTCTTTTCATCAACAACCAACAAACAAACGATACAAAATCTACACCTCAAAATGTATACATCACCTTGTACAAAAAAAGAAAAAAAGAATGCAGAAGTCCAATGAACCACCTAGCAGATTCAGGTGTTTCCAGGGCATCCGTTGCTCCTCTCTACAGCTGACAAAACCAAAGAGAATTGATTAACACTACAATGCCCTCATAAACAAACTAGAAATATGTATGCTACTAAAAATATCGAGGACATAGCACAAAAGCAACATAAACAAGCTATAAATTGATTGATGAATTTAGCATTAGCAGGTTAGAACAGGGTGATGGATAGATGACAATCGCAGTGGCAATGATTGATGTAGATGTACAAATGAGAACATGTTTTTTGGGCGAATAAATTTACATGCATATCTCGGTAGAAGTAAGAGCCTACCACGAGGATATGCGAACTACAATGGAGGTCAACAAGTCATGTTTGATTTTTGGTAAACAATTTCGGCATTCCTAGTTTTCCACACACCTATGCATTATGAAATTCCTCAAGCCTATTTAAAAATATTCTGAAAATAACATCAAAGATAATATCACACGGTATCTGATGAGTTGATGTTTTTTCCCAGTATTTACCTTTCAAATACAGTCCAAGTAAAGGAACTAAAGAAATGTATGGACTTTGAAGTATGAACTACAATTCCATGTGCAACCCCTTCCTCTATTGAAAGATCATAATTACATATACAAAATACAGATGGCTACTAGTCTACAAGATAGATAGTCCCTTGTGTGCTCAAAGTTACATTTGAAATACAAAAGACATAGACCAAATAGAAGAGGCACATTAAGTTAGAAAGGTTGCTGCAGCATTATGAACTACTAGAAATCTAGAATACTAGTTCCATTGTGATGTTAGGGACAAGGTATTGAATACGTGTGAAGCAAAAAAACACCTTCCAAACACCATACATAAAGATATGGCTACCGAAAAGACCAGCAAAGGTTAAAACACAATCCGGATGATTACAACAATCAAGGGTGATGAGGACATCACTTCTTCGGATACACACAACAATCCTACACTTGACATTCAAGGACCAATCACTAGAGCTCGCGCCCGACAATTGAATTTACAGGTGAGCTCGTTCCTAAGTACTTCTTTTTGTTCATTTGAGAATCGATTGCTACCTAATGATTTAATTATGATTAGGAACCATGGAGAGGACCTGGAAGTACTTGGAGAAGGGCTACGAGGCGCACAAGTCCAGCAAGGGCGGTCAAATCATGTTGGAGGCCCAACTCAAGCCGACTTCGAATCCAATTCGGAGTCCAAGACCAGGCCGCACTAAAATGGACGCCCAGATCGCATCCGGGCTTTGTTTTGGATGTTCCACATATGTATGGAAAGCTGAGAACACGACCTTTCCAATGGCTCTAGTCCCATGTCAAAATTCCTTCTGAGTCAACGGGAATCGTCGAAACAAGTGGGCATTCAGAATCTGTCAGGGTGCTGCGCCACCGCCTTTTGGGCCGCTCGCTCAGATCGTGTTGGAGCCCATTAGGCGCTGGCCCAGGGTTTTGCATGCCCTCAGTCCTTTATATCCAGCCGCCACCCCCACCATTAGGGTTGGGTTTTGCTTAGATTAATTCTGTCTTGAACAGTTTCGCCGCTCATCGGTTTCAGAGACCCCAACTTTCGAAAGTGCTAAAACAATACATCCGCAATTCCGCTGTGTTCTTCCTTGTTCTTGCTTGTGTTCTTTGATTCGCAGCGAGGATTAACCTTCTTGGCGAGGTCAACTGGCTGCGCACGGTTGATAACCCGAGGAGACGTGGTGCTGCGATTGCGGGTTCAAACGTGTTGTTCGAAGTTTAATCGATTTGTGTCGCGCTCCACTAAATCGAACAAATCCGAACTGTTGGAAGATCGGGACCCGTCCCCATCAAGTGGTAATCGAGCTTCAGTGTTCCTTCAGTTCGAAGTTTACCCTACCCGTGTTGTTTTCGGTTTCATCCTAGAGTCCAAGAAAAGCCCTACAAAAAATTGTAGTCATAGGTTGTTCCTGTCCAAGATCTCGCTTAACCTTTTGCACAATTTGATTTCAGAGTCCGTAGTGTTGAGTTTGTGTCCTTAGTCGAGTTGTGTTGCTGGTTTAGATCGTGTTTTATTTCGGGTTGTTTTGCTTCCGCCACGCCTCATACAAACCCTAGCCGCCAACTTTTGTTTCTCCCACCTCCCACCCTCTGCTTTTTGAGTCATCCATCGCGCCTCGTGATCACCCAAAGACCTTTCCCCATTGAGTCTCGTGATCACCCAAAGACCATCCCCACCTCTTCCCGAGCTTCGCCCCAATTTCCACCAATTTCTTCCACCGATTTCGTTTCGGCCTCCACAAAGAACTATAACTCTGAGGCCCTCCTTCAAACGGCCGTAACTTTCGTGATACTGAACTCGAAATCAGAAGAAAAAAATTTGAAGTTGGGTGAAATTAAATTTTGCATCGAAACTCCCGACTTTGTCGGGTTTGGCGAATTTATTTTGCCCAAATTCGGCCCGAAAGTGCAAGACTCGAGCTCTGAACTCTCATCACCGAATTTACAAAGACATTCATCATTTTCAGTAGGCCACACCTTACATCAGATTGAGGTGAAACTTTGTGTGGTTCCTATTTCTGTGCTCCGCTTTGTGAAAAAAAATATCAAAAAAAAAAAGAAAAGAAAAAATTCAGCACCTGGTTTTGCCTATAAAAAAAGGCACCTAAGAGCACTTCGTGCCTTAAAAAAAAACAGAGAGCACAGTTTTTAGGTGACAGATATTGATTTGTGCTGTCTTTACCTAGCCATCCTTGTTGCTGTCTTTGCCTGGCCATCCTTGTTGCTGTCTTTGCTTTACTATTCTGGTCTGGTCTTGACTCCTTGTTCATCATATCATACCTGCTATAGGACACATTTAGACCAAAGAACTAGGACCAATGTTTTGGACATTTACTCAAGATTACTATCTCAGATTGATTTGTGTTCCACTAACATATTTGGCCTTCCAAGCTCCATATACCTACTTCCGGATAGCATGACTTTTGACCCTTGCAATCGCAGCATCACATTCCGTATCACGAACCACCACCGGTTGTACCACCCATCGCTTTGCGAGGGTAAGAACACTTGTAAGAGCTTGGTAAGCCACTTCCTTTACGGGTTCCCACCGTCCTCTTTTGTAGTTGATAGGGATAACCATTTTGTTTTCCTGTGTTTCCACTAACCATGGCAGGACCGGGGACGGACACCGGTCGATTTCAACGAGTGTGTTAGTCGCGCCGGCTACAAGCTGCGCCGACAAACAAAATGCTTCATTCATCGATCTCGAGCGCGAATGGACACCATCGTCGCCGCCATTGCCCGCTTGAACACCACGAAGGCATTGAGTGGGTGGAGCGGCGGATGGTCGACCTCACCTGGTCGATGGACGATTGAGGCACGCCGCCACTGTCAATGACGGCCATCATCATGATGATGACACAGTGCATGATGCGGTTGGCAACATTGATCACGGAGACACAAGATGCACGACTACGTCGGCGTCTTCAAAAAAAATGTATATGGTATGGGAGGTAATAACCAGAACCATCATGGTAACGATGACCCTTTTGCTAAAGTCAAGTTTACCATCCCATCTTTTTTTGGCCTTTATGATGCTGCAATATATCTTGATTGGGAGATGACGGTAGAGCAGAAGTTTAATTCTCACTTGGTTCCTGAACAACATAGAGTTAGACAAGCTACTAGTGAGTTTAAGGACTTTGCTATTATCCGTGGAATGAACGGGTACCATGCGCTACAACCCGACACATGGGAGCGGTTAAAAGAAGCTATGCGTAATCGTTTTGTTCCTCCCTCATATAAACGTGAATTGAGAAAAAATTACAGCACTTAGAACAAGGTGATAGTTACATTCGTGACTATTATGCCGAGCTTCAAAAGGGTATGGTGCGTTGTGGGGTTGTTGAGGACACAGAGGATAAGATTTGTCGTTTTCTGGCGGGTTACTGGCGTGAAATTCAGGACATTGTTGATTATAAAGATTTTAATATCACAACCGCTTGTTCCAAACTTGCTATGCTTGCGTAAAAGAATTGCAGGACGCAAGGAATCGCCGACGGCAAGCACCGGACGACCCTCCTACACGCCATGAACGACTACATCGACGGATCGCCCAAGTCTTCTTGAAGTTTCGTTCCTCCACCACCGATGAACAAGATTGCTGCAGCGCCACCGGCCACCTTCCACGACACGCCCGCAGATTCTACAAAAATTCTTTGTAGGCTCCAGTCAAGAGTTCTTCTTCCGTGGCTTCCACGGGCCGCTCCTCCGACATTCAGTGCCACGCCGCCATGGACTTGGTCATGTGCAGAGGAATTACCCTAGCCAACGGGCATACATCACCACGGAAGATGGAGGCTACATCAGCACTTCGGATGTCGAGGAGGATGATGACGTTACTGCTGCCTCGGACGACAATGGCGGTGGTCATGACGACCTGCTCCTTGGTGGGGCGTCCACAGCGATGCTACGGAGCATCATTGTGCGGCAAGGTCCTCAAAGACACGTGTACAACAACCCGATAAGCTTCAACGCCATAATTTGTTTCAGACTTTCTTTGCAATCAAGAACCGGTGCGCACGTGTCATCATTGATGGAGGAAGCTGCAACAACTTGGTGAGTTCTGATTTGGTCAAGAAGCTTGACTTGACCACGCGACCGCATCCACATCCATACCATATTCAAGTGGTTAAATGACTCGAAAAGCTAAGGTAACACAAACATGTCGAGTCCATTTTTCCATTGGTGGTTATGCTGATCATGTTGATTGTGATGTGGTTCCCATGCAAGCATGCTCTCTTTTATTGGGTCTACCTTGGGAATTTGATAATGATGCTTTACACCATGGTAGTAGTAACACATACACTTTTATGCATAAGGAAGGAAAGTTACTTTACCGCTTTTGACCCCAACCGAGATTATAGAGGCCGATAGGGAGCGAGTGCTTGCCGCTAATGATCCAACTAACATGATAAATCTGCAAAACATCTCGTTATGCTTGCCACAAAATCAGACCTTGCTGAAATTGATGATATTAATGATACATGCTATGCTTTTGTGTGCAAAGATGCTTTATTTTCTCTTGATAATATGCCTTGCACTTTGCCTGCTCCTGTCACTAACCTTTTGCAGGATTTTAGAGATGTTTTTCCGATGAGATACCTCCGGGACTTCCACCCATTCGAGGGATTGAGCACCAGATTGACTTGATCCTCGAGCGAGTTTGCCAAACCCGCGGGCGACAGACCAATCCCAAAGAGACTAAGGAGATTCAATGACAAGTCCAAGAACTTTTGGACCGTGGGTACGACGTGAGAGCCTTAGTCCTTGTGTTGTTCTGTTCTTTTGGTACCAAAAAAGATGGTTCTTGGCGATGTGTGTAGATTGTAGAGCCATTAACAACATTATTATAAGGTATCGTCATCCTATTCCCAAAGCTAGACGACATGCTTGATGAGTTGTGTGGTGCTATAATTTTCACAAAGATTGACTTATGAGTGGATACCACCAAATAAGAATGAAACTTGGCGATGAATGGAAAACTGCTTTTAAAACTAAGTTCGGCTTGTATGAGTGGTTAGTCATGCCTTTTGGTTTAACTAATGCACCTAGCACTTTCATGAGATTAATGAACGAGGTTTTACGTCCTTTCATTGGCAAATTTGTGGTCGTTTACTTTGATGATATCTTGATTTATAGCAAGTTCATGGATGAACATTTGAATCACTTACGTGCTGTTTTTAATGCTTTGAGAGATGCACGTTTGTTTGGTAACCTTGAGAAGTGCGCCTTTTGCACAGATCGAGTCTCTTTTCTTGGCTATGTTGTGACTCCACAGGGAATTGAGGTTGATAGAGCCAAGGTGGAGGCGATATGGAGTTGGCCCACGCCCACGACGGTCTCCCAAGTGCGGAGTTTTCTTGGCCTTGCAGGTTTTATCGCCGCTTTGTCAAGGAATTCAGCACCATTGCGACACCATTGATTGAGTTGACAAAGAAGGAGTCGATTTCATTGGGGGCCATCACAAGAGGAGTCCTTTAATCTTTTGAAGGACAAGCTTACACACTCACCATTGCTCCAACTTCCGGATTTGGTAAGACTTTTGAGTGGAATGTGATGCTAGCGGAATTGGTATTGGTGGTGTTTTGATGCAAGAAGGCAAACTGTTGCCTACTTTAGTGAAAAATTGAATGGTCTGCGCTTAATTATTCCACGATGATAAAGAATTGTATGCTCTTGTTCGTTCTTCTGACGTGGCAACACTATTTATGGCCTAAAGAATTTGTCATTCATTCGATCATGAATCACTTAAGCATATTCGTAGTCAAACCAATTTGAATCGTAGACATGCTAAGTGGGTTGAATTTATTGAATCTTTTCCTTATGTCATTAAACACAAGAAAGGGAAGGATAATGTGATTGCTGATGCTTTGTCTCGACGCTATACCATGTTGTCTCAACTTGATTGTCACATTTTTGGTCTTCAATCCATTAAAGGACAATATGCTTTAGATGCTGATTTTAAGGATGTGTTGTTGCATTGTAAAGAGGGACAAGCCTGGAATAAATTCGTGATCAATGATGCGTTCTTGTTTAGAGCTAACCGCCTATGCATTCCAGTTGGATCCGTTCGTCTTTTGTTGTTGCAGGAGGCGCATGGAGGCGGTTTGATGGGACATTTTGGTGCTAAGAAGACGGAAGAAGTTTTGGCCACACACTTCTTTTGGCCAAAAATGAGGTGAGATGTTGAGCGGTTTGTGGCTCGCTGCACTAAATGTCAAAAAGCTAAGTCTCGCTTGAATCCACATGGTTTGTATATGCCTCTTCCTGTTCCTTCTATTCCGTGGGCAAATATTTCTATGGACTTTGTTTTAGGATTGCCCAGGACTAAGAGGGGGAGGGATAGCATTTTTGTTGTTGTGGATCGTTTTTCTAAGATGGCTCATTTTATACCATGTCATAAAACCGATGATGCCATTCATATTGCTGACATCTTTTTCAAAGAGATAGTTCGTTTGCATGGTATGCCTTCTACTATTGTTTCAGATCGTGATGCCAAGTTCTTGAGTCACTTTTGGCGTACTCTATGGAACAAGTTGGGTACAAAGTTGTTGTTCTCACAACATGTCACCCACAAACCGATGGCCAAACCGAAGTGGTGAACCGCGACATTGTCTACCATGCCGAGAGCTGTTTTGACGAATAATTTGAAGATGTGGGAAGAGTGTTTGCCGATGTTGAGTTCGTGATATAATCGAGCGGAACACTCCACCACCAAGGTAAGTCCTTTTCGTAGTATATGGATTCAATCCCCGTGCCCCTCTTGATATTTTACCTTTGCCTACTAGTGAGAGAGTTCATAATGATGCTAAGGAGCGTGCTGATTTTATTGTCAAAATGCATGAGACTACTAAGGCAAACATTGAAAAGATGAATGAAAAATATAGGATTACTGGTAGTAAAGGTAGAAAGGAAGTTAAACTTGAACCGGGTGATTTTGTTTGGTTGCACTTGAGAAAGGATAGATTTCCTGAGTTAAGAAAGTCAAAATTGATGCCTAGAGCTGCTGGTCCTTTTAAGATAGTTAAGAAGATAAATGATAATGCATATAAACTTGAGTTGCCTCCCGAGTTTGAGGTTAGTCCCACCTTTAACATTTCAGATTTGAAGCCATACTTGGGAGAAGAAGATGAGGCTGAGTTGAGGACAACTCCGCTTCAAGAGGGGGAGGATGATGAGGACATCACTTCTTCGGATACACACAACAATCCTACACTTGACATTCAAGGACCAATCACTAGAGCTCGCTACCGACAATTGAATTTACAGTGAGCTCGCTCCTAAGTACTTTTTTTGTTCATTTGAGAATCGATTGCTACCTAATGATTTAATTATGATTAGGAACCATGGAGAGGACCTGGAAGTACTTGGAGAAGGGCTACGAGACGCACAAGTCCAGCAAGGGCGGTCGAATCATGTTGGAGGCCCAACTCAAGCCGACTTCGAATCCAATTCGGAGTCCAGGACCAGGTCCGCACTAAAACGGACGCCCAGATCGCATCCGGCTCCGTTTTGATGTTCCACATATGTATGGAAAGCTGAGAAGACGACCTTTCCAATGGCTCTAGTCCCATGTCAAAATTCCTTCTGAGTCAACGGGAATCGTCGAAACAAGTGGGCATTCAGAATCTGTCGGGTGCTGCGCCACCGTCTTTTGGGCCGCTCGCTCAGATCGTGTTGGAGCCCATTAGGGCACGCCCAGGGTTTTGCACGCCTCAGTCCTTTATATCCAGCCGCCACCCCCACCATTAGGGTTGGGTTTTGCTTAGATTAATTCTGTCTTGAACAGTTTTGCCGCTCATCGGTTTGTGAGACCCCAACTTTCGAGTGCTAAAACAATACATCGCAATTCCGCTGTGTTCTTCCTTGTTCTTGCTTGTGTTCTTCGATTCGCAGCGAGGATTAGCCTTCTTGGCGAGGTCAACCGGCTGCGCGCACGGTTGATAACCCGAGGAGACGTGGTGCTGCGATTGCGGGGTTCGGAACGTATTGTTCGGAAGCCGAATCGATTTGTGTCGCGCCTCCACTAAATCGAACATATCCAGAACCTGTTGGAAGATCGGGACCCCGTCCCCATCAAAGGGTCCCCTGATTTATCATTACCAACTATAATAGGGCTAAGACGCATAGAGAATGAGAGGTGTGACAGTAATGCATGATTCATCCAAGCAAATGCCTATAATGATTAAGGGATAAATGGCAAACATTCAAGATCTATTCTGGAAAAAAAATCATTTTGTAAGATTAGCTGTTCAATTGAGTAGGCAAGCATTAAATAAATGATCTGTACAACCCAATGTCAATTAAATGTTTGAATAAAGACTGAGTCTTGCATAATTTTACATGTAGCTATATGGAATAAGGTCAACTCTACATCTAGATAATTCTTGAAAGTAACACCAAATAAGTGAAAAAATGATACTACACAGTAAGTTCGTTAACATTAGCAAAGACCTTTTAGAACACTGAAAGTGCAAAAACTTGAAAGTTGTGCTACAGCAGCAACTACTATTTAAAAAGTGATATACTTCCAACTACTAACATCAATGGGACTAATGCCTACAATGATTATGGGATAAATGGCAAACATTCAAGATCTATTCTGGAAAAAAAAAATTGTAAGATTAGCTATTCAATTGAGTAGGCAAACATTAAATAAATGATCTGTACAACCCAATGTCAATTAAATGTTTGAATGAAGACTGAGTCTTGCATAATGTTACATGTAACTATATGGGGTTAACATTGCTGAAGCAAAATTTTTGGGTTAACTACTACCTTGTAGTCTATTCCAGGTTGGCAAAGCATCAATCTGAAGAGCGACTTTAAAAACATGCTCTCCCATTAGAAAGTAAGTTTTCCTGAGCGGTTGGCAACTCGGTGTTCTGTAATGACGACGGTCGATGAATCAGTGGCCTAAATTGAAAAAGAATTTTTCATTGTCTACAACCATGTTGTGAATGAGCTTATCCTGCAAAAAATTTCCAATGCAAAATGGAATAAGGTCAACTCTACATCTAGATAATTCTTGAAAGTAACACCAAATAAAAGAAAAAATGATACTACACAGTAAGTTTGTTAGCATTAGCAAAGACCTTTTAGAACACTGAAAGTGCAAAAACTTGAAAGTTGTGCTACAAACAGTGACATCGCTTAAAAAGTGATATACTTCCAACCGCTAACATCAATGGGACAATAGGTGAACTTAGGTGTTATAGTTCTGTGAATATGTGTAATGGGTGAGCATGAATGAATGCAGCAAGCAAATGCTCATATTCAGAAATAAAAAGAAGTGAAGAAATGTCTGATGATAACAAGCAATTCCTGCCATGTTCTGTTCCCACTTCCATGGTATTTCTTTCATTCAACACAGTTTATGCAATATACAGAAAAAAAACATGAATACTATCAATAATCAATGATTGGAACTAGAAAAATGAAGAATCTATAGTCTCATGAAACAGATCAAAGAGTAGTTTCAAAGCATTACATTATGCGGAGGATAGTGTTTTTTGACAATTATGAAGAAAACTATTGATCACTTGATCTTACTCTTTTGAATTTGAACTTTTCACAAATGTCATCCGACATTATGGCTGCTGAGAAAACCCTTAGTACAATGGCATGAATTGATTCCTTCCCAAGCATTTCAACTTTCCCTTTTGAAGTTAGAAAAAAAAACATCAAAACAACAAATTTCAAACTTTAATCAGACTAGTTTTTTTCATCGAACAAGATATGACAATTGATTCATGCATTAGACCATTATCAAAACAACTAAGACACACTTATATTATGATAGCATACTGAACATTGTGTAGCATGATGGTATGAGCCGATAAAAAATGCAATTAAGCAGGCAAGAGAAACACTTTGGGGAAGTTAATGGCGTCCTCAATAATCGACCTACCTAGGATCATGTCCACTGGGAGAAAAGAGCGCAGATTCGCATGCACCGCACACCAAAATACTGTACCAAACCATTCAGATTTTGGCTTTTCGCCTCGACGGTGACTTCATGAGCTAGTAACACGCCATCAAAGTGATCTTCGTGCACAGACAAAGAATAAGCATCAACCAAAGCTCACAAAACCACTGAAACTTGCAAAAGAAAAGCTTGAAACTTCGCCATCTTGCGAGCACAAGAAGCATGCTATCAAGGTGTCATGTGTTCTATAATTCATATACAATCTCCTTGAAACTTCGGTCTAGTATAGTTGCATGTAAGCTTTCTCCACCACCAATAGGAGAATGCAAGGACACATCGATTGATTTGGTTCCAAGCTAAAAAATCATGAGCAACAAAAGCCATGCTAACTGCTTCCCAAAAATCTACACCTTCGCTCCCACCGCCGCCGCTATGCCACGCCGCCCCGCCCGCCAACAAGACCACATGCCGCCGCCGCCCGCTGCTCCCGCCGCTAACGCGCCACACGCCACCGCCGCCCGCCCAAGATCATCCTCCGCCCACCACAAGCGAGGGAGCGGCCGTCACCGGCAGGGGCAACGCGAGGCGGAGATTGGGGCGAGCAAGTGGGGCCTGGCGCCGACGCAGTTGCGAAGCCGGGTAGAGGAGAGGGACTTGGTGGGGGCGCTTGTCGTTGGCAGCGGGGAGGGAGGAGGGGGCTAGGCCTAAGCGGCGTAGGGAGGCGCAGAGGGCCGGAGGAGGAGGAGGCGGGCGACGCTCGAGAGTCGGGAGGAGGGGGAGGACGGCCCCGCCACAGGAGGAGAGAGAGTCGGGGGAGGAGGAGGCATGGCGCCGGAGGAGCAGCATGGGCAAGATAAAGGTGCCAAGGGGAGGAGGGAGAAGAGGGAGAAGGAGGAAGACGAGAGGCGGCGGGATTGGGGGCATCGAGCAGCGGGGAGTTAGGGTTAAAAGGGGGAAAAATTGGTGTGGTGGGGGGAAAAATTGGTGCGGCTGAAAAAAAAAGTTCACGAGTGTCTTTCTTTCGCTGCACTCGGGATTACATTTTGTTTCCCGAGTGTTATAGAAAACACTCGGAAAAGTTAATTCTATCGAGTGTTAATTTCTCGTCCTGAGTGTTCTATAAAACACTCGGGACCTTCCCGAGTGTTTTCGCCAAGACACTTGGGAAAGATATAGGCACTCGGAAACTACACAGTTTCTGGTAGTGAAATCCGCTAATGAATTTCCTTTCAGTTAGGTGTGCTTTGAATAGAGGACTACCTCATTCCTTTTTGTTTTGGAAACTTTCCTCTTTTCTATGATTTCAGAGGAAAATAATAGAGTTGAGAGCTCAAGTTCCTGGCCGTTCTCCTTTTTCTCTCATCGACACATTTATTGATTTGTAAAGTTTCGTGTGTTTTGTCCTTGACTCCTTGTAAATTGATCCAAACATCTATTCCCGTGTTTTCTTGTATTTTTACAATTCAAGTGTTTTGCACTTACTCCCTCCAGTCACAAAAGAGTGACACACTAGAATACGTGTAGTCAAATTATATAAATTTTGACCAAAGATATTGTTTAGAATGCGTGTTTGGTTTGGATATATGAAAATAATACGAAAGAAAATGTCATAAAAAATACTTTCATAATATTGCATTTGTACAACTTTTGTTTGAATATATAATAAGATAATTTAGTGGTCAAAGAAGTATCTTGTTGACTTTATAAAGTTAAAAATGTCACTGTTTTGTAACCGAAGGGAAGCATCTTCTTGACTTTCAAAAGTTAAAAATGTCGTTGTTTTGTGACAGGAGGGAGTACATTTCAATTCATATATAGTGTTTTCCATTCTTGCATTCTACCTAAGAGTATTAGGGCATTAATTTGTATTAGTTTAGGTTCAGTACCACACTACTATATTAGTTTGAAAAATTGCCGTTTATGCCATTAGTTGCGGACTGCTTCTTACTTTTCCCACTAAATTTTTGGGTCTCTCACTTGTATCATCCGTCGTTAGTGCTTTGTTCAGAAACACCACCCCGGTCTGTTTCCGTCGATTCCATCCGTTATGACAACGCGAAAAGACCAAAATGTCCTTATCTTTAACAACACTCTCTCTCTCTCTCTCTCTCTCTCTCTCTCTGAGGATGAGGAACTGAGGACCCGAACACCCCCATCTCTCCAGTCCCAAGTACCTCCAATTCTCCATCTCCAACCACCTGGCGGCCTCCCAAGGCTGCCACCCACGGCGGCGAAGACGACCCAAGGCTGACCCAATGGAGGCACTTGACAAAAAAAATTAGAAAATAATCATTATTTTATTTGAAATACAGTAATATACATCTTTTTTATTTTACAAAAATAATCATCTCTCACTCTTCTGTTGGGCGACTTGGATCTAATCGCTCGACCGTTGAACTACTGATCCAAGTCACCTAACGGTCAAGCGACACGTGGAGTAATCGTCTGGTGGTTGAGTGACTTGTGATAGTCGCTTAACGGTTGGGCGACTACTCTACTTGTCGTTCAATCGCTGAGCGATTTTAAATAATAATATTATTATTTTATTAATCCGATGGAAATAACTGAGGGGAATAAAAATCAATTTTTCTAGGTTACATTTAGCAAATCTTGTTTCTAGGTTGTTAATTTTTTTGGAAATCAAAAGGTCGTGACAAGGTTCGAACTTGATATGTATTCGGACTTGCTATGTATTTAGACTTGCTATGTATTCGAACTTGATATGCATTCAAACTTGCTATGTATTTAGACATTCTATGTTCCTAGACCTGTTATGTAATGCATGCATACATAATATTACTGGTTTCTTATCATTCATGAAGGACTAAGATACATAGATAAAGAGTAGACATTACAATTTCATTGCAACTGAATTTCTACTTGGTAAGATATATATTTAAACTTGCTATGTATTCGAACTTGATATGTATTCGGACTTGCTGTGTATTTGGACTTGCTATATTACTGGACCTGTTATGTAATGCATGCATAGATAATATTACTGGTTTCTTGTCATTCATGAAGGACTGCGATGCATAGATAAAGAGTGAACATTATAATCTCATTACAACCGAACTTCTACTTGGCAAGAACAACATATAATAGAAGAAAAACCGCAAAACTAAATATCTTAACTAATTTTGGAAGCATTTTCTCAACTCTTTTCATTCTTTCATCCAATCTTTTAAGTTTATTCTCTTCTTTTTGCATTGGTTGATCAAAGGGTCGACCTATTGGACGAAATGCAGCAACACCATGGAAATCTTCTTGTAAGGCAGCAATTTGCATTGCAATATCTCGAACCACTAGGACAGCTTCATCAGCCCACTGCGAAAACCAACATATTGTGTTCTAGAAAAGAATTGCAGCTTCAAGTGAAAATAAAACAACATGCTATTTTGAATGAAATTCATTCGAGATGATTTTCCACAAGTTACCGTAAGATTTGAACACTCCATGAACACTCAAGGTGGGTTCGTTGGCGTATGCAAGGTGAACACATTCGCCGGATCCCTGCAACGAGGGCAAACTAGGTGCTGCTGCAATGATTCTAATTGTCTGCTCACTCAAAAGTTAGATGAGGTTGAAGACATCCCATTTAAGACTGGAAGAAAGGAGAAGAGGAAGTGGAGACGGGGGTGAATGGCAGCCAAAGCATCCATATATAGCCAGTGGCAGCAGAAAACGGCGCCAAAGACAGGAAGTTTCACTCGAGAAGTTATGTGACCTCAACCACCGTCCACCGGTGGAAAAAACAAAATCAATGATCAAGGGTCATTTATTCCCCCACAATTATTTCCATCAGATTAATAAAATAATATTATTATTATTTAAAATCCCTCGTACCAATTGTATCGTAACTGCAAACTTTAACTTCATTGTAAGTATCAATCTATCGTCGTTGCCTATCTCTGCAAAGCACGACGTGACCTCGCTCTGCGAAGCAGGATGTGACCACTCTCTGCAAAGTACGAAGAGACCACTCAACTGCCGCTATAGAGCTGCTACAGCTGCGTTCCCTCCCGCTATAAACACAGTGTTACTCGGCCAGGAACTCCACACCAACAACACCACCTAGATAACATGGACATGGAGAAGGAATGGGAGCGCATCTACGAGCTTTTGAAGGACTGGGAGGTTCCCCAGCATACCGCCGCTCGCCACATGGCGTTTAGTCGGCAGCCTTACACTCACCGCCCACCTCCAGAGTTCGTCAATCTAAGGAGACTGCCTTGCGGTACTCCCAACGGTTCCGGGTCGAGCCCCCGGCCGCATATGCCCGCAGAATACCCTCCGGAAGGGCCCCCGATGGGGGTGGCGCTACCCCTCTGCTAATGTCGAGACGCCTGCAAGTGCATCAAATCCACCGACAAGTGGTCCATTGGCCAGCGCTATTGCGCGGACTACCCTCGACTGCAGGTTTGACACGCCAAACCACAAGCAGCTGGTAATGAAATCGCATTTCAGTGCACACCACAATTTTGCTTCCTGTTACGACGTAACCACGTCTCTCTTCCCACCGCAGTCTCCACTAAGCCTATGCGACTTTAGCCAGTGGATCGACGGTAAGATCCACCCCTACAACATGTGGATGCTGCTGTCACAGAAGAGGTGGGACAGGGAGGACTGCGAGTGTCGTGAAAGGTGCCTCGAAGAGCTGCTGGCTGAGATGGAGGAGAAAAAGAGGCAGGAGAAGCTACACGAGGAGCAGGAGCGCGAGCATACTAGGCAACACGAGGCCGAGAGGGCGCGGAAGAGGGCCATCGGGGCAAAAGCTAAGGCGCAAGGCGAGGAGTACAACGTCGAGCTGGGCCACAAGGGCAAATGGCCACATTCCACGCAGTGGTTCGACTCTCTTCGTCTATATATCCCATGTATTTCTAATTCTCTAAAGGCATACATGTACTGTCCTTGATTCGTTAACCTACGTGCCATGCAACCCACTTGTCAAATCAACTGCCGTGTTGTTATCGTTGCGTCCTTTCTCCAAAGTTCTCCACCGTGTATGAATTCTCTAGCGCATCGTAAGAATCACTTACATTCCTACTTACGACTCATTGCTACCTCAATCGTCCTCAAAAATTCTTCAGAAATTTACCGCACTACAACAATATACGACGATTACAAAATGTTATTGTGAGTCTAACAGATTTCGTACCCTTGAGAATCTACGAAAATCACAAACAGACTAACAAACCTTGTCACCACCCTTTTATTTCCAAAACAATTAACCTACAAACAAGATTTGCTAAATGTATTACCTACAAAAATTACCATTTATTCCCCCACAATTATTTCTATCGTATTAATAAAATAATAATGTTATTATTTAAAATCGTCCAACGGTTGAGTGATAAGTGGAGTAGTCGCACAACCGTTGAGCAACTATCACAAGAGTTGCTCAACCACCGGACGACTACTCCACGTGTCGCTCGATCGTTAGGTGACTTGGATCTAGTCGTCCAATGTAGAGCGACAAATGATTATTTCTGTAAAAAAAAATAATGTATTTCGGAATAACATAATGATTATTTTAAAAAAATATATATATCGCACTTGACAACTGCCTGCTCTGCGCCTTGACCATCCGGGGCCCCACGGTCCAGCACCACGTCTGCCACGCGCGGCAAGCGAACGCCCACATGGTCAGCCGCATGAGCGATGACAGCGCTCCAGTGCCACACGCCCGCGCCAGTCGCCAGGCGGCGCTGGACGCGAAGGAGGCGGTGGACGGCAAGGACAAGCGATGGAGAGCCACCACACAGGTCGCGTTCGGGCAGCGCTTGACGTGGAGGAGGCGAATGCCGGCGGGGAGAGGCTGTGGGGAGCCGACGGAAGAGTTGTTAAGATCATTGTCTTTTCGAACTGCCCTAACGGATGGAATTGAAGTAAACTGGCCAGATTGGCATTTCTGAATAGAGCACTAACGGATGGACGGCATAAGCGAGACCGAAAAAATTAGTGACGAGTGAAAAATTGACCGCAACTAATGGTATAAACGAAATTTTCCATATAAGTTTTGGTTTAGACTAGGAGTACGCATGTACTATGTAGATTCAGTCCTGGCCTACTATATCAACTAGGGGTGAAAACAACGCAAATAATTACCGTCATATCCGACACCGTATCCAAAAAAAAATCTACCCGGTATACTTTTTTTAGTCCCAAACCGTATTCGATATTATCCATATCTGTATGTATATCCAAAAAATATCATAGAATATGAGTTCGGATATGGAAAGAGTGGTATCCGACCATTATCCATATTTTATAGGATATCAATAAGTCAACAAAATGAATATCCGATAAACATAAATATCCTTCAATATTCTCTAGTCATTGACTAATATATAATATGAATTTACATTTGATCATGTTTTTTTATTATGTTTATGTTGTTAAGTAGGATAAATAATTTTCTAATAGGTACTATAATTTAACATTTTCGTTGGTAAAGTTATATCTTTTCTTTATGTTTATACTATCCTTCAAGTGATCCGTGACCGATTTAAATCCGATCCACATCCGCCCCATGGCCATATCCCAAAAAATCCATATTCGTGTACGTATCGGGGTATCCGTATCTGTCTCCGAATCCAGGGTAAAAATATGGGTTAAAATACGGAAAGAGCGATATACATCTTATCCGACCGGTTTTCACCCCTAATACCAGCACCAGTGATAAAAGAACAGGTCCAAAGCACTTTCACGGTTGCTGGCCGGGAACGGTAGCCGGTTTTCCCGACCAGCAACCCAGATGAAATTCGCTTAGATTTGATTAAAAACCAATCAAAATTTAAAATTTAGAATTTGAATTTGCAAAAACCAAAAAAACCGGCCTGGATTTTGTATCCCAGGCCCCGACCGGTAACCGGTGGTTACCGACCGGGTTTTTTTCCCTGATCAGCACATCAATCGAGTCCAATTTTCCTAACAAAGAAAAATCACCGAATGTTTCTGATATTCCTTACAGTACCCAAACTGAAAGCAAAAGATTTTAACGCTGACTGTACAATTGCACACTGATGTGGATCCACAAGGTTGAACCCCAGAGGCCCAGATGCCATCAACTACTGTAAGTCTATAACTACCATTTCATGGCTCATATGAATGTCGAAGATGTAACACATACACAAGACAGGCTAAACATCTCCAGTAAAGGAGCGCATTCATATGCAAGATCCCAGATTAAAACTTTCATTCAGTACCGACGAATCACATATTCCATCAAGGCACAATTTGAAGAAACGAGATGCGCATGTTCAACAGAAAACGTTAATATAAGAGGTTGTGCATCTGCATCCATTTGATGTAAACATGCAGTGCCGTATCAAGGGTAGCAAGATTCACAGGATATAAAAAATCAATTCATTTATGTTCAATAATGCTAACATATCATCCTTGGATATTTTACCTTCGGAGCTGTAGTGTCATTCCAAATTTCTTTCAGTTCCTAGTTTCTCCCACTAACCACTCTTGCTGACAGTTAGAACTATTCTTGAAGCAGTGACCGTACGGGGGAAACCCTGCATGCATAATGTACGACAAAGCAGCAAATTTAGAGGAACAACAGTTTCTACGTTGTTTACAGCACAATGATCAGTTCAATGCCAGCAGGGTGCACAAAGAGCACATTTTGACAGCAGAAGGCTTGCCGCAGGAAACAATTAGAAGATTATAAGCCGCAAAGAATATATCATCTGAAAGTTTTGGGCACAAAGATCACAATATAATGGAAATTTGGAACACATTCTGCATGTTGGGGTGACCTTCAGGGAATGAATTTCATCTTTCTCCACAACATTTCAATAAAGATTAGTCGCTGACATAACTTCCAAAATCAAACTTTGATGTATACATTTTAGATAATGGAAATTTGGAACACATTCTGCATGTTGGGCGGGGAATAAATTGCATCTTTCTCCACAACATTTCAATAAAGATTAGTCGCTGAGATTACTTCCACAATCAAACTTTGGTGTATACATTTTTCAAAAATACATTGTGAATCTTATGTACATGTTAGCAGGTAAGAAAAAAGAAAACCAAGAACAAATACTTGGCCGATTTGCATGATCTTGTTCTAAGTAACTAGAAAGCGAGAACAACTAACTTAAAAGCGAGAGAGAGAGAGAGCGAGCGCCCCAAAAGGTGTGGCTTCTCTTGGATCAATTATAGACCTATCAAGTTAGTCTTCTTGTAAAATCCTGGGATTAGTATTTGCAAAATTGCTCCCTTCGCAAAACTGGAGGCCCTAGTCTGGCTTGGTGTACTCAAGCAGCATGTGTGGTGATCTGTAAATATTTACCAATGTCCAATATAGAACTTCTTCCACTTCTAACTCACCCTCTGCTCGCGCTGCATAAATGCCTTCACAGATGTCGAGTAACCTATAAAAGACAGGCATACCATCCATTATCCTTCAAGCAAACAAACGTGGAGCATAAAATATATTCCAAAAAAGTCATAATTTGTTTAATCTGTGTAACCATTTGAATATTTAAACTACTTGACAAAGGTATTAACCCTTAAAATCAGCACTCCAACCTGGCCACAGGGCCAGTTTGTAATTGATGTTCTGTGCAGTGGAGTCCAATTAGTTATTGGAATCTTTACTAGTAAGATTTTACTGTTGTAGCTCTCCAAACAAAAAGACGGCTGTGGCTAGAAAGGCAATCAGCCGGTGACAAAGAATTTGTGGACTCGCACGGTTTATACGAACTCAAAGAGAGATGCAGCGAAGTTGAATATGTTGGTGATATGCCCTAGAGTCAATCATAGATATGATTGTATCACGTCTATGTTTGTGAGTTATAAAATAAATGTTATTATGTTCCTTAGATGAATTATCATTTATAAAGATTAACAAGTATGTGACTTTTTGGTGAAGCTCTTTAACTTATATGATGTCATTCTAAATATATCTCTAGCCGGATGTCACTGGTCGGAACACTAATGACTTATCGACCAGCACATGTATTGATTGATAATCATGTTTCACTGATCATGGATATGAAGATAGCAAATCAATAATGTAAACACATGTTAGATAACATAGTGCTGGATTGACCCACCTTGAGACACTATTGAGATTGTTATGATTTTATGTGTCGTCAGTTGGTCTCAAGCAATGATGATGTATAATCTTTAGACCTAAGATCAGCATAGTTTCCTACATGTATAATAGTACACTCAGGGGTCGCCAAACGCTACTCCATAACTGGGTAGTTATAAAGGTAGCTTTCGGGTATGCTATGAAACATGCAGAGAGATGTGACTGGTCAAATATAGGATTTGTCAATCTTAACACAACAGGAGAGATATATCTCTGAGCCCCTCGATGTGATCGGATAAAAAAAGTGCATGACCGTGCCACTAGTGGTTGACTTCGACCACATGAAGTTATCTGTCACTTGATCGAGAAAGTATTAAACAGTCCATGAATGACAAAACCTCACCTGAAGTCAATCAGATATGGTGAGGCAAAAGGAGAATACGCAAACAGGTCGCTTAGTCTGACCAGATACGGACTAGTCGTAAACTAGTCAGACATGATCACTAACTGGTCGTAAAGAGTTTGTCGTAAAGAGTTACAAACTGGTCATAACTAAATATTAATAGTCTATGGATGACAATATCTCACCTGGAGTTCAACCAAATATGGTGAGGCAAAGGGAGAATATGCAAGCAAATCGTTCAGTCTGACCAGATATGGACTGGTCGTAAACTGGTCGCGCATGACACTAACTGGTCATAAGGAGTTACGAACTGGTCATAACTAAATATGAACTGGTCGAATGGAGATACGAGCTGGTCGTAAGTGATAAGCACCCGGTCATAGATCATATTGCATAAAGTTCGTCCGATATAATATTTATGCATATTCGAAAATCGTTATGTCCAGCTAGGAACCGCTAACGACTCGTGATCGAAAAGGAGTTTCTGAGTCACAACCGATTACACATAAAATTACAGGGTCACACTTAACGGGTTGGAACCAACAAGTTCGGATAGGATTCGTTGTGGGCTCTTTGTAAGGGGATGCATGGGGCTGTTGGAATGTACATGAGTTGTTCCACCAAAACCCTAGCTGCCCTCTTCTCGAAGGCCCTACCGCACGCGTTAGTGCTAGCACACCGGAGTACGGCGTTCCACCCCTGGACGTATGAATATCGTAGAAATGTTGCTGCGGTTGCTGCTGCGTTGATCGAGGACTATCCACAACCTACGCAAGAAACGTGATAGGCTACTGGAGAAGACGATCGGTGCCGAGGACGTTGGATGATCGACTACGATCACTACATCGACGCACTCAACATTGGATCAAGCTCCTCCAACTCTTCTTCCGCTGCACTACACGTCTAATGGTAATGATCTATGATCTCTTACTTACATAGCTATCTGGTTTATGTGGTAGAATTTTTGAAATTGCTAACTAGCATAGCCTACCCGTATCTCTACAATGGTATCAAAGCCATCTTGTGTAGTTTTTTATCTAGATCGGTCGTATATACTTGATATGTGGCAGTAATAGATTTGATCTATTACTGTTCTGATTTGGTAACCTAGAACGATTCATATGGATAGAGCGGTTTAGGCACTGGTTGATAAGATCAATCGGTTTCGGTGATAGTAGATGGGTTTGCGAGAGGTATGACTTGATAGCACCAGATGATTAACTGCGCTTGTTTACGATCGCATTGCATGTACTCCTACCGGTCAGAATTCCACCACCAGGGTATGCCGCGATGCGTAGTCGTATGGAAGCGGTGATCAGTTTGGTTTGGAATAGGGTTAATATGATTAATCCGATCAATTTCCAAGGCTCGATTATGTGAACAAGATTCATGTCCCGGAAAAATTTTCCAAGGGCGCTGCCCTCGACTCGCGAAGGCCACTGCCCCTTCGAACCCTGCCCGCTAACCGGCTAGCGGACCGCCGTGCTAGTTAATCGCTGTCGCGTTATATAGTATTATGTGTTCATGTCAATCGATAGAATTGGATTCTATACATAACACCTTTTGCAGGGATTGATGTGAATAGTATAGCCCATTGTGTATGTGATGCATTTATAGATTTTTTTCATAGCCTGCGTGTCATGCTGTGTTATAGCCATCGAGCTACATATTATTATATAATAGTATACGTGCCGACGTGTGATGCTTAATATTATCATGTGTAATTCATCACTAGCTTTTAGGAGTAATTGCTTAGTAGATGAATATGGTGATTTCAAGCATGATGGCTCGGTGAACAGGAAGCATTGTGATGGAGATTGCGATGTTAAGGGTCATACTATTTCACGATTTAATATGATTACTCTATCATGTTAAAACATCTTATTCATACTATTTTGTTCCTGTTATGATATTAATCATGTTTTTATCATTAGATATTTTAACAAGATGCAGTAGTATCTCTCAAGAAAAATTAAGTAAATTTGATGTCTTTCCAATTGCTGCACCTATCACGATTTTGATTATTAATTGGTAGGTCTACCAAAGTAGGGTGTCATTAACTATCTTAATAAGATGGGGTAGGTGTCAGACACTCACATGTATAGTATTGGTTTAACTTGACAAGCCTATCAAAATGGTTTTGGGCCTTGGGGCATAATGTTGGTCGTTGAGGCATAGTGATGACACCCAACAAACAAGAGTCATATGAGATATGACTAGCAAGGGGTTGCTTACCTGAATCATTGGGTTTATAGTAGTGATGCTAGAGCTCACTAGGACTTAATGATATATGGATTTTGTACCCACTATATGAAGGGAAACTTAGTTTTGAACATATAGTGGAGTATCTTTCGTTAAAGTGTTTAATAGATCTTACATAAACATAGTGCTAAATTTTTGCATATACATATTTTCTGTTGTAGATCATGGCACATAATATTTCCTCCACACCTACCTTTAACTTGCGATCTATTCTTGAGAAAAAAAAACTGAATGGAACAAACTTCATTAACTGGTTTTGTAATCTAAGAATTGTTCACAAACATGAAAAGAAGGAATATGTTCTAGAGGGTCCCTATCCCGAGGAACCGAATACAGATGCTACTCGTACTGAAAAGAGTGCTTATGAGAAGCATTGCAATGACGCAGTCAATGTACATTGCATCATGCTTGCTACCATGAACTTTGAGCTCCAAAAGCAATATGAAACCACGGATGCATACAATATGATTATGGGTCTGAAAGGCATGTTGCCTCATGCTTGCTACCATGAACTTTGAGCTCCAAAAGCAATATGCAACCACGGATGCATACAATATGATTATGGGTCTGAAAGGCATGTTTCAAGACCAAGCAAGGGTAGGAGGTACAATACCTCTAATGCATTGTTTTCTTGTACGATGTCACAAGGTAGCCCGATCAGTCCTCATGTAATCAAGATGATTGGTCACATTGAAAGGTTGGAGAAGCTTGGTTTTCCCTAGCCAAGAGTTGGCTACCGATGTGATTCTCCAATCACTCTCTGTGAGCTTTGAGCCCGTCTTATTGAATTTTTATATGAATGGCATGAAAAAGTCAATAACCGAGTTACATGTCATGCTTAAAGGTGCCGAGGAGAGCATCAAGAAAAGTTCTAATTATGTGATAATGGTTCAAAAGACTACTAGCTTCAAGAAGAAGGGTAAGCCTTGAAAAAGGGAAAAAGGCAAAGGAAAGACTCAAAGATGAGATCGAGAGTCTCAAGGCTAAGCTTAAGAAGCTCAAGCTAGGTCCTAAGTCTGATACATAATGCTACCATTGTCATGAGACTGGGTATTAGAAGAGGAATTGTAAGTAATACTTGGCAGAAATGAAAAAAAATACAAAAGAAGACTTCCAATTTAGGTATAAATGTTATAGAAATTAATATTGTCACTTCTAAATATTCTTGGGTATTTGATACCGAATCAGTTGCCCATGTTTACAATTCGATGCAGGGACTGATAGGAAGTAGAAGTTTGGCAAGAGGAGAGGTTAATCTTCGCGTGGGCAATGAAGCAAGAGTTGTCGCATTAGTTATTGTCACTTTACCATTAGTTTTACCATCAGGATTAGTTATGTAATTAAATAATAGTTATTATGTTCCTGCCTTAAGCAAAAACATTATTTTTGCTTCATGTTTAGGAGCAGAAGGTTATGAGTTCGGAATAAAGAACAATTGTTGTTCAATTTATTTTGATGATATGCTTTATGGTCATGCTTCATTGGTGAATGGATTATATGTTTTGAATCTTGAGGATGTGTCTGTCTATAACATTAATGCTAAGAGACTTTGACCTAATGATTTGAATCTCACTCTTATTTGGCATTGTCGTCTAGGTCATATAAATGAGAAACGCGTGATGAAGCTCCATAAAGATGGTCTTCTAAACTCATTTGATTTTGAATCATATGAAACATGTTAATCTTGTTTACTTGGCAAACTGACAAAAGTGTCTTTCACAGCTATAGGTGAGAGGGCAGGTGACTTATTGGCCCTTGTATATACAGATGTATGTGGACCACTGAGCACTTCGGCCAGAGGTGGTTTTCAGTACTTCATAACTATTACTGATGACTTTATTAGATATGCTTACATCTACTTAATGCGGCATAAGTCTGAATCCTTTGAAAAGTTCAAAGAATTTCAGAATGAGGTACAGAATCAACTTTCAAAACAATTAAATATCTACGATCAGATCGAGAAGTTGAATATTTGAGCCATGAGTTTGGTGATCATCTAAAGCAATGTGGAATTGTTCCACAACTTACTCTGCCGGGAACGCCTCAATAGAATGGGGTATCTGAACGACGGAACCAGATAATGTTAGACATGGTTCGATCAATGATGAGCCAATCTGATCTTCCATTGTATTTCTAGGGATATGCTCTAGAAATAGTGGCTTTCACTTTAAACAGGGTTCCATAAAAAACGGTTGAGAAGACACCATATGAGATATGGACCAGAAAGTGTCCTGGATTGTCTTTTCTCAAAATATGGGGTTGTGAGGTATATGTAAAACATTTGACGTCTAATAAACTCACACCCAAGTCGGATAAATACTTCTTTGTGGGGTATCCTAAGGAAACTAAAGGATATTACTTTTATAAGCGGGATGATGACAAAGTGTTTGTTGTCCAAAATGGTATCTTCTTGGAGAAAGAGTTTCTTTTCAAAAGAGTCAGTGAGAGCAAGGTGCAAATCGAAAAAATTTGGGAAACATCTAAAAATGTTTCAACTCCTACTGAACCTCTGTAGGATGAACAAAATGTTGTAGAACCTATAGATAAGGCATCAGCCCCATGTAGATCTAAAATGACACGTCAATTACCTATAAAGTATGGGCATGGCGTTTTATTATTGAATAATGATGAGCCTAAGGATTATGAGAAAGCGATGATGAGCCCAGATTCTGAGTCATGGCCTGAAGCCATGAGATCCGAGATAAAATCCATGTATAACAATCAAGTTTAGAACTTGGTTGATCCACCTGATGGTGTTAAAACCATCGAGTGTAAATGGGTTTTCAAGAAAAAGATAGATATGGATAGAAATTGTCGCATTCATAAGGCACGATTGGTAGCAAAGGGTTTCAAACAAATTCTCGCCTGTCGCTATGCTCAAGTCTATCCGGATCATTCTAGCTATTGCTGCATATTTCGATTATGAGATATGGCAAATAGATGTCAAAACGGTTTTTCTAAATAGAAACCTAAGTGAGGATGTATACATGACACAACCTAAGGGTTTTGTCGATCCATAAGAAGCTAGAAAGATATGCAAGCTTCAGAAATCCATCTATTGATTAAAGCAAGCATCTCGGAGTTGGAATATTTGTTTTTATGAAGTGGTCAAAGGGTTTTGACTTCATCAAGAATGAAGAACCTTATGTTTACAAGAAGGTTAGTGGGAGCAAACTTGTTTTTCTAATCTTATATGTGGTTGGCATATTACTGGTCGGAAATGATATTTGTATGCTTGAATCTATTAAAACTTCATCAATAAATAGTTTCTCTATGAAAGATTTAGAAGATACAGCATATATTTTAGGCATAAAGATCTATAGGGATAGATCTAAAAGACTAATTGGATTAAGCCAAGATACGTACATTGACAAGGTGTTAAAGCGATTCAACATGCAAGATTCCAAAAGGGGTTTCTTGCCCATGTCACATGGAATTAGACTTAGCAAGAGTCAGTGTCCTTCGACACCTGATGAGCGAGACAAAATAAGCAGCACTCCATATGCTTCGGCTATTGGATCTATCATGCATGTCATGCTTTGTACATAACCAGATGTGTCGTATGCTCTAAGTGTTACAAGCAGATATCAGTCAGATCTAGGTGAAAATCACTGGATAGCAATCAAGAATATCCTAAAGTACTTAAGGACTAAGAATGCATTCCTTGTTTATTTAGTGGGGAAGAGCTAATCGTAAACGGTTACACCGATGCTAACTTCCAAACCGACAAGGATGATTTCAGATCAGAGTCTGGGTTTGTGTTTTGTCTTAATGGAGGAGCAGTGAGCTGGAAAAGTTTCAAGCAAGGAACAGTTGTTGATTCAACAACAAAGGCTGAGTACATTGCGACTTCCGAAGCTACAAAAGAAGTCGTATGGATTAGGAAGTTCATTAATTAACTAGGTGTGGTTTTTAGTGCTTCCAGTCCAATAGATCTCTATTATGATAATAGCGGAGCTATTGCACAAGCTAAGAAGTCTAGATCGCATCAAAAGTCCAAACACATACTTCGACGATATCACATTATTCGTGAGATTGTTGAAAGAGGTGATGTGAAGATATGCAAAGTGCACATGGATTTGAATATTGCTGATTCGTTAACAAAGCCTCTCCCGCAACCTAAGCATGAGGTGCATACAAGAGTTATGAGTATTAGATACTTGTATGATTGACTCTAGTGCAAGTGGGAGACTGTTGGTGATATGCTCTAGAAGCAATCATATATATGATTGTATCATCACATCTATGTTTATGAGTTATAAAACAAATATTATTATCTTTCTTGGATGAATTATCATTTATAAAGATTAACAAGTATGTGACTTGTTGGTGAATCTATTTAACTTATATGATGTCATTCTAAATGTATACCTGGTCGAATGTCACTGGTCGGAACATTAGTGACTTATCGACAGCACATGCATTGATTGATAACCATGTTTCACCGGTCATGGATATGAGGATATCGAATCAATAATGTGAACACATGTTAGAGAACATAGTGTTGGATTGACCCACCTTGAGACACTATTGAGATTGTCATGATTTTATGTGTCATCGTTTGATCTCAAGAAATGATGATGTACGATCCTTAGGCCTGAGATCAGCATAGTTTCCTACATGTGCAATAGTACACTTAGGGATTGCCAAACGCTACTCCATAACTGGGTAGTTATAAAGGTAGCTTTCGGGTATGTTATGAAACATGCAGAGGGATATGACTGATCAGATAAGGGATATACCCCTCCTAACATAACAGGAGAGATATCTTTGGGGCCCTTGATGTGGTCGGATAAAAAAAAGTGCATGGTCGTGCCACTAGTAGTCAAAGAGTCGACCACATGAAGTTGTCCGTCACTTGATCGAGAAAGTATTGAACAGTCTATGGATGACAAAATCTCACCTGAAGTCAACCAGCTATGGTGAGGCAAAGGGAGAATACGCAAGCAGGTCATTCAGTCCAACCAGATACGGACTGGTTGTAAACTGGTCAGACATGATCACTACCTGGTCGTGAGAAGTTACGAACTGGTCGTATGGAGATACGAGCTGGTCGTAAGTGATAAGGACCTGATCATAGATCATATTGCATAAAGTTCGTCTGATATAATATTTATGTGTATTCGGGAGTCGTTACATCCTGCTAGGAACCGCTAACGACTCGTGGTCGGAATGGAGTTTCCGAGTCAGAACCGATTACGCCTACAGGGTCACACACTTAATGGGTTGGAACAAATTTGTTCGGATAGGATCCGTTATAGGCTCTTTATATGGGGCTGCATAGGGTTGTTGGGACGTACATGAGTTACTCCACCAAAACCCTAACCGCCATCTTCTCGAAGGCCCTACCGTGCGTGTTGGTGCTAGCACACCGGCGTACGGCGTTCCACCCCTGGACATATGGATACCATAGAGGCGTCGTTGTGGTTGCTACTGCACTAATCCAGGATGATCCACGACCTACGCAAGGAACGTGATAGGTTGCTAGAAAAGACGATCGGTGCCGAAAATGTTGGACAATCGACTACGACTACTACATCGACGCGTTCGACATTAGATCAAGCTACTCCAACTCTTCTTCCGCTACATTACGCGTCTAGTGGAAATGATCAATGATCTCTTCCTTGCATGGCTTCCTGATTTACGTGGTAGAATTTTTGAAAATGCTAGCTAGTGTAGCCTACCTGTATCCCTACAGGATAGACTCCACAGGTAGCAAAGGAAAATAAACTAAAGATACTAGGAGTAGTATACTAGCAGCAATGACACATCACCTCCAAACAGCAAGCACCAGCAGCAAATAGCACCAACCCAGAAGCACCACAGGAAGCCCAAAAGGCTCAAGCAACTAACAAATGGCCAGCCCACACACCAACAGCAGCAGCTCACAGCACAGCACCAAGCACAACACAACCGCAGCAGCACCACCACCGCCACCATCACACATATCAGACAACAGAAAGCAGCAGCAGAGGAGACAGGCGGCAGATGGGGTTCGATGGATCCAATGAAAAAAGCTACTGGTTGTATCCGTATCCGACGGATAGCGAAAAACCAATTTCGTATTCGTTTCCGATAAAAAAAATCCTTATTCGTTTCGATCTGATAAATATCCAAGCCGACAAAGTCTATATTTGAAAATAGTTTGGATCGATCGGAAACTATCTGAACAGTTTTCATCCCTAGTCACAAGCAAATGTTTAACATACCTGTCACAAGATGGAAGATTCTCATAAGGTATCCTCATTCTCAAGTCTGAGCATTGTAGTCTGATAAATCTTGCAACAGCCAAGACAAAAGTAATGTACAAACTCCATATGCTGAATTTGCTCAGTGTTTCACCAATAATGCCCTCTGAGCAGTAAAAAATATATATAAAAATATAATTGTTAGCAGGAAAGTGATAACAGCTAAAAAATAAACTTTGCTTTATTAATAGAAATGGGATCTATAAACAGAAATTGGTAAACAAAATATAACAAACAAAACTAATCAAACATGAAAGCAACTGGATTCTCAATTGCCTTAAAATCACTGCCAGCAATGCTAAAAAAATGTTAATCCATCCAACGGCTCCTTGTGTGTATACTTTTTCCTACGAGTTATACCTCAAGATCAAACCATGCCACGAATGTAACACATGATAACTAAGGAAGTCCACATTTATTGCTAAAGTAAATAAAGGATCTACACTTCACCTTATAATGTAATGCAATGAAAGAATACAGCAATAAATACTTCTTTCAAATATATGGAACACAAGTCCGAGGCAATGCAAAACACGATAATTGAAAAATGAGCATTTACTACATATTTACGTTTATTGGACAATCACCACCTCCAAACAGATAGACATTGGAGAGGGGATTTTGCTATTCACAACTATACATCTTATTCATTATTAAGAGGGTATATATAGACATTGGTTACATGGCCTCATAGGCTACATGGGCCTCATGGGCTAAGAGAGAGAGTGTACAACTCTTAACAACCCCTTTTAAACTCAAGGTGGATCAGGGGGATCTGATACACTGAGTAGATGAAACCGATGTTGTTCTTGAGTTTGAGCTTTAGTGAAGAAATCTGCAACTTGAAGCTCTGAGAGTACATACTTAAGGTCGATGATCGACTGCTAACAATAAGATCGTGTGAAGGATGCATCAACACCAATATGCTTTGTCAACTCATGCTTGACTGGATCACTAGCAATCTGAATGACACTTGTATTGTCACAAAACAGACGCGTAGGATTATCACAACGGACACCGAGATCAGCTAAAAGCCATCAAAGCCAAATGATCTCTGAAGTGGTAACGGCAAGGGCTCAAAGCTCAGCCTCTACACTAGAGGGTGACACTGCAGTCTGCTTCTTGGACTTCCAAGCAATGAGCGAAGTACCAAGAGAGATGCAGTAGCCAGTAATAGATCGGCGATCAGCAGGATCACTCGTCCAAGTGGGGTCAGAATAAGAGTGGAGCTGGAGCTGACTTAAACCGGCATAGAACAGACGTCTGGACACAGTCCCCCTCGGGTATCTCAGCACACGAAGAACATGACCATAGTAGACTGATGTGGGAGCACTGACAAACTGGCTGAGCACATGAACAACATGAGCAATGTCTAGCCTAGTGATAGTGAGATAAAGAAAGCTCCCAACAAGCTAACGATATCGGGAAGGATCTGTCAGTGGTACACCGTCTGTAGGTCGAAGCTGCAAGTAAAGTTCCATGGGTGTGGCAGCATTGCGAGTATCAGTCATCCCAGAGCGAGCGAGCAGATCCTAAACATAGCGATGCTAAGAGAGGTAGTAGCTATCACCATCAGAATAAACCACAATCCCTAGAAAATAGCACAATGGTCCCAAATTGGACATCATAAACTGTTCACTCAATTTCTTCTTAACAAAAGCCACATAGTCCATATCATCTCCTGTGATTAGGGATGGCAATGGCCCCATTCCCCGTTCCCCGCCGGGGAATTCACCCATTAGGGGCTGTGGTTGGAGCTATTTCTTCCGCTATGGGAGTGCTAATATGGAAATCCTATTCCCCATCGGGGGAAGCAAGGTCGGGGCTTCCCCTACTCCCCATCTCCGATTATCCGCACGGGGCCTAAAAACTCTGTGACATGTGGGCCATTATATATATATATATATATATATATATATATATATATATATATATATATATATATATACCAAACTCAATTGTCTAACCCACTAAGGCACTACCAAGACTGCTCTAACCCTAGCATCCCCTTCCCATCCCCAGCCGCCTCAATCCCCATCGCACACCATCTCCTCCTAGCCCTCCTCCCAACATCCGACGCCATCTCCTCCCCAACAACCGAGAGCCGATGCTGACGCCGACCTCCTCGATCCTCCCCCAAAGCCGACGTGGCGACGCCACCCGTCTGCCCTGCCTCTCCCGACCCCAACCAAGCGTAGAATAAACAGACAGGGAAAGAGAGATTCAGATCCATCCTCGCCTCCCTCCCTCGGTTTTATCTCCCATATCCCTTGGATCCGCCCATTCCTCCGGCGATCTCCGCCGCATCTGCCTCTGAGAACGGAGCAAGAAGGCCCCAGGAGAAGAACGGAGCAGGGGAGAAGGGTGGCTAGTATGTTCGTGTGGGATCAAGTTATACGGTGCTAGCCTCGCCAAGACTGCGGGCGTATGAGGCCAAGATCTCTTCTCTACTCGACAACGCTTCAAGAAGACCACCTCCTCCACATGCTCAAGGACAAGGTACCTACCCACTGGTTCTCCCTGATTCGATCCGATCTGTTCCTTCTTAGCGGGTATATCTCGATCGTGTATGTATTCAGATGTACTTGGATCGATGTAGCGGTTGGTGCAAAGACCAAATGACGACGAGCACCCGACGTTGACGAGCGCAAAGATCGGCAAGATCAAGTTCAAGGCCTTCAACCTCGCGGCCACCAGACGCCAGCGCGTCTCGAAAGACTACTAACTCCTCCCAACATCCGACGGCCTCCTCCCAACAAACTGGTCGACTCTTCCTCCTCCCCAAGACTGGTTAGTCAACCACTCATCCTCCTCTCTGAATTCCAAAACAACAGATCTAGATATTGTCATGATGTTGGGATGCTAGATTGATCTGAAATGGTGTTGGTAGACATCTAGACGACTCCTGTGTTAGTCGCTGGATTCTTGCACTTGGTGATAGCAAGATCCTTACTCTCATTGGGAGGATGACACTTGGAGATGGGGCAATTTTCTTTGTTTATTTCTCATTAATGCCATTCCAACCTCGAGGGTTGGGGATACAAATTTATAGGTCGCTAACCACCAAGCATATGCTAAGATGCTAGTCTAAGATGCTAGTCAAAAGTCGCTAAGATGTTGCCCTAGATGCTAGTCAAAAGTCGCTAAGATGCTAGTCTAAGATGTCATTCCTAGATGCTAGTCAAAAGTCGCTAAGATGCTAGTCTAAAGTCGCTAAGATGCTAGTCAAAAGTCGACACAAAAGAGACTTATCCATCACTCTCCCCTAAGTCTTGTGTGTCTCCTTGTGAGAATCTGAGCCACCCGATCTCGGGCGCCAAGCTCTCGAACTTGATCCGCCAAGAGACTTGGTCGAGGTCGGCGAGTGGTCTTGGGTGTTGATGTAGTTGGTCTTGACGCCCTTCATCCAGCAAACCGATGAAGTGATACCTCACCCGGATGTGCTTGCTGCGCCATGGAAGATGTGGTTCTTCGCCAAGGCCAAGGCGGACTTGTCGGGCCCACCCCGAGCTCCATGCCTCTGCGTCTCGCCAAGGAGATCGCCATGTACCGTACCACAGAGCTCGAGTAGAAGCGGTAGTGGTCGCAATGTACTCGCCCAGCCTAGACAAAGCCACTACTCGCCGCTTGACCGATCGCCACCGACGGACACTTGCCGAGGAAGTACAAGACTACCGGTGCTCTTGCTCGTGTCGATGTCGGCCGTGGTCGCTGGTCGCCAGACCGGTGGAAGGCCACGCCACGGCACCTAGGTAGTGTAAGCCGTGGTCGGAGGTGCCCGCGACGAAGCGGGATCCTTTCACGGCCGGTGCTCGTCGCCTTCTTGCCGCAGATGAACCGGCCGACGAGCCGACGGCGAACGCTAAGTCCGGCGGCAGGCGGACAAGGTAGCGAAGGTCGCCCACAATGCGCCGCAGATCGCGTCCGCCCACCTCCTCCGCCACTCTCACGACTTAGCTTCACCTCTCCTCCATAGGAGCGTGGGGTGGGTTGCGCCAGCGAGGCCGCCACCCACGATGCGCCATGAGGCGATCTGGCGAAGAGAGATGCCGAGTCGTTTCGTGGACCTCGATCCCGAGGTAGAAAGAGAGGGCCCGAGGTCGCCATCCGAAGGTGGCCTTCATCTCCGCCTTTGAACGCCGATCTCCTTCTCTTGGTACCGGTGATCACAAGGTCATCAACGAGACGCCACCGGCCAGGCATTGCCTCTCCTTGCCCGCCGCAGAGACCGCGGCTCGCGAAATAGCCTGGCCGAATCCCATTTGCTTGAGGTGGAGTCCACCTTGCGTTCTGTTCATGGTGCGCCGCCGAAGTCAGTAGAGGCCTTGGCGCAGCGAGGACCTGCTTTCTTTTGTCGGGATGATGAATCCCGCTGCCAGCGACGAGACCTCCTCCTTCAAGTCGCCGCTGAGAAGCAGACTTGACGCCCATGTGATGGACGCATGACCTCCCGGCTGCGGTGGCGAGGAGGAGACGCGACGGACTCCATCCGCGCAACAGCGCCAAGGCATCGCCGGTCGACTCTCCTCGCCGACGAAGCCTCGTGCCACGAGACGCGCTTTGTGCTTGATCACCTCTCCGGCCTCGTTTTTCTTGAGCTTGAAGACCCACTTGAGAGAGATGGCGCGGTTTACCGAAGATCGCCACTCCCACGCCTTGTTTCGCCGACGGCGCCCATCTCTCTCGCATCGCAAGACGCCATGCCGCGTTTCTCCGCTGGCGAACGAGGCTCGCTGCCGCCCCGCGGCGAGGCGCAGCCGCCGAGGTCGCGGCCGCGCGCCGTGGACCGCCGCCACCGGCGAGGTCGCCCATGGTACGCAGAGCGCAGAGGCTCGCCGCCGCGGTAGGCGCTGGCGCGATCTCGCTGCGTTAGACGGTGAGTGGCGAACTCCACCTGCGGCCGCTTGTCGTAGCCGCCGGCAAGCCGAGCTCGGGCGAGTAGGCGCGGGAGAACGAGGGCGTGGCCGCGCAGGTTGGCGGTGGACTCGCCGAGCTCGGGCTTGCCGAGCCGCGCGGCGGCGGTGGCGACTCGCCGGAGGCGCGGCGAACAGGGGTGGGTAGGCGAGTTTCGCGAAGACGAGCCGTTGCTCTCGCCTCGGCGACGAGTCGACAACGAAATCGGGCGGTCGTCGAGTCGAGCCGTCATCCACCATCTTGTCCCACGCCCACCGCCGTTCGAACACGACGCCACGCGGATGCGCGCGCCGCTGTCGTGAGGATCGAGGACGCAGAGGCCTTCGCGCGCCCATGTAGCGATGAAGACTCGGCGGTTCGGCCGCCGAGCTTGCCGACGTGGTTGAGCTCTTGACGAAGGCCAGCAACCAAGACACGGAGGTGGTTTCATCATGCTTATGCCGTGCGAGTGCCTCGTATGGCGTCTTGCTGCCGAGGGCCTTAAAGGAGAAATGTTAGCAAGTGAAGCAATATCATCGCCACCTCAAGAGAATGCCAAGATCCTCTCGCTTGAGGCGCGCGGCGCTACCACCGCTCGTTGGCGGCCGACGACGCCGCTGCTCGCCGCGGTGTACTGGCGAGAAGCGACGATGGATCCTCGTTGGCGCGACGACGCGAACTCGCCGCCGTGAACTCACCGCCGTTGTCCGCCAGACCCTAAGCTTTGCGGCCGCGACTCCGCCGCAGCAGCCTTTGAAGGCACTTGATGGCGCCCGCCACGGCCGCTTTGACGCCGAAAGCAGATGTACCACATGTAGCGGGACACGCCGTCGACGAGGAGGAAGTAGCCGCCTCCAGCGTAGCCGGTCACGGGCCACAGAGGTCACCGCGGTACGAAGCCAGCCTTTCCTTGGCGCGAAGCTTCGCCGGGCGAAGTAAGCCGCAGCTTTGGCGAGGCAGTGTCGCAGAATCGCTTCCACGTGGTCGACGCGCGGCATGCCCCGCACCATCTCTCGCTTGCCGAAGCCGCCTCAGGCCTCAAAGTTGAGGTGCCCAGCGCCGTGCCACCTCCAAACGCCGTTGCGGCGGGTCGCAAGACAAAGAGGTTGCGCCACCGCGCGAAGGACGTAGAGGCGGTTATACATTTACCTTGACGAGGAGCCGCGACGATGATCCCAGATGCCAGAAGACCCGCGGCTCAATCTCCACATCGCTGATCCGCTTCATCCACCGTCTCTAAGTCGATGATGGAGTTCTCAACGCTGAATGTAGTAGACACCGTTGGCGTACCGATGTCATTGTTTTGGCGATAAAGATGACAGAGCCGACGCCTTGATCTCCACTTCGCGAGGCGTCGCCGAAACTGACGGCGCCTCGAACGCCGAAGTCGAAGCTCGAGAAGAACTCCGCCGCCCGTCATGTGGTGGGTGGCGCCGTGTCGAGGCACCACCCGCCGGTCTTGTCGCTGTCGCGAATCGCCGCCGGCGAGGATGCGTGTGCTTTTGGCTCGCCAACGCGGAGGAGAGCCTGCGGCCGATGCCGAGGTAGTTCGATGCTTTCGCGAAAGCAATGAACGAGCCGGCCGCTCCTCCTCCTCACGCGCTGACGCTGGCCTAGTCGCGCCGTGGTCGCCGACAATCCTGGCCCATGACCGTGCTTGCCGCAGATTGGCAAGAGTCGCCTCGCGTCGCGCTTTTGCTTGCCGCCAGCCGCCACCTGGCGCCCACTGGCCATCACCTCAAGACGTCCTCGCTGCTTGCTCGGCGTTTTACGCTGTCTTGCGCTGCCACGTGGTCGCTGTCGTCGGAAGAAGGCTCTTCTTCCTCGTCACCTTGGCCAGTTTCATCGCTTCGAGCGAGAGGAGCTTCTCGCCAATGGTGACGGGTCCCGAGAGACGCCGTGACTCATCGCCGCTAATCTAACCTTGAGGCGACCTAACGCCTCGATCGTCATCGTAGAGGTCCAGCAGAGACTCGACGAGCGAGCCATCTCGCTTGTACTTCTTTGGGACGCAACGAAGAGCTTCCACGCCTCTCCTCGCCGTAGGTGTCGCCGCCGAACCGCACCAACTTCGCGAACAGAGTGTTGAGACGGAGAGCAAAGTCATCAACGCCTCACCGCTTGAAGGCTGTGTTCTCCCACTCCTTGCGTGAGTGCCCGCAATGTAGACTTGCGGCGCGCGGCCGCCGATGCGGGCTGCAGCGATGGCGCCCAGCTTTTTTGGCAATCCGCTTGTTGGTAAGCGAGAATCGATCTCAAGTGATCGCAGCTGGCGAGAGTATCCAATACCGCCGATCCCGGTCATAGTCGACGCCTCCGCATCGGATCAGATCCCACATATGCCGCAGACTCGAGCTTTACCTCATCACCGCGTTTCACTCGACGAAGTTGGTCTTGGTGAGGTAGGCCACTCACGGGGCCGACGCCCTCGACGACAACTGGTACTGTGGTGACTACTCAGACTGATGGATAAGTCTTGTGTTATTTGTGTCATCCTCCAAGGACAAGATCTTTAGGACAAAGATCTTGGGCGCTTTTAGACAAAGATCTTCGATCATAGACAAGATCTTTAGGACAAAGATCTTGATCGCTTTAGGACAAAGATCTTGATCGCTTTAGGACGGCATCTTAGACTAGCATCTTAGCATATGCCGGGTCGTGGTGCCTATAATTTGTATCCCCAACCCTCAAAGTTGGCATAGCATTGTGTGAGAAATAAACAAAGAAAATTGCCCCATCTCCAAGTGTTATCCTCTCGATGAGAGTAAGGATCTTGCTATCACCAAGAGCAAGAGTCCAATGACTAACAAGTGGTATCGAGCAGTAGTATCTCGCAATCTCGAAAGCATCTCCCGCTCAATCCCTTCTCCACTGCCTCACTTCGAAGCAGCCTCAACCAAGAGTAAAGCAGCAGCCCTCTCCACGCAGTTAGCTTCGGAGGGCGCGCCATGTCCGGCAGATCAGCCTTCCACGGCGCTTTGAAAGCACACGGCGGCAAGAAGAAGTTTAACTCGGCTGGCGAGGAGGAACGCGATGCTGCGGCGGCAGACAGTCGCCGCGTCGGTGTGAAAGGGCGAGGTCGGTAAAGAATGAGCCGGCAGCAAATGAAGTGAGGCGAAGCAATGCGGCGCAAGCAGAGCGTCAAGCGGCGTAGCGGGAGGTCGAGGTTCTACGGCAGAAGAACAAATAGCCCATCTCTACCGATGATAAATACCGACGCGACCTTGAGCCGGAGAGTGAGGCAATAATGAGGCGGAAGTACAAGAATAGCAATCAAGACGCCTATGAGCGCTGGCGGCAGTATCGGCATCGGACGCGAGGCAAGGCCTCGAGGAGAGGCGTGCACGGCGGGGAAGATATGGTCGACGGAGAGCGCGGCCTTCACAGCGACGCGCTTCTCCTGCTCGGCAGACCGTGGTCACCATTTAGTACCGTGTGTTGCCGTCAGGACGTTGTCCCCGGCGGCGCGGCCTACCTCACCAAGACCAACTACGCCGAGCGGGTCATGTGATGAGTAAAGCTCCAGCGCGATATGTGGGATGCAACCGGAGACGGAGACGCCGACCACGCATCAGATCGACGGCGCCGATGCTCTCATCGCCGCAGCCCCGCCCGAGATGCGCTTCGCACCAACAAGCGGATCGCTAAAGAGGCTTGGGACGCCATCGCCGCAAAGACGACGGCAGCGGCGACCGCTACCGCAAGTCTACATTGCGTGCACTACGCAGCGAGCTGGGAGAACCCGCCTTCAAGCCAAAGCGAGGATGTTGATGACTTTGCTCTCCGCCTCAACACTCGCTGCGGTTAGTGCGAAGCCGGCGACGACACTCTACGGCGAGGAGAGAGCGCGAGAAGTTTCTTCCGCAAGGCCCCGAGAAGTATAAGCAGATGGCTCGCCGACGAAGTCTTCGCGAGACCTTCCACGATGACGACGATCGAGGCGCTGGTCACCTCAAGGTCGCGGGCAATGATGAGCCACGCTGGGTTTCTCGACCCGCCACTATGGCGGAAGCCTCCTCACCGGAGCAGCTGGTCACCGCCATTAAGGTGACAGGAAGAAGGAGCCTTCTTCCACGACAAAGGCCGCAGCGCGGCAAGCAAAAGTCAAGACGAGACAACTTGCTACAATCGCGCAAGCCCGGTCATTGGGCCAAGGATTGTCGATACCACGAGGCGATGATCGCGAGGCGCCAGTATGCTGGCGGCCGGCAAGCAAAAGCCAAGACGAGACGACTCTTGCCACAATCGCGCAAGCTTGGTCATTGGGCCAAGGATTGTCGACACCACGACGCTGCCAGCCCATCGTCGCAGAAGTGAGGAGGAGCAACGGCTTCGTTTATTGCTCTGCGCGAGCATCGAACTACCTCCACCAGACCGCCGCGGCCGCCTTCCTCCACCTTGACGAGCCAAAAGCACATGCCTCTGCCATACGGTTAAAGAACGACAAGACCGACGGGCGGTGCTCGACACCGCCGCCACCCACCACATGACCGGGCGGCGGAGTACTTCTCGAGCTCGACTCAAACGCTCGAGGCTCCGGTTGTTTGGGACGCCCCGGCGGAAAATCTGGCGGCGCCGGCTCGGCATCTTCACCGCTGGTTCGGGCGAAAGCATGTGCCGCCACCGGCTGCCTACTACATCCCCGACTGCAGAACTCCATCATCACTTGGGGATACCGGACGAGAACGGCTCAGCGGTCGAGATCGAGCACGGTGCCGCGGATTTGGGATCTTCGCCGCCGCCTTCTTGCCAAGGTAACCAGAGGCGCAAATAGACTCTACATCCTTCACGCGCAGCGGCACAACCCTCTGTTTCGCCGCTTGCCGGACGACGAGGCGCGGGCGGCGGCACGAGCGCTGGGCACTTTTTCACTTCGAGGCCCGGCGGCTCGATGCCACGGAGATGGCGCGAGGCTCGCCGTCCCTTGACCATGCGGGAGCGCTCTGCGCGACGCTCGTGTTGACGGCAGAGGCGACTCTTTCTCAAATAGCGAAGTTTCGAGCCAGCTGGAGAGGCTCGAGCTCGCAGACGGGACTTGTGTGTTCCGCGACACCGCCACACCGAGGACGACGCCATTTCGCCGCCGTCGACGACCTCTCCCGCTACATGCGGGCGATGGTCCTCTAAGAAGAAGCGGAGAGGTCATGGACGCCATCAAGCGCGACGCAGCAGCCGCCGCGAGGCAGAGCGCGTCAGAAGTCATACAGGTTAAGACAGAGTTAACTGCTGGCGAATTCACGGCTACGACCGCGCCGATCAGGCCGATGATGAGTATTCAACGCCACTACTCCACTACCGCATACCTGGCAGCAGAAACGGCGGTTGTCGAGCGCAAGAACCAGACGGTCATGGGATGGCTCTGCCTCTCGCTGCAGGGATGCTTACCGCCTTCTCGGGAGAGGCGCAGATCGCCGCTCACATCCTCAACCGCCGCCATTAAGGCACTCGACGGCAGGACGCCAGACGAGGTTTGGCACGGGCGCAGTTTCCGGCGGCTCTCACTTGCGTGTCTTCGCCCTCGCTCGCCATGAGCTTGGCCACTTCGCAAGCTCGACGACAGAGCACCCGAGTGTTCATCGCCACGCGGAGGCTCAAGGCCTACCGTGATCCTCGACCGACATTACACAAGGTCTCAAGATCTCGCGGACGCCAGGTTCGACGGCACGAGGCCGATATGGGACAAGGCATGGACGATTTATCTGACTTCGATTCCTGTGGACTTCGTTGTCGATCACGCCCATTTCGAGAGAGTCGTGAGTTAGCGGCTGCCTTCACCGACTCGACATCTCGCCGCCACTGCCTCCCATGAGTGCTCCACCACCTTTCGCACCACCACGCCCACTTTTTCACCACTACCACTCCCGACCGGCCACCACTTTCTCAAGCCGGCAGTACCACACCACGGATCGCCTCAACAACCGGTCCACGATTTAGCAACAAGACGGAGTTCGCATTCTCCGCCCCACGACGAGGATCGCCGACGCTACCACGACGGCGCAGCCTTCGCGCTAGCGCATTATGGATAATATCTCGTGAATCGCCTCGCCCTCGATGGCGGCAAAGACGATTTCGAGGCTGAGCCGCACTTTGGCGCGGCGACGACGGCGAGCTCCCGCCTTTGCCGGTACGGAGGAGACGCGGCGTGGCGGTCGCGATAAACAAGAGATGGACGCTGCCGAAGCGGAACCGGACGCGAGTCGGGCGGATCTTCCACGGCCACCACGCCGATCACCCTTGCTGGTGTTCAAAGCGAAGCGGATGGGCCGGCGCCATCGCTGCACAAGGCTCGCTTGGTGGCACGAGGCTTCATGCAAAGAGAGGATCGACTTCGACGACGCGCGTCTGCCGCGCATGGAGTCCGTTCGTCTTCTCTCGCACTTGCGGCCCAGAGGGTTGGCACGCCCATCACATGGACGCTAAGTCCGCCTTCCTCAACGGCGACTTGAAGGAGGAGGTTCACGTCCGTCACCGCCGGATTCGTCATCCCCGCAAGGAGGCAAGGTCCTCCGCCACGCAAGCGCCTTCACGGCTTGCGGCAGCACCACGAGCTCGAACGCTAATTTGGACTCCACCCTTATGCAAATGGGGTTCCAGCAGAGCGCACACGCAGGTCTGCGGTTCACGGCGGGGCAGTACGGCGGCAACGCCTGGCAGTGGCGTCACGCCGACGACTTGGTGATCACCGCCCAGGAGGCCGAGGTCGAAGCGCTCAAGGCGAGATGAAGACCGCCTTCGGATGAGCGACTTGGGGCTCTCTCCTTCTACCGGGATCGAGGTCCACCAGATGCCCTCCGATATCTCTTCGCCAGCATCGCCACGCCAAGCGCATCGTTGAGCCGGGCTCGCTGATCGCAACCCACCCCACACTCCTATGGAGGAGAGGTCAAGTCGAGCCGCGACAAAGACGGCGGAGAGGTGGGATTTAACGCAAGATCGAGCGATTGTGGGCAACCTTCGCTACCTTGTCCACACGCCGCCGGACTTAGCGTTCGCCGTCGGCCACGCGGCCGGTTCATGCAATGATCGACGCAATGAGCATCAAGAAGCCGTGAAGAGGATCCTCGCTACGCTGCGGGCACCTCCGACTACGGCTTGCACTACCCGAGGTGTCGTATGGCAAGACTTCATCGAATGCGGCGACAATGACCACGCAGCGACATCGACACCAAAGAAGAGCACAAGCGGATTCTCTTCTTCTCGGCAAGTGCCTCGTTAGTTAGCGGTCGAAAGAAAGCGAGTGGTAGCCCATCGGTGTGGGCCGAGTACATAGCGGCCACCGCTTCGACTTCAGCGCCTGCTCGTTCGATCGCTTGGTGATCTCTCGGCAGACATCAAGCGGTGGCGCCGGGGTGGGCAAGAAGTCCGCCTCGCTCGCAAAGAACCCGTTTTCCATGAACGAACAAGCACATCCGGGTGAAACCACTTCATCCGAATTTCGTTGGATGAAGGCAAGATCAAGGCGAGCTACATCAACACCACGGATCGACTTGCGGACACTGGCCACCAAGCCTCTTGGGAGGTCAAATTCCTCGAGCTCTGCTCCGGGATCGGATGGTTCAACTCTCCCACAAGACGACGCACAAGACTTAGGGGAGAATGATGGATAAGTCTTGTGTTGGCTTGTCTTTGTCCTCCAAGGACGGCATCTTTAGGACAAGATCTTGGATCGCTTTAGACGACATCTTGATCGCTTTAGGGCGAGATCTTGATCGCTTTAGGGCGACATCTTGGATCGCTTTAGGGCGGATCTTAGACTAGCATCTTAGCATATCTTTGGTGGTGCCTATAAATTTGTATCCCCAACCCTCGAGGTTGGCATAGCATGTGTGAGAAATAAACAAAGAAAATTGCCCCATCTCCAAGTGTTATCCTCTCGATGAGAGTAAGGATCTTACTATCACCAAGAGCAAGAGTCCAATACTAACAAGATTAAACCGGGAGAGCGCGTCGCTTGTGAAGGTCAAGGCTCTCCGTCGACCAGACGCCGCTTGCGCACGCGTCTCCTCCAGAGCGCCGCCGTGCGTCGCTACTGTCTGAGCCGCCATGCCGCATGCTAATTATGGCGTCTGGCGTTCATCATGTACTTCTGCTCATGCCGCTTCCTTCTCCTTCCGACTCAAGGTCGCGTCGTATTATCATCGCAGAGATGAGCTCTTTATTTGCTGCCATGTGAACCTCGACCTCATTCAAGACGCTGCATTACCGCTGCCCCTTGCACTCTTCCGCATTGCCGTTAGTTTGCTAGCCGCCATTTTTTGACGCTTTTCGCCGCCATATGCAGCCGGCCAGTCTGCCGCCGCTGCTCGCGTTCCTCTGCACAAATAATTCCGCTTGCTTGCCATGGCGTCTTTCGAGGCGATCGAAGGCCGAGATCGCCTCCTGGACATGGCGCGCCAACGGTAACTGCGTGGAGAGAGAGTCTGCTGCATCTTGGTTGGGTCTTCTGGCCGAGGCGAGGCCGAGAAGGGATTGAACAGAGATGCTCAGGGGTTGCAGGATAGTACGGCTCGATACCACTTGTTAGTCATTTGGATTCTTGCACTTGGTGATAGCAAGATCCTTACTCTCATTGGGAGGATGACACTTGGAGATGGGGCAATTTTCTTTGTTTATTTCTCATTAATGCCATTCCAACCTCGAGGGTCAGATACAAATTTATAGGTCGCTAACCGACCAAGCATATGCTAAGATGCTAGTCTAAGATGCTAGTCAAAAGTCGCTAAGATGTCAGCCCAGATGCTAGTCAAAAGTCGCTAAGATGCTAGTCTAAGATGTTTGCCCTAGATGCTAGTCAAAAGTCGCTAAGATGCTAGTCTAAAACTGCTAAGATGCTAGTCAAAAGCCGACACAAAAGAGACTTATCCATCATCCTGCACCGGTTTTTCCTGATTCCTGATTGTTTGTAGTTCATCCAACTTTCGGGTGTGGGTCCCCGTGGGGCCCCGATACCCCGATGAGGGCACAGGACGGGGGTGAATAGCACCTGATGACGGGGTCGGGACGGAGAACAGGGTGGTTTCCTCCTCTTGAGGGCGGGGCCATTCCACCACTCCCCGCAGGGGAATGGCCCTGTTGCCATCCCTACCTGTGATCAGCATATCATCTACATACAGCAGAAGCAAAGTACGACCACGCTGAGAAATGTAAACAAGGCAAGGTCATGCTCACTCGGGGTGAAACTAACAGCTTGAATCACAGCACGAGGAGCCTACTTGAGACCATATAGAGCACGCCTAAGATGACAAACATAGCTCGTAGGAGCCTCAACACCTGGCGATGGCTGTATATAAACATCCTCATGTAGATTACCATGAAGAAAAGCATTCTTGACATCCGTCTGAGATACAGTCCATGTGTATGGCTACAACAACAATGAGAGTGCGGATTGTAGCCATATGAGCAACTAGAGCAAAAGTCAAATCATAATCTCGACCATAAGCCTGCTGAAAACCTCTTGCAACAAGACAAGCTTTGTTTTGCTCTACTGAACCATCTGACTTATTCTTTACTTTGTACACCCACTTGCAAGTTATAAGCTTAGCTCCAGATGGTAGCGAAACAAGATTCCAAGTGCCTATAGACTCTAAGCGCCTCAGTCAAAGCCAACTGTCACTCAGGTATAATGATGGCCTCCTGATAGGTACTCGGCTCAGATACTGCACATGCACGAGAAAAACCCCATCTCTCTGGTGCTTGAATAGAGGAACGATCACGTAGGGCATACCGTGATGTAGTAAAACGATCGTCAGAGTCTGTGGTACTAGCTGGAAGGTCAAGTGGAGGAGAGGACTGAAAATCAGAAGGTTCAAGAGGAATGGAGGTCTGAGGATCAGAAGGAACTCTTTGTCGGTGACTATAGTGGAAGTGTCAGAAACTGGTGGGGCTAATGAAGGAGGCACATTAGAAGGTGAAACTGATGGAGGAGTATCTGGAGAAGGCAAATCTGGTGAAGGAATGGGAGGTAAACACAAAAAGGAGGTGGAATCTATAGAAGGAGTGGGATGTGTAGAAGGATGGTAAAAGAAGGGTCAGCCCTCATCAAAAGTCACATCACGAGAGATGTGAATGTGACGTGGAGGGATCATAGCAAAGATAGCCCTTATGCTCAAGACTATAACCCACAAAGACACTCAACCGACTCAGGGCTTAGCTTTGTGCGCACACGAGGTGCTAGAAGGATATAGCAAACACAACCAAAAACACAAAGATAAGAATAGCAAGTAGGTGCTCTATATAGGACCTCACTAGGACACTTGCCCTGAAGCTTGGAAAAGAGATAACGGTTGATGAGATAGACTGCTGTAGAGACCGCTTCCCCCCAAAAGTGAGGGAACAAAGGAGGAAAAGAGAATAGTACAAGTAGTCATAATGATGTGACGGTGCTTGCACTCAGCAACACCATTCTGAGCATGAGCACTAGGACACGAGAGCTAAGAAAGAGTACCCTCAGAAGAAAGGAACTGACGAAAGACTGATGAAAGATACTCTCCTCCAGAGTAAGAACTAAAAACACTGTTCGCAATTGATTTCAATCTATCAGTCTTTTACTCATATGGATCAGATGTGTAGTAGGACGACATGAAGTGAGCTGACTTGCATCAGATGTCACATGGAAAGAAGCCCCTGAATCTAACAGCCATGGGACTGAAGCACCCGACATGGGACATGATGGTGCAGTCAAACCGGTGGATACACCAGAAGATGCCTGCAGTCGACACAACTAGGCCTAAATCTGACCAAACTGAGTTGCACAAGACTCCACAGCATTAGCAGGAACAGAACAAGCAATAGCATCATCACCTCGAATAGGTCCAGAACCAAGAATGTTGCCAAGAGCCGTGATAGGATCAAGTACACTAGCACCAAGCAACAACCTCAATATTACCAGCACCACAGGCAATAGCATATCATGATCCACAACACAAGCTAACAAGATGGCAACAAAATGATAGTCCGAGCAACAAAGACAATAGCATCAATAGCGAGAGGACCACAATCAACAAAGACAACACAATGGCATCAACGAGAGCAGGCAATAGAGATACTAAGAAAGAGAGCAAAGAGTAGCACCAAACCGAGCATAGCAGGTGCTAGGAGGAGGCCAAACTCAAAGACAAAGATAAGCGCAGCGAGGTTGGCTATGCAAGGCAACACCAACACCAAAGCGACACGAGTAGATCGTGCTCAAGACTGACCAAAGGCCGAGTCGGGTTGACGACGAAGGCAACACCACCACTGAGCGACGCCGGATCCAAATGAGTTGGGTTGGGTGGACGAATGGAGACCCAAGAACATCAGGGGACGCCGAAGGCCATTGGATCTGTCTGAGGAGACCAAGCAACACAGCGGGAACATCGAGTGAAGCCGGATCCTGGTGAAGGAGAACGCGGCAACGACGGGCGTGCAGATCCGAGCGAAGGACCAGAGGAGTCGATGAGCTCGAGGTCGGGGTGGGGCCGATACACTCCCACGATGGCAAGCCTGTCACGGGGTAGTGGGAGAGGAGGTGGCAGCGACGAAAGGTTGCGCTCATAGCAGAGCCAAAACAGAGTACTCAAGTAGATGGATTTTGGAGACGACTCGAGATTTTGGATGGATTTTGGAGACAACTCGGGAGAGGGAGAGGAAGGAGATAGCACACCGGTGACAGCCCGTTGAAGGTGTTAGAATCTGTAAGAGACGAGAGGAATAGGGGCTGAATCGTTGGTTCTATTGCAACAGCCCAAAGGGCAATATATAGTGTACAAGAGAAACCCTAGTCTAAAAACCCTAGACTAGACTACAATTGCATAACTACCCCTAACCCCTACATGACTATTGCACTACTACCCAAACACCCCCACTCAAACTCAATGCGTATGCAATAGCATTGAGTTTGAAGAGGACAACACTAAAATAAAAGATAAATCCGAAGTCTGAGCTTGAAGATGTCATCGAAGCATGCAACTCTTGAACAATAAAAATTGTCCTTCGGCTCTTCACACATGAGTGTCTTGATTTGGAGATGTTGAAACCGACAGGAATAGATAGATGTCAAACCAACCCGATGAAGAGATAGAGACGAGGACACGAACCAGATCTGCCCACCCAAGAAGTGAGGTGACTGTCGAATCAGGCGCTCGATGAAGGCAAAGACGACGAACCAGATCTGCCCACCCAAGATGTGAGGTGACAATGTCGAATCTAGCATCCGACGAAAACAAAGATGAAGAGACAGTTGATGATAACAACAAAGGCCATTGGTTAAAAGTCGCAATGATGCGAAGATGTGTAGCAAGATGGCTACAAGAAAGGACCAAGAGGGCAAAGTCGCATCAACAATGATGATAGGGGTGACCACACTCGATCCAATGGACGGACCGCGGCAACCCAAAAAGAAAGAAGCAATCGGCTAATCGACAAAGGATATGATGAACTGGCACGACTTCGACGAACTCGAAAGAGAGATACAACAGACTTGGATGGACTCGATGGAAATCAAAGGGAAATAGACTTAGCATACTAGCAGCAGCAAACGATCACCCCTCTCCAAAACCACAAGCAGCAACCTGCAGGAACTCAACACCAAAGACCAAAGAACCAGCACCACACTCCACCGAAATGAAGCAGCCCATAGCTCAGTCCAGATTGCATCAGCCAATAGCCCAAATCACAGTGCAGCAGCAAACTAGATCTGCAGGAAGAAGATAATTTCCGTAGTGGACTGGCGGCGGCAAAGGATCTCCACGAGCTTCGAGCAAAGCGAGCTAGAGGTGGTGTCGTCGAAGCAAAAGATGTCGCCCAACCGCATCATAGATGCAGATGCGCTACCGCCGACGGCATCAAGAGGCCAATGGTGGAGACAGAGACGAGCCGACGAGCCGGAGAAGACGAGCAGTACCGGATCCAATGGTGATGAAGCCTGACAACGATGATGACTAGTGACACCGGGACCACACGGATCCGGCCTGATCTGCGGACAAAGATGACTGGCGTCGCCGGTGATAGGAAGACCAGACCCCACAGGATCCGAGTTGGAGGACGAGGTGGCTATTGACCGACGATGGCCGTAGCAGCCAAGAGGCAGCGACCAACAATGAAGATGATGTCCGACGACAATCAGAGAGCTCGGGGAAGGCAACGACAACCAAGTCGGCAAGATGACCAACCCCAACCGGAGCTGGTGAAGACGATGAAGCCGTCAGTGAAGATGAAGGGCTCGAAGCAGAGACAGTTGAAGAAGCAGAGCTCCTCACAAAGACGAGCTCCTCGGCTCAGTTGGCCTAAAGCAAAGCAGGGGTCGATGCTGTGTCGGCCGACGATCCGGTGGTGACGAGGCCCAGTGACGATGAAGTTGATCTAGCCGAAGTCCGGCCAGGCGACACGACGGCAACGTCGGGAGACGCCAGATCCAAGCGGAGGCTGGGGAGTGAGTCGTGGCTCCAGGCGGTGGCGACGGCGACGGGCAGAGGAATGGAGGCCGAGGCGAGGCGAAGCGGCGTTGGATCCAAAGTGAAGCGCGAGGCGCTACGGATCAGCGAAGACGAGGTGGGAGTCACGGCTCCAAGCGGTGGCGAGATGTGCCGGATCCGGGGAGGGCCTTTGACGATGTGAGGACGAGGGTGGCGAGGACCTTCGATCCCCGGTGCAGACCAGATCCAGCCAGATCCGAGTGGATCTGAGCCAGGGAAAGCCCGGCGACGGCAGAGATAACGAGGGCATCAGCCAGTGACGGCGCCGTGTCGCAGAGCAAAGGTGGCGATAGGGCTGGGCGCCGGTGCTTTCGAGGCGGAGATGACGGGGAGGGCGACAAGGACCAGCAAAGGCGTCAAGGAGGTTGCTCTCCGATCTATTGGACCCGGTGCTCAGAACGGCAAGGGCGATGCCCACCACGCCATTGCATGCAATGGCGCAGAGCGCACCAAACGCATGAGCCACAATAGATCCAAGCTCAAGAGTGGTGTCTGAAAGCGACGGAGGCCGCGTGGTTGAAACATATGGGGATCGGAGCTGCTTGAAGCGTTGCCTACTGTTGCTTGAAGGAGATGAAGACCGAGACTGCTAGCATTCCATTGCTGCTAGCCTGCTACTTGACATTAAGAAACTACAAATGCTAAAGATAAAAACGAGATTGGGTGCTGCCCTCGGGAGTAGAGATTGCTCCTCCCGGGGCGGCTTGGGTGGAAGATGGAGGCTAGAGTTTAGATCTATGCTCTGATACCATGTTAGAATCTGTGAGAGGAGAGGAATGGGGGCTGAATCGTTGGTTCTATTGCAAGAGCCCAAGGGGCAATATTACACTATTACGCTTAACAGACAAACCTTAAAACTAGAAACCCTAGACTAGACTACAATTACATAGCTATCCTTAACCCTTACATGACTATTACACTACTACCCTTAACAGGAGGCTCGCCGACGACGACGAGGATGGCGGCAGCCGGACCAGGTCTAGTACCTAACCCTAACCCTAGGCTCCGATACCATGTTAGACATTGGAGAGAGGATTTTGTTATTTACAACTATCCATCTTATTCATTACTGAGATGGTATATATAGACATTGGTTACATGGGCTTCATGGGCTACATGGGTCACATGGCTAAGAGAAAGAATGTACAACTCTTAACACAAACAATATATGCTTATCAATGTATGTTCTCTATCAACATTCAAAGGTCATGCTAGATTTGACAGGAAGCTCATCGAATTTGAAAAAACATGGATAGATACATACGAGGTGTCTCCTCAGACACGACGATGGCCATGGGACCATTCAGCCCTTGACAGCCTGCCAAATCTGATGGGTTTGTGTCGTAGAATGACCACCATGGAGGAGTGCCATTATTCAACAGCAGTTCACCACTTACTGAATCTATCTGCATTTATGAACAGATAAAATAGTTTAGCTCCTGTTAAGGAAAGCTAACAAAAAAAACAAAGGTTACGAACATATTGCGTACCGATGCTTCTAGTCGCCGCACTTCACCTGATCCAGTAACCCGAAAGTACCTGGGGTAAGCATCAGTTATCCTGAAGCTGTTCGCAGTCCCATTGAGCACTTGTTTAACATCATCTACACTAGGACAGTGATCAACAGGTGATTCATATTTCACTAATTCCTTCCCTTTTGGTCTAGCTCTGAGAAAATCCCAATTTAAAATAAGTTCCATCTTTCCAAAAATCATTTCTGTCTCCTCAAGGGATCGAATAAATCTGCTTTGGACTGGAGGAGGTATCAACCACATTGTGGATGCATCAGGTTGGCAACAGATCAGCTGAATGTCCTCAACATTGTATGCCCCTAAGTAATCTAGAGGATCAACATCATCATAGGCCTTCAAATACTTCCAAGGTATCTTTTCACAGGCAGTGGTTTTAAAAAAAGTTAACCTTCCACCAAGAGCCTTTATATCAATCTTAACACTTACATCAATAATGGGGTTGGCAATATTTGTTGGGTTACCACTGCTGTAAATCTGAAATTTAAAACATATTAAAAAAATTGGCTTTCGACCTCGCAATAGCTTATGACAGTCGGAGTGGAGTAACGTGAACATATATTAAATTAAGGAAGGCTGAAGATAAACAATTGCAATAAGAGAAGAGGAAAACATTAATCATGGAAAGCATGGTAAAGAAAGCCAGCCACAAAGGTACCCAGGAATCAGGATTGCACAATGTCTTTATATCAGGTTTTCTGTATGCAGCAACAGATACAAGTCATTTACTTTTAGATATGGGAAAGCTGTTGTGAACCTTAGTTCATAATGGGGTAACTACCTTAGAGAAAGAGGACAAATGCTTGAAGGGGATGGGCCTTAGGAGAAAGATGAAGACCTTGGACTGCAGTGACTTCTTTATTCTTTCTTCTTGGTTAATGCTTGAAGGGGAAACAGACTAAAGATAAGATGCAATCTGACTCAAAGCACTTATTTCTAACGAAACGACTAGTCTCTTCAGCAATTAAACAAAAGCCACAAGATACAGTAATTACGTGTGAACAGTGCATGCTATAGTACTGCAGCACACTGCTTATGGCAAACCAATATCACATGTACACAGCTATAATTCGGTAGCTCCAGCTTGCAGGTGCTCCTTGAAGAACTACAGTACTATGGAGCAAGAAATATGACTAAGGGTAGAAAAAATAACTTTATTTGCACAAGTAAGGTCATAGTAACTGGAAAAGGAATCACTTAAGGACATGTAAACATAGGGCTATAGCAGGGCATGCATGCTAATTAAAAGGTTACCAGGATTTCCATCGTCCACAGTATATGCAACCTTTCTATTAAAATAGACAGTGCCTGCCGTCTATTTAAAGAAAAAAATGCTAATAACACAACAGTAATTGCTTTGGGGCGATCCAAGTTGCACAGCATTGTTGCATATACAGAGAAGTGGGTAGGAAGATCACACGAATGTAGCTATAGTCGAAAGGTGTCCATTCACGTACCAACATAGGAGCCCAAATAACACAAATAAGTACGAAGAATAGGCATATCCCACTGCAGAATTTTGTCATTTTTGTTTGCTTTTCCCCTTGTCGATGATTTGCCCTATTTAAAATTGCATCACATTTCACAAGGAACAGGCTTGCATATATATCCTCCAACTGTACAGAGAAATATAGTATCAGATGGAAAATTTTGCTTTATTGTAGCAATCAAAACATTAATGTAAAAGATAAATACAAGAAATATAGTGACAATGATAAAAACAAATATAGGTGATTTCGCGAAAGGAGCTATTCACCTACATGTAGATAGGTGAAAATGCATAAATAATGTCATCAATTTGTACATAATAAGTTTCTTAAAAAGGGTATGTTTTACGAGTATGATATTATAATGATGATCGTGCACAAACAGGCATGTGAGAGAAACTGCTAAAGTTCGGGTTTATTTCAGTAGATAAAGCCTGCCTTGCACTGGAAACCCTACATAAGCTGAATCTGGTGGGCAAGGAGCTTTTGGGACTTGGGAGTAGTGTTGAATTCTGAGACCAGACAAGGCCCAAAAAATGCCAGTTCAAAAGTCTACAACGATCAAAATAGAAATGGCTGATCAACTAAACTAAAACCATTCAAAACTGAATACCAATACCACATGTGATTCACTGCTCAGTTACCATCCAATAAATGGGTTAGCAAAACGAAGAAATGCTGATGTTCAATCGTGTATTAGTACCAACTGATCACTGGTCCGAAGGGAAATTATTAGTAGTGCATCACTCAAAGCAAACTATAGTTTCAGGTTGGCTTCGGCGCCTATATGCCAATAAAATTTATGACATAATTAACCAGATAATTGCAAAAGAGTATCGAAAATTGATATGTACCTTAAGCCAATCATACATTGTTAATGATGTAGTTGTACAGGACCAATCAAGCACACACCGCAGCTCATACAAGAATGGTAAAGCACGGTATAGCCGGAAACCCAAGTAATTTACTTGTGTTACTTTGCTAGTCAAAAACTGTCGATACAAGTTACTCTTGTTAGGGATACCATATCTGATCTGTAAAGCCTGCAGTGCCAGGGAAATTGATTTTGTAAAGTAGATGGCACGTAGAACAAGTCCTCCAACATCCCTGTGGGCTAGCTCCATTCCCCAAGCATACTCAGTGACAGAGTACGTGAAGAGCACAAGATTAAAAAGATAGAAAACAACTTTTCCCGTGGCAAATGACCACAAGTATATAATGCGGTCAACCACAATCAAGAAAAAGAGAATCTGCAGAAAAAAAGGTAAAACAATCACCAAGGGGACAGGTCTTATTCGAAAACTAATCAGAGATAAGTACATTAGCCCGTTAGTCAAACATAACTAATTCAATTGGAAGATGAGCTCACCATTAGGATGAATACAAACTCTTTAGGGAACTGATCCTCCAACTGATAAACTTCCAAAAATTCACTCTTATTTTTTAGGACAGATTGATAGAACATGATAACAAGAAAGAAAACTGCCAAGTCAGCACCAAAATAATATGCATAAAGATCAATCTCCCTTTTACCACCACCAATCACTGAGACAATTGGGTAAGGGAAATTTATTTCTTCAAAAAGGCCTGCCTTTTGTGATTCATAAATTTCTTTTTCTACATCAGCTGCTGGAGTGAGTGATTTGTACCATCCAGCTGATTGGCATTCTAAGGGAGCAGCATAAACAACTTCTAGTACAGCAAGAGCCATACAAGAATTTTCTTTGCTTCGTTCAATACTTTGAATCCGAACCCTACTAAAAGAATGGCACGATGAAGGCAAGTTAGCTTGACATCTTTCTTCATGTGCTATAGTAAGCACCTTATTTATTGCTGACTCTATCCTCTCTGGTTGGATTCCATCTTCTGGCCAATGGTTTACTTCCATTGTAACTTGCACAAAATATGGAGGAGATTCTGCTCCTTGTGTTAGTGACATCCAATATCTAGATAAGCCTCTCCCAATCATCTTTATGAGATTCATTACAGGTAAGTGCAAACTTTTTAGCCTCTCTCCCCAATTGTAAGGCATATAGTGCTTCTCTTCAATGTTGTTTCTTGCACTAAGAAAACTGAATTCTGTTGCAGGAACCCATTCACCATCTTTGGCAGTGATTGAGCTCTGCAAGAGAGTAGATATATATACCAAAAAGAGAGGCAATATGCTTACAACAAATGATGCCTTTATTTTATCATCAGGGAAACCTAATCTCTGGAGAAGAGGTAAATGTATATTCAAACCACAGTGTTGGATGATAATCTGATATATATACTGTGATAGAATGTTGAGCTCAGTGTAGATCAGAACGATCACCCAAAATAAGTAACTTGGCCCATAGTTCACACAAAGAGCATATAAGAAAAGTGCTCCAAGGTAGACCATGGATAGCAAACTAAAATTCCACAGGAAAACCAGAACAAAACAGCAATAGCAAACATAATCATAATTACTTCGCATCTGATACCAAATATATCGAAAGATTACACCAATTGGCATGATTGCTGAAGACTTTGCCGCAGATCCTGATGTATCTGAATGTGTTCTCGACAACTGGCCATCCTGTGTTTCCCTCTGACTTTCCACTACATCATAAATGTCACCTGCAGGATGCTCATTGGAGTGTGATTCTTCTGGATCAATGTTCAAGAAGCTCACAATATTTGTAACTGCCTGGTTTCCAAACGACTGAACTTGGGAAACACCATCACCAATTAATTGTACAGCAGATTTTAGTGGGTTTTCCTTGTGCTGTCCTCTTCCTTTCTCCCCTTTTAGTAAATTAGGATGCACTTTGGTGTCACTCTCCTCAATCTCAGTGATCTCGGATGTTGAACCCAGGGAATTTCTAGCATTATCAGTCAGCACAAATTCTTCACTTCTCCCTCCGATTGGTGATCTCAGAATATCAGATGAGCCCTGCAACATTAAATCTGTCATGTTCTTCTGTGTATCTGCTACAGAAAATTCAAAGGACTGAGATGATTCTGTGCTATCAATCTTATCTCCCTTGGTTGGTGATCCAATCTCATTATCTAGAAATGGGGTATCAGTATCGCTATACAACTTAATATTCCTCCTGCGCCGTAGGCCTTCATTGTGGGATGCATTATTGATTGGGGTGAAAGAATTCATTCTATTAAGCTGACTTTGTAAATTGTACATCTCAGATTTCATCCTTTCCACTTGCATGTTGCGCTGACGTTTTTGCTCCTCAGAAATGCGAAGATGCTGCAGCTGTTCAGTTTTCTTTAAAGCTTTTTTCTCCTGCTCACGGACCATTGCACCGATTTGCTCTGCCTCAAGGTATCTTGATACATAATCAAACTCACCAGAACTAAAGATGTATGATTGAACTGACACCAATAGGAAGATCACTATCTCAACAAAAGCTGATCGTGATGTTATCTTAAAACCATAATCGTACTTGTAGAATCCAATAATTTCATACAGGTAGTCAATTTGATCACACTTGCCAGAGCTAAACTGCCCAACATAAGGAGATTGATACGCAAGTGACAAAACAATAAGAGCAAAATTATACATCCGTAGATACTTGAAAATCTTATTCTTCTTCTTCAATATTTCAAGTCTCATTCTGAAGAAAACCATAGCAAAACCAAGATAACCAAGGTGAAGAACATCATACTCCAGAGTACCAGTAATAGCAATTAACGCCAAAACTATATCTAATAAATGGCAATAAGCATAAAGCCGTACATAATCAAGAAATGTCCAGAAGCTTTTTGTTTCCAATGAGAGGTCCCTCCAAACTAATGCATTTTTCCTTTGGGACCTCATCTGACTATATGTATCCGAGTCCGAGAAACCAGAGAAGCGATCAGAGCGTAGCTTGAAGGACGAAAAAATGAACACAACGTAGTAGCTAACCAGCATTCGAGGATCGTCAGCTATTAGCCCTGCATCATATAATTGTACAAATAGCTTGTAAATGTTCTGATTTAAGCTGAGCAATAATATAACATTGGATTGCGGTAAGTTCCAACTATAAAAGTAACAAGGACTTACCCAACCAGCATTTTGAGCAATAATCAACGAAAATCCTTGAATTTTTCCAGCATTCACGGCAATGGACTTCAATGTCATTGATATCATGTAACCAGGGCATTCCATCTTTCCAAAGAACAAAATACTCAAGTATTAAGACGGAAGCAAAGAAAAAAACAAAAAGGGGCCAAAGTTTCTGGATTAGATCTCTGTTCATAAGAATACATACAACGAGGCACATGATGTAAAAGATCGATACAACATTCAACAATGTAAAGCTTGCCAATAGTAGCACAATCATGTTAATTTCCAGACCTCGCAGTTTAAAAAGATTTTCTATCCAGAATTGCATGTAGCACTTAAATGTTGTCTTCTGAGTCTCAAATCTTTCTCTTTTCAGAGAAATAATCCTTTTCTTATCCCACTTATGGCTTTCTTTTGACATTCCCCAAATCTTTGCAAATGAGTATCTTTTGTCCTCATCCGAGCCCTTGGTCATATTCTGGACAGATTCTGATGTCTGATAAGTGTTGCCTGAACTAAGTGATGAACTTGAGCTGATACCTATAAGACCTTGGACTTTCGAAAACAACAAAGTAAATTTATTTGATGAATGATTTTCCTCGCTATTTCCCATAGGACTAGAAGATGGATAGGAAGAGATAAACAACTGGCAAGGCTCTTCCCATTTACCCCCGTGTACTAGAGATGTTGGCATCAAATCCAACCAATGGAACACATTATATTGAATGGTGCAAGCCACAATCACCAAAACCTTTCCTCTAAGCCCATATTCGACACCCCAGAACCCAGAATCATAATGTTTCAAACCAAGAAACACAGACAAGCCATGGAAGCGCTGATCAGGACACATTTCAGCAGGTTTGCACAACATTTGAAATAGGTATTCAGATGCAGCAAGTAAACCAGTGTAGGCAAGGTAAACCTTTGAAGGAATTCGAGACACTTTTGGTAGAGTAGAAAACACAATGAGACCTAACAGATAAATTAGGCCAGATAAACTGATTGATGACAGGCAAGCATAGAACACACTGATTGATAATATCTTCTCGCTGTGCCAAATTAGCAACCTTCTTAAGAAACCAAGAAGCCCAGATTCAGAAGCATCAGATGCACCAAAGTTCTTGTCACTGTTCTGCCTTCTTTCATAGCTGTAAAGTTGCATCACTATTAGAACAGCCAATGATTGCCAAACATTTTCCAACAAAGAGGCTTCAGGATCAAATCCCAGATCAGGATATAGTTTAACCAACTTTGAGACCGAATTTGCAAAGAGCGGAGAAATACTCAGGCTGTAGGTGAAGATAAAAACCACAGCGGCATATACTTTCAGTGGAAACCAAAGTCGTCTCTTTGTCTTTTCCACGAGCTGCCTTCCAATTATCCAGAGTAGAAGGAAGAAAAGGTAACCAAATGATATATAATTGGGAGTCACCAAGTAGAAAGTCAAAAGAATTGTGAGGAAAGCCACATAAGTTCCATATGAGCGATACACAGAAAGAAACTTCTGGCCAATTTTACTGAGATATGATGCAATTTTTTTGTCTGCAAAACAGCAAAAAAATGGAAAATGACGTCACAAAAACATAATTCAATAAGTAATTCATATCATACAATAGAGTGCACAAAAGGCAGAATTATCAAAGTAGCCAAGTTCCAGATTTTCTTCTAAACAAACAAATATCAATTTCTAATGTATTCTTACAAAGTTTGGCACACAATGAAACAGTTGCATAAAGAGAAAAAGACCATGGAAGCAAAGCACTCCTACATTGGCCCAATCTTGCCCCCCTTCCTTTTCAGCGGAAAACATTAGCCCTACCCCTAGAATGTATTTCTTAAATGGTCAGCACAAGCAAAGAGCGCTCACCACCAGGTTTGGCAATAACTGAAGGGTAGCATTTGTGAAATTTTAGTCCTAGGTGGACTAAACTTGCCATAGTAGATGTTCTAATTTATATAACAATAAAAAAGATGGCAAGGTTATACCATGTGAATTGCGGCGGGCTTGACCATTTCGCGAATTTTGTGAGCTATAAACCGACAGGAGAACTGACTTGTTCAAACCAGCCTTTAGAATACTGAATCCAACAGGTGGACAAGGTGTATGCCGAAGAACCGCAGAGAGTGCAAAAAGCATTTTAAAACCATGACTATGCACAGCACAGAAGCACACTATTGAGCCAATCTCCACGAAGTCCTTTGTTTTAGCATTATTTGACAGACCTGCAAGATGTAGCCGAGAGCAGAATGTCTTTATGATAGTATAGAAAGGAGGGTGGTGTTTTAATTTTCACTTTAAAATAATAAGTCAATGTGTCAATGTGTATGTCCAGAAATTTTAAAATGCACAGATATGACAATATTACAACAGGAGAAATAACAAAGCAGTCAAACAAAACAGCAGAAAGTCGACTAAAAAAAGAACGCAAGGATTTATTAGCTGGCATATATAAAACGATAACTCCCCCTTAAAAGTAAGAATAGGAACTCATGAAGTCGTGATTTTAACCATCCAATTGTGTGACGTAGAACTTGCATCCATTCGAATAATCTCCAGTCAAAGCTATTGTGGCAGCAGAATATTACATTGGTATAAGTAATCGACCTGGACATCATTGGGCAAGTATTTGCACGTGTAATGGTTTAGGATGCAAATTCTTACTCCTGTGTGTGATTACCTATATACTTACAATTGTATTACTGCTATTACATTACTTTGCTTATATGTATGTGGTCATTGCATTGTTGCAATGTGATAATTGCATTTATAGTGATTGAGTTGCCGCTACGTGCGGTACACTTGTATTATGTGGAACTTGGATCCATGGTCACAGATCCTCCTTACTGCATATACTTGCATACTCAAATGATACTTACTGGTGGAATGCGCTTGTATGAGGTGACGATGAGAATGAGATTCATGGTTACGAAACTACCTTACAGCATGAAGTTACATGCACCATGATTACTTCAACATGTGCATTTATGGCCGAATATTATGTATTTTTAATTGAACTAAGATGACATTCTTTATATATGATAATTTCCATGTGCATGCTACACAATCCGCATGTACGCTACTTGTTGAGACTTTGCTCTCATCCTCATTTATTATTTTTCAAGTTATCAACAAGTGGCATGTCGTATAACTATCCCTTGATCATGGATTACGGGCAAACCTGTTGCATCTCCAATGAAGCCTAAACTAGATCTTTTATTCTTAGACAATTTAATCCATTATCGTATTCTGAACAGCACTGGGTTGTCATCTAATTTACAAACAACAAACAAAAATACCTTTAGGGAGAGCCAGAGAGGCAGAGACAACACAAAACAAAAGAGTGCGCACCTAACTGTGAGAGTACCTCCATTGTTAGTGAGCCACTGCGCTCCAGAGCATTGGAGACTAGATCAAGCTGAAGAATGTACAGTACTGAAAAATGCACCTCACAGAATAACACTAAGATTTGCCGCAGTCTCTTGTTGATGGAATGATTCACCAGAAATACCAGGAAAAAGCACACTGAAATAAAAGTAATGCTTGTCAGCCATGGTTCAGATTGAGGGAATTAATAAGGGGAAAGGATAATATGTAGATGCTACAAAATGATTTAACAAGATAAACAAAGCAACTACCAAGATAAATAACATAAAGCAGAGCGGTGCTTCTTGCAGGGCTGACTTGGACAACTGTACTGAGCAACTATTTAGCAGAATAGGACAATGATGTGAAAGGACATCTAAGACAGGCTAAGGAATACGTCACAAAATAGGACTATTTTGCATACTCATAGGGCATACAATTTACAAGTTCCACAAAAGGACTGGGATAAAAAAGGAAATAAACCTTACAGGCATCCACTATGGAGAGGTCATAGTTGACATTACAAAACAGAATATGAGCTGTTCATAGATGAAAAGTCAAGAAGTGCATATAGAGTTTAACAACATTACAAAATAGCACCCCCCCCACACACACACACAAAAAAAATATTATAGGCATGCTTGTCACGGCGTCGCATAGGTGTCCCGGTGGTGCGGAAGGGACGCCGTGGAGGAGCGCCTCACCTTGGTCATCTAGGCGGGCGCTGAGGTCGGCACGGCGTCCAAGGCAAAGTTCTGGGCGGGCGCCTTCCCACATCCGCCCTAGATAAGGAAGGGCCGCTTCGGGTCCCAGGCCGTTGGGCGCAAAACTGGAGTGAGCGGGCTTCGCTCGTGGGAACTGGGAAGTGAAGCCGAACCCTAGCTAGCGCCGCCCCTCACCGCGCCGGCCGCCGTCTCCGACCTCCACTCCCTCCCTCCTTCCCACGCTCCCGCCGCGCCGCCACTCCCTCCCGCCGCACCCTCCCTCTACTTCCCCCCAATGCAGCTCTGCTTCCCTCTGATCCCCTCGACCCCTCTGCTTCCTTTTCTCCCTCCATCTGCTGGACTGCTACCGAGCTAGTGCTAGTGTGCTACTGCTACTGAAGTAGTGATGTGCATGTGCTAGACTGCTAGTGCCACCCCCTCCCTCTTCTTCTGATAATCTGATGTGCTAGTGCTACTGATGTGCAGGTCTACTCCCTCGCCTTACTTCACCTTGAGGACACCATGGCGCCCGCCTGGATGCCATGGCGTCATGGCGCCTCTCAGGCACTGTGGTCGCCAAGCACGCCATGACAACCATGATTATAGGACAACATAATAACAACCGCCATGAATTAAGAAAGGTAACAGAGAGAAGGAATGTTTCACCATACTGTAAACAGCATGAATAAATCCAGGTTTCATCACAAGAAGAAACAGTAACATCAAAGTAATTGCACGTGAAAGTTTGCGTAGACCCCATGCTAGCGTTGCTACAATCAGAACCATTGTATCTTCCTTCTCTGCAAAGCATAGGCCACAAGCACATTAGAACTCAAGTCATTACATCATACAATCAAGAAAGGTTTGCAGTATCAAACATATGGCACTAGAGCTGCGATGTAATCTACTAGAAATAATATCTCAAGAATCAAATTATGACAAATATGATTGAGGTACTTATTATTAATTTATGGAAATATATTAATAGTCTCTATGTAACACTACCATGTACCAACTTTACGCAAAACCCATAGCCTTCCCAACCACCAAAACTATGGTCATCACTCAATATATTGTGTGCTCCAATGACGTGGTAGTGTGGTACTCTACCACACAGCAGCCATGGATCACACAGTCAGATCAAGTGGCCGCTCAACAACCTGACGCACCTCCACTCAACACTTATCGAAGACAAAACAGCAACTGCAGAAAAGAACCTTGCCTAGAATAGTTATAATTGGACGCTTTATGCTTGATTGACACCAGTCGTCAGACAGTTAACATTTAAGTTTCAAAGTTGGATTTAAAATGTACAGAATTTGATGTGGCAGCTTCTTTTTGAGGGCTTGTTATTGATATTTTCATAATTAAATACATCATGCATATCCAATCAATTTTCAATTTATAACAGATTATCTAACAGCACATTATTTTACTCAATTGACAGCCAAGATAGCAATGAAAATGTAAATTGAAAATGCTTATTAATTAATGACAATGTGATGCACTCACCATCAATGAGGTGATCATCACTTGAAGATGGACCCTCCTCAGAAGTCAGGTAAAGAAAAACGGAATTGTTTACAAGATTACACAGTGCTACAAAGACTCCAAGGCAGAATTGTGCAAGTAGAAATAATCCAGGAATAGAGTAGTGCCAGAGCCCAATAGTTTCCCAAATCATCATATCCTGAAATATTGATCTAATATTTTTTTTATGAACTTTCATAGTCATAATAACTTCTTGTAGACTTGGATAGCTATGTGTGATACCTTTTGAAATCTTTTGTTGAAGAATGTGAATGCCACATTGAAGACATATGTGCTGGCTGCCCATAGCAGGATGAACACTAGTAGTGACCCATTCAATCGATGCATTTGGAATAAGGAAGGAAAAGCATATAAAATGTATCCAACATATGCTAGGAGACCAAAAGCACAAATACTAGTGAAGTTGAAACTCCAAAAGGAAAGCGCAAGCAGCAAAACCTGCAATAGTCATAAGAGATTTTTTTTTAATCAGATGGGAAACACTTAGATATTTTTTTTAGTCTAGAAGAATAAGACGTTCTTTCTGTTTCTCTCAAATATATGCTCAAAAAATGAGCAAAAGCCATAATGCTTGAATTCAGAAACACAAGATAGCATAAAGCACCTCCATAACAGTATCCAAGAATACCATCGTTTTGATATACTGCCCTTCATTCTATTTTGTCCCAAGTAGGGCTGAGCCTATCTATAAATCTTCCATGACATACTACCACCATACTAGTTTACATTTTCCACACAACTGATATTTGAGTGGTTAGTCAGCCATAACTTTAAGCCTGACATTGCTTAACTGGATCTGGCTTATGCTTTTTGACAACATTTGTAGTCAGTGAATGGCATGAGGGGTTACAACTTGGCATGAGATTGCTTAAGAATTACTATCGCAGCAACACCTGCATAGATATTATCAATTCCTGGTAGCCGTATGGATGAATCATGCTTTTGTCCTAGGAGGAGAGACAAAGACAATGCTATTCTGAACATGCTATACTCCCTCAGTGAACAAGAAAAGTGTCGTCTTGGATATTAACACAGTATCTAAAATCCGAGAGTAAAATGGCCCTTACAACTCTAAGATAAAGAAGAATAGGCATAAACTGTACACAGATAAACTAGGCACAATTAAGAAAAATGTTCATTATAGTCCCCCAGGTATGTTTTTTTTCTGTCTCCAATAGGCATAAACTATACACAGATAAGCTAGCTCTTAACATCATTGAATATGACTATAATTGATAGCAAACTAGAATTCCCAATTTGTTCTTATAACGTCTTCCTACCCTCATTGCATAAGATGTACGGTTGAAGTGTTTCTATTTTCTTCCTATCTGTGTTCCCATTATCACTGCAAGGTCCATAAAGACCACAAGTGACCTGTACATCGGTGATTATATAACATACGCAGGAACAAGGAGGCAATGAGCAAAAAAGGACATGGGAGAAGAATACCGGGAAGCCATAAGTGAAGAAGTTAATACTAAATGTTCTGAAAACTGATCCTCTTAGTAATACATTAACGTTCCTTCTGCCAGATCTGAAGTACAGAAAGTTATTTAGCAAGAAAATACAATATGAAGTGGAAAATCTAGATAAATAGCAGTTACAAATAAATGAAGCAGAAGTTATGCAGCTTGCTACAGAAATATTGAAAGCCCATTAGTACATTTTGCGAAGGGCATAATTATATTGACCGTAAAAATGAAGGAAACCTAATAAGCAGGCTCACTGCATCAAAGAGAAACTTGAGTGAATTATATCACGAACTTAAGTTGTCACTTGTCAACAATACCAAATTACAAAGGGTGAAAGGTACTTTGCTCATGTGTTCACTTTGGTGCTGCATTCAAAACTGGGTCATTTTTGTCCGTGCGGTGGTTTCGCTCAAAATGAAAGTGATTTTAGCACCTATACAAGCTGCTGAAGTGGACACATGTGACACAGCAATTAATTAATTAATTTCCTCTTACTATTATTACCATGTTTTATTACTATTGTTACCATTTTTATTGCTATCATTGGCACCAATTGCATAGAGCGGTTTGCTATGCCTGCCAATAAGGTAAGGCACTGAGAGCATGAATAAATACAATTTGACCATCTCGGTAGGAGAGGAAGAGTGAAGGGCACAAAAGCATGGAAATATGGAATTGTCTGTGTTTGCCGAAAGTCAAAATCAACCAGCACAAAAGCAGCACGATCCCAGCCCAATCAAGCAACCTACCTTGCTTCTCTCATAACCAGTTAACCATTTATTCTCACTTTCTCAGCACAGTACTGAATCACTGAAGGCTCCAAAAATTTTGCTTCACACACTCAACAAGCCTAGCAGAATGAGCAGTAATTTCTTTCCGGGTGGATTCAGGTTCCGCAGATTTCAGGTTCAGATAGCAAATATATAAACCCTAAACCCGCAGTTTAATATACTCCTGCTTATCCTCTTATGTGAACAATGTTCACCAAGTTAGCAATTCCGAAGTGTCAAAACTGTTTTTGTTCCAACAAAACCATCTCAGGGACTAAAACTAACCCAGTTTTGAAAGTAAAGGGACCAAATTGTCATTTTTAAAAGTTGAGGGATCAAACTGAGCCTATAAGCGAAGTAGAGGGACCAAAAGTACAGCCACATCACAAAGAGGCGAAAATACAGAAATAACGTCACAAAGGAGCCCAAGTGCCCAACTGCTACATAACATCACAATTACCATTTATTATGGAAAATAACACAGCCGTAGATAATATAACGTTTTTGCTATCCCAGTGTTTCGGAGATTATTGAGAAGCTATAGGAAGAAGAAGGCATGGACGGTGATTGGACGAAGCAATGGCAACTGTGGTTGGTTGGACAGCAGCGGTTGCTGCTAGCGGTGCCTAGAGTTGATGAAGGAAGAAACGGGCGAGCGTATCTGTTTTTCTCTCGAGAATTTATAAAGGAATACTCCACAGCAGTGTTATTTTCCATAAGAAACTGTCGTTGCAATGTCATGTAGTAATCAAGCTCCTTTGCGGTGTTATTTCTCTAATTTCACTTTTCTGTGGTGTTAGTGAGCTAATTTCCCTAATTACAAATATCCAGTTATTTTACAAGTCAGGAAACAAAAAAATGAAACTGGATAAGTTCAACTATTCAACAGAAAAAATAAATGTTTTGCATACCGAGATTGGCGAACCAAAAATGCATTCCTAGAAGGCAGAAGGTCCTCTGTTAAGCTATCATTTTCTAGAGACATAAGAGAATCCATTTCCTGTATGTCTCGTTTGGCTGATGACAACTATGATGAGAGAAAAAGAACAATTATTAGAAGGCAAAGATCTTTTGTCTACTGAAAAGCCAAAAACTCTGCAAATTGATGGTAGTTTGACTGTTACTGATCCTTAATTGGGGCTAACAAAATGTTACTACGTGGTGCTATTTCTAATGAAGTATATTGTATCACATGTTACTTCACATTTGTTTGCCCATTTTTATCCATATAGTTCATTATATCCATCCAAACACACAAACCCACCGCTTTTACTTGATGGAACACTAAATGCTACATTTTCGGTAACACTAGGCATTACATTCAGATAATATTTAATGCCCCTTCACATATTACCACCGTAGCCAACAGCAGTATTACCACCATAGCCAACAGCGCAGTTGATTTCAAGATCATATATTCATATGTTTTGTTTCAATCAGCATGAACCTTACGTATTGCAACACGTAACTTAAGGCTACAACTATCCCGTCAAAAATGAAAATAATTACAGCTCACACTAGACACTAGCAGAAGAACATAAAAACAGTTGTGGCATCTCGGAAGTTTGAAAAACTAAGGTAGCGTACATGTAGGGCTGGTTTACTCAAAAAAAAAAAACTGTAACATATGCATTATGCATTAGTCACAGCATAATAAGCTTAAGATGTGGATACCCTTCCTAGGATTACGCAATCAACAAATATCTCTATAATCACATGTTGAGCAATGACAAGGATGTATTAGACTCGGAAACAACAAGAAAAAAATAAACGACTAAAGTTACACACACATGGGTGGTACCAAAGCATCACCCTTCCCAGGGTTTAGCTAACCGGATGAGGCATATTTCCCGCTGGCCGGCTGGTACCGGTAACCGGCCACCGGGTTTTTTTCGGGATGAAATTCGTTCAAATCTGATTAAAAACCATTCGAAATTTGAAATTTTGAATTTGAATTTGAAAAACCCGGGATTACCAGCCGGGATCCTATATCCCGGCCCCCCCGCCGGTCTGGGTTTTCAATCCCTTCCTACAGTCACGTCATCACGTGGCACATCAGCGGCGCAGATGTATGACACAACGTCGCGCATGTGGGTCTGTGCATGGGCACATGGCATGGCATAAGGCTGACAGTGGACACACGGGCATCTACTAAGGAGTGGTTCTAAACATTTTCCATGCATGAAGTATGCTGACAAGGAAGCATGTCAGGCCCTAATGGGGGTGTATGTGACATCTTGGCCTAAGTTGAGTCAGCTGCCCATGTGAGCAGTTCTTTGTGAACTAAGTCCAATATTGGGAGCTGTGTCCTGTGTTAACTTTGAGCAGCATATAAAACCAAAATGACCAAAACGTCGCAAGTCAAATTAACCCTTCAGCTAAGTGTGGATGAAAGCCAGAGCAAGTTGCTATGCGGTTGTAGTTTATCCCATGTGGGAGGTAGGCTCTAGCTTGCTTGTACCCTGGGAAGTTACAGCTTCAACCTGCTGCTACAGTATTCAGCAATTTATTTTAACAATTTTAGGAATGCATGTTTACATGCTACTGCACTTCATTTCTAGTTAATTTAAACATGTTAAGGATAACATAAAGACAATGCCATTTCCATTCTTACTTTAAGCTCTGCCTCATATGTAAATCACAAGCTATCTTACTTCAGAGTTATCATATTATTTTATTTTTGTTCTGCAGGCTACTGGATGTGTGAGTGGAATGTAAAATAAATAAGTGATGACAAGACAAATTATGGCAACAATGGCATTTGCGCAGAAAGATCCAACTGAATGAAGTCAATGAACTAATGGCAACAATAGCATTTGCGCAGAAAGATAATAATTTAACAGGCTGTACTGGGATATAACATTAATCCCAATATGTACAAGTCATCTATTTGACAGCTTATCCAATAATATATTACAATTCCATCATCCGGAATTCTCTAGAAAATCCTATCAAAAGCTAAAGCTTATAGCATGAGGGATTATTAAGCATGAAAACATCTAGAATGAGCTAATATGAACAAAGATGATAATCATCACTCCCAAGTCCCAACAATATATCACGCAGTTTTTTACCACATAAATGCCAAATATCAGTGTGTGTGCTCAAGAAACTATATTTGAGATGCTTAGCTGCTTACCATGAAGTAATACACCAGAAGAGAAATGCCAGAAGACAGCTCAGGCCATTCTGATTTCGAAGAAACTTTGAATAGACCAATAAAGTCGGCAGATGCTACCACAACATAGGGAAACTTCACAGGTAATTGGTAGACATAAAGCAGAAGAATGCTGAACACCGAATATACCTCGAGTAACCTCCACCATCTTCAGAACACATTGCAAACACAATTTAATAAATATCACCAAATGCACATTGCTAATATAATAAACCAATTGTTCACAACAAAGAAGAAAAGGTAAAAGGAGCTTACCGGAAAAGACCAAGAAAGTTGCTTGTTAAGGACCAATCTACAAGGCCAATGCAGCTAAATACAAAGAATGGTAAAGAAATCCAAGAAGGGTTACTAATACTAACAACTAACTGGACAACAGGCAGCAAAAAACAACATGCAACCCGCAAATGGTAACCTGCACACAGCAAATGCATATTCATTAGGCAGAACATAATAGTAAGTTCTGAACTAATCTTTCTACAGTTCTTCAGTGCAAACCTATGATAAGACAAACATCTTGCCTGTCGTTTTCCAACAAACATAGAGGTACTAAAATATTGCAAAGAGGAGGAACAATTTTAATTAATAAATCAATTAACAACATTTCCCATTGGTCAAAAGTTAAAATTATACCCATGAGAATACAACTATGATTTCCGACTTCCTCGTGATATGAACTAATGTATTATATAAGACAGTTTGAAATCTGCTACTTCACAGTCTAGGAATGTAACTATTATTTTTTTAGTCTAGTCCAAATTGATGCACAGTGCACCGCATACTGACCTATTTGCTCAACCCCAAAGGAGAAGTTGAGCCAACAAGAATCTTGATGAAGCCTGCTTCCAAAGACTTCAACCAAAGCAAGGACAGCAGCAGATAGCTGTACGACAAGAAAATAGATAACAGAAGGTGATTCCCAAGGCTGGTCCCTGCATCAACTGCCATGATTAATTGCAATCCAATGTTGCCTGCATATGAGGCATATACGAACAGAAGTACTCATGCATATGAGCACACGCATGAACATGAACAAAAGCAGTGATGCATATATTTAAATACCTTGCAAAACCAACCAGCTTCGCCCACCAAGAATGAGCCACAATCCATCCCTTTCCCTCAATGCACCAGATTATATGAAATGTAACTTGCGCTAAAATGGCAAGTGCTGAGTAAATAATTGTACACCACAATAATAGGTACAGCCTCCAAGTACGAAATTCTTCCAAATAAGGATAGAACATTAGTCATTTATTAATCCGTAGAAATAAATAATGTGTATGTAGATTGTATATAATACAAATAGGAGAACCAATTTCTCATGTCAAAGTTTCACTATCATCTTGTAATTCAGTGGCAAATAATAATAATTTGCAAATAATTTTTTTAAGCTTCTTCAAATTTTTCACACTATTTGCAGTTCAGTAAATAGGCATCTAATCCAAAATTTTCACACTATTTGCAGTTCAGTTAATAGGCATCTAACCTTATGGACTGTTGGAATGAACCCATATCTATTCCAATGGGCCAAAGGCCAAATATACAAGTTACAGTATAGGTAAAAATGCAACAAGCACCCTATACAAACTAACACCTAACATCCCCCTCAAACTTATGGTGGATCAACAATACTGAGTTTGGAGAGATAGAAACTGTGCTGAGCTCGAGTCTGTGCCTTAGTGAAGAAATCAGCTAACTGAAACTCTAAAGGCACATGCTGAAGAGCAATAACTTGGTTCTACACCTGCAATTTCATGTACGAAGCATCTACTCTAATAGCTCATGCTTCACTAGATCTAGAGCAATACTGATCGCGCCAGTACTGTCTGATAAGAGAGGAGTCGGTGCAGAAGCTGAAACACTGAAATCATCAAGTAGACACCGAAGCCAGGTGATCTCAGCTGTCAACGCCACCATGGCTCGTAACTCAGCCTCAGCACTCGAACGGGAAGCAGTAGTCTGCTTCTTGGTCTTTCAGGCAATTAGAGAGTAACCAAAGAAAACACAATAGGCAGAAAGAGTGTGCAGCTCAGATCGCATCAGAGTACACCTGAAGCTGCAAAGAGCTAAAGCGAGGAAAGAAAAGGCAACGACTGATGGTCCCATGAAAATATCGCAGAACACGAAGAAGATGACTGTAGTGGAGTTGAGTGGGAGCAGAAACGAACTGACTCAGGATGTGAACTAGGTGAGAAATATCATGTCGAGTGATCCCAAGGTAGACGAGGCTCCCAAAAAGATGACGATAGCGAGTGGGGTCCTCAAGAGGCTCCCCATCAATGGGCTGAAGGTGAACATTAAGCTCCGTAGGAGTGTCCACCATGCGCTGATTAGTGAGACAAGCACGAGCAAAGATATCCTGAATATACTTCTCCTAGGAGAGGTAGTAGCCCTCAAGCATAGAAGTGACATCAATCTCAAAGAAGTAACGAAATGGACCCAAATCAGATATCAAGAACTGCTCACTGAGACGCTCCTTCACAAAATCAATGTACTGAGAGTCACCACCAGTAATGATCATATCATCTACATAGAGAAGGATGAGCGTCCGACCCCAAGGGGAGGTGTGTACAAAGAGGGCGGGGTTGTGATCACTAGTGGAGAAACCGGCAGCAGTGACAACAGAGAAGCGGTCAAACCAAGCACAAGGGGCTTCCTTGAGCCTATAGAGAGAACGACGAAGGCGACAAACCACACCATCAGGGACAGAAGGGGCAGCTGCATGTAGACCTCCTCACACGGCTCGCTGTTGAGAAAGACATTCTTGATGTCCAGCTAAAAAATGGGCCACTGTCGAACAGTCACAGCAAGGTGAGTGCGAACAGTGGTAATGTGGACGACAGGCGAAGGTCTTATCGTAGTCACGACCATGCTCCTGCTGAAAACCACATGCCAAAAGACAAGCCTTGTAGCGCTCAAAAGAACAATCCGAGTGGGTATTGATCTTGTACATCCACTTGCACGTCATAGGAGTGATACCAAAACTTCTGTGTGTGCGGACGAATGATAGAAGACGGATTCGGCGGCAACATGAGCCAAAAAAAAAGAGAGGTGGCGGTGGCAAGGCGGCAAGCAATGACGGTCGGTGGGAAAGTGGGCTAGGGTTAGGGTTTCCATGGCTCTGATACCATATTGGAATGAATCCATATCTATTCCAATAGGCCAAAGGCCAAATATACAAGTCACGGTGTAGGTAAAAATGCAACAACCACCCTATACAAACTAACACCTAACATGGACAAGCTAGGAGTTAAATGGTCTCACATGTTATGGATATTGTGTGTATATTGAAGAGGCCCAATGGGCAATATATATAGGGTGTACAAGGGTGCATACCATATACAGATAAGGCAATACAATAGACAGATAAGGAAATATAAAAGAGTTCCTATTCTAACACCTATTCTAACACCCCTCCCTCAAATGCAAGGTGTATGCAATAGCGTTGCATTTGGAAAGGGTTAACACTAAAATATGGAAAATCCGAAGTCCGAGTCTTGATAATATCGTCGTAGCATGCAGCTATTGAAAAATATGTCGAGTATCAAAAGATCTCCTCCATTCGGAGTCGTGCAACAGCCCATAAAGCACAAGGTGGAGGGGCTGAGAAAGTTGACCGCGGCAACACAACAAAGAAGATGATAAAACCGACACGAATAGAGAGAGCTGTCAAATCAAGCCGAATAGGAATAAGTGGAAGCATAACAGCGCAGATCGAAGCCCAAGACGACGACGGCGCGAAAGAAGCATGGCGGCCTTAGAAGCTCGGGGCGGCGGCATCATAGCGACTTCTACAATATGCACACGGCTCAGAAAGAAGAGCGGGAGTGGCGGCTGCTGCTATGCATAAGGCAATTTCCATGCTTCTATGACTGACAATAAATTTGTGGACTCGCATGACTTAGACGAACTCAAAGATTGAGTGGTACGGGCTTGGATGGACGCAACAGAAGAAAACGACACAAAAAAAGAAAAGACTCAAACTATAGCTAGCAACAAATACTAACAGCAGCAGAAGACCCATCTCCTCATCCAACCAGCAAAAACCAGTGTATCTCCTTATCCAACCAGCAAGCACCAGTAGAGCACCTCAGCTTGAAGCAACACCATCAACAGCCCAAAACAACGTAATGCCCTCCGTTGTCTGATGTGGAACGAACGGTCGGGTTGGTGTGCTCATAGCCTCATACCAAGGGACAACCTTCTAGAAGTGTGAATGGTTGTGACCAGACTGAGCTATCTCCTATGCACGAAGGCGACGCTTCTGGTCTCCACGTGATGGTCTCCACGTGATGCTTTGGGCTTGGCAAAAGCTGCCTCTCCTGATCTTCCTTGCTACTGGAGAGAGAAGTCGAAACAAAACGACTCACACCAACATTATCTTCTACCTCCCTCCACCAAACAAAGAAGAATGCACTTCCAAGGAAGGAGATGGCTGCAAAGATCGCTCCTAGGAAGGAGCAGCTCCAAGGAAGGAGCAGCGGCGGCGGCATCGCTCCAAGGAAGGAGGGCGGTGGCAGCATCGCTCCTAGGAAGGAGAAGCTCCAAGGAAGGAAAGCGGCGGCAAAGATCGCTTCCTAGGAAGGAGCAATGCGGCAAGAAGATTTAAGATCCGGTGGGGAGCTCGAGGAGGATCACGGCGGCGGCGGCGACCTCGACTTCTCTCCGCCCGTGGCGTGGTTATCGGGCGACGACGAGGGCAACAGAGGATGCTTCACCATGGTCGAGCATCCCGTGAGCCGAGCACCCGAGTGTAGAGGACCTTGGCTTACGGCTACATCAGCGATGAGGACGAGGCGAGCTAGGGTCGACGGCAAGGCATGGCGAACCAGCCATGAGGGGCAATCTGTCTTCCTCGAGCCAAGACCGATAGCAACGAATCCAGCCATCGGCGTGGAGGAGGAACGACGAGGAGGCTGCTGCTATTGTTGGAAGAAAGTACAACTAAAAATAATGGCCGGCCTCGGGAGAGTGGGATTGATCCTCCGTCCTGCAAGGTAAGTGAGGCTAGGAGGCGGCGGTGGCTATAATAACCCTAACCTTAACCTTTGCTCTGATACTATGTTATGAATATTGTGTGTATATTGAACAGGCCCAATAGGTAATATATATAGGGTGTACAAGGGTGCCTGCCATATACAGATAAGCCAATACAAAAGACAGATAAGGAAATATAAAAGAGTTCCTATTCTAACACCTATTCTAACATCACATAAGTTGCTTTTCTGGTGCATAAGCTAAGTTGCACCAAGCCACCAACACAAACACGCAACATTTGTACCACATGGCATAGACACAGTGAGCAACATTCAAAAATTACTAGCATGTTAAAACAGATGCAAATATGTATAAGAAAGAAAATTGAAATATATCTTCGACTTCCTTTGACACCTACACAAATGCTACCGTGATTTATAACGTTTAGCTTTATATATCAAGCACATAAGGTTCAGCCAGGTAAAGTTTTTATCCATATCATGTCTTGCTTGTTCCATAAATTTAAGCAAGCTATATACCAAAGACATGTGGCCCGGTAAGTTAAAAAAAATTAGGTAAACTTGATGTATTAAAGTGTCGAGGCATATTGGACAGAAAATATATCCATTCAACATGGCATCTAGACAGCACAGCAATACAGCATATCAATTTCATATAATCAAGATAGCACCTAATTGTGTTTCAGAGGCATCAGGAGTTCAGGACCCCACGTGCTCGTGATACGATACAGAAGTATTGATGCAAACTACTGCATAACAGGAACTTTAATAGGTACCCAGTTAAATCCATACAATCAACAAAAGGATTTTAAGCTAAGATCCTGCAGTCCTGCTTACCAGGGGAAAAAACAAAACTTTGCATTGCAGTTTTAGTATGTTTCTACCAAGATAAGCCAATTTAGCAATAAGAAATGATATTTAGTAAATAAGGCCATGAAATGATATTCAGTAAATAAGGCCACAAAGTAATATTCAGTAAACAAAGAAATTAAGGACAAATGTACAGGCATTATTAGTTATACCAAAGGGAAATTACTACGCCCAGTATAAGGCATACTATAGTATGTAGTATGTACCAAGGAGGAGGTAACAGCTCCCCCTTAGAGTTCCATGTCAAACAGAAAAAAAATGAACTCATCATTTTGAATACAGAAAATTATACTGATTGCAAATGAACCATTATAGAAACACCAATATACCACAATAGTATTTTTTTAAATCATGTTCCTAAATGTCAATAAAAGAGAAATTAAATGCAAATCAAATAGCACTACAAGACACTAAAAGTAAAGTCAGCAATCAAATATTAAATCTTTAACAGCACATGACTAGAATGGCTTGATTGAACCAAAGGCCACAGTTTTAAGGAACAGATTGAAACTTTTGTGTTTGGGAACTGCAGCTTAGTTCTTCAAACAGGATATGGACCCGACCAAAGTGGAGTTCAGCTTTAATAGACAAATCCAATTGACAATACTTAAGAAATGCACATAAATAGCACAGACATACCTCTCCTTGGATAAATAAATCGAATAGCAAAGAAGATGATCATATTAACGAGAGAAATCAAGCTCCAATCAAGTAAAGAAGCTGCAAAAAAGAGTGCACAGTGAAGGGTTAGATCAACAGGAAACACGTTACAAAGATGGTTAGATTTTAGAGCTTTGAGAAAGACAGCTTCAATCAGCTTAAGGACCAGCATGCCATTGATGTGCTGCACTGTGTTTGAACTGTGTTGTGCTATGCCATCTAACTAGTTACAGGTATCTTTACCAATTCCAGTAAAATTTTGCTGTTATGACTACAAAGAAGAAAGCTTTCAAGTAGTTATTATGTCCAAAAATAGAAAAATGAGTGTGTTTTTGAAAAGCCACCACAATACCAAACAAAGTTTAAAGAATGGTTGACATTTGACAGAACCACCCCTCACTAACTAGCAATCCATAAGCAAACCTGCTGTTTTCAAACTAAATTATCATCACCTCAATTTCCAACTAACTAAGTCTTTGAAATCAAAAGTGTGGCAGTAATTGACTGCAGAACATATAATTCTTTTTTCCTTTACGAACAATAGGTGTTACATATAAGCATTGATGTGTAAAAGGAACCCAAGAAAAATTGCTCATATGTAGTTCTTCACAATCCTTTATCCAGATAAGAATGGCCCCAGGTCGATGCTGGAGGAAAAGTGCAATACTCCCTCAGTTCCTAAATGCAGGTTGTAAGTTGTTGTGGAATCTATGCGGTCAAACATTTCAAACTTTGACCATTAATATATGTAACAGTATCTAGGTTGGCCACATGAAAATAATGTCATTTGATTTGTGACGAAAAATACTTTCATAATATTGTACTTTTTTACTAACATATTACTACAAATTATGGTCAAAGTCTTTGCACTGAAGACTGAAAAGTCAAAACAACCTACAGTGAGGGACAGAGGGAGTATATTATAAGAAGCTTAGTTGATGGGTGGACCAATTGCAATCGAATTTATGGTTTTACTACCTCCTATTTAGATTTCCATATAAGCACACTGATAATGACAGATGCAAAAGAAGAATTGTTGGTTCATTACAGAATAATATATACAGTACTATCAACAAACCAATCTGGCAAACTACAAGTCAAATCCTATTCATGCATGTAGATTCTATTTTGATCAATGGATGAATTACTACATAAGTTTGTGAGTAATAAATGAAAAGAAATTAGGCCCAGAAAAATGTGAAGTAAGTAAGTTCATCGGTGGTGGCAGTGGATGCATATTTAACACTCGAGGAGAATTACATAACAAAAGTAGCTTCCTGTATCCACATGTTCCAAGTTTTATAAATTCCATAACTGGTGCTCTAGGATACATCAATATTGTGACAGATTGACAGTGTCACGTGACAATGGTTCAACACAGTAGAGACACAGTAATGTTAGATGTCTTGCCAGCTGCCACAGCTGTATGCTTGTATCAGTGTCATGTTTGTGAATTGTGGCGCATCATTTTGCATTAGTAAAAGTTATACATCTTAAATATACAAATAGATCATCACTTCTCTGACATGTCTAGGAGCCTAGACATGGCTCCGATGTATGCCAGGAGAATATTCAATCCTCCGAGAGAGCAGTCAGGCATCCGCACAACATGTAACGAAAGAAAGCAACCGATCGGCCATACTAAGCAACTAGACCTCTTTGTTTCAATTTGTAGAGAAACCCAGCCGACTTATTCTTGCCCTATCAGCATCAGAAATTCCCGATTAGCTCCGTCATCAATTCCCCTGTCCCCCGGAGTATGTAACAACAGAACACGCTTCGCAATTCACAGCATACAGCTGGGTCCATCACAGTTACGAACGTACTGCAGCAGCCAAACAACAGCTACCTTATGTTAGATCACATGCCACGACCTAAAACCTAGACATCGCCGAGCGCAAACCGAAAGGAACCGCGAATTCCCAGCTAGAAGCGTCGCGGGGCAGCACCGGAACACCAATCGGCATTCCAAAGGGTTTGGATCGGAAGGAGGAAGCGAAGCACACCTGTCAGGAGCAGCAGCGGCAGCAGGCAGCGGCCGGCGCAACCGCCCGTCCGCCACGCCATCGCGAGACGGCGGCTCCTCTCCTCTCGCTTCGCTTCGGCTAGTCCGACGACGCCGCCATCCCGGACGCGAGCCAAATCGGATCGAATTGAGCGTGTTCCGCGCGGGGAGAGAGATTGGGGGATTAGGGCAGCGTGGAGATCTCACTGGGTGGGTTGGGTTCCTCTGTTGCTTCTCTTTTTTGATCTTTCGACGGGGGTCTGCAGCGACGGCGTGCGTTTGTGCGTGCTCGCCCACGATTCGATGGCTCCGGCCCGATTTGGAGCCTCTCGTCTCGCGTGGGACCTGCTTCCCTAATCACGGGTCGCAGTTGACCTCTAGGCCCACGTGACATTGAGTGGGTGCGTGAAGGATTCGGTGATCGAAGAGGTAACAACAGTGGTGTGTGGGGCTAATTGGCAGGGATACTACTTGGGTGCCTCTGCGCTAGAGATGAGAGTCAGGCCATGCCATGACGTGACATTGAGTTGGCACGGCGCGCTCTCTGAGCCGTACCATATCGGCATGGTGGGACCGCCGTTGGGTCCTGCTGACGTGGGCACGGCACATACCGCTTGTAGCTCGGCTATGTTCATTGCGCGCTCGGCCATTATCAGAGGATCTATTCTCACTTTTCTCTTATTTAGCTTTAAGCAAATTTTTAAAGTGCTCTTGACCAAAACACTTCTTCTTAAAACAAAATCTCTCACTCTTAACACTCTTGCCTTCTCCAGAATCTAATAGGATAGGGATGTGGTCAGAACCTACTCTAATTTAATTTTGAACTTGACAAAGAGGAAAGCTTGCTTCCCAATCAGGAGATACTAAGACCCTATCCAACTTTACTAAAACTGGGCATTTCTGCTTATTGGTCCAAGTAAATTTGACACCCCTTTTTTGATCTCATGCAAACAATTCTTAGAAATAAAATCATTAAAAAGGTCCATAAGGTTCCTATTTAGATGCTTAGAGTTTTTATCCGCAATCTCCCTAATCAAATTAAAATCACCCCCCATAACCAAAGGCAAAACAGTTATCTTGCACTTTCTGTCCAGCTCCCCCAAAAAACCTTGAGAATGCTCGTGATTTGCAGGACCATAAACCACTTTCAACTTCCACCTATAATTGGACCTTTTGTTTCTAACTCCCATACTGACAAAGAACTTGCCTGAATCATGAGCTTCCACTTCCAAAAAATCTTCTCTAACCCCTAACAAAATCCCCCCGAGTGACATGCTCTACTTGCTTTCTTTCCTCTTGATCCATATGCTCTTCTTCCCTTGTTCCATGCTCTACTTGCTTCTCTGTTTGTGTGTGTTTATGCTTTGTCAGAAAGAGAGAGGTCAAGGCGACATGGATATATGTAGTTCACTGAGATTAAGATGGTCTTTTTCTACACAGATATGGCTAGAGATATTATTCAGTTAGATCAACAACCATATAGTGACCATGGAAGTGACAATTATTTGGACCCTGAAGAAGTCTTTGATGTACTAGATTCCATGCATGCGGAATCTGGTGAAGACAATGTAAGCTAGTATTTTTTTTTCTGTTAACTTGTAGTAATTTAAGTTTTCCTAGTTTCCTCGCTCGTCTTTCATGTCGACCTAGGCTTTGCATTTCCACTGCTCCCACATCATCCTTTAGTTGTACTTATATGCAATAAGTTGTGTAGTTCTTTTACTCAAATTTCAGTTCTATAAAATTCATAATTCACAAGATTGTCCTTTTGCCTCTCTGTTTTCCAGCAAATCTTTATGTTCTGTTCTTGCTTCTCCAAGTTTACTAGCTCTCATCTGCAAGGTATGAAGTTACATAAATAATAAATAAAACTTGCAGTATTGATCGATACACGACTTCAGTAAAATTTACATGTAATTTTGTTTTGAAATTTTCTTATTTTCTAATTATTTCATATTTTGACTTGTAATTTTCTTCTCATATGGGAGTGGGTGCCTTTTCTTGATTTCATTTTAAAAGCATAAGATAGTATGAAATCTTGTTATTGTTTCTCTCTTCTCATGTTTTGTTCTCTTGGTGTTTAAATCTAATGGGACAGGACTAGGTACAAAGCAAGATACATGACATGCCTAACTATAGATGCTTAAATCATTTTAGACATGGCTAGTTCAACTTTATGGTGTGAACTAGTATAAGCTATTGTACTCACACTTTAATATCTGAGTACTATATAATTTTATCTTATATTTTGAGGTATATAGACTTCTGACGGGAATTGATATGCTAGTATCTGCGACTTGTATTTTGAGTATAAAAACTTCTGACGGAAATTGATGTGCTGATATCTGAGACTAAAGTTTAGTGTTTCATCTTTTGTAGTTCCAATCTACATGAGTTTTGCAATACTTAGGGCATGTTTGTTTATTGTGCTTTTTCAAAAGCGGCTTTTACCGTGCTTTTCTAAAAGCGGCTTTACGGTAGGTCTTTGTAGGGCTTTGTAGTTGTAAAAGTTTAAGCTATTTGGGCTTTTCTGATTTGGTGTTTTGTTGTCTGACTTTTAGATAGGCTAGCTATAGCTTTCAAGATGTGAAATGTCTGAAATGCCCCTGAGGACAGTAATAGCTTGTTTGATGCCGTTTAACGCAATTAACGATATTTGACGACAATTGACAACATTTAACAATATTTAACAACATTTAACGACAAGTGACGATGACTAACGCAATTGACGATGCATTGACAATAAGATGAACATGCATTAATAGATATAATTACAATAAGAATAACCGAACAAATTTCTATAAATGTTGAGCCATCCAGAGTTACTTCATAGTTAATATAACAACAAATAACAAATTACAGTGATAATCAATCGTGACACAAAAATAGGCAAAAAGAAACTATCAACTTCGTAACAAGTCAGCATTCACAAGTGCAAAGACACATCCATTCATGATTACAATTTATCTCTCACAATCACAAGAACTAGGAAATTACACATCCATTCATATCGGATTGGAAAACTGACACGCAATAGATAAAACAATTTACTAGTGCATATCGGAAAGAAAGTAACAAGCCAAGACTTGCACAACCAGTTCACCAAACAATTGACATCGACTAGACAAGTGATATGAAACCAGCCTAGCCCTTTGATACCCATTGTCAAAAATCATAAAAGAGATAAACCATAACATGCATAATAACCAAGTTGTGAAGCAGGTTCAACATAACATAGGTCTTACAACATCATAGGTTGTAAACCAAACATCACAAAGCAAGTGTTCAAACAGACAGGTAACAGATAAGGTCACACAAGCAGATCATGGGATAGCAGTAGCAGGCCTTGACAAAGCACCAGGATGCATACATTAGCAAGTACACAAACAGAATGCTACATATGTCATGCTACCAGAGCCGTTGATAGGCAAGTACTACATACAAAAGACTACATATATCGTCCATCTATCCTATCGTGATGCTACCAAAGCCGTTGCAATAGCATCACGGAGGTCGATCATGTCAACATCATCCATAGCAGCTATAACATCATGTGCGCTGAGGTTAGTGGACATATCCCCATCCACATAATCTCCATTCTTCTGTGCACGAGCAAAATCATTATTAACCAATGCACTGTCTCGAATGTAATTATGCAAAGCCATTGTTGCAACAATAATTTTCTTTTGCTTGTCTTCATGATAACTTGGAATCTTCAGTAGAATACGCCACTTCATCTTCCAAATGCCGAACGTACACTCGATAACATTTCGAAGGGAAGAGTAGTGATAATTGAACACCTCTTTCAGTCCAACTGGTGTACCACCGTTTAGGAATTTAGGTACATGATACCTTTGGTTCTTGCAGGGAACTAGATAACCTTTGCGGTTCGGGTATCTGGAATCCACTAGATAGTACTTTTCTACAATTCAAATGGAATATACTATTTACCCACATATGAAGGTACCTCATCGAAAAATGGTAACAACGAAAGTACCTTCTGGAGGGTGTGGAAAGCAGTCCTTGTATGAGGAGCTGTGTGGCATAGTAATGCTCATCACTCCCTTCTCCGGCCCCAGCCTCAATAACCAAATCAAGCATATCAGATATCTCTTGCCTAACTGGATCAACCACTTGACTAGGTGCGTTGTTGATAGAATTCTTGCTACCGTGAGACCTCTCCACAATATCCACCAAACGCTACAATTGCACGTCTTTGAACGTCTTCTTCGGCTTCTTCCCACCTGGTGAGTCATGGGCAGCTCTCTTCGGTCTTGCTGTCTTCTTGCCCTTGTCTACATGGGGTGACTCCTTCCGTGTAGTGGTTTCGTCCTCACCCGCAGGCTCATCACCCTCACCCTCATCATCCTCAAGATTCACATGGGTGGTACCCTCTGCTCCAAGTACAAGAGCGGATTCATTTGTACAACTTGCACCATCAAAAATTATGTCAAGACTGTCCTCGTGCTGCAGGGGTGCTTTCTTGAACTTGCTACAATGTGGCATGGCCTGCAATTAACGAAATGGAAGTGTCCATTACAAAGATGGAACAATTGAACTCTCATGCACATACATGGACAGTAAAGATTGCGTACCTTAATTTGTTCTGCCCACCACTCATCATTTGCTTTAATGGATCCAGTCTTAGGATCGATGCCCAGCCCCGATGCATGGAGCTTCAATGTTTTCCAACTGGAATAGTCCCTTTTCAAGCTATCCCAATGGTTCTTTAGTTGATTACGACTGTACTGTCTATTAGTGCGTTCTTTGAACTTGGTCATAAGGTTGTGGTACCCTTTGTTATTCAAACATTGCATGGGTCTATTTTTGGCTACCACCTCTTCCATACATATGTCAATGAACACTTCATTTGTTAATGCATCCCAAATTGCAGTGTTTAAGGCTTGTGCTTTATCCATCTACAAGTGTCATGCATGTAAGCACATGTGTAACTACAAAATTGCCTAAATGAAATGACAGCTACAAAATTGCCTAAATGAACTGACACCCTGTTGATTTGTTAAACAATTATTTGGACTACTTTATCCTGTTGGCTGTTGACACTATTCTTTAGCAAATCTTGTTAGAAAATGATCCAGTTCAGTACAGAGGTTTGGACTGTTTTAGAGCAAAAGAAATTATACATGTCTGCTTGAAGTTGCACATTTGATACACAATGGACTGTTTCAGAGCAAATTTAAGTTGCAGTTACAACTTAAGTTACCAAACAATAGGATGACATTTCAAATGATGAATCAAATGGTTCATCACAAGCAAAGGAACCCTGACTTAAATCGAAGTTTGTTGACTAGATGTACTAATTAACCCTGCGACAGTTCTTGCAGATTTCTCCATTTTAACCCAAAAGGGGATTTTTGTTTCCCATTTTGATTAGGGCTGAGTTCACAAACTGTTCAAAGAACACTAACTATTTCTCTCGCATAACTTCTAACCATATCTCGCTATTTTGTAGAGTAGACCGGAGGTTGTACTGGATGGAGGTCAAGGCGCAGCGCTCGCTCATGGAGGTGGCGGAGGTGTGTGCCGCCGACCGCGAAAAGCCGTGGACCATGGATTCGCCCGGTGGAGGTGGCTTAACGCACGAAAGCAGCACGGGAGCGGCCCGGCCGGTGAGGCGATGTCGGCGGGAGGGTAGCCGGGAAGCGATGTCGGCCGAGGCGGTCGTGAGGCGCGAGAGAGGCCGAGAAGGCGATGTTGGCCGACGACGGTCAAGGGGAGGCGATGTCGGATGGGAGGTGGCGGGAGGCGATGTCGGGCGGGAGGCGGCCGGGAGGCATGGGCGGCTTGATAGGACAACGGGTCGGGCGGTGCTTGCGGGGGAGGAGGACGAGGGGCGCGGGGCACAAACGACGCCTCCCTTGCTAGGGTTCGGGGAGGACGACGAATGGGGTGGGGAACGGGTGAATGGGGTGGGGAAGGGTGAATGGGAGCAGACTCCGCGATTACATAGGTGGTACACGGCGGGTAATAAGAGCCGAACTACAGGGGCATTTAGGGAATGCAGAAACAAGGAAGCGCGGGAAGCCCCTCATGGCTGGCTTCTTGGCTTCCTGCTTCCTACCGTTCACAGTTCAAGACAGGCAAAAGACTTCTTGAAGCCGAATGTTTGGTTGGCTCCCGCTTTTTCGGCCGAAAACTGTGGTCAAGCAAAAACAAACACGCCCTTAGCTACACTTGTTTTTCTGACCACAATGTTAGTTTGGGCCATCGCATTTTTTGAGAAACAGAATCGCAGTTGTTGAACAAGTTCGCTGGCATAGTGCCATGATAAATATACAATTTTACAGATCTGTGCATGCTTGGACTCATTCATTTGAGAGTCAAAAGTAACAGACTTAGTCCAGATTTATGATTTTCCTTTTAACTTCCATGAGATCAAGAAACTGTTAGTTTGAATGTTTCATTTGTTATGACTAGTCCGCAATTCGTGAACATCATGTGCATCTTTTTTGTGTTTACTGAGTTGCAACCTCTATTTAGTCAAATAGGATGATTGATTCTATCTCTTATTGCTACATTTAGCTACTGCTGTGAGTCAAATATGATGACTATAAATATCTTTGCTGTCAATCTCCTATTTTTACACGTTTTTTACATATATCTTTTGCATCTGTGGGTTGGAATGGCCATGATCTGCTCCTGAAGGAAATGCATGCCATCCCACAGCAAACCATGGATGACCATTACTAACAGTCTAGATGTAGCCTCTTTGTGCACAACTGCCTCATCGACATGATTAACATTCCAAGTACATTTGTTGACAAGATCGGTCTCTATTCTCGTCAACATTATATCATGCTTTTTAGCCATCATGGAAAGTCTGTGTCAAAGGTTATTTTTAAAACATTTTCTTAAAAGAACCTTCTTCTGGAAGATAAAAAGAGCATCTCCTTTCATCTCCTTTTTCATTGATCAGGTGCCTTACAACAAACACGTGGTTCACTATTGATGCATTAGCCAATTTCCAGAGATATATTCCCGCTTTATATAAATTTAAGACCTATCAGTTGATTACTTGCATTCATTATTTATTAAATTTTTAGTGTTATCTATTCTGCAATTTTAGTTCAATGAGTGTGTACTTTTATTTTAGTTATATATTTAATATGTTAATGAGGAATCTTTTTTATTCAAATTTCTACCAGATAAAAACTTCCATACAATTTTAATGAAAATTTCAGTCTTACGTCTTCTTCAATTTTATGTCTTTGAGTATGAAACTTTTTAGTTCTACATGTCCTATGCTCAGCTAGGAACTTTTTCTATAAAATTACCCAACACATGAAAACTTGCTTGCCATTTTTTTTTGGAAAATTCATTGTACTATTGTGCGATTTTAGCTCAATGGGTGTGTAAATTATATGTTAGTTCTATATATTATATCCTAATAAGACATTCCTACCTACGAGACCTTGAAAACTTGCATAACATTTATATTAGAACTTAAGTGGAGTCTATTTTGCAAGTTTAGTTCAATTAGTGTGTAACTTTTATGTTAGTTCTATATTCAATATGTTAACAAGGAAATTTATTTATTAAAATTCTAAACTGATCAAAGCTTGCATAACAATTTCATAAAAGTTTCAGTTCAACCTATTCTGCAAGTTTAGTTCAATTGGTATGATACTTTTTTAGTTTTTTAATTAATATGTGAACAATGACAATTATTTCTAAAGAATTCCAAACAGATAAAAACTTGCATACAATTTGTATTAAAGTTTCAGTGTAATCTAATTTGCAAATTTGGATCAATGTGTGTGCAACTTTATATTCCTAGTTCAAAAGTTTAGCATTAAGCTTAGCTTTGATCAAAAGTTCTTCTGTAGATGAATTATTTCTAAAGGTCCTCCAATTTTTTTTTATTAGGTGGGGTTCGCCAAGCGAAGGAACTGTTTTTGTGTAGGATAGACTAATCTCTTCCTTCTCTCTTTTTTGTTAGGGGTTCACCAAGATTTGGAATTTTGATCTGTCTAGCATAGAAAAATTTCTTTTGTTTCTATTGATTTGTATGGGGTTCACCAAGTATTAGGATTTTTTTTTATCTAGGGTAGATTAATTTGGCAGGGGTTCACCAAGTTAATGGTTTTTTTTTGTCTAGGATAGATTAATTTGATTTGTTTTCTGTTTATTTGTGCGTGGTTTACAAATTTCAAGATTGTATATAGTTATTTTATTTGTATATGTTATTTGTTAGTGGTTCACCAAGATAATGAGTGCATTGTGTTACAATATGAGCGTCTGTTGCATAGGAGCAAAACGTTGCCCGATTCTATTTTTGTTAGTCTACGAGCAACTATAGTAAGTCCCGCCTTGCCGAGCTTGTTTTTGATGGTCTCAGCCCAATAATGTCCTCCGCTCAGTACATATTATGTGACTATTTATAAACCACTGTACTGTTGTAATGTCAAGCTATTAGATCAAGTGGTTTTGTTAATCAGCATGTGTTTGTTAATCGACTAGGCTATAAGAAATATAGAAGCACAAGTTTCTTTAATGCAATGCATCACATATATACTGTTCGTTATCTCAAGATTGTGGTCTGTGTCAACCTCAATAAGAAGTGCCATGGTGAATTGGTGATTGCTTTGTGATCTCTGTGGAAAACAACAATACAAGCATGGACAAGGCTGTCATCAACTCGGGCTCAGTGGTGATGACAGCACGCGATGGGGAAGACGCAGGAAAGACTGAAGCGGTCAAGACAGCAGCGCTGGTGACAACAAAGAAGAAGATGATAGCTTAAGCTAGTTGCATTAAAGGCAGTTTAATTAAATGATCATGTAAAGTGTGGGACCTTCTGTGGTAAAGCGAGAGAGTGATTGTCGTATAAAGGGCAAACACTGTGCTTGTAAGAAAACTTGTCGATGAAAAGGAATAGTCTTCTTCCTCTTTTTCTCTCGCACTTTCCCTCTTCGCTTTTGCTCCGTCCTCCAAACCCTCTATCAATTCCGCTCATCGTCCCCAGATCTTCCGCGATCGTTCTACAAATGGGTCATGTCAACATGGTATCGAGCCTCGTCGAACTCGAATCGATCTCTTATGCTCCCGCCGACCAGGTAAAAGCATCTAGGAGGAGGGGACCGATCGCCCTCGGGCTTAACCGGTGTAATACCTGCTCTTGGTTCGGTTGGCTTGGAGAAGAGATCACGACGGCTCCGCAGAAACGAGCAATACAGGTAGTACAAGTGGTGGAAGCAATGGAGGCTATGGAGCGAAGATTGGCTGAGATGATTGCACAAATGTAGATAGATCTGGTAGAGGAAGTGAAGAAAGCAACGGCAGAACAACTGGAGGTAGTAGATCGAAATCTCGAGCAGCAAGGAGAGCGATTGGACTAGGTGCAAATGAAGTTGAATCTGTCTCTGGATTCCATCGGTAAGATCCAACAGGAACAGGTTCATGTGGCGAAATCGATGAAGGGTCCAGCACTGCCTCCGCTGGTGATTCCAGACAAAGATGGACCAGGCATCATGGGAGCAAAACCAGATGCAGGTCAGATCATACCACCTACTCAGACATGTCATCAGGTTTCGTTTCCCCCTCCCACACCCATACTGTATGAGGGAATCGAAACCAACAGAACAAATGAGACAGCAAGAAGGAGGAATTGGATCCCAAAGATGGAATTTCCGAAGTTTGATGGAACGGATGCTAGAATTTGGATTGATAAGTGTCAAACATTTTTTTTAATGTATCAAATTCCCGATGGATTTCGAGTAGCTTCAGCAACAATGTACCTTACCGACAGTGCAGCTCATTGGTATCAAGCCTATAAGGCAGTGAGTCCCTGGCATGATTGGGATCAGTTTCAGCAGGCTATTTTGACTGAGTTTGACACTAATACTCAAAGTGAAAAGATAAGAGAATTGCTATAGCTGAGACAAACTGGTACCGTGGAAGAATACAAAAGGAAGTTTGATTGCCTTGTGTATCATATCAGATTGTATGACACTCATATAGGTGGCATGATGTTAGTCACTCAATTTATACTCGGTTTGAAAGAAGAGTTAAGAGCTGCAGTTGAAACCCAACTACCTGAATCAGTGGCTAAAGCTGCCATGTTGGGCCATATGCATGAGGGAGTGCTAGAAAGGAGTAAGAAAATCGGTCCCAAAGGAGATACAAGCAAACAATATAAACCAATTATAGTAAATTCAAAAGGGGACAACCGAGGGAAGTTTATCCCTAATGAAGTATGGAAGGCACAACAATTGAAGTCTTATAGAAGAGCTAATGGATTATGTTTCCACTGTGGAGAAAAATATACACCAGATCATCGATGTATCAACCAAACTCAAGCTCAGCTTAAAGCTCTAGAGTTGGAAGAAAATCCAGAATATTTGTCAGAAGAGATACTTGATGCGGTCACTTCCATAGAAGAGGCTCAAAAAGAAGACACAATGTTGTTGTCTGTACATGCTTTAGCAGGAACCGCATCCGCCAAAACCATACGCCTAAGGGCTTTGGTAGACAGCCATGTTATGCTAATGTTGTTGGACTCGGGCAGCTCTCATACATTTATCAACTCTGAACTGATCAGCCAAATGAACATTCAGCCTGTACAAGTTTCCCCTATGTCAGTACGCATTGCGAGTGGAGACATATTGAGCTGCAATACAGAAGTTAAAGGGTTCTCATGGTGGATCCAAGGACTCACTTTTCAGCATGATATGAAGGTTTTACACCTGGGAGGTTATGATGCGGTGCTCGGAATGGATTGGTTGGAGCAATATAGTCCAATGAAATGTGACTGGTTTCAGAAATGGGTGGAATTCGAGTATAGAGGCCAACCGGTCAGACTACAAGGGTTATAGGAAGATGGAGATATTTTTCTCAGTGAAGCATCCATTGACCGAGTTCTCAAGTGGCATAAAGGGAACGATTTATGGGCTACTGCCATCATTGACTCCAGTCCAGACACTCAAACAGACAAACTGATCCCAGAAGTGCAGGCAATCTTACATCAATTTGATCAGGTATTCCAAGAGCCCAAGATTCTTCCACCACATCGCAGTTATGATCACGCCATTTACTTGCAACTAGGAGCACTCCCGGTGAATATAAGACCATACCGATACTCTCCTCAACAAAAAGATGAAATCGAACGACAAGTGACAGAGATGATTGAAAAAGGTACGGTCACCCCGAGTATTAGTCCGTTTGCTTCTCCAGTATTATTGGTCAAAAAGAAGGATGGTAGCTGGAGGTTTTGCGTGGATTATAGAAGATTGAATGCGATGACAATTAAAAACAAATTCCCTTTACCCATTGTGGATGAGTTATTGGATGAGTTGTCTGGGACAAAATATTTCTCTAAACTAGATTTGAGGAGTGGGTATCATCAAATCCGAATGGTACCGGGGGATGAGGAAAAAACAGCCTTTAAGACACATCATGGCCACTTTCAATTCAAAGTCATGCCATTTGGCCTCACAAATGCTCCGGCAACGTTTCAATGTCTTATGAACTCTATATTCGCAAACTATATTCGAAAATTCATCCTTGTTTTTATGGATGACATTTTAGTATATAGCCCAACACTTACATCCCATGTACAACATTTGCAATTGGTATTTCAAGTGTTACTTCAGCATCAATTATATGTAAAAAGGTCCAAATGCACATTTGCGGCAACCAAATTGGAGTATTTAGGTCACATTATCTCTGATAAAGGTGTTGCCACTGACCCAGCCAAAACACAGGCTATGAAGCAGTGGCCAGTTCCAACTAATCTCACTGAATTGAGAGGTTTTTTTAGGACTTACGGGCTATTACCGGAAGTTTGTCAAACATTATGGGCTATTGGCCAAACCTCTCACTAATCTGTTGCAGAAACAGAAAGTTTTTAGCTGGATGCCACAAGCACAAGTGGCTTTTGATGAACTGAAAAAAGCTATGACGACTGTTCCTGTTCTTGCACTGCCGGACTTCAACAAAGCATTTGTCATTGAAACCGACGCTTGCAATTCAGGCATTGGAGCAGTGCTGTTACAAGAAGGTCACCCCATATATAGCATATTACAGCAAAGCATTGGGTATCGCCAATCAGAAACTTTCAATCTATGAAAAAGAATTCTTGGCGATCATGATGGCAATCGATCGCTGGAGATCTTATTTAATCAGAGGTCCATTTACAATCAAAACAGATCATCGAAGCCTCTGCCATCTAGAAGATCAAAGCTTAACATCGGAACTGCAAAGAAAAGCGATGACCAAGCTAATTGGACTACAATACTCATTTCAGTATAAGAAAGGATCGGATAATACTCCAGCCGATGCTCTCTCCAGAGTGGGTCACTTATTGGACTTAGAAGCCATTTCTGTTATTCAACCCGTGTGGGTGCAAGAGGTACTGAATTCATATGCGGTGGATGCCTCAGCTCAGAAGCTCTTACAAGAGTTAACTGTGACTGGAAGCAACTCACATGGGTATACACTGACCGTAGGCCTCATCCGTAAAAAAGGGGCAATTTGGGTGGGCGCTAACACTGGTCTGCAAACTAAACTCATTCAGGCTTTTCATTCGTCAGCAATTGGGGGGCACTCCGGAATACAGGCTACCTACAGAAGAGTCAAGAAACAGTTTCAGTGGAAGGGAATTAAGCAAGCGGTGGAGGAGTTTGTCCAGCAATGTCAAGTGTGCCAGCAAGCGAAACACGAACATTGCAAAACTCCGGGCTTACTGCAGCCGTTGCCCATACCTCAAGGATCCTAGCAGGACATCACCATGGACTTTGTAGAAAGTCTTCCGAAATCGGATGGATACACAGTGATTTTGGTAGTGGTGGATAGATACACTAAATATACTCATTTTGTCCCATTAAAGCATCCATTCACGGCCAATCAAGTAGCTAGGCTTTTTCTCAACAATGTGGCTAAATTACACGGAATACCCAAATCTATTGTGTCTGACCATGACAAAGTATTTACAAGCATCTTTTGGCAAGAGCTCTTCCGACAATATGACACAAAACTGAATTTGAGCACGGCCTACCATCCTCAATCCGATGGTCAAAGTGAACGGGTGAATCAATGTCTTGAAATGTATTTGAGATGCGCTGTAGCGACTTGTCCCACTCGGTGGTCTTCATGGCTGGCTCTCGCTGAATACTGGTATAATACATGTTATCACACATCACTGGGATGTACTCCATTTAAGGCCTTATATGGTACCGACCCTCGTTACAACATAATGCCAACTTTGTCTACTTCTAAGTCACTGGAAGCTGATGCAATACTTCAGGAACGGCAGTTCTTCTTAGGTTTGCTCCAACAACACTTGCAGGCAGCCCAGCACAGAATGAAACAAAATGCAGATCACAATCGTTCTTTTAGAGAGTTTCAAGTGGGAGACAAGGTCTTTCTAAAATTACAACCATATGCTCAACACTCAGTGGTTAATCGTCCATATCCCAAGCTTGCATTCAAGTATTTTGGTCCTTACAAAATTCTGGACAAAATTGGTCAAGTGGCTTATCGGTTGGATTTACCCAAACACAGCCAGATTCATTCTGTATTTCACGTCTCGCAGTTAAAACCATTTTCTGCCAATTATACACCAGTGTTCTCTACATTACCGTCACCAGCTGAATTGGATGTTTCGGCACTCACTCCAGAGGAGATACTGGACCGCCGGCTTGTCAAGAAAGGAAATGCCGCCCATCTCCAAGTCCTGCTCAAATGGAAGACGCTGCCGGCAACATTGGCGACTTGGGAGGATTATCATGTCGTGCGTGAACGTTCTCCAGATGCTCCAGCTTGGGGGCAAGCTGGGTCTCAAGGGAGTGGCAATGTCATCAACTCGGGCTCAGCGGTGATGACAGCACGCGATGGGGAAGACGCGAGAAAGACTGAAGCGGTCAAGACAGCAGCGCTGGTGACAACAAAGAAGAAGATGATAGCTTAAGCTAGTTGCATTAAAGGCAGTTTAATTAAATGATTATGTAAAGTGTGGGACCTTACTGTCAGGGTAAAGTAGAGAGAGTGATTGCTGTATAAAGGGCAAACACTGTGCTTGTAAGAAAACTTGTCGATGAAAAGGAATAGTCTTCTTCCTCTTTTCTATCTGCACTTTCCCCTCTTCTGCCTTTGCTCCCGTCCTCCAAACTCCTTTATCAATTCCGTTCATCGTCCCCAGATCTTCCGGCGATCGTTCTACAAATGGGTCATGTCAAAGGCAACCAAGATCGTTTTTGCAAGGAGGCAATTGTGCTAATACCAAAGGTGGAGAACCCGGAGTTGGTGACACAGTTCAGGCCCATTAGTTTTTGCAATGTGGTGTACATGGTGATATCAAAGATGTTAGCAAACAGGCTGAAACAAATCTTGCCGGAGGTAATCTCTCTGACACAGAGTGCTTTTGTCCCTGGTCGCTTAATCATAGATAATGTTTTGGTGGCATATGAATGCTTTCATGCAATTAAGAAGAAAAGTGAAGGGAAGTTTGGTCTGTGTGCGGTTAAACTTGACATGCATAAGGCATACGAGGAGTGGAATGGTGTTTTCTTGAAGAGATGATGTTACGACTTGGTTTTGCAAGGCGGTGGGTGGACATAATAATGGCATGTGTATCTTCGGTGAATCATCGGGTGTGGTTTAATGCAGATGAGACTGAGGTGTTCACACCATCGACAGGGTTGAGACTGGAAGATCCCCTATCCCCTTATTTGTTTTTCTTGCGTGCGGAAGACTTGTCAAGTTTACTATCTCATGCGGAGATTAATGGCAATCTGAAAGGGATCAGGGTGTGCAGAGATGCACCGTCAGTTTCACACCTTTTCGCTGATGATTCTTTGATCCTCATGAGGGCGGATGGGTCGAATGCCACGGTGCTGCGTGAAGTACTTGATATGTATTGCACCAGCTCTGGTCGGATGGTGAGTGATGCTAAATCTAGTATCTTTTTTAGCCCAAATACAGACCCAGACGTCAGAGAACAAATTTGTGAAAGGTTACATATTGTGACTGAAGCGCTATCAGATAAATATCTGGGTTTTCCAACTTTGGTGGGCGCTGAGAGGAGTGATTGTTTTCAGCATTTACTGGATAGAGTATGTCAAAGAATTAATGGCTGGAAGGAGAAATTTCTGTCAACAGGGGAAAGGAAATCTTGCTGAAGGCAGTGGCGCAAGCAATTCCTTCTTGTGCAATGTCGGTATCCAAGATTCCACAGAAGATTTCTAAAGGGATTACTGATGCATTGCCAAAATTCTGGTGTGGGTGATGATGAGAATCAGAAGAAGATGCATTGGTTTGTTTGGTGGAAGATGCGCACACCGAAGAAAAGGGAGGGGGGGGGGATGGGATTTCGGGATTTACACTGTGTTAATCTTGCCATGTTAGCTAAGCAATGCTGGTGGTTGATTACGGAGCTGGACTCGCTTTGTGCTAGAGTGCTTCGAGCGAAGTATTATCCATCTAGACATCTTTCGTCTGCACAACTTAAGAAAGGCCCATCTTATACTTGGCAAAGTATCATGGCGGGAGTACAAACTTTTATAGGGGCTGTATATGGAGAGTTTGGGATGATTCTCAAATTAATATCTTGGAAGATCCATGGATCCTGTCCAGTCCGTCGAGAAAGGTGTTCACAAGGAGATGTCATGCTTTAATTCAGAGGGGAGGAATTGATCCTCACTCTGGTGGATGGGATGAGGTAAGAGGAGTTTTCAATCCTGCGGATGCCCACTGTATATTGCAGATTCCTCTTTGCTCGGGAGAGATGGAAGATATTGTGGCTTGGCAGCATACGAAGACAGGAATTTTCACGGTTCGTTCAGCGTATTATGTCGAGCGGGAACACCAGTTTGGCCGGCGTATAAGAAGAGATGGTGTTGGGGGTGCGCAAGTTAATCCGGCATGGGATAAATTATGGAAATTGAGGGTGCCTGCCAAAACCAAAATATTTGCTTTCAGGGCGTTACATGGTGTGATACCGTGTTATCAAACAGGCACATGCGTCCAAGTGGGCAATGTCCTGTATGTGAGAAAGGAGCTGGAGATGTGATGCATGTTATTTTCAAATGCGAGCGGGCAACTGAGGTATGGAAAGCGTTGGGGATTTGGAACCTAATTGAGGAAGCATTTTTGGTTGACAGCAGGAGCTGTGGTTCTTGAACATTTCTTATGTGGCCCATCAAATAAGTCACCGATTCTCGGACAATTTGGCTTAGCGGAAAGGCTGTAGCCGCATTTTACAGGTTGGGAGTGTCTCAAGAAGAGGAGCAGCAGCCCCAGTATTTGCTGATTGCTTCAGCTTGGCGAGGGAATTCGGCGAGGCAACCTTCAAGCATTGTCCACGTGAGGCGAACTCTCCGGAGCTCTACTTCATCTCCGCCGCATGGAAAAAGCGAGATGCACCTTGATGTCCTCTTTTACTCCTTTGCTAGGAGCTACAGGATGAGGGGGTTGGAGCGCTCTGCTATTCAACTCCGGCCAGCTAGATTTCCGCCTGTGAATCCCATTTTTGAAAGTTAATTTCCGCCTGTGGTAGGAAGACATGGATAAGTTGATCAGTAGCATCTAAGACACCAATTCGAAATGTTAGAAGACGTCTTGAGAAGTGTATGGGAACAATAAAATCAGGCTAGAGTTCGATCCTGAATAATATTTCGCCCCAAAAAATTTCAATGAACAAGTGAGGTTATCCCTCCCCGCAGCTGTTGGATGTTGATCTGATCTTGACATATGAATAGGGATATTGATCAAGTCGTGGTCTCTTAAAAAAGAGAAAAAAGCTATTGGACGGTGTACCGACCACACTCCATCAGCCGGGATAGATTATAAGTTATAACCGTCGGATTGAAATGTTAAAAACTATTGGACGGTGTACCGATCACACTCCATCAAACGGGATAGATTATAACCGTCGGATTGAAATGTTTGCAGCGTAAGGCTACCGTAAGATCCTCCTCTAATTGCTTCAACCTTATCCTACCACATCACTCCTTCACAATCCTTCACCATTCTTTGCATCGCCCCAGGCCCATTTCATACTGCGATCCCCTTCCTTGAGTCTCGAGACTTCGATGCCATGGAGCGAGTAGCGTCAGTGGGCAAGCGTGCATGTGCGGCGGCGTTTGCCATTGACAGCGGTGGTCGTGTTTGCATCCATGGCAAGCGCCCGGCGGGCTCGGCGGTGATGGGTGAGGGGATCCAACGGCGGCGAGCGCGAGCAACAAGCTGGCTAGACGATGAAGGGTGCGGCGGCGCGTGCCCTTGACAGTAGCAGGCGTGGCCGCGGTGAGCGGCAGCGGCTGAGGAGGCGCGATGACGGCAAGCAGGAGGGGGTGAGGGGCGCGGCGGCACTTGGCAGTGGGCGTGATAGCGATGAGTGTGCTCGGTGGTGGCGGGTGAGGGGGCTCAAAGGCCGCAGGAACATCGAACAGCATGTAACACTGGGCGTTCATAGTGCGGCCTACGTGGCCATGCGAAGTTGTGGTGCAGGATTAGTTTCATATTATTTGTTTAAAGTGACTTGTAGTCGTATATAATATTTTTCGGGTCTAATTGTAACATCTTCGGGTTAACCATTTTTTCACGAAGCGCGGTCGAATGTGCAAGCGGAGTGTTATATGTGTATGTCCATCCTAAGGTGGGCTCGGAATTGAATGGATTTTGGGTCCGAAGTGTTAGATATGGTATCAGAGCATCACCTTCGCTACATGCATGGGTGTATGGTCCCTGGAGGACACACAACATGGATGTGTACCGAGGAGTAGTTCTGGTTATTTTATATGATGTGTTGTCGAGGCGTTAGCCCTTTAAGGGGGGAAGAGGTGATTATAACACTCGACACGTTCATAGTGTGGCCTATGTCGCCAAGTAATGTTGTTTGAAGTGAATTGTAGTAGCATATAGTGCTTATTGGGTCTAAATGTAGTACCTTCAGATTAACACTTTTACACAAAGCGAGGATGAAAGTGTAAGCGGAGTGCCACGGTGGTGGGATTAGTCCCACATTGATTGTTTAAAGTGGGTTGTAGTAGCATATAATGATTGTCGAGTCCAAACGTAATACCTTTGGGTTAACACTTTTACACGAAATGAGGACAAAAGTTTAATTGAGGTGCTACATGTGCGTGGCTTCGCCCACGGTCGGCTCGGCATTGAGTGGATTTTGTGCTCAGGGTGTTACACAACATGCATGTGAAATTTGATTGAAACTGTTTTTTGTGGAACTTTGCGAAACATGCATTAAACTAGCTCGATAATTTAAAAATTCTTTTTAAAATTTGCCTGAAACCTGATCTTGGAATTTGAAACTCTCTTGAAACTTTTAAAACTTGTGAAAATATGTTTGCTACTCGTTGAAACTCATGAAACTTCTTGAAACACGCTTGAAGCTTTGGAAACTGAAATGCAAGTATGTAACCTGCTATGCCGCTGATAAGGATGGCAATCGGGTGCGGTGAGCACAGATAGTGCTCACCAGCCCAAAAGTCCCCCACAGGCATGCCCGCGAAGGGCAACAAGCAGAGAAACTCGTCCATACCTGTCGCCCACGGGCATACCCGTGTACCTGCCACATGCCCACATCATCGTAAAACAGCGTGGTCTGCATAGTTCATATACCGGTTTGCCAATCAAGTTCAACAATAAAATGAACAATTCAATAACTAATCAAGTTCATCTCACAACAAGTTAAACAACTAATCAAGTTCATCACACATCAAGTTCAACAAATAAAACGGAAATACAAACCGAACGAGGGCATGAGGACGGGGACAAAGAATGGGTGGGAGGGCGGGTTGGCGGCCGAGCAGAGGAGGGGGGGGCGATCAAGGCGAACGCAGGGGTGGTGGCAGACGCGAGGAGAGGGGTAGCGACTGAGCTTGAGGAGGTCAGTGAGGAGGATGGGTGGGGGTGGGGTGGCGGTGGGCGTGAGGATGGTGGCGATGCGGCTAGGCAGGAGGAGGGGGGTGGCGGCTGGATGTGAGGACTGAGGACTGAGGACTGAGGATTGGATTTAGGGTTGGTGCTTGGTGGCGGCTAGGCCTAGGCGTGAGGAGTGGTGAACGAGTGATCGGGCATGGGTTGATGGCTGGCCGATGAGTATTAGGGTTTTAGTTGGCCCCACTTGTCAATGTATGTTGGCGGGTAAACGGGCGAGACGGGCACAAGTGGAGCTCACCCCATGCTCGTGCCTGTTTACCCGGTAGGCAGATGATTGCTCCCATTTTCATACCCGTGGACAAAGAAAACACCCTATGCCCAACTCCATTAGGACATTTGTCCGTGGACACGTGGGTAATCGAGCATAATTGCCAACCCTACCTGTTGGGGACTTGGGATGTTCCCAACGTGAATCGTGCTGTAGCAGCACTCCGTAAAAAACATACTGGCAAGCACGCGCGCGGTAGGTCGCTGATGTGAGGCTATCCCTCCTGGATATTGATATGATCCTTATTTACAGCACAAATTCACAATCCAACACTCGCCAAAAAGAAAAGCTTCGTTATGCCCTTAATTTGAAGGTTTGATTTTGTTAATTAAAGATGTTGATATGTTGAGGCCGCTTAAAATACCATGCTGGCTAGGGCGCGGTAGGTCGCTGATGTGCCGGGCGAGCAGCCGGTTGCTGTGAACATTCAAATCAAAATAATCTAAGTGTGACTAATTCAAATCAACGACTGACAGAAGTTTCTTTCGATCAAAATATAAAGAAATTAAGTAGCCTAATTCGCCATATGTTTGGTTACTAGAGATAGAGGTGATTAATTACGAGAACATACATCAATCCGCAAGTATTCTTGCACACGGGATTTCTCTTATATAGAATCCCTTGTCCTACATATGCGATCTACTTGCAATTACATCACTTCGATGGTCACATACTGCTGCGCCCATTCTACACCGCCGTCGTCGGAGCCCACGGCCACCGCGTGCCTCGCCGCCGGCCACACAATAAAACTGAGCCGGAGACCTTGCGGCGGCCGCGACCTCACTACGAGAGTGGTTAGAACTAACATACAGCTCGTACGTCAACTACAAGCTAACAGGCAGAAGAAAAGGCAGAAGCGCCACGAGCTCTGCCTCTAGCTAGCTAGCTAAACGCTACCTACTCCAACTGCAGGATGCGCCTGAGGTGGCGCGTCGCGGCGTCATCAACGACGCCGGCGGTCGCGGCCTTCTTGAACGGGAACTGCGGCAGCGGCAGCGAGCTCGGCTCGGGGGACACGGAGAACGCCGGCCCCGCGTACACTTCCACCGCGGGCCTCACCTGAGCCGCAGCTATCTTCTTGGCAGAAGAAGAAGACCTGCCATGGTGCCTCAGGCTCGCCGTCGAAGCCGCCGGCGGCGACTTCCTGGTAGCGCTGGGGTTAGGCTTCCGGTGCGTGGCTCGGATCCTCCGCGGCGGCAGGAGGATGTTGTGCGGGCGCAGCACCTCGGTGGCCATCAACGGAGAAGGCGACGACAGAAAGGAGAAGATGAGAGGAAGAAAGAGGAAAGTGCAATTGGGTTTTGATTGCTGTACACGGTTTGGATGTGAAATTCCGGGGTGGAAGAAGGCACAGGTTTTATAGACCGTGCGGAAACGAAAGGAAGATGAAATGATCGAAATGGTTTCGGTAGACGCGTTGCCTTCCGGCTTCCGGCGTGGTGTGGTGTGGTGGACTTTGACGGCTTCCTTCGCATTTCCGTTCTCTGGTTGATTGGTTCGCGGCAGCCGGCAGGTTCGCGTCGGGTTCGCTGGCTAAAGGTTTTATTATCGCTGTGCACCGCTTCGGGTACGCCAGTTCTTTTACACAAGTTGTTTATTCGCCGCCCTAGATGATACTATCCACTGTGTTAATTTCTTTGATAATTTTTTCAAAGATTTAGTTTACAATATTTTAGTCAGGGTGGAACTGGATGCAGTGAGCACGTATTGTTGTGGCAAAATCCTCCACTAGTTAATGAAAACGTAATAGATGATATTTGACTTTGTCGAAATTGAACATATACGTGTAGCCAGTCGGTACGAGGCTTTGAGCGTGCGTGCCGGAACAGAGTCGCACTAGAGCCGCTCCTCCATCCATTCCTTGTCTTCTTGCGTTTCTTCTCTCCTCAGCTCCGGACCGTGCAAGTAGGTAGGCTCGCCATTGCGCCACCTAACGGCTTGCCAGCTCTGATGGCGAGCCCAGAGAGGTGCTTCCGCTTGTGCGTCCTCCCTCGCCTTCCACCATTGTTCCTGCTACCATCTCCTTCTCGGCCCCTCTGCCTCCCTCCTCGGCGCCACTGCGCCACCGCCGCCTCCCTCTACCGCCACTCCTCCTCGACCCCTTCGCCTACCTCCTCGGCACTGCCACTCCTCCTCTACCCCTTCGCCTACCTCCTCGGCACTGCCTTTGGCCAATGCACTGCCATCGCCGCTCCCGCTATCGCGTCTCTTCCACCGCCACCTCCCGCTACCGCTAAGGTGAATTGCAACCTATTTGATTTGAGTTGAAATCTCGGTTTCGAAAAGTGTCAAAAATTGAAAGGTGAATGTAAGCTTGAAAGTTTCTTTTGAAGATTGAAAGTGTTTTGAATATGTGTTACAAGTTCAAAGTTGAAATTGAAAATGGAGGGAAGGAGGGGAAATAATTTTAAAGGGGGGAGGAAGGAGGAGGAAGGAAGGAGGAGGGAGGGAAGAGGGGTGCGCGTGCTGTTTCTGCGCTCATAATGCATCGTGTGTGTATGTGCGAAATAGAAATCCCCTTGAGTTTGTTCTGCATCCTTTGTACATGGATGTCGGTGGATTTTGTTTTCCATGCTATAGGATTTAATATGACAAGGTAGTAAATTTAAACACAAATAAATATCGCTGAAAACCTTATGGTCAATATTGCCAAATATGCCATGATGGTAACACTGGAACAGTTATCATGTGCACAGTGTGTACGCATATCATGTTCTCGGCAAGGTGTCCCAAGTTGCAGCTGCCGCGGGTGCAAGTGGGGGCAGGTCGGCTGCTAAATAAGCCCGCGGGTGCCTGCGTGCGCGGTTGTTGTGTGTCCCGGTCAATTTAGGTTGTCACCGCGTCACCACTTCAGATTGGCATCACGTCACCATCGTTGATCCATTCCTGAATTGGTACTAGAGGGCATATTAGACTCGCGTTTAGCGAGAATTACCATAGTTAATTGCTGGGAGAAAGGGCCGCTCCTCGCGCGCGCTACATCGGCAGGAAAGACGCACACGTCCGATCGCGCCCGCACATGCTCGTGGCCGTCCGCGTGCGCTTGGAGAAAACGGCGTCATGCAGTGATGGATTCAGAAATAAAATTTAGGTTGAGCGGAATAAACTAATACTATTATCCGATAACAAATTAAGTCATATATAATATACGTTGCAATCACTTTCAATAGAGCATATGATACTAAATGAATATCAAAACTACAATCCGCATAATGTGAACATACAAAGACAAGACAAATGTAGAAAATGTACCTTATCAATGAACTTTACAGAACAATTTGCCACCAAAATACCAAATTATTAAATTACTAGTAACAACCTGTCAAAAGTAGATGGATGATGAGTATTCAGATTAATCCATCATAAATCATAAAAAAAAAATTGAACATAACAAACAGAAAGACATACCATTAAAGTACTAATTACTTCTATGAGACCGAGACAATTTCATTCTCTGAGATTTCATGACTTGAAATTGTTTCTTAATTTTATCATGATCAAGTCCTTTAAATATCTCCCGCTCGATGTAGCACACCATCAAATCATTGGGCCACTCATCGGATAGTCTATTGCACAAATTGGTCTTAATAATATTCATAGCCGAAAAGACTCTTTCAACCGATGCTGTTACCACCGGTAGGAGCAATGCTAACTCAATGAGGCGGTAGACCAATGGAAAAACAATATGTCTTTCTGTTTCAACCATCTTGATGGCCAAACTTGCAAAATCATGACAAACAATGAAATCATCAATTCTTCGGACATGAAGAATGCAGGTTTCAAGTTGATCCCTTATAGTTGCACGATCGACAATGGAGAAATCAGATCATAGATCTCCGCAAGTCGAGCAATCTTATCCATATCAAACTTAGAGAATGAGTCTCTTGGATCAAGACAAGAAAAGCAAACAAGTAACTCAAGATACCTCATTGAAGCGATGATCCATCTCTCAGATTAATAGCATCAACAAAGAAGAAAGAAAATATCAACAAATAAGCCCTTCTCACTTGATCTCTAATATCCGGATGAAATTCCTCAATTGGTATCTGGCGTCGGATCGGCAACAATATGAACATCTGGGTTAAAATCCTTAATACCTTCAGTTTCTTCCTGCGGTTGTGGTTGTTGTGCTACTTGTGCATCTTCAACATTGACAGTTTCAACCGGTAGTACTTGCTCTTCTGTAGCTACCACAGCATTTCCGCTTACACCGGTTCTTGGGGTCGACCCACTCGACGACAAAATGGTAAAATAGCTCTTCAAATCTAGCAAATTCAGAGCACGATGACACTATCAAATTCACAAATCATCATATTCATTCATCAATAATCATTTATAATTTATAAATTGTAATCACTGTGAGTATCACACATGACACATCACAAATTCACAGTATTCATCATTCAGGCATTCACAATCCAATTCTTACCTTTTTCTTTAGACTTTAGGAGGAGCCATCTTTAATTTCTATTTTATCAAATAATCAAATTCACCTCCTGAGCTCCTCACTCACGGGCGGCTCTCTATTTCACACGAGCAATGAGCAGCGCAATTTCACCCTTCCCGACCGAGCCGACCTCACTCACTGGTCACGGGCCTGGCTCTCCCGACCTCCTCCTCCCCGCCACCTCCGGCCAGCCGCCTCGGGCTCCTCCCGGCCAGGCACCGCGCTCCTCTTCCCAGCGCCGCCCGGCCTGCCCTGCCTCGATGGCGGCTTGGCGCGCTCCTCCTCCATGGTCTCGCCGGCCGCCGCCCGGCTTGGTGTCAAGACTATCACGCCGCCACCGCCTAGCAGGTAGGGTTGGAGTTGGAGATTTGGGAATTTGAGTTTTTGCAAATTGGGCATTTGGGGGAACCGAGGAGAGGTAATGGGAATATGAGATGCACATGGGCTTAGCTGGGCGGGCGTGGGCTGTAGGGGCTTTGGGCTGTGGCCGCTGTGGCCTCCTTTGGTCTCTGGACATAGCTTCTTGCCTTCCTCCTCTGGACGGCTTGCCAACCTCACCTCTTGCTATGCAGATCTGACGGCCACGGACGCCGTGTGGTGCACGGCCGACCTCGGCCGCCGCCACCTTGCCCTATTCTTTGGGGCCGCACCGCACCATGCGCCCTCGTCCATGTCGCCGGAGGATGAATGACGCGTCGTGCGCTCGATGGCCACTGAGTGCCTCGTTCGGCTCCAAGTCGTTGGCTCGGCTGTGTAGCTCCAAGCGCTTGCACCAGCCGGCGCGGGGTAGCTTCTAGTATTTGTTAAAAGCTCACCCGTTGAGACAATATGCTAGTATGTATATAGTTGGTGCAATAAGACATTTTTACATCAGCTATGTTAATTTAGCTCACAAGTGCATCTAGATAAGATATTTGTGGAATACCTAGAATAAACTAGGTATCGATTTATTTAATAAGAAATATATATCTAACTTCGAGCCGAAGATAACCCAAACCTAGGTGATGGGGTGTACACCTCCTACCAACTGAGTTAGACTCAGTTCTTGTGTATATGAGAACTCTCTTGGGGGTGCAATGGTGGCCACTCACCAAACTTCGAGTCTCACTTTTAGCTTAAATTTGAAGTACGAGGGGAAGAAGTCTTATCCCGCCACATCTAAAAAAGATCTTGAATAATGCATGAGTGAACTTTTTCACCAACGAAGTCTACCTAGCTATCTTGTTTTATTTTTGAAAAATCTACCGGTCTATATGGCTAGCTAAATATAGAACTTGCTGTCTTTGGAACAATTTTTGTTAACTAACATTTTCATTAACAATATTTTAAAAGTAACCCCATACTAACTTATTTCTAAAAATGATCCCTGCTTGTCACACCATTCTTGATGGCGTGGCAGATTAACGTTACCATCCACATGTAAGCTCAAACTTATTTTCCGAAAAGGTGACCACTCACCACCGTGACGTCGCAAAACAATGGTGGTGTGTGGCAAAGGAGGCGTCGCAAAACAATGGTGGTGTGTGGCAAAGGAGGTCATGTTGCTGCAATGGCGTAGCAAGCTTTGAGCGGGGGTCAGTTTTTTAAAATATGTTATCGTAGGGATTATTTTTAAATATTAATAAAAATGATTAATTAGTAAAAAATTTCCTGTCTCTGACAATTGGTTGTGACAAATTTTCTTTAAACCATGCGTACCAAAACATTATCGTTGCGCGACATGCTCCATATTGCATATTTGCTTTCCACACCAAATCAACAAGTACTGCATTATATATAATTACTCCCAAAAATTAATATTCTGCCATATGAGCCATCTCTCTACATGGTTTGGTTAAGAGTACATGATACAACCATCTTCCTAACATTTTTACTGACAATATTTAAACGTGAGTTCTGCATATGGGACATTGCCATTTAAGTTATACTCCCTCCGGTAAAAAAAAAGTTGATTTGGGTAGCATACGGTCAAACTTTATAAACTTTGGTTATCAATATCTTTTTGAATATTTATTGTCAGTGTTTTAGAACCGATCTTACGTAAAGATTGTTTGATTCGAGGGGTCTTCTAGAATGGAATCACGCAGAGATTGACACGGTATTTTTATACGTGTTCAGCCTTCTCCGGAGAGAATAACAACCCTACTCTGTGTGTATGGTATTGAGTGTGTTTCGCATAATCGGGAGAAAAGACTAAGGCTATTACGAAGATAGTATCCGATCGCCTTCCCGATTGCTTGTTGTCCCTCCGATTGGTCCTCCTCCTCTCTCGATCACGCCTTTATATAGTCGTGAAGGAATAACCGTTTTCCCTCGCCAAGAGACGCCTTATCAAATCTAGTAACGGGCGCACGTTTGCAGTAATAATCGGGATGGTAACTCCTTCACGCTGCCTGGCAGTTACTTGTCAGGGATAATGGGGTATTGTGTGCTATTATTTCGTATAATAATAGCGTATGTTGACTGCTTGGATTCCTTAATCAATTGGACCCACTCACCTATAGGTTTTATTGATCATAAGGTGGTTGTAGCTGACCTGGTCGTAGAAGAACTTACGACCATAAGTTAGTCGTAGCAAGACTTACGACTATAGGGTAGTCGTAGAATAACTTACGACTGGGTAGTGATCGTAGAAGAACTTACGACCATAAAGTAGTCGTAGCAAGGCTTATGACTATAGGGGTGGTCGTAGAAGAACTTATGATCACCTCGTAGGCTTCTCCCTTGTAAATTTAAGGGGTATACCCAGGGACCATATGACATCATATTTACTCATAATAAGAATTATAAATAAAAGATAAAATGAGGATTATTAGATCCTTGTCATTTATAATGAACACATGAAAGTGACATGTATAATGTTACAATTTTAGTAGGTTTTATAAATATAATACAATAGAAACGAATGATCAAAGTTGTATTTCGGAGACCATGTCAATGTCCAAAACAACTTTCTTTTATAATTGGAGGAGTAATAGCATTTAACACGTGAATTGTAGAACATAGTTAAATCCCTAAACAAAAGCAGCCTAACATCTCCCTATATAAAAGGGCGTAGACAGGGGGGCTGGAGAGAGTGGCCACGTCGCTCGTTTTTCATGCCCATCGGATGTTGCCTAGCGTTAGGGGTGCAAACGGAGCGGATACGGACGGATATCGCTCATCCCGTATCCTTTTCCATATTTTTCTCGGATTCGGAATCGACACGGACAGTGCCGGATACGAATATGAATGCAGATAGTCTCGATCACGAATACGGAGCGAATACATGCCGAGCCGAATACGGATTGTCTCGGTCACGAATACTTATTCGGATATTGCGCGAAAACATAAACCATATATATCGCACAAATAAAGATCAATCAACAATACTACATGTCCAAAATGCAACTAGATTAGTAGTTGAACAAGCAAATTTAAATATATCACACAATAACATAGGCTATTTAAGCAAGTAGTAGTAACTACTAACTAGCAAGTAGCAAGTAGCAAGTAGCAAGTACATGACAGGAGCTAAGTAAACAAGTGTAACTACTAACTAGCAAGTCACAAGTTCACATAGAGATTATATTTAACTAAGTATTAGTGACTTGATTAAGCCCTATAAAAGCACGTTGTATTTGCCTATAGCCCATATCAAAGAGATTATATTTAACTAAGTATTAGTGACTTGATTAAGCCCTTCTTTTTTAAAAAAAGAAAAGAAAAGATAAAGCTCTATAAAAGCACATTGTATTTACCTATAGCCCATTGATTTGTAATAGAAGCACGGTCAAATCCATTTGCCTATATTGGACCGCCTTGATCTGCATTCTTGGTAGGCAACTTTCCTATGGAAACACACAGCTAATTAAGTCACGCATATGACAAAACATGCATTTGTCATTTGTCCAGTAAACATATTTGAGATTCAATTATACATGGCTGTAATATATGGATATACTAATATGTAATGAGAATGTGTTATCTTTAGTATCTCCTGAAATTGGTACATTTTATCGTTATCTTACATAAGTTGAAACAAATGTTATCATAAAATATTTACAGCACAACAGAAAACTAGTCCAAAAAAAAAAATATTTGAGATATATGCAATATCTAACAGCAGATGTAAGAATGGATTGATCAAAATTTCATCCTAAATCATCTAAAATATTATGTTGTTTAATAATCAATGTGTGAGACTGGAATTAGATGAAAGAAATTTTGCAAAGTTTCACCGTGCCATGGCATACAATTGACAAGGCAATTTACTCTAGAGTACAATTATTTGTAATCAGTAATAGTGTCTTTTGCCATACATGGCATTCAGCACAGAATAATCATAGGCTTGAAAAAAGGAAGAAGTAAAATACAAGGCGACAACGTAACTTGAATAAAGAAATAGAAACGCCTTTAGAATTTCTCAAAGAAAAGGTGATTTCGGTCTCATAATCACATAGTGAAAGATTACTCTATACCTGTGAAACATTGGTCACCAGTCTAGTGAGCATGTAGACTAGAGCAACTTGGTAGTACAATACTTTCTTGAACCAGTGGGCCCATGAAATTCTGGAAAGGCTCTTATTCTGATGATGTTGATTTAACCTAAAGAATTAAAATTTATTCAAAAAGTGCCAAAAAAAAAGAGAGGAAATACCTAGTGAAAGTTAAGAACTTTTTCAGAAGAGCATGACATTAGAATTATAAAACCCAGAAGTGCTAAGAAGGTTTTGATCTTACCCTGGCTCTTTTGTTCCAATCAAGAACACAGCAACAAAACAAGATTCGAGGGAAATGGACATATAAGCGTGTTAAATTTAGTATGTAAATAACACAGTATCACTATGATAATATCTATCATGGTTAACAAGGTATGTATGCACAAGAGACTAGAACAAGAAAAAAACAAATTATCATAATAGGGCATCAGTTTATTGATTAGCAATTACCTTGCGAACATCAACTAAGTATTTAATTCCAAGGAGGCTCCCATAACGAACTTCTCACTCTTGCCTGCGCTGAAAGAACAAAGAAAATAAAGAGGGAGAGAGATGATGATGATGATGATGACAAAAATGAATGTATTGTTTTGAAAGTCAAGAAATACAATCCAGCAAGTGTTTACCATATTAGTCTCACCATATTAGTATTCCATTATACTTAATTCATTAATTCAATGGAATAATATATTTATTGAAGATTGCTTCTATACTACTCCAAAAGAAAATTGTACAATATCGCCCATATTTAGTTTATGATATCTTGATACTGTGTATCATCCCCAGATAACAACAGCCCAGAGGAGCAAGAAGTATATCTTTTCATTTTAAACAGGACAATTATGATGTACCATATGATCCAATGTCCAACCTAATAGACAACTCAAACATAAAAAAGATAGGTAGTGACAGAAAAAATATATATTCTTTGAAGCGGTGGAACTTAATAGAGTACTAAGTTACTAACCCCAAGCAAGGAGATGAATAAAGCACACAAATTATAAAGGAAAAAGAAAATAAAGAAGAACGATACTATTGTTGCCTGTTGGCCCAGAAAAAGCAGAATTGGAGTAAACAAACAATTAGTTCATAACACAATAGTTTATTATTGTAATTTTGTTGTCTACATGGAGATGACAAAAATTCATAGTAGTGTTGGTAGGGAGCTTGAAGTCGACCATCAACAGAAGCATTTGGTTTAAAACAAATCATAAGAAGCTAAAACTTGAGGAAGCAATGACCTCTTTTCGACTCCTCTCCTTGTTTCTTGAGCTAAAAGGACCAGACGTGTTAGAATAAACAGAGAAAAGAGATTTAAAATCCAAGAATCCATGGGTGGAGAGACAAGCTATAACTCAACAAGACAAAAAGGTGTAGTAATCAACCTCAAGAACTTTCTTTACTAATCTCGCAAAGAAATCAAGAGACCTTTTCCCCGCAGCTTATCAAGGAGCCAATCAAATAGGAAATCATAAAACCCCACCAATCCAAATCATGGCTGCCATGATATGATAAGCTGTTAACAGCACAAATATACGGCTAATAATAATGATGATCTAAGCATGGTATTGCTGAATTACAAAAAAGAAAGAAAGAAAGAAAGTAATGAGCAGATCGCTGCAAAATTAAAAATTCATGTGTATATATCAAATATCAAATAGGAATTAACTTCAAAGGGTTGCAGTTTTTAGTAAGTTATCAACTAATTTGAAACTATGTAACACATCAACATTCATCACTTAAGAAGACCGTATAATTCATCTCAAAAAAGAAGGCACATTGCATAGCATATCACCATTGAAGCATCATCTGCAAGGACATCAATTGGTGCAAAGACAAGTTGGAAGGACCGAAGGAGGATCCCACAAATTTCTCATATATATATATATATATATATATATTAATTAATCCATTGCTACAAACAGAAGAGACATAACTGCATATATTTGATATATCAAACAAGCCTTCAGCAAAAGTAGATATCTATTAGGTGTAAAGTATGGAACCACTAGCACAAAATTTTGAAACTACTAAATGCCCACCTGTCCATTGCATAGCATATTAGTATATCACCATTGAAGCTATGCAGTATTCGCTAAACAAGTAAACAGTACTGTTGTAGCTAAAAGGCTAGACAGATGGGTACGGGACCTCCAGACAATGGAGACCCTCCGCACTTTGTCTTAAAGTGAAGGACCGGATGGAGAGGAGCCAAAGCATACCATGTATGAATAGTATTGTATATGTGTTGGAATGAGAAGAAGACCCCCTATTACATGCCCATGGGGCTTTATTTATAGGGGGCAAGAAGGGACATTTACCTTCTTGCCCCCATAGGCGAGAAAGAGAGAAAGGGCACTTTAGGAACATTTGCCCTAACATACATTATACAGGAAGGGCTCCCCGGTGGCCTCGCGTGGGCAACGAAGCGGCACGCGAGGTCTCCGGTGACGAAGCGGCGGCGAGGCGAAACGTCCCGGAGCAACCGGAGGCGAGTTGTTGCTCCGGAGGCGGCGCGAAGCGGAGGCGTTCGGAGCTTCAGAGGCGACCTGTTACTCTGGAGGCGGCGCGAAGCGAGGCGCTCGAGCTTTGAGGCGAAGCCGCATTCGAGGCGGCGCTGGCGGTGGCGGCCGCCAGTGTTCGGAGGAATTTTGACGCGGTGGAGGGGGGCTTCGAGGTTTGAGCGAAGGGCCTCCGAAGGTTGCTGAGAGAGAGGGTGGAAGCGGCGCAGGGTGCCGCGCAGATCTTCCGTTGTTGCAGGTGAGCTCGAGCAGAGTCGGCTCGAGATGTGGCGGTGCCCAAATATGCCTGTGTTTCGGGCGTGGCTGCGTGCGGGGGTCTCGTGCAGCGAAGGGACTTCGCGGGTGGTGGCGGTCTCGGGGCCGAAGGTGCTCCGAGGCGGGTGGAGCGGCTGCGGAGGCGAGGGGGCTTCCCGGGTGGAGAGGGTGATGGTCTTCGCGGGAGGCGGAGGCGACCCGAGGCGGGGTGAGGCCTCCAACGGCAGAGGTGGCTTTGAAGTCGTGGGGCGGCCTCGACACGCCGTGTGAAGTGGCGACGGTGCCACAGCAGAGAGGCGCGCGGCGAGGGTGCTGCGAGGCGGGGTCCCCATGCTGGTGCCGAAGAGTCCCGAGGTTGCTTCGGTGACGCAAACGACGACCTGGTGTTGTGTCGGAGGTGGTGGGGGCTTCGGCGCGGCAGGCCTCGGGTTCCCGAAGGTAACGAAGATCTCCCGAGCCGCCCCGGCTGAAGAGTCCTCGGCTCCCTGCTGCGCAACGGGCTCCGAAGGGCCGAGGCGCCCTGGCGAGGTGCTCCCGTGGGGTTTCAAGGCGGCGAAGCTTCTGGTGTAATGGCGGTGGCAGGGGGCTCCCGTGGCGATATGAGGCACCCTGGGCTCCGAAAGTAGCAGCAGCACCATGGAGGTCCTCCTTTGGCCGGGGAGAGCTGGAGGTGGCTCCCCTTTGTGCGGTGATGGGGCTGTGTGCAAGTGGTCTGAAGGTGCTGTGTGCCTGCCTTCTCTTCTCCTGCTTTTGCTTTTTCCCAATTGATTTGCTTGCTTTTCTCCTAGCCGCTGAGATAGGCTTTGGCAGCCCTCCCAGCTCCGGCTTATGCCGGAGGTCGAGCACGGAGGCACCAGTGGCGAGGCAGGGTCCCCGTGCTAGTGACGAAGGGTCCCGAGGCTCCGTGGATCGCGCAGTGGTGAAGAAGACGGGCGCCCCTCCAGCAAGGGTCTCCCAAGCGCCTCCATGGGCGAAGTCTCCGGGGGCGCTGGCCGGCATCTTGTGGCCTTCGGTCTTGAGCCGAAGGTGCAGGGATGGACGACGAAGGGCGATCGTGGCCTTTGATCGAGCGAGGTCCTCGCAGATTATTGCGGATGGCCTTTGATTTGGAGCCGAGCAAGGCGTGGGATGCTTCGCAGGTGGCCAAAGGTGGAATGGAGAGCTTCTGCGATTTTTTTTTGCCGAAGGTGCTGGATGGCTTCGTCTCCTCTCATGTAGCTTCTTGTTTGGACCCCACGGACGGCGCCAACTATCGTAGCTAAAAGGCTAGACAGATGGGTACGGGGACCCTCCGTCTGATGGAGACCCTCCGCACTTTGTCTTCAAAGAAGGACCGGATGGAGAGGAGCCAAAGCATACCATGTATGAATAGTATTATATATGTGTTGGAATGAGAAGAAGATCCCCTATTACATGCCCATGGGGCTTTATTTATAGGGGGCAAGAAGGGACATTTACCTTCTTGCCCCCATAGGCGAGAGAGAGAGAAAGGGCACTTTAGGAACATTTGCCCTAACATACATTATACAGGCTAGATTTACATATGCACAAAGATCCTCGACTACAAGACCCCAGATTCCCGACGATCCGAGGGTGCGGAGCACCCCTTGGTGCCCTGCTACGACAAGTACTAATGTCCAATGCAAAATTAAGTCTGAACTGTTTTTCTCAATCTACTCTCCATCTAAAAGTTACAAAGTGTTCATATTCAACACTCATGCTCAAAGATCCAACAAAATTTTGATGCCATGGTGGCTCACGCCTCATTTGGTCAAACTATGACCCTGACTTCTACCATGGCGAAAATGAAACCATACTTCTTTGTCAGACTCGAGCATTCGCAACACTTAAATGGCTGCTCCAACTGCACTATGAAAAACAAAATTCTTCTAACCCAGCCTCAACGAATCCAAGGGAGAAGCCCATACCCATGTAATGCCTCCCGAGCACGACGCAAGGTATTGGCTGCCTTATGGCGGCTGTGGTGGTGATCAGCGGGCATCCATGACAGAGGATGGCGGCATGGCATGAGGGCGGGGGGGAGGCAGAGATGAGGAGGAGGAGGGAGGAGGGAGGAGGGCAGCAGGCGAGAAAGGAGGAGGGAGGTGGCCATGGCGAGGAGGGAGGGAGGCGACTACTGTGTCGAGGAGGTGGGAGGCGAGCCTGGACGGGACAGCAAGGCGGGGGAGGACTGGATTGGAGGGGAGATGAGGATTGAGGGCTGACCGGCTGAGGAGGAGAGGAGGGACCGCGGGAGGGGCGGCGGCGGCGTGGTGAGCCTAGGGTTGCAATTTGGGAATTGGGAGCTCCTTCAGACCTTCCTTACCTTCCTTTGACTGAGAGTTAGAGGGTGAGAGTGACTGTTTGCCTTTTAGTTTTGGGGGTCAAGGGACATGGCGTGGTGGCTGGTGGGGACGGCGGGAGCGCGAAAAACCGGATAGTGTTCGGATAGTATTCAGTTATATCCGATTTTAATCCCGGATAGTTCCAAAAAAAACCGGATAACCGATTATCTGAATCCGAATCCGTATCCGATGAAAAATACCCGAATCTGAAAAAACCCTCTGGATATCCGAAAAAAAATCCGAATTTTGCCCACATTTATTCGGCCGGTCAGTCGGGAACTATCCGCTCCGTTTGCACCTCTACCTAGCGTTGCTTCCACCGTTGGATTGCGTCGTCCGTTGCGTTCGCATGCATGGCGCCCGTCCTGGCGTTGTGTGGACACGTCTGGCCTTCTGCGCACCGTGTGTGCTTGTTGCCTCGCTTCTCGTGCCTGCTGCTTCGCTTCCCATCGCTCTTTCCTGCTTTTTCATCTCATCGCGCATGCTCTTCTTTTTCCTGGCCCGTCTCGTCTCTCTCGCTTCCTTCTCGCTCTTCTCGCCCGTTTGAGTTCTTCGTTTTCATCGCCGCCACCGCTCGTTCACGCGTTCTTCATTGCTTGCTTCCCGTCGTTTTCCTACTTTTTCCTCCCATTGCGCATCCACTTTTCTTTTTCCTCGCCCATCTCGTCTCTCTCACTTCCTTCTCACTCTTGTCTTGAGTTCTTCGTTTTCCTTGCCGTCGCTGCTCGTTCGCGCGTTCTTCGTTGCTTGCTTCCCGTCGTGATGCCCTATGCCTCACACGTTCTCTCTTTTTGGCCTAGATCAGATTTCTTTTTGTCCCCTCTTGTTTGTTCTGTTACTGTTGGAGGTGTTCTCCTTGCTTATTTTCTCTGCCTCTTCCTTCGCGCTGCTCCTACTGCTCGGGTTGTCGAACGCGGTTCTAAGCTCACGAGGGCGGGCTTACCGGTGGCGAGAGGGAATCCAAAACTTGCCGGGATTCGGGTGGAAGCTCTCTCCGGTGGTGGAGGCGGGGGACGGAGGGAGGCCATGGTGCCTCCTTACAACACGGCCTCCTCTCCCTTCCCCAAAGGCTCAAAGGGCCACCATCACCAAGATCTCCCACTTCGTGCCCCGCCTGCTGCCCCCCGCTGCTCAGTCGCCCCTGGGCCGTCGGGAGCAGCGTCGACTGGTTGCGAAAAGGTAATGGTTTCTCCGCCGCGAAATTTGTTCTAGCTCGGTTCTTGGTCTGTTTGCAGGTAGTTGGGTTTGGTAATTTGGTTTCTTGAAGCGAGGAGGAGGGAAAGGGGAGCCGTGCTGCCAAAGGCGCCAGTTTGGGGGTAATCATTCGGTCCAGTGAGGCTCGATTTTGCATAGAATTTTGCTTATGCCTGATGTGGGTGGTGTCGATTTGGAGTTCGGAGTTGGTCTATGGGTTATGTATGATTCAGTAACAGTTGCAAGGAGGTAGAGCACTTTTTTGGAATTGGCGATACTCAAGTTTATGCAGCTGCTGCGAAATATTACTTTTTGCATTTGAGCTCAAAATATATGGTAGCTATCTATTTAGTTGGGAAATCCTACTGCTTGATCGATGGGTGAGTGTTGAGTTAGCTTTACTAATGGAGGCCTCACATTTGGAACAGGTGGAATTGGATTATTGTCTTCTTCCAAAGGCATTGGTCTGTGTTGAATGGAAAGATCGGGGTTCTTATTCTATGAGTTAGGTCCAATTCACCGATGGAGATAGCCGGCTGCCTGAGATAAAATACTATTTTATATTTTCGCATAAAGTCAAGGAGATTGTTATTATCATCATTTCCTTGCCTGTGTGGAGAATAATGGGGATTTAAAGCATGGAAATGTCGTGGTTGCTGTGAGGACCCCGGCTTATTTAGCTTGTAATGTTTAGTCATCCATTGACCCTAGCATCACAAACAAAATAACCCGTATCTTCGAGATATGTATACTTCCCAGAAATGCAGTATACACACCCCTTTACAAAATTATGCATCAATCTCATACAAGACATAGAACCAAAGCACGAACTAGCTTAAATAAAAGACATACATAATAGAGAGAGTTATTACAAAAGGGGCCGACTGGCCAAATAACAACTAAGAAAGATAAATAACAGCGGAAGCAAAAGCCATAAGATGACGATAAACCAAAAGAAGGCCACATGGTTTGCCTTTAGCCCACAAGGCAACCGACCGGGCCGCCAAGCTAGTCGTCCCAACCACAGCACATCTCACAAAAGTAGGGCCCTTGGGGCTCTACCTTCTCTGCAACAAAGTTATTAAGCAAAGCAAATGAGTACAAAAATGTACTCGCAAGATCGACGTAAAGGTAATGACCTATACATATGCTACATGCAAGTCAGATTTAAGTGGAAGGCTTTAGGCTCATTTTAGCATAAAGCAAGTTTTCATTTGCAATATTCAAATAGATTCAAGGCAGTTTTGTAATTCATTTTTAATTTGCAAATAACAGCGAGACAAAAACATAATAACAATAGATAGATGACAACCACAATCCTGGAAGTGACTAACCCAATAGCCACCACCACAATAGTATGAACATCCATTCATACCAACCCATCATGTTTTAATTAAATGTTGTAGTCTAGTTCTTGCACGACCTTACCAAGTATGTCCATAACCTAGGACGAGGCTATTCGAATAGTTTTAACCCTGCAGGGGTGTACCAATGTACCCACACGTCAGACCGCCTTTTCGCCAAGCTATTAGCATACTTCCTTTGGTATGCCGGCACAGCTAAGTCCAACGAGAAATTTCCAATATTGAGTGTTAACAACGAGTCGTCCATATGGGGATACAACCTCCCCATACGTTGATGCGGAGTCATCAAAGATGCTCACCCCCTTATACGGGTGGTGCTCCTTGCAGTGGTTAAACCCCACTACTGCTCACTGAATAGCTCACCATGCAACTCGAAGCTAATACCCGCCAAAGTACTTAGTCAAGAGAGGTCCCATATCCCCCTCGTGTGGTTAGCACGCAAAAGCGCTTGGCTTAGTGACACAAGTAACTCGGTCCTTGGGGACTTAGGCACCATTCCATTCACACCCAACAATCACACCAACATTCATTATGCCTAAGTCATGAAACAATTTTGTTTTTATTTTTGTTTTATTTGGTTACAAAGTAACAAAGCACAAGTGCTGGACATAATGGAATAATAATAAGTTTTTGTGTGATCAAGGTCATCGACATACGTCGATAACCGCCCAATTCTACCGGTAGCTAAGCATTCTAAGCATGACACCGCAAAGACAAAAGAAGATCATAATTAAATCACCGGGCTCTAATTCACCAGCGATATTATTAACCTATGGTTTGTGGCAGGGGATAACAATTTAAGGGCAACCATGCAATAGGAATAGTTACCTCTAATCGATAAAATTACTTTGACACAAAAGCATGCATACATACAAGTTAAACAAAGTATTAGACTTTAAAGTAATGGGACATAAGGGATATGATCAAACTGCTTGCCTTGCTGGAGATGCTCACTATTCTGCAAAGGATCACTCACGGGATCAACACACTCGCCGGCACCTATCGAAAAAGCGAAAAAGAACCGATAAGAACGACGAAAGCCAAAAGGACTCCACAGAAAACTTTCTCCAAATGCTCTGAAATTTTTACAGCAGCAAGAGCATGATTTTTAAAGAATTTATCAACAATAACCAATTGGTTTGGATTCTCAATGCAAAAGATATGGCCAAAACAATTCTGCTCAGCCTGGAAAATGCTGAAAAATTCAAATCTGTTACTGTTCATCCGAATTAAATTCTCTAGCACAATTTTCCAAAGAGGTGTTGCACCTGGGATTTTTAGGGTAATTCAAGCACCTCATGAGATGAACAACACAATTGAGTTCACCTCATTTGGAGCTATAATGCATGTTTTATGATTTTTCAAAGACATGCAAAAGAGCACAAATAAAATGCACCCACAGTTCTTTTGAAAATAGTGACATGCCTAAATCCTATTCTACCACTTAGTACACTAATATAGTAAGCCAACAAAGTTGGATTCACTCAAAAAGGATCTATAGATAATTACTTATGCATTTTACAAGTTAATTGCAATATTTAGAGCAACATTTAAAGTCTATTTCTAAATCAATTTGCAAATCTATTTTTTGGAGCCGAACTAAGCTTACAACCATTTTTGGATTAAAGCCCAGATCGAACCAGAGCTAACAAAATTGGAGTCACCTCATTTGGATTTAAAATGAAATAGTTATGCATTTTCAAAGTTTATTACCTTTTTCAGTTAACAAATAACTCAATCGGGAATTTCTAAAAACCATAACGACGCGGGAGAACATGAGCCGTTGATTCTCAATCGGACGGCCCAAGACCTCGGTGAAAACGCCAAGACGCGCTCATGAAGCTCGACGAACGTGGGCCGTGGATCCCGGATCCAACGGCCACGCCTCGCGCAGATCGCGCTGCCGCGCCGCTGAAGCTCGACGAACGTGGCCGTGGATCCCGGATCCAACGGCCACATCTCTGCAGACATCGCGCGCTCTTGCACGGCGCGCGCGAACGGGGGTGGAGGTCGTGGCCGTTGATCGCGAGATGGACGGCCCGCGACCACGCACACAGCGCTTAAGGACACATTAAATGCTAACAATAATTTAAGAGATGATTAGCCATTAATGGGGAGATCTTTGTCTTAACGACAACGGCACAGTGCCGCTGCCATCCGACAAAATCCCGAGGGCAAAGAACTGGTCACCGCCGGCGAGATAGGTCACGGCGGCGCACACCGAGGGCACCGACGAGTCCGCAATAGCGGTGTGCACATGAGGGTGCCACTCACATCAAGGACGGCCTGAACGGCGGCGAAGTCAAGGAGAACGGCGGTGACCAAAACAGCCGAAAGTAAAACATGAAGTAAAGCTCCGCAACAATCCATACAAGCGGGTGCCCAGCTCTAAGGGACTACCAGGAGGTTACCTGGAGGTCGCGGAGGAGCCGAGGAGGACAGGGGAGAGGAGGATTGGCGATGGTGAAGAAAGGGGTGCTCCACGGCCGAAAAGATCCAAACTCGAAATTAAGTCACCCCTGTGAAGACAAGATAAAATCAAGTTAGGGGAAAGCACCAGGGTGATGAGTGGCTCAAGTGGAAGCAAAGAGAGGGAGAGGAAAGCCACTGGGACCCTGTGCCACCGAGGAGCTCCAAGCTCAACAATGGCGGTTGGGGGAGCTCACGGGTGATTTGAGCTCGACAAGCACAATGGCGCAAGCCAGAGCTCAATGGTGTGTAAAGGAAGCTAAGGGGGAACAAGGGGAGGTCTTATAGCCCGGGGAGCAGAGGTTATGAGCTAGGGTTAAGCTCTATGGTGAGCTTAGCCCACGGCTCGGTCCATGGCTCCTGACACTGACGTGGAGGTGATGGGGCAGTGTCCGAGCAAGACCTAGGCGGAAAGTCGACCAAAGATTTAATATCGGGCAAGAAAAGAGCTTTTGGGGAAGTGACAGGTCACTGCCCTCCTCCTCCGCCATGGTGCACGCGCGCGCCCGAGGAAGGAAAAGAACAGGACCTCACCTCCACCATTAGATAAGAATATGGGGAGGTCGTGACCCTTAGATTCGCAACGGTGCGATCTGGAAAGAAAAGGGGGAGGTCGCAACCACAGAATCTTTATCGCACGGTGGTGCAAAGAAAAGGGGAGGTCACAACCGTGGGATCTCCATCGCACGGTTGCGAAAGGAAAAGGGGGAGGTCGCACGCGGTAAGGGGATAGGAGGTCGTGACCATTGGATTTGCATCCAAGGGTGAGCAACAGAGGTGGGAGGTCTTAACCGCTGCGCGCGACTTTGATAAGCGATGGGAGGTCATGGCTGTTGGATTTTGATCCAACGGCACACAACATTGAAGGGGAGGTCGTGGCCATTGGATTTACATCCAAGGGAACACAACATGGAGAGGAGGTTGTGGCCATTGGATTTACATCCAAGGACACACCACAGAGGGTGGAGGTCGTGGCCATTGCGCACGACGCGATGGGAGGTCGTGGTGGTTAGATTTTGATCCAACGGCGCACAACAATGAGGGGAGGTCATGGCGATTGCGCACGACGCGATGGGAGGTCGTGGCTGTGAGATCTTGATCTGATGGCGACGCAAAGAGAGGGGAGGTCATGGCCATTGGATCTCGATCCAAAGGCGCACAACGGTGAAGGGAGGTCGTGGCTGCTGCGCACGACGCTGAGGAGGTCGTGGCTATGAGATCTTGATCTGATGGCGACGAGAGGATAGGGGAGGTCGTGGCTATTGGATTTCAATCCAACGGCGACGAGCTGAGGCGCGGGAGGTCAGGGCCGTTAGGCACGACACTGCAAAAGGAAGGGGAGGTCGTGGCAGTTGGATTTTAGTCCAACGGCTACGACCTCGCGCGGGTGAGGGGCTGGGCCGCGGTGGGTTGTGGCAGAGGTCGTGGCGGTTGGATCTTGATCCAACGGGCATGACCTCACGCAGTGGGGAGGAGAGCAGGCTGAGCCGGGGAAGCGGTTGGGTTCGACCCACTTTGGAAAGTGGCTCGGGCCCAAGGAATAGTGCCTGATTTGAATTCAAATTTGAAGGCTAAGATTGGAGGAATTTTTAGAGGTAGCAAAGTAACTCCAAAAATTTTGAAATTTTAACTGGAGCTTCCTCACTCCAGGATTAACCTTACATAAAATTTTTAGAGGTTTTTGTGCTCTGCATTTTTCTCTAGAAATTCATCAAGGCTGTTCTAGGGTTTGACTTACCTCCAAAATTTATCAAATAATTTCTAAAAATATGAAATTTTCCAGAGGGGTTGCACAGCATCTCTAGAACCTAGGAAAAATATTTCCAAGGGTTGGCACAAGATTTGTGACAAAGTGGAATAAGGGTTTGACTTTAGTCAATAGGAGGTTTAGGTTTTTGAACTCCACCACTCTTAACAAGAATTATGGCAATGTTCAAGAGTTTCAAGATGTGAGAAAAAGTTTTAATTTCTACACATGTTCTTATATTTGAAACACACACCCATTTATACATTTGGGATGTTACAGTTGCATTCTAGATGCTAGTGTCCCTTGCCTTTGCTACACCACATTCATATCACTGTGTGGAACTTTACTTATAGCTTCTCATTTGTCTCTTTGCAGTAAGAATAGGGGAACAGATCTGATACACTTAACAAGATTGTCGTTTGATCGCATTGGCTCTTTTAGGGATGAGCACCAAATTCATGATAGCCTACAAGAGGGAGCATGTTACATCACATGCCCATACTGTTGATGTTACAATTCTCGAGTCTTCTGCTGCTTCCAGCAGTGTAGCCCCAAAATATGGGGTGGATGCCGATAACAACATGTTAAAAGAAGATAATCTTGTGAGGAACCTTGACTTGTATTTATTTCTTCCTCCCGATGTTGATATTTGATGTTGTTTCTATTACATTTGGTTGTCCATGTTATAGCTGCTGCTACTGATTTTCCAACCTTTCTAAGGAGGGCATAAAATTACTACTGATTTTCCTGCCTGCCTAAGGAGGGCATAAAACTTGCTGCTCAAACAGTACAATATGATGGAGATATTTGTATCATTTGTGCCTCGAAAATTGTAATGATTAAACTAGAAAATAAGCATATGTTCTGAAAACTATTTTGCCATAAAGTTCAATGGTATATGAGAATTTTGTTGTATTCATAAGTTGATCGTCTAACTTCTTTCTCATTTGCAAAATTGGCAGTCTACCTCTACAAAGCAACAGGATGTCTGCAAGTCAATGCAACAAAGCATCAAAGAAGAAACACCTAAGCAAAGTGCACATGCATCAGAGAAAGAATAGAAGGAACACCTAAGAAAAGCAAGGGGATAAATTGAACGAAATGAAGAGCAATCATTGGCAGTCTACCTCTACAAAGCAACAGGATGTCTGCAAGTTAATGCAACAAAGCATCAAAGAAGAAACACCTAAGCAAAGTGCACATGCATCAGAGAAAGAACAGAAGGAACGCCTAAGAAAAGCAAGGGGATAAATTGAACGAAATGAAGAGCAATCGTCTTAATTACAGTCTCATATCTTCTCATGTCTTCAATTCGGCGCGCCAAGGCGCGCGAGGGTTACTAGTTATATATAATATACACCCCACTAGCTAACTAGCTAATGCTTTCTTAAGGTGAACGTCTTTCTACTGTTGAATTGGACCCCTTCTAGTTCATGCCACCTGTACCATGCCTCCTTGTCCTTGTAAAGCATCCCATATCTCGGGTTTGATTAAATTGGCAAACACCATTAAGAGATAGGATTACTAGTGGTGATTAGCACTAACTCCATGCATCTGTCTCATCGCTCCTGGTAAGAAAGATTGACGTGACATGTTGTTACCTGTACAATCTCCGGCTTGCATTAGTAGAGTTTTTGTTTTAAATGATATTCTTTGCGCTCAAAATAGCAAATGTGGCCTATCCGGATATCGAAGCTAAAAATGACACCATGGATTCACCGATAGACGCATGTGCCTACGTCTATGGGACCCTCGTCATCTGCGCGCCAGGCGGCTGGACGTGCCTCGTCCGCGTGCCTGTGGTCTGGACTTCCCTCCTCCACGCGCCTGAGGTAGGGATTCCTCCTTGTGCCCCATCTCCTGATCGCCTTACTATCCCTCGGATTCCACACCAAGTGTCATTTACTAATTTCTACATATAAATGGAGTACAGTGTGTACAAGCTATAAAAGGAAATACACAACAAATATGGTCTGATTGGATATTTTTTTGTACATGTGAAAATACATAGAAAGTTAGACATACAAGGAAGGAGCATGATTTCATGCGCTCGATTTAGATTGCGAGTTTTTAGCTTATATAGCACTGTTTGGCGCCACAATAGCAAAAATAGCTCCATCCGGAGCGAAAATGACAAAAATATTTGGGTCTAGGGTTGGCACGTGCGCTGTTGTCACGATTGTAGTATTTACATAACCGATTCCTTTTGAAAAAGAGAACAAACTTGAAATAGATGAAATATTTGAGAATTAATATTGAAAGACTTCACAATGTAGTTGCTAATTACATGGTGCATAGGGGTTAGTTACGTGCATTAGAAACGACAGCATGCCTGAATCAACAAACCAAAAAACACCTAGGATAGATGTGCGCCTTTTTTGAATAGAAAAAAGGTGGATCGAAATAAAGTTAGTCTTGGTGGCCCATCGGTGCCTTTCCCTTATCTCCTGCAGACCCGCAGGTGCAACCAATTCCGAAGGCAGTGCACCACTGGGCTTCGAAGATCTCCTTGTGACTAAACACCCGCTTAGTAGGAGCATCAGGAGCTTCAGACAACAGCATCTTTGGACAACACCTCCTCATATGTCCCGTACATAGACTCAATCGCCTTCTATTTAGCTTGTCGAACCTTACTGTGGCTCACTAGATAGCCAACTAGATTGGTAAACTCAGACAACAGCATCGTTTGGGGGGGGGAGACAGACATATCCTCTACAACTAGGTGGTTGATGAGGTTTGCCATATATGCGGAAGTCACATTCCGATGCCACTGCATCGGCTCGCTCAGCTCATAAGTGTGGTCGACACCGCCGTGACCGTGAAGACCGTGCCATAGCCCTTCGTCTTGTGAGCGCTGAGCTTGACAAGGCAGCCTTCCACTACATACTTTACTATGTAATGGGCTGGGTTAGACCGGTGCACACGGCTAATGGACATAGCGTACCATGTTGTAGTTTGCTGCACGACCACCTTACTTTGGAAGTGTTGTCTAGTTAACAGGGTGTCAGCATCAAACACCCACTGGGACTCATCTTCTTGTGGCAATACGAGCAACCGCACTGCAAGATCATCCAGTCTGGATGATATGTAAGGCACATCCGTTGACACAATTTTGCCGACCGAACCACCAAACCCTGCACTAGGGGGTGTGTCCTTCTCGCTACCATCCAAGCTTGGTTCGGCGTCCTCATCGGACCTTGACTCGGTCGGCTGGTCCTGTAGAAACTCATGTAAATCAATGTGGACCGACCACCATTGCCCTCCTCATTTTGCACAAAATTCTCCGCAAGTCTTCCTTCATAGTCTTCCTCCAAAATAGCACATTCCGTGCTCTCGTCTAAAAGTTTAGCTCCAAAGAGAATCATTTTATAAATCAAATTCTCTACGAGAATGTTAGCATGAAATCAATTCATCCTCTTAAGCACCTTAAATAAATTGGCACCCAAAATCTCACAAAATAATTTACTTGACCACCACTATCCAGCCGTCTATATAAACTTTAGAAGACTCTTGAAAAATGAATCAGTTACTCCGTTCTCAAAAGAAGTGGTAAATGGAAACAATTTTCAGTACCTAGAAAAACGTTTACCATTTGCAGTAAACACAATACCAAAAGAAATAGTCAATTAGCAAAGAACTCGAAAAACATAAGACGATATCACAGATAAGGCCACAAGTCCCACAAGAAGAGAATATCGAACCTCAACCAATAAAAATAAAGCATTGTTTTTTTAAGCTCGAGGAACTCTTATGTGGCCAACCAACAAGGTTAAGCACACTTCAATAAGCTGCAAACAACAAAACTTGAGTCTAATCTCGAATACCTCTACTACATTCTTTCCTTTAACAAAAGAAATAACTTTTCTTTGATGGAAACATCACTTCACCAACTCAAGCTAAGGAGCCTTAAAGCTCAAATAACAAGAATCACTTAAGAAGCAACAGAACATTCAAATACATCATTTTGTTTAAACTAATTTCACCTACCACATAATTCATGAGCTCCAAAAGACCACGAAAGCAAAACTTAAAATATTCTCATTTAAGCGATATCACCATAGACGATCAAATTACTTTATCTCTAAAAGAATTAACATCAATCTCACATTATTGACAATTTTAATAACATCAATATCATACAATAGTACCAAGAATCATCAAACCTTAATACCACATCCTAAACTTTCCCAAGGAGACACAATATGCTACTTCATTTTATTTTCCCATTATCTCTATAAAACTTCATCAACTACTTAATCTATGGAAAACCTATTACACAAGCCACAAAGTAGAAACAATTTTCGGTAACAAGATCATACTGTGCAATAGCAATATCTCAAGGTACGCTATCAAAGACCACTTGTGAAATTCATCCACTCAACTGTTGGTGTTACTCAACACCAACTCCAGCTCTCATTAGTAATTGACGATTGTATTGATCATGTAAGTAAATATGGTGCTACTTCTATTTGCAATCACAAAACCATTTATAATTACAGATTCAACATTTCACCTTATGTTCAGAAATTAAGACAAAAACATGATTAAATATTTACTAGCATAATTTCTATAAAAAGGTTTCACGAATCGATACACCAACACCCATCTAGTCCCTTATGCATGTTTCAACAATATTAACATGTCAGGAATTAGGTAAATCTAGCATTTATGTAAGATCATCAAGTAAACGTTTACAAGATAGCTTCACATCAATATTCACTCTTCTTAGCAACGGTGTTGATTCCATTTAGGAATAGATATATTCTAAATCACAATTCATCATGCAATCATTGCAAGGGATCAATAAATTAACCAACTATGCTACCAATGATATCAGTTACGATTATTTTTGCATCACGCCACTGACCCAACTTGACATCCCATACATTATCAATTATCTTGTATTCTTACAACTTCTCACTAAACACAACAAAACATTACAAAAGAGATTTGACACTTTCTTTTGCAAAGAAGAGGATCTAAACTTCAACACTCCAGCTACTCCAAAAGAAATGAGTGGAGTCAAAACTTTCTTCAATGAACTTTGTAAAAGATAATTCTTATTATCCAAAATACCAAACGGATATCCGGGTCACCTTTATCAACAAAAAAAGTAGGACTCTTATGAAAAAGAACTATCTTGGCAATAACAACATTTACAAGTAGCAAAGAGAGCTCAATAGCCGGAAAGATAGTAATTGCTCTGAAAATCAAATAGGGACCAATGGAAACCCATACCCAATCATTTTATTTGATTACAATCTCTGACTTAACTATGGCAGGACATTGCAAAAAAAAAAAACCTTGACATTTTCTTTCATAAAAGAGAAGTATTAAACTTCATACTCAAATTATCCTGAAAAGAATACATTGGGGCCAAAGCTTCATCACATTTAAGAACATGCAAAATAAAACTTCCATTAACCAAAGTGCCCAGCGATTGAACAAGTCGTGTTCCCCAACAAAAAAGATAGAACTTCCCAATAAAAGATCAATATTATAAATGACCTATGCTTACAAGCAGCAAAACAATTCATCATTCGAGAGAACAAATGTTTGCTTTAAGGAACCAACAAAGACCGATAAACACCCATCAACTGCAATGAACCACTATCCCAAAAAAATTCATCCACTACATCTGAACAAGAATAACTATTCTAAACTCAAGGAAGACAATAACCTTCCAAAGAAACCCAAGTGGTGGTGCAACCTAGCAATCCATGGCTACAACCACGATCTAAACTTCTTGTCAACTACCATCAACACACATAATGAATATAATTAATTAAAAGTATACAAGATTATCTCATAACAATCATAGAATAGATTCATAGGTATAGAAGATCATATCATATCATAGATTAACAATGCAACATAATGGAAATAAAAATGCATTGCTTGACCCATCCCACCCTACTGTACACCAGTGTGTCAAGTTTTAGGTTAATTAACCATTTAATAAATTTTCGCAAATTAAATTACCTAAATTGTTAACCTATTCACCATGGACCTAAAGCCCGCTCTGATACCAACTATAACACCATGGCTATACGAAAGCCAAGATGTTACTTAAACCTCTAATACAAAACATCAATACAAATTAATTTAAACACTCTATCAACTAATGACAGATAGAACTCAACACACAAGGGAATGACTATAAGAATTGAATTAGATTTCAGCAACATATCAAAATTCTAAATGTCCGATCATAAACAACCATTCAAGATAGAAACTATCAAGAATTTATATGATGAATATCAAGCATTAACTAGTTCAACCAAGTCATTATGAATGACAATCCCAATCATCAGAACTCCATTTATTACAATCCAAAATTGTCAAATGAAAGATAATAACAAGTCTATTAACTAAAAGGTGAAATATGTGAAGTGAATGAAGTGATCCATATGACTAATCCCTCCCAAAGCATGCTGCCTTCAGTGTTTACCTAAAATAAATAAACACTAACAAGAGTGAGTCCATGACTCAACAAATACAACAGAATAATACAGAAAGTGCTGGAATAAGAACATGTCCTTCACAATACTTGAATACATAAGTAGAATGGCAGAAATCTTATGCAAGTATGAATATGCATGCTCTTCTCTTCTGCTTATACCGGTATAGCCAGTGAACACCCGTCGGTGTTCACCCATGGCCATGTTAACCAAAACACGGGGATCCAAGGCCCGTATGAAGAATATTTCAAACAGGGATCCAATTAGCCCATATTGGAATGATGGGTCTTACATGCCCATATTGGAATGATGTGATTTCATTACTCACCCCATGGGTGAATCATGAACGAACGAATGAATGAATGAACACTTGTAAAGAAACATACTCTCAGAAGCATGGATTAACAACCATGAATGGAAACAAGAATTATTACAATTACTCACAATCCATAGAGTTTAATCACAACATAAGCATCAAACACGATGAAGAATTGAACAATCAAAACAATCCAAGTTGTACTTGCCTCAACCGCAAGACAGATGACGATGACAGGAAGGCTCTAACCCTGGTTCTCACCACCACTTGACAACCGTAAATTATGCTAAGAATACCGTTCAAAAGCACTTAGTATATAAATGGAACAAAATGAAATCAATCGCTCCTAATCGCAACCCAAAACTTAATCGATACATTCTCAAATCCCAATCTGTCTAAACTGACAGCTATCAGAGAAAAATCCATAACTTTTGAGTCAAAACTCCAAAAGTCATGAATCCAACTTTCCTACAATTTACACAAGCATAGCTACAACTTCTCAGGTGACCGAAAGATCAAATTATCCAATCTAAGCCTTTGTTTTTAACCCCGAAGACTATTCTGTCATCTTCGGTACTACTGAGTTGAGAATTTCGTAACTTTTATTTGGTAGATCCAAACTCACTGTTCTAAGACTCTCTGGAAACTACAAAAAACTAGCTTTCTCAATAAATTTATCACAATTATCCCCACTGTGCAACAAAGGTTGCAAACAAACTAGTTTTTCTCTACTGTCCACAACAAATGGATAGACTACAACCTTAACTTCAAAAATTCATATCTTTCGTTCTAACTGTCCAAAATTTATAAACTTTATCTTCCTGGAAACATCATAAAGTTACCTACATAACTCATGCAGATCAACTAACCAAATATGTAACACCCTAGCCTGACATAGGCCTAGAATGCTACTAAACTAATCAATTTAAACAAAGTTAAACTAAAACATCTTACAAAATTTCGGCAGAATCTCCTTTGTATAGATGTCTATACTGGAGATTCCAACAAACAGATATAACATATATAAGTAATCCAACTTTCAATATGATCAAGACCTATCCCAAACTAGGCTAATCATTACTATAACATCCATAGCAACTAAACATCTAGGATATAGTTCAAGAGCATCCAAATGCATCTATCCATTTATTACAGTTTATGCCAAGTGAAGTAATAATCATAAAGAATACTTTAAGCAGTTCATTCAACTACTTAATTAACTTTCTATCGATTCCATTGTGGGTAGTTCGTGCTATGGTGCAACAAAGCTAATCTTTCCTCCCCCCCATGCATGCCGATCTTGTAAAGGTACCTAAAAACACAACAAAACAGCAAGAAGTGAGCCCAAAGACTCAGCAAATACAATAAATGGCATCAACAGCATATATGATTGTAATTCATCAACCAGATTCCACAAAACCACATACCAACTATATTACATACTTATGCTATGCAATATGCTCAACATGCTCTTTCTCTTCCTCTTTTGCATTTTACCGGTAATGCAAAGCGTGCATCCGTCGATGCACACCCATGCCAGTGCCATCTGGCACAGGGACCATTGCCCATATTCCGCAAGTATGGGGGACCTAAGCCCATGCTCCACAAGCATGGAGACCTTTAGCCCGTCATAAACATGACGGAGACCTCAACAAATGCTTGGTCATCACATGACCAAATCTTCAATAAGCCATCATGATGCATATGTATGACATCTCAAATCACTACAAACATGCATTAACAACAACATCGCATATGAATAAACTATTCATACTGTAACACCCTGGCTATTCGGAAGCCAAGTTGTCACCTAAATAATCTAACATACAACCACACAACGGAAGAATTAGAACACTATCTCATCTAATGACAAAAAGAGATCAATATTCAATAGGACAATGTCATGAATATAGTCCGAATCTAAGCAATAATTATCGAAGGAATAATCAAAGATCACAAGTACTACTGAATTAACCATAACATAGCAATAGGTATCACTAATCATCTAAATTTATTTATTACAGTTCATCAATAACAAATGAAAGATAGAACTAAATAATAATCTTGGACTTGAATAGAGTGAAGTGAATGAGTAGTGCGTGTCTACTCTATCCCAATAGAGCCAATATCAATGATCACCATAAACAATCAACACAAGAATGAGTCCGAGATTCAGCAAGTACAGTGAATAAATAGGACATACAACAAACATGATCAAGCCAACATCATTGAAGAATATGAATAAATCACAGAACGAATATTTGAATGAATGGAATGAATGAAATGAAGGGACTACACACATGCATATACCGGTATTGCTAGTGACACACCCGTCGGTGTTCATTCTAAGCCCGCATTTAACAAAATGCGGATCCAAGTCCCGTATGAAGAACGTTTCATACGGGTGTCCCAATCTGCCCACATTGGAATGGTGGGTCTTACGTGCTCATACTGGAATTGATGGGTCTTTTTAATCCACTCCCGTGGATGAAAAATGAATACTGGATGCATGGAATGCAATACGTATAATGAAAAGACATGCTCTCAAATCATGGAGATAACACATATGGAAGGAACATGAACATTAAATATTATCATGGATCTTAGAAAAAACACAATATCAACATCAAACATTCAACATTTTCTAATTACCAGAACATCAAAGTACTTGCCTTCCGCGATGCGACGCGTTAGTAGGCAATGGCGGTGCTCCTAAACCTGAAGCCTCTCCTCCTACACAATATATACTCGAAATAAGAACAACATATAACAGGACACTTCCATTAACGTTCTACAACGCCTTCCCGACAACCCACAATTAACTAATTAGATCTAATATGAAAACAGACGGCACAATCATGGAACTGATTCTGGACAGCAGCACGGAATCACTCATATCTAACGATCTGGGACTCGGAACGAGGTGAGCCTAGATCTTGTGAAAACTTAACGAACATATCTACGAAAACCTAGTTGGTGAGAAAACCCAATTCGGCCAAAATCAATAAACTACAGGCAGATGAACTTGAAAGACAGAATCTGTCCCGACGAAACGGGCAGCAGTAAAGAAAATAACACAACTTTTGATCTACAACTCCGATTAAGGCGTTCTTTAACATTCTGGAAAGGTTACGAAATTTTCTAAAACAAACAAGCTGGGTGGAAACCCTGAATTTGCCTCTAACATGAACATATTGTAAAAGAAAAATCAACAGATTAAACTAGTCAGAATTCTAGACAGCAAGAATGAAACTAACATAACTTTTGATCCATATGTCGGAATTACGTGTTCTTGGTGGCCATGGAAAGATAAGGCAATAAAATACAATTTTTATAATAGGCAGTAATCCTGATTCGGACCTTAACAATATTCAACTTGCTGCACAAAGTGACTGCTGAGAATTAATCGGGGTTCTGGACAGTAGTAAACAAAAGGCCGTAACTCTCAAACCACAACTTGGATTCAGATGAACTTAAAGGATATGGAAACCTGACGAAATAATCTACAACTCTCTAGGAGATCACAAATCCTAATTCGGCTTTGATCTAATCAAAAATTAATGTACAACAGAGAACATCAATCTATTTCTAAATACAGCACTAACGACGAATCAATAAACGACATCTACCAAGAACGAATTGAACTAAACAGCGGGGAAACATCTCGTTACCCTTGAAGAACCCCAGAGAACGATGAACGATCCTTGGAGAAGATGATCCTCTCGAGGGTTCCGTTTCTTCCTCTACCTCTTCCTCTTCTTTTCCTTATCCTTGCCTTCTCCTTGCTCTTGTTGTCAACCTTGCAGCATCACCACATAGAATCCCATCAGCACCTCACGCCACAGCATGCAAACCTTTTCTTAATCTCTCCCTTTCTCTCTCTAGTATGTATGTATGCATGTGCATCATGCTGGCCGACAGCTACAGCATGCAAAAAGGCAGCAGGGCTTTGTGGCGCATCAACAGGGACATGGCAGCAGCACGCAAAACAATTAGATGCAGCCAGGAAAAACTAATAGCTAGCAGCCGCACCACACGTCACAACCATGTTTTTTTTCTTGTCTCTCTCTTAACGACAGCATGCAAAAACTGCAAGGCATTAGCGGCTGGGCCTGGCGGGGCTTTGCACGCAGCAGCTCGGGCAGCACAGCAGCGAGCCAAGCGTGGGCAGGCAGGGCTAGCGGCACTGGTCCAACGCGCGGGCAGGCATCGTGGGCGCACGAGACGTGGCTGGAGCGGCAGGCGTTCGGGAGAGGCGAGCGCAGGGCCGTGTGGGAGGCGCGTGGCAAGCACCCGCCCGGACGTTGGCGCTTCGGCTGGAGGCGGCGGGCCAAAGCCACTCTTCGGTGGAGAGAACTAGCGACGGCGCACGGGGAAGAAAAAGAAAAGACTAGGGTTTTAGTCCTCCCGCTTTACATCTTGTATGGGCAGCTCGGCTCCCCTTTGCCGAGTCTGAGAAAGATACGTATTAGGCTGTGGGCCGGCAGCCCACACCTCCTCTAAGTCCTCTTCCTCCTCTTAATTTTTTTTAATCCCTTTCTATTTTGTCTTCAACTATTTAATCCAATAGGATATTACATTCTACCCCCCTTAAACAGAATTCGACCCCGAATTCTACTCGAAACAACACCAAAACTGAGATTAAACATTTGATAACACATGCCCAACGTGAACAACTCCGGATACTGCTCGCACATGCGAGATTCTAACTCCCAAGTCGTTTCTCGCTTAGACCGACAAGATCACAACACCATGACGTATACCCACATCGATACTTCAACACTCTTTCTGACCTCTCCAATACACATACTGGACGAAACTCAACGATATTGTTTTACTCATTGGTCAACAGCTCTAACGAAACCTCAAACTTTGGATATCTAAAGTGTTTCCCCAACACCGGGTCATACAAGACATTGTGTGCCCCGCGCCTGGACTCGAGACAGTCCTAGCAGTACACCAACTTTCTAATTTCTACAACTGTCGAAAACGACTAATGTACCTGGGCCAAACTCCCATTTGGTACGAAAACACACAACAAAAGACCAGAACCACCCCTCGGTACACATCCGTGTGTCCAGTGCCGGCACATATGCCATGCCGTATGTCCACTTCGGGACCACATGCGCCATGCACTATATGCCCGCGCCCCTGTTCTGCACGCGCCCGTGCAGCGAAGGTTGATGCTCAAAATCAAACTCTTCATCTAACAAGGGTCACCTCCTTTAAACAAGAATGCACAACAGAACTGGTTCTTAAACCACTGATTCTCAAAGAGAATCCAACTGGAAATAGAGAGTTCTCATTGTATCCACGCAATACTAACTCTCCACCAAAAGGGTAAAATCCTGAATTTGACAATTCATCACGAAAACAATTCCACTTTCTATTTAGGTAATTTGCGAATGAACACCACGAAAGTCAAAGGAGAAATCACTCGAATGCCCAAACGCAATACTTCTTTTGTTTTGGTCTGAACAGGAAATAATCACACATGCCAACACAAATTGTGGAAGACCTCAGTCAAAAACACAACGCTCAAACGTGAATCAAGAAAATGCTTCACTACCCGAGGAAACATCCTTTTTCTCAGTTTCTCTTTTAGGAATAAAACTTTCTCTTAGACCTTGGAATTCAAATTCATCGCATACCACACAAGCTCAACCCTCTAAATTTAACATCCTCAAATTATGCTCAAACCGAAATACTTCATCCACACCTTTGTGGAAAGGCTCTATTGATTCCACCGAACACTCCATACAACTCCTTCTACTGATAAAATTAATTTGACAAAAGGCACCCAAAGCACCCCAAAATAGATTTCCCGCAACCACATCACCTCAAACTTTCAAGAATGAACAATTTGGAATCCTCAATACACACGCTCATGTACTACATCAGAAGGGTTTTTATCAAGAATCACTCCACTGCTCAGAATACACCATTCTTCTATTCTCTCTACACACAATCATTGGGCGACCAGAGGTCTAGCATAAATCGCAAAGCCCAAAATATCACTTCCAAGACCTCTACAACGAACTTCTCTTATGACAGATAGAAAAAAAAATCATCGGATTAAATCTCTAACATCCCCACAATTTCACCATACTCACTCATTAACATCATCAGAAATCACCCACACCATCTCGCAATACTATCCAATTACGTTACTCTATAAAATTGATCAAGGTTTTCCATACCTCCGTAATCCCCAACATTTCAACATGAACTAAGGTTCTGGAATTTCGCTATACCATAGATTCTACTCAGTCGTAACGCTATTTAGTTTTTACTTCGAAAACCATACGTTCCATTTGAATCAAACTTCCTCCAGGAAGTACAGGTCAAAACCCATTCATCTTCTACTAATCCTCCAATATCTTGGTAGCAAAATCTCACCACTATAATTTCTTATCCACCACCACCAATTGCCAAAATGTTGAAACAAAACTCTGCTAATATGATCATACTAGTACATGACAATCTCACAAATGTACGTCAATATAAATCTCTTATTATATTTCATCCATTTAACTCTTACTGACGCTCAACGCCAATATAGTACACACTAAATGCACTCTAGCCATTACTGTTAACAATTGATGATTATTTTAATCATGGAAGCATTCATGGTCTTACCTCTGTTTGCAATCACAAAACAGTTATGATTATAGACTCACTATTCTATCTTAAGTTCAAAAATTAGAACGAAATACCTTTAATCTTCAATAATATAGGATACATAAGACAAGGTTTCACAAGTCAGAACATTCACCTTCTTTTCATTTCTTAATACATATAACATCAGTTTAGTATGGCAAAATTAGGTGAATCAAGCATTTGAATGAGTTCGTCAAGTATCTCAACAGAAGACATATTCAAGATTAATATTTACCAAGGCGACATTCGAACGCATCCTTAACTTAACCATCACTAGCGGTTAGAATAACCGGAAAAAGGACCTAGATTCCAAATCATCTAACAAAATTAGCAAATTACTCAAATTTAATGATCAAACTGGTTCATTAACATTCCACATTTCTTAAGAACCATAGGTTCTGAATAGATATGGACAGGCTCCTATTTACCCTTTATCATGTATCAAACACAATGACATTTCAAATTAATCAATTTCACCGTCATGGATGTTAGTTAAGAATAAATGGTTTGCACCATGCTAACAACCCAACCTGGTAACTCATACCATAACAGTTTATTAGTTCGGATATAATCTCTCACTTAAACAAGATAAGACAAACACAAAAGGATTTTTAACACTTTCTTTCAGAAAAGAAATGCTTTAAACTTCAACAATCGGAATGATCCAAAAGAAATACATGGAACCAAAGCTTTCTCACGTTAACAAACTGGCAACAGAAAACTTTCATTACCCAAAATAACAAACGATTAAGTGAGTCATTCTTTTCCAAGAAGAAAGAAGGAACAACCATGGAAATCTCATTCCCGCCAATTAACAACAATCACAAGTAGAAAAAGCAATTCAACAGTCGAAAGAAAAACAATAATTGTTTCAGATAACCATTAGAGACCCATTGAGACCAATCAACCACCACGGAACAAGAATTTGCCAAATTCAGAAATCAAAGAAGAGAATAACTTTCTAAAGCAACTCACGCTCAACACCTGAAACTATGGTACTCGGGATAACTACTCCCCTAACCACATACCACGAATGGTGGTGTAACCTGGTGAATCCCAGAGTAACAACCATGACCTCAACTTCTTAACATATGTTATCAACACGCATAACCAATGTAATCAATTACGAATATATAGGATCATCTCATGACAATCATAGAATAAATACATAGATATAAGATATCACATCATATCATAGATTAACAATAAGAAAGACAGTACAGAAACAATTCAACAATTGCTCAACAAATGAAACATAACAATAGAAATGCGGAAACAATGGATTACCCAACCCCACCTACTGTGCACAGTGTGTCATTTTAATAGATTTCTATTAACCACGGACCTAAAACCTCGCTCTGATACCAACTATAACACCCTGGCTATTCGGAAGCCAAGTTGTCACCTAAATAATCTAACATACAATCACACTGCGGAAGAATTAGAACACTATCTCATCTAATGACAAAAAGAGATCAATATTCAATAGGACCATGTCATGAATATAGTACGAATCTAAGCAATAACTATCGAAGGAATAATCAAAGATCACAAGTACTACTGAATTAACCATAACATAGCAATAGGTATCATTAATCATTTAAATTTATTTATTACAGTTCATCAATAACAAATGAAAGATAGAACTAAATCATAATATTGGACTTGAATAGAGTGAAGTGAATGAGTAGTGCGTGTCTACTCCCTCCCAATAGAGCCAATAACAATGATCACCTAAAATAAACAAACAACGCAAGAATGAGTCCGAGACTCAGCAAGTACAGTGAATAAATAGGATATACAACAAACATGATCAAGTCAACATCATTGAAGAATATGAATAAATCACAGAATGAATATTTGAATGAATGGAATGAAGGGACTACACACATGCATATACAGGTATTGCTAGTGACATACCCGTCGGTGTTCACCTAAGCCCGTATTTAATAAAATACGGGGATCCAAGTCCCGTATGAAGAACGTTTCATACGGGTGTCCCAATCTGCCCACATTGGAATGGTGGGTCTTACGTGCCCATCTTTGGAATTGATGGGTCTTTTAATCCACTCCGTGGATGAAACATGAATCTTGGATGCATGGAATGCAATATGTATATTGAAAAGACATGCTCTCTAATCATGGAGATAACACATATGGAAGGAACATGAACATTAAATATTATCATGGATTTTAGAAAAAACACAATATCAACATCAAACATTCAACATTTTCTAATTATCAGAACATCAAAGTACTTGCCTTCCGCGATGCGACGCGTTAGTAGGCAATGGCGGTGCTCCTAAACCCAAAGCCTCTCCGCCTACACAATATATACTCGAAATAAGAACAACATATAACAGGACACTTCCATTAACGTTCTACAACGCCTTCCCGACAACCCACAATTAACTAATTAGATCTAATCTGAAAACAGACGGCACAATCATGGAACTGATTCTGGACAGTAGCACGGAATCACTCATATCTAACGATCTGGGATTCGGAACGAGGTGAGCCCAGATCCTATGGAAACTTAACGAATATATCTACGAAAACCTAGTTGGTGAGAAAACCCAATTCGGCCAAAATCAATATACTACAGGCAGATGAACTTGAAAGACAGAATATGTCCCGATGAAACAGGTAGCAGTAAAGAAAATAACACAACTTTTGATCTACAACTCTGATTAAGGCGTTCTTTAACATTCTAAAAATTTTACGAAATTTTCTAAAACAAACAAGTTGGGTGGAAACCCTGAATTTGCCTCTAACATGAACATATTGTAAAAGACAAATCAACAGATTAAACTAGTCAGAATTCTAGACAGCAAGAATGAAACTAACATAACTTTTGATCCATATGTCGGAATTATGTGTTCTTGGCGGCCATGGAAAGATAAGACAATAAAATACAATTTTCATAGTAGGGAGGAATCCTGATTCGGACCTTAACAATATTCAACTTGCTGCACAAAGTGACTGCTGAGAATTAATCGGGGTTCTGGACAGTTGTAAACAAAAGGCCGTAACTCTCAAACCACAACTCGGATTCAAGTGAACTTAAAGGATATGGAAACCTGACGAAATAATCTACAACTCTCTAGGAGATCACAAATCCTAATTCGGCCTTGATCTAATCAAAAATTAATGTACAACAGAGAACAGCAATCTGTTTCTAAATACATCACTAACGACGAATCAATAAACGACATCTACCAAGAACGAATTGAACTAAACAGCGGGGAAACATATCGTTACCCTTGAAGAACCCCGGAGAACGATGAATGATCCTTGGAGAAGATGATCCTCTCGAGGGTTCCCTTTCTTCCTCTACCTCTTCCTCTTCTTTTCCTTATCCTTGCCTTCTCCTTGCTCCTGTTGTCAACCTTGCGGCATCACCACATAGAATCCCATCAGCACCTCACACCGCAGCATGCAAACCTTTTCTTAATCTCTCCCTTTCTCTCTCCAGTATGTATGTATGCATGTGCATCATGCTGGCCGACAGCTACAACATGCAAAAAGGCAGCAGGGCTTTGTGGCACATCAACAGGGACATGGCAGCAGCACGCAAAACAATTAGATGCAGCCAGGAAAAACTAATAGCTAGCAGCCGCACCACACGTCACAACCATGTTTTTTTCTTGTCTCTCTCTTAACCACAACATGCAAAAACTGCAGGGCATTAGCGGCTGGGCCTGGCGGGGCTTTGCACGCAGCAGCTCGGGCAGCGCAGTAGCGAGCCAGGCGTGGGTAGGCAGGGCTAGCGGCGCTGGTCCAACGCGCGGGCAGTCATCGTAGGCACGCGAAACGTGGCTGGAGCGGCAGGCGTTCGGGAGAGGCGAGCGCAGGGCCCTGTGGGAGGCGCGTGGCAAGCACCCGCCCGGACGTTGGCGCTTCGGCTGGAGGCGGCGGGCCAAAGCCACTCTTCGGCGGAGAGAACTAGCGACGGCGCACGGGGAAGAAAAAGAAAAGACTAGGGTTTCAGTCCTCCCGCTTTACATCTTGTATGGGCAGCTCGGCTTCCCTTTGCCGAGTCTGAGAAAGATACATATTAGGCTGTGGGCCGGCAGCCCACACCTCCTCTAAGTCCTCTTCCTCCTCTTAATTTTTTTTAATCCCTTTCTATTTTGTCTTCAACTATTTAATCCAACAGGATATTACACATACTACAAGTATTCATAATCATAGACTTCATAATTTTCAAACATCCGTGAATAACATATTACTCATAACACTAGAAAACATGAATATTACCATTCATACTACCTTAGCAACCATGAACAACACATATACTCATAGTATTTAACAAATAATGTCATTCATTCATATCTATTATATCCATCATGATACTTGCCTTAACCGCGTGAGAACAGAGGATGTGAAGAGGGTGCTGCCCTCGGGATCAATTCACCACCTGAATATAATTATAGCGCATGCTAAGACAATATTTATGGACCAAACAAACTATATAAGCAAACACAAACTCGCAATAGTGTCTACTCGATCCCAACCCCAATTTCCTACTTGTCGATCTGTCTCCTCTGTGGATAGTCACATTCTAAAGTCCATATCTTTTTGTACAGGAGTCCAAATGCGGTTTTCTTGGACTTTCTGGAAAGTTTATTAATTTCCCCAACAAAACCTAGTTGATGAGCCCTTCTGAATCGGCCTTCTAATACCCCTACCAAGCTAATTAACAAAACATCGAATCCACGTCGGGTTCTCTGAACAGTATACTAAAACTACCATAAATTTCTGTACGATTGTCCAAATCTCACGTTCTTGTGCTTTCTGGAAATCTGAGACAATAATATACACTTTTATTATATTGAGCTCCTCTAATTTTCCCATTAACTAACCGCTTAATCCAGATTACTAAAATCTGTCAGAATACCGACAGATTGGCAGAACAGTCACACTAATAAATTCGTAACTTCTGCTACAGAGGTCCAAATAACGTGATCTAGCACTTCATGGAAAGATGACGACGTGCTCTACACTACTATAGGAGATGTCCAGGACTGATTCCACCTTTAAGCACATCAAAACATCAGTCTAATCCAATCTGTCCTGAGCAGACCTAAATACCGACATTGCTAAATTAATTAATTCCACATCTAATCGAAGGGGAACAGAGGTTACCCTTGACGAAACGACGAAGAACACCAACACCCACTGGTGAACGCGCACACTAGCCCGCGATCCCTCCCCTTCCTTTCTCCCTACTGTTCAATCTCCACATCTCCATACAAATCATCAAGTAGCAAATAATCTAGTCTAAGCAGTGAACAATAATCTAGTCTAAACAGTGAACAAACCATAAAATAATATTTTACCTTTATTTCTCTCTGTCTCTCTCGGCAGCCTTTGCATGCAACAAGTCAAATTAATTAGCTAGCAGCCAGCAGCCGCACTGCATTAGCTACACACGCATGCAAACAAGCAGTAGCAGCTAGGAGCAGCGCATGCAGGCAGGAGATGCGGCAGACGCAAGGGGCAGATGGCTTCACGTGCAGGCGACCGAGCAGATGGCAACGCGAGCAGCAGCGCCGACCAGGGCAGTCACACGGCAGCAGCACCCAATGCGGGCAGGCGACAGCAGCGCTGCGCTGGCCATTAACGCACACGGGCGGCGAGCGCACTCGTGTGGGCAGGCGACAAGGGCAGCCATGCGGCGCTGGCAATCGGCGTTGGCGGCTAAGGAAACAGAAGAAAGAAGGCTAGGGTTTTGGCCAGCTCCTCCGTCTCCATTTTAAAGCCGGGCTTTCCCATTTGGGCTATGGGTTAGCGGTCCACTATTCTCCTCAATCCACCAAAATTCTGAAATTCTTCACTATTAAATTAATTATTTTCCTTTAATTCTTTTAGTTACCCAATTGCTTAAACGGGGTATCACATTCTACCCCTGTAATACTCCAAATTTATTTAAGTGAGAAGAAATAATTTAGGGAGAAGAACCAATTAGAAAATGGATTTAACAGAAGTTTAGAGGGGGGTGTAATACTCCGAAACGTGTTAGAGATGAAAAAAAAATAGTTAAAAGGATTTTTCTGAAATTTCTTCAAAACCTGGGCCATGGGCTTTTGGCCCACAGCACCAAGGTCCAAAAGGGTGGAAACCCTAATTTTTGCTACAGTACCAACCCGTGCTACAGTAGCCGCCGTCGTGCTACAGTAGACGTGGTGCTACAGTGCATTGCCCCCCTGCTGCTCCTCTTCCAGACGCCATCCTCCCACTACCGGCGAAGAACGCTCGGGTTGCTGCCGGCCAAGGAAGAAGGGAAGAGAATGGAAGAGGAAGAAGGAGAGAAGGGAGAAGAGAGGGAAGGGGAGAGAATGCGGGCTCGGTACGTGTTCTTCAGCGGTTCTTCAAGGGTACCTTCTTTTCCCCTTTGATTAGATGCGAAATCGAATAGTTAATCAATGTCGGTATTATGGTCTGCTCAGGATAGATTGTGTCAGACAGACGTTTTGACGTAGTTAAGTGCAGATTCAGTTCTGGATGTCTCCTAGAGTATTGTAGAGGACGTCGCCATATTTCCGTGAAGGGCTAGAACACGTAATTTGGACCCCTGTAGCAGAAGTTATGATTTTATTAGTGGGACTGTTCTGCAGAATCGTTGGTGATCTGACAGGTTTTAGTAATCTGGTTGAAACGATCAGTTAAAAGGGAAATCAGAGAAGCTCAGTATAATCAAAGTTGTAGATCACTGTCTCAGATTTTCAGAAAGCTCAAGAACTCAAGATTTGGATACACGTACTGAAAGTTATGATAATTTTAGTGTACTGTCCAGAGAACCCGACGTGATAATTGATGTTATGTAGATTGGCTTGGTAGGGGCAGTAGATGGCAGAATCAGAAGGGCTCCCCAAATAAGTTTATTTAGGTAATTTAATTACCTTTCCATAAAGTCTAAGAAAACCTTAATTGGACTTCTGTAGCAATAGATATGAATTTTAGAAGTTGACTGTCCTCTGAGGGGACAGATCGACGTGTAGGATTTGGGGTTGGGATCGAGTTAGACGCTCTTACAAGTTAGTGATTGTTGTTGTATATTTTGGTTTGGTCCGCTACTGCCATCTTAGTGTACGTTATAATAATTACTCAGGTGGTGGACCGGTCCCGGGGCGGCATCTTCGGCGCGTCCCTCACTCTCTCGCGGTTAAGGCAAGTATAATGATGGTTATAATATTTATGGTTGAATGGCAATCTTTGGGTATATGTTATGAGAAATTGTGTGCTCGTGAGATGTGATGATGGCATAGCCACTATTGTGCATTATTGCTAGAGATATGAGTTATGTGTTAAATTTGGTTGTTCATTAGTTGTGATGACTTTGTTTATTAGCGTGTAGTATGAAAAGGATTTTTTTATATGCAATAATTTGCGGATGCATGTTTGTTAATTTGAGAAATTCATACCTATGCATCATGTTGCTTATTGAAGACTTGGTCATGTGGTGACCAAGCAACTCTTGAGTCCCCGTCATGTTAATGATGGGCTAAAGTCCCCATGCTTGAAGAGCATGGGCTTAAATCCCCATACTGCGTGGGTATGGGCAATGGTCCCCTGCAGATGATGGTACGAGCATGGGTGTGCATCGACGGATGCACACTTTGCATTACTGGTAAAATGCAAAAGGAAAGAGAAGGAAGAGGATTATCTTTTGAGCATATTGCATAGCATGTGTGTGTATGATGGTTGATATATGGATTTGAGAGGTTTAGCTGGCGATTTGCATGTTTGTGCGTTAGGCGCCATTTATTATATTTCTTTGAGTCTTTGGGGCTCACTTTTTGTGTTTGTTGTTTTTTAGGTACCACTTGCAAGAACGGCATGCATGGGAGGGAGTAGGATTGCTAAGGATGCACTCATTACCACACATTCTTTTAAAGATGATTACCATTTAGTTCATACCTTAATAATAAGTAAAGCGCTAAGGATTAATCTTGGCTATGCTTGAATGCATTGGTTTATTTGTAATAAAGAGAGCGGTAAATTTTGTTTATGCTTGCTTATAATTTAGCTGAGATGACTGTTTATGAACGCTTTGATGAACTTTGGATGTGGAGAAATTGCTATTAATATATGCATCTGTTGGAACCTCCGGTATACTTAGTTATACAAAGGAGGTTACTTGAATTTTGTAAGATGTTTTAGTTTGAAAATGTTTAGATTTACTTAATTTAGTAGCATTCCAGGCCTTTGTTTGGCTGGGGTGTTACAACCCCTCTTAAAAAGAATTCGACCCCGAATTCTACTCACGTCACCCTACTCAAAAGAACACCTACAACTGAAATTAAACAACGGCTAACACATCCTCGACGTGAACAGTCCTGGATACTGCTCGCGCATGCGAGACTCCAATTCCCACATGGCCTCTCTCTCGGTTTGCTGCGACCTCCGCACCTTGATGTAACTAATGTGTTACGCCTTATTACTCGTCCCAACCTTTCAAGAGTCACCCAACGGACATGAATCGAAGGCACGGTCTTACTCGTGGGTCAACGGCTCTATCGAAACTTCACACTCCAGATTTTTGCAGTACTCCCTCAACACTGGGTCATACACAACGATCCGTGCCCCACGCCAGGACTCAAGACGGTCCTAGTAATACAATATCTCCCAAATCTCCGCAACTTTCAGAAACAACCATTGTACCTTGGGCCAACATTCCCTTTGGTACCAAACCACACACCTTGCACAAAATATAAAGAACTCTTGTTCCTTGTATCATTCGATCTCTTCACTTTAACAATGAGTACCTCCTTTAACTAGGGACACACACAGAACTCGTTTTAAACAAACTCTTTTAAAAACAGAACCCAACTGAAAATAAATGATTCTCGTCACAACACATGCATTACCATCTCCCCACCATAAGAGTTAAATCCAAGACCAAAAGATTTATCATGAAACTTTTCCACTTTCCAAGTAGGCAGTTTGCCAAAGAACACTACATAAGCCAAAGGCGAAATCACTCGTATGCCCAAAACAACCATTTCCTTTCTTTTTATTAACCGAAAAGAATCACGCATACCAAGAAGAGCCAACTTAATTTATAATCGTCGTCTGTCATAGAGACAAAGCTCAAATAAAAACCAAGAGAATGCTTCATTATCCGAGAATACAACCTTTTTCTCAAACTTTCTTTGAAGAATTCAACTCTCTTAAACCATGAGATTCCAAATCGTCGCATAACACACTAATTCAATTCATTTAATTTGGTAACCTCAAAGCTATGATCAAACTGACCACAAGATCCACACCTACGTAGAGAGACCCTTCCAATCCACAATAACATAATCTGATCAACTTCTCTACCAAAGGAGTTACTTTGACAAATAATTCCCAACACACCTCGATATAGATTTCAGCCACAAACACACCACCTCAATCTTTTAAGGATAATCAACTTGAAATTCACCACATTCACACTCCTTTACTGCATCCAAATGATTCTATCAACGATCACCATAACTCTTGAATCCTAATCATGGGAAACCAAGATGCCAGCATAAAAATGCAAAGCCCAAATTCAACCTCTAAGACTCCTATAATGAATTTCCGGTATACTTGATAGGTAACCCTCATATCTGATGACTAAAATTTCGCACAACTCAACGATAACCTCAGTCATTAATGTCAGCACTCCTCACCAATCAAATAACCACCCAAGACGATTCATTTCACCAATCATAGACCTTCTCTAACCCACACCAATCAATTGCAGCTACTCGACCACAATATACCCATTCACAATACCCTAACTGATTGACCAGGATTCAAACATACTCAATCACTAACATCAATAAATAAATAAATACTTGACCAAGTTATCCTTAGAGATAATCTAACCCCCATAGGGTTACCCACTGAGGCCGAATCATACTTGACAATAACTCAACAATTCCTGCTATCCCATTAATTAGCACAACGCTTAGGTTTCTCCATACCGCTACTCTCATTAAACTTCACCATCATAACTCTTCTACATAATATTACTAAGTATCCAATTGTGATACTCTAATACATTTATCAAGAGTCCATACTTTCGATAATCCCAACATCCCAACATAGACAAAGGTTGTTGGATCATAAATCGCCATAAGTTCCACTAGTTGTAACACTAATCAATTTTTTTTATTTCATCGACAAACATTCCTTTTAAATAGAACTCCCTCCAGGTGTTATAGGTCAAAACCAATTCACTGTCTTCTGTACTTCAAATAGGTTGGTTCCCAAAATCTAACCACTACCAAATACTCGTCCACCAACATCTAGTCGCTATATTACACTTTATAAGGCTTGGCAACACAAGTTGGTTAATTCCTTTCTCAAAAGGAAGAAACAACCAAAAACAGGTTCCAACGCACAAGAAAACGTTGCTCCTCTGATTGAGCACGAGACCAAGAAGAACAGTCCAATAGCAATGATCTCGGAAAGCAAAATACGAGTCCACAGCTGAGGGCACATGTCCCACAAGAAGGAATATCAAACCTCCAAATATTTTATTTAACCGGTATTACGAAAAGCAATCAACTTACTTTCCCTCTAGAAGAATCATTACCACTCCAATGCGTCACGATCTCTTGTAGAACTTATTACTAACATCAAGGGTAATTCCCTCTTAACAAGGTTCGTTATCGACAACTCTTCCTTTAAAGAGTCCCCAAAAGCTTACCAAAATGTTACGTACCACCTTATCATCTCATCCTCAACTGAGGGCATACCAAATTCTTACAACCTGACTACAACAACCACTTTATTTTAGATGGAACCGACTACATAATTTAAAAGGTTATTCCAAAACCCTTTCATCAAGGACATACTATTATCCGATAGTTCTACCATCACGTAAACATTGTTCATCCATTAAATCCCTTTAGTTTATCTCCTAGTGATGCTCAACACCAAACTTTAATAGTAAAAAATGGCACCTAGCAATTACATATCATCACTAAGTATCCACAAAAGGTCACTCCAAGATTAATATCCACTAAGACAATAATCTTACCTCTTTTTGAACCTAACCATCCCAAACGGTTAGATTAATTCATTGAGATCCGTTAATCCGATTTACCAAAGAAGTTTACCAAATGTATCACTCTTAATGATCAACTCAGTTCAACAAGAACTACTACAAGACACTTTCAAATTAATCAACTTTTCTTTCAAGGATCTTAGCTAAGATCGATCATGCACACACTGCAGACCTAACTTGATAACCCATATCATATCTATTAATTGCTTTGATTATTACCTCTCACTTAACCAAGACAAAACATCGCTAAAGGGTTTAACACCTTCTTTCATAAAAGAGAACTATTAATCTTCAACACTCATAATATCCAAGAGAGATATATTGAGTCAAAGTCTCCTCGTACTACAGGACTTGCAAAATGAAACTTCCATTAACTAAAAACATCAAGTGAATAAATGGGTCATGCTTTCCAATGAGAAAGACAAAACTCCAAACACAAAGGTTAAACGTGACAATCAACCAAGGTCACCAGCCGCAAGAATAACTCATCGGTTGGGAAAACAAAGATTGCTTTACAGGACAATTAAGCCGATGGAAACACACCAACCTTTTTCAAAGCAATCCATCAACCGCAACGAACTAATAACCCAAGAGAAACTCATCAATCACCATTGGATAAGAGTTGACCAAATTCAAATTCAAGGAAGAGAACAACTTTCCTAAAGTTACTCACTATCAACGCCTGCACTAACATATCTGAGATAAGCACTTCACTATTCCTATACCACGAACGGTGGTGTAACCTGGTAAAACCCAGGACCACAACCACGACCTCAACCCCTCAACATAGGTTATCCCTACACATAATAGTCATATAATAAATTAATGAGCAATCATACTCAATTCATATCAGCAATGATCAATATGATATAGCGGAAACGTAAATGCAATGATTTGCCCATTCTCATCCTACTGTGCACTAGTGTGTCAAATTTTTAAGTTGATAAGACACTAGCAAATTTTAATTAATCTGTTCACCACGGACCTACAACCCGCTCTGATACCAACTGTAACACCCTAGCCTGACATAGGCTTGGAATGCTACTAAACTAATCAATTTAAACAAAGTTAAACTAAAGCATCTTACAAAATTTCGGCAGAACCTCCTTTGTATATATGTCTATACCGGAGATTCCAACAAACAGATATAACATATATAAGTAATCCAACTTTCAATATGATCAAGACCTATCCCAAACTAGGCTAATAATTACTATAACATCCATAGCAACTAAACATCTAGGATATAGTTCAAGAGCATCCAAATGCATCTATCCATTTATTACAGTTTACACCAAGTGAAGTAATAAAAATAAAGAATACTTTAAGCAGTTCATTCAACTACTTAATTAACTTTCTATCGATTCCATTGTGGGTAGTTCGTGCTATGGTGCAACAAAGCTAATCTTTCCTTCCCCCCATGCATGCCGATCTTGTAAAGGTACCTAAAAATACAACAAAACAGCAAGAAGTGATGAGTCCAAAGACTCAGCAAATACAATAAATGGCATCAACAACATACATGATTGTAATTCATCAACCATATTCCACAAAACCACATACCAACTATATTACATACTTATGCTATGCAATATGCTCAACATGCTCTTTCTCTTTCTCTTTTGTATTTTACTGGTAATGCAAAGCGTGCATCCGTTGATGCACACCCATGCCTGTGCTGTCTGGCACAGGGACCACTGCCTATACTCTGCAAGTATGGGGACCTAAGCCCATGCTCCACAAGCATGGGGACCTTTAGCCCGTCATAAACATGACGGGGACCTCAACAAATGCTTGGTCATCACATGACCAAATCTTCAATAAGCCATCATGATGCATATGTATGAAATCTCAAATCACTACAAACATGCATTCACAACAACATCGCATATGAATAAACTATTCATACTACAAGTATTCATAATCATAGACTTCATAATTTTCAAACATCCGTGAATAACATATAACTCATAACACTAGAAAACATGAACATTACCATTAATACTACCTTAGCAACCATGAACAACACATATACTCATAGTATTTAACAAACAATGTCATTCATTCATATCTATTATATCCATCATGATACTTGCCTTAACCGCGTGAGAACGGAGGATGTGAAGAGGGTGCTGGCCCTGGGATCAATCCACCACCTGAATATAATTATAGCGCATTCTAAGACAACAGTAATGGACCAAACAAACTATATAAGCAAACACGAACTCGCAATAGTGTCTACTCGATCCCAACCCCAATTTCCTACTTGTCAATCTGTCCCCTCTGTGGACAGTCACATTCTAAATCCATATCTTTTTGTACAGGAGACCAAATGCAGTGTTCTTGGACTTTCTGGAAATTTTATTAATTTCCCTAACTAAACCAAGTTGATGAGCCCTTCTGAATAGGCCATCTAATACCCCTACCAAGCTAATTAACAAAACATCGAATTCATGTCGGGTTCTCTGGATAGTATACTAAAACTACCATAACTTTCAGTACGATTGTCCAAATCTCGCGTTCTTGCACTTTCTAGAAAGCTGAGACAATAAGATACAACTTTTATTATATTGATCTCCTCTAATTTTCCAATTAACTAATATCTTAATCCAGATTACTAAAATCTGTCAGAATACCGACAGATTTGCAGAACAGTCACACTAATAAATTCATAACTTCTGCTACAGAGGTCCAAATAATGTGATGTAGCACTTCATGGAAAGATGACGACGTGCTCTACACTACTATAACAGATGTCCAGGACTAATTCCGCCTTTAAGCACATCAAAACATCAGTCTAATCCAATCTATCCTGAGCAGACCTAAATACCGACATTGCTAAATTAATTAATTCCGCATCTAATCGAAGGGGAACAGAGGTTACTCTTGACGAAACGATGAAGAACACCAACACCCGCTGGTGGATGCGCACACCAGCCCGCGATCCCTCCCCTTCCTTTCTCCCTATTGTTCAATCTCCACATCTCCATACAAATCATCAAGTAGCAAATAATCTAGTCTAAGCAGTGAACACTAATCTAGTCTAAACAGTGAACAAACCATAAAATAATATTTTACCTTTATTTCTCTCTGTCTCTCTGTAACACCCCAGTCCTACAAGGGCTGGAATGCTACTAAACTAACATGTCAACATGTTAGTTTAGTAGCATTCCAGCCCTTGTTTTCTAGAATGAGTTGTTATTACAATCTTATATGGTGATGGAAATTCTATAACATGATTTGTTATTACAATTTTACAGTAGCCTTAAAATAGCTATAACTTTCACTAGGATGATCCAACAATTGTGTTCTTTATTATTCTGGAAAGCTAAGAGAATTTTCTACAAAAGTCATGTGGGTGGACAATCCTGATTCGGCCATTAACAAGTTCTAATCTGCCAGTTACTACGACTGCTATAATATGACGGGGTTTTTGGACAGCAACATTGCAAACATCGTAACTCACAAACTACAGCTCCAAATACTATGAACTCAGATCCTACAGAAACATAACGATACCCACAATTCTTTAGGAGACCCAAAACCCTAATTTCACATGGACCTAACCCAAAACTGCCAAACAACATAACTACAAATTCATGAATCACTTTCAGTAGGAACACTAATACGCTAATCTTCAACAATCGTATAGAGAAGAGTTAAACAAAATAACAAGGAGTTGAGGTTCACCCTTGAAGATGTGAAGGAACCCACTGAAACTCCCACGAGGATCTCCTCTTCATTTTCTTCTCCCTCTCCTCCACCTTTCTCCTTGGCCGACAGCAATGGAAGGACACAGGGAGTAGGGGAGGTGCCACCAGGGGACGAGGGTGTTGCTACAGTGCCGGTGGTGCTACAGTAACCTCTAGGGTTTGGTGCCCCCCTTCTTAAACTAGCTTCCCACTCGGGCCAGGTTCTCTAATAAAAGCAAAAATGCCCCTCTAAAACCTCCAATTCCTTCTCTAATTCTATTTAAATTTAGTACTAATCACTTATTTGTTTTATGATCAAACGAGATATTACAGGTGTGGAGGATGAGAGCGATGCATGATGGGTTTTATAGCCGTGGGAAAGCACTCGGTCGACCGCAAATCGATGCGAGAGGGATGTGGACACGACATGCGACGGGATAGCGGTAGTAATTATTCCGCATGTGGGGGACAGGGAGAATCCCGAAAGGCGATGCGATAGGCGCGCGGACGAGGAGGGGGTCCAGATCATGAGCACGCAGATGAGGCAGGGTCCGGGCCATGGGCACATAGACGAGGAGGGTCTGGGCTCCTAGCAGACGGATGAGGTGGGTCCGGCTGCCAAGTGTGCAGACGAGACACATGTCGCCTACCCTCGAGTCTGCGGTGCCATTTTTGTCATTTTGCTCTAGAGGGGCTATTTGTGCTATCGCTACGCATAACAATGCTAATTAAGCCAAAAGCTCTCATTAATTTAGCATATGTAGCTTTAGAATTTCATCCATTTCCATACAAAATTCTATAATTGCAAAAAATCTCCCTTTTCATAGGACATATCATACTATACCACTTAAAGGTTGGAATGCACCGTAGTACCACTTGAAAGATTGCTCTCCATGTTAGGCCACTCAAAAGATGGTTAGAAGCACAGAATGTCATTTCCAGCCTTTCATTGCATTTTGCAGCATTTGATCTTTTTGACCGAAATGTCACTTTTTGCCCTCTTCTTCTACCTTGTTCCCTCTTCTTTTCTTTGACATGAAACCTTCTTCTCTCCTTTGCTCCTTTCTTCATACTGAAAAGATACATTGTCAACTAATTGCGAACATCCCAAATTAAAGATAATACTATTCTCACATCGCAACTACAAGAGCCAACTGCTTCTTCCATAATACTCCAGCAAAAAAAGATTGATGTCCTATAGTGCGTGTAGTCAAACCATATAAGTTGCAACCAAAGATATCGTCTAGAATATGTAGTTTGGATATATAAAAAATGCTATGAGCAAATGTCACAATATGTAGTTTCATAATATTACACTTTATATCTTTTTTTTGGGTATTCGACGATAAGTATTAGTGATCAAGGAGACATATTATTGACTTTGAAAAGTAAAAAATGTCACTTTTTTTGTGGTTGGAGGGAGCAACATCCAAAGCGCCATGGCTTCATTTGGCAAAAAACGGTGAGGGCACTAAAGCGCTGTCATCTTCTCCAGAGTTTTCATCCATGTTTCCAAGAATTCTCGTAATCCTCCCATATACGATTTGTAGGACGAGAATTTCTTCAAATAAAATGAAATTAGAAAAAAATATCATCCCCAAACACCTATATTGTATGGGTACGCGATACTAGTACAACGGTACAGGTATGCCATTACAACAATTGATACCACATTTCCCAAAAATCATTGGTATGTTGGTGCGACAGTATATATAGTAAAAATAATGAAAAATATATAGGGTATTAAGATACATGTCACTCTAAAGTTCTCGGTTTTGAGATATGCTACTGCAATTTTTTCTTCCAAATATGTCACTACTAAGTCTGCAAAATTAGAGATATGCCATTATGGACGTAAATACCCCTATCGTCTACCTTTCTTCTCCATTCCCTCCCATTCCCCACCACCTCAACGCCTCCCATGGTCGTCACCACCATCCTCCTCCTCTTTCTCCTCCACACCTCCTTCTTCTCTTCCGGCGAGCCCTCCTGATCATCAGTGACCACCCTGCTGCTCCGCCTTCCCTCTCCCATCTCTCTCCAGGCCAGCAAGGATAGATCTGTGCACACGGTGGCGGTTGTGTGGCGACGGCCGAAGAGAAAGGGGGAGAGATGCGAGAGAGATGGGAGGAGGAGCTTTAGAGGATGCTACTACACTAGAGGTCACCCTCACTAAAGATCTGGGAACCAACCTTGAATGAAATGGGGAACTCGCCTGTAACACCCTGACTATGCGAAAGCCAAGATGCAACCTAAACTACTAACATCAATCAACCCTATAAATTTTTCTCAACCAATCAACAACTAATAACAGCTAAACTTCATCACACAACAATTCTGATATCTTAACTAACATAAATTTCAGCAAGGATTTAAGCACTAAATTTCAGTTTATAACAATTCAATCAAGAGGAGCAATATTATGAATACGTCCGAATAATTTTAAACCATCAACTATCATGAATAAACTTTAAGGACGGACAATAGAAGTAGCATGAATCCAATTATTACATTCAATAATTTCCAAATGAAAGGTAGTAACAGAAATATTATTGAATTGGTGAAGTATGTGATAATGTAGATTTCTTCATGTGATCTACTCCCTCCCAGGACGTGTCGTCCTCAACGATCACCTAAAAACAAAATTTGCAAGAGTGAGTCCAAGACTCAGCAAGTACGAACGAATGACATAAGAAACATTGAATTGAATATAAAATAGAAATATTGAATCGGATACAAATCATTCTTAAATTATCCCATACATATGAATATACTATGAATACGATGCAAGATGCATATGATTCCACTTCTCTTCTGCATATACCGGTATAGCCAGTGTAACACCCGTTAGTGTTCACTCAGGCCCGCATTATCCAAAATACGGGGATCCAAGGCCCGTATGAAGAAACTTTCATACGGAGATCTATTTGTCTATATTGGAATGATGGGACCTATTTACCCATATTGGAATGATAGGACTTTCAATACCCACTCCCGTGGGTGAGGCATGAATGCTTGAATTGAATGAAATGAAATGAACCTCAATACCCACTCCCGTGGGCTAAACATGAAAACATGGAATGAATATAATGAAATGAAATGAACAGTTCCATACCTTCCAATTGTTATAAGCATTCAACATAAACAAGTAATTTGTAGAAAAATACTCATACTTCATAATACCATCCATATCATAGTTGTAACATCCCAAATGTATAAATGGGTGTGTGTTTCAAATGTAAGAAAATGTGTAGAAATTAAAACTTTTTCTCACATCTTGAAACTCTTGAACTCCTCTATAATTCTTATCAAAAGTTGTGGAGTTCAAAAACCTAAACCTCCTGTGGACTAAAATCCAACCCTTATTCAACTTGTCACAAATCTTGTGCCAAACTTGAGAAAACATTTTCCCTCGGTTCTAGAGTTGATGTGGGACTCCTCTGAAAAATATCATAAGTTGTAAAACTTGTTTGATAAATTTTGGAGGTAAATCAAACCCTAGAACAACCTTGATGAATTTCTGGAGAAAAATGCAGTGGACAAAAACCTCTGGAAATTTTATGTAAGGTTAATCCTTAAGTCAGCAAGCTCCAGTTAAAATTTCATAACTTTTGGAGTTGGTTTGCTATCTCAATTAAATCCTCAAAGTCTCAGCTTTTATTTTCAAACTCAATTGGCTGCACTGTTCTTTGGGCTTGAGCCGCTTCCAAAGCTGGTCAAACCCAACCGCATCACCAGACCTCCTTTCCCCCCCACGTGAGGTCGTAGCCATTGGATTCAGATCCAAAGGCCACGACCTCCTCCACAACCATCGCTGCCCAATCCTTCCACCCATCGAGGTCTTGTGCTGTTGGATCAAGATCAACGGCCTTGACCTCCCTTCTTTAGCAAACGCTCCAGACCTCCCACCTCATCGAGGTCATAGCCGTTGGATCAGATCCAACAGCCATGACCTCCCCTCGCTATCTAGCACCTCAGACCTCCCACCTAGTCGAGGTCGTAACCGTTGGATCAGATCCAACGCCCACGACCTCCCCTATCCTCTCATCACCATCAGATGAAAATCTCGCGGCCTGGACCTCCCCATCCCTTTCCAGTGTCTTGCCCAAGGGCTAAGACCTCCCGCACCTCAGGTCGTCACCTTTGGATTGAGATCCAATGGCTAAGACCTCCCCACTCATCTCGTTGCCGTTAGATCAAAATCTAACGGCCACGACCTCCCTGTGCTTGTGTGCAACAGCCAAGACCTCCCCTCACCATTGTGTGCCCTTGGATAAAAATCTAAAGGCCATGACCTCCCCCCTCGCTTATCTAAGCCGTGCGCATCATTAGGTCCTCCCCATCTCGTCCGCGCCCTTGGATCGCAATCCAATGGCCAGGACCTCCTGTCCCTTTCAACAAGATGACCTCCCGTCCTTTTCGCAACTGCACGATGGAGATCGTGGGGTGTGACCTCCCCTTTCCTCGCGCCTCATGCGATGATGATCTTGTGGTCACGACCTCCTAGTCTTGATCTAGTGGTGTGACCTCCTCTCTTTCCATCTAAAACTTACCGCTTCAAATCCTAGGGTGTGACCTCCCTATCTTTCTCATCCAAAGGTGGAGAGCGGCTCTGTTCTTCTCCTAGCTTAGTGCTTGGCGTCTTGTGATGGCGATGGAGGAGGTCAGCGCCATGTCTTGTCCCAACGGCTCTGTGCCTGCGCGCATTTATTGCGTGTCAGCCTTTCCGCCCCCTAGACCATGCCCTGACCTACCCCTCTGTCACCTCCACGTCCTGTCCAAGCCATGGACCGCGCCATGGGCTAAGCTCACCATGAGCTTAACCCTTGGCTCATGACCTCTATGTCCTGGGGTATAAGACCTCCTTGGTATCTCCCCTTGGCTTCCTTTGCACACCATTGAGCTTTGCCTTGCCTCTGTGCTTGGCTGAGCTTTTCCTCCACAGACCTCCCCCAAATCGCCATTGGTGACCTTGGAGCTCCTCGGTGCTTTGAGTACTCCAATGGCTCCCTCTCACGACCTCTTGCTCCTTTGTGCTCCCCTAACTCCCTGGAAGTTTAACCCTAACTCCATTTGGGTTGACCTTTTCAGGGAAGGGCTAATTGGAGCTTGGAGGACTTCCCCTTTTGGCCGTGGAGCTCATCGTCTTCACCAGCGCTGGTCCTCCTCTCCTCCGACCTCCCCGGCACCTTCAGGACCTCCAGGTAATCTCCTGATAGTCCTTTAGAGCTGGGCACCTGCTTGTATGTCGTTGCGGAGCTTTACCTTCAATTTTTGTCTTTTGGCCGTGTTGGCCGTCTTGCTCCTCTCCGGCTCGCCGGCGATTTAGGCCGCCGCCGCCGTCGAGAGTGAACCCATTAGGTGCGCAAGGATATTGCACACTCAGTGGTGCCCTTGCATGTCGCCGGCGAGGTCTGTATCGCCGGCGATGGCCACTTCTTTGCGCTCGGAATTTTTGTTGGACGAGTTTGTCCAGCGCGTGTCGTTAGGACAAAGATTTGGTCAGTAAATGCTCAATCATTGGGAGCAATTACTGCTGTCTTAAGCGGGCCCGGACCTCCTCGTTATCCCGCAGATAACTCCTTGCTCTTGCTCACAAGGCGCAAGCGCTGGTGGTGAGGATCTCGACCGCCCAGATCACCCCAAGTGAACCTTGACCATCCAGACGCCCTTCAGATCTTGGCCGCTCAGACCACCTCAAGTGGATCTCGAACCGCCTAGGACCTCTTCGTTTTTGTCTTGATACCCAGACCTCCCTTGAGTGTCTGGACCGCCCAAGACCTCCCTCTTAGGATCTCGAGCTGTTCAGACCACCCCGTGGGAGTCGTGAACAGCTCAGACCTCTCTCTTTGCTCGGGAAGGTCCAGGACCTCCCCAAGAGCGCATCTTAGCCGTTAAGGACCTCCCCGTGTTGATCTCAACCATTGAGATCCTCCCTGTGTTGATCTTAGCTGCTTAGGACCTCCTCGAGGTCATCTCAGCCATTAAGGTCCTCCCTCGCTAGATTTGGACCGTCCCGGTCCTCCCCCATTTGTTGTGGCCCGTTGGATGCAGCATCGACGGCCACGACCTCTTCCCAGTTCGCGCGCGTGTTGTCGGGAGGACATGGACCGTCGGATCCAGGATCAACGGCCCATGTTCTCTAGACCTACGCAAGCGCGCGTGCGTGTTTTCCCTGGGAGGTCTTGGGCCGTCCGATCCAAGATCAACGGCTCATGTCCTCCCCCTGCCTTTTGATTTTTAGAAAATCCAGAGAGCTCTTATTTGTGAACTGAAAAAGGTAATAACTTTGAAAATGCATAACTAATTCATCTTAGCTCCGTTTTAGGTGATTCAAATTTTGGTAGCTCTGGTTTGAACTGAAATTTAATCTAAAAATGGTTGTAAGTTGAGTTCAGCTCTAGAAAAGTGATTTGTTAAATAGGTTTCAAAATTAACTTTAAATATTGCTCCAAAACTTGTAAAATGCATAAGTATTTCTCTGTAGTTTATTTTTGAGTGAATCCAACTTTATTGGCTTCCTCTGATAGTGAACTAAATGTTAGAATAGGATTTAGGCATGTCACTATTTTCAAAAGTTTTGTGGGTGCATTTAGTTGTGCTCATTTTCATATCTTTGCAAACTCATAAAACATGCATCATAGCTCCAAATGAGATGAATCCAATTGGGTTGTTCATCTTGTGAGGTGCTTGTTTTACAGTAAAAATTTCAATTGCACTTCTTTTCCAGAAAATGTTGCCAAACAATTTAATTAGTGAATAGTAGCAGTTTGCATTTTTAGAGGCTGAGCAGACTTGTTTTGCTCATATCTTTTGCATTGAGAATCCAAATCAATTGGTTCTTATTGCTAAATTCTCTAAAAATCATTCTCTTGCTTCTGTAAAAATTTCAGAGCATTTGGAGTTTGTTTGCTGTGCTGTCTTTTTGGTTTTCGTCGTTCTTATCGATTCTTTTCGCCTTTTCGATTAGGTGTCGACGAGTGTGTTGATCCCGTGAGTGATCCTCAGCAACATCTTGAGTATAACCAGCAAGGCAAGCAGTTTGATCATATCCCATTATTGTCCCATTACTTTAAAGTCTAATACTTTGTTTCACTTGTATGTATGCATTGGTACTTTGTGTTAAAATATCGATTAGTTGAGCCTATAGATGCATATCCTGTAGGTAAATGTTCATTCTCTACTACTAAGCCTAGGATTATCTTGCTGTGATGTAGAGTTCGATGGATGGACTCTTATCACTTAGTAGGTTGCATTGATAATGCTTAGAAATGCTTAGATAACGGTAGAAATGGGCGGTTGTCGACATTATGTCGATGACCTTGATCACACACAAATTATTATTCCATTATGTCCATCTTGTGCTTTGTTACTTTGTAAACAAATAAAACAAAAATGAAAACAAAATTGTTATTGACTTGGGCACAATGGATGTTGGTGTGATATGTTGGGTGTGAATGGAATGATGCCTAAGTCTCCAAGGACCGAGTTACTTGTGTCACTAAGCCAAGCGCTTATGCGTGCTAACCACACGAGGGTATTGGGAACCCCTCTTGGCTAAGTACTTTGGGGGTGTTAATTGTGGGTCGCAGGTGAGTAAAACTGTTTTATAAGGGAAAGAGCACCCTTGAGCTGCTTGGTGGGCAGTGTCTCCTACCTTAGGGTTGTCGCGACTCTTAATTAGCATCATTCATTGGAAATGCCTCAGAGGACTTAGCCGTGCCAAGCATACCAAAGGAAGTGTGCTAAATAGCTTGGCGAAAAGGCGGTCTGACGTGTGGGTACATTGGTACACCCCTGCAGGGTTAAAACTATTCGAATAGCCTCGTCCTAGGTTATGGACATGCTTGGTAAGGTCGTGCAAGAACTAGACTACAATATTTAATTAAAACTTGATGGGTTGGTATGAATGGATGTTCATACTATTGTGGTGGCTATTGGGTTAGTCACTTCCAGGATTGTTGTTGTCATCTATCTATTGTTATTATGTTACTTGTCTCGTTGTTACTTGCAAATTAAAAATGAATTGCAAACTGCTTTGGAATCTATTTAAATATTACAAATGAAAACTTGCTTTATGCTAAAATAAGTCCAAAGCCTCATCCACTTACATAAAGCTTGCATGTAGTTAAACTATAGTTCTGTTATACTACACGTCAGTCTTGCGAGTACATTTTTGTACTCATTTGCTTTGCTTAATAACTTTGTTGCAGAGGAGGTAGGGCCCAAAGGGCTTTACTTTTGTGAGATGTGCTGTGGTTGGGAGTCTAGCTAGGAGGCTTGGTTGGTTGCCTTGTGGGCTAAAGGCAAACCTTGTGGCTCTCTTTTGTTTATCGCCATCTTATGGCTTTTGCTTCCGCTGTTATTTAAGTTTTAGTTGTATTTGGCCGGTCGGCCCCTTTTGTAATAACTCTCTCTATATCATGTATGTCTTTCATTCTAGTTCGTGCTTTGGTTCTATGTCTTGAATGGAATTGATGCATGATTTTGTAAAGGGGTGTGTATACTGCATTCTGGGAAGTATACATATCTCGAAGACACGGATTATCATGTTTGTGATGCTAGGGTCAATGGATCAATAAGTATTACAAGCCTAATAAACCGGGGTCCTCACAATAGTAATTCAACCAAGTTGTACAAACACACATCCAAGATGATCCAAAATGTACTTGCCTTTTGTGTTGCGATAAATTGAATGTAGAGAAGGCGAAACCAAACCCAAGGTCACTCCGCCTACAATAAATACTTTACTCAAACAAGATTCGACAAGATAGAACAACGCTAATCGCAACGCTCTAAACCATACTCCCAAAAACCCATATTTCATATATTTAATCTACTAAAGCGAAACGATGAACTAGCAGTAACTCAATACTAGATAGCGACTTTCTAAAATACATATCTCTCATTCTGCTTATCGTAAAAATGCATTTTCAGTCCCTATGGAAATATTATGAAATTGTCTACAAAAATCTAGTTGGCCAGATTCTCAAATTGTGCCTTTAACTAATTTTAACAAACAGATCAAAACAACTGTCAGAAACTGACAGACATTTTGGACAGTAATATTGAAATATCCATAACTTTCATCTTGATGATCCAAAAAATATGTTCTTTAACATTTTAGAAAGCTAAGATAATTTCCTACAAAAGTCTTGTTAGTGGACAACCCTGATTCTACCATTAACCATTTCCAATCTGCCAGTTACTACGACGGCTATAACTTGACAGGGATACTAGACAGCAACATTGCAAATATCATATCTTGAGATCTGATCATCCAAAATTTGTGATCCAGCACTCTAAGGAAAGATAACAAAATATTCTATCTTTTATCTAACTAGACAGAGTTCAAATTTCGAGTTTAACTAGCACAAAACGCCCTCGCAATGCACTACCCTAAACCTGACGAATCTGGACAGAACTGAAACCTAACTTCCTATTGGCTAAACGATCTACAAATCGAACCAAAATTAAACTAGAGCTTTCCAAAGACTTCCAGATTGTTACCCTTGAAGATCATCCAAAGAAGAAAACATGGTCCTTGGTCCGTCCTCTTTTCCTCCCTTCTTCTTCCCTTCTTTTCTCTCTTCCTCCCTCCTTTCTTGATCTTGGCCGGCAGCAAGGAGGCATCACAAGGGGGAGGGGAGGCACCACCAGGGGAGGAGAGGAGGTGTGGGGGAGGTGCTGGACAGTTGGGAAGTGGTGGCCACAAAGGGGAGGGGAGGTGGAGGCGCAATGGAGAGGGGAGGGGCTGCTACAATGTGGCGCTACAGTGCATGCTACAATAACATGGCTACCTCCTCCAATTGGATGGTTGTCCTAATAGGCCAAGGTACTGTGGGCTTTCGGCCCATAGCTCAGGTTCTCTTAATAGCACGAAAAACCCCCTGAAACTTCGGTTAAAACCACTCTCTAAAACAATTCACATCCGTAAAGATTTTCTCCTCTTTAAATATTTGGAATATTACATCGCCGGTGAGGTAGTTCAGGGGCTCGTCGGTGAACTCTCTGGTGAGGTAGCTCTAGGGCTTGCCAGGGAACTCATTGGTGAGGTAGCTCTTGGGCTCGGGGAACTCGTTGGTGAGGAAGGTCAAGGGCTCACCGGAGAAGGGCCCAACGTAATTGATGCGGTCAGGGCCGTACCAGGGGTTGCTGGAGCTAGCAGCGCGGTGGAGAAGATTGGAAGCAGAGGGGAGGAGTTGCAACATCATAGAAAGAAGGGAGGAGGAAGAAGCTAGGGGCATTATGGTCTTACATTCTTCAAAAAATAGACACTCTACAGTGGCATATTTAGAAGAAAAAACTTTGCAGTGGTATATCTCAAAACCGCAAACTTTTGAGTGGCATGTATCTAAATAACCCAAATATATAATATAAAAGATAAATGACATGTCCATAAGATAGACATAAATATTAGTACATATATAATAAGGTCCATACAACTCAATTCAACAACCATAAGGTCCATAATATAGGCAAACATAGAGAAATACGATCCATATGACAAACATTAACTTAGTACATAACCAATAGGACTAAAATGAACATGATAGAGCATGAGATATTCCATCTTCATTCTCTTGTTTGGTCTGCTCCCTTGCCTCCCTATCACCATCTTGTCCTCCATCTTCGCACAGCTACATCTCCAACTCTGGCTCATCAAATGAGAGATTACCAACCTCATTCTCAAGGATGCCCACACCAGTAGTAAAACTTTCATGGCTATTTGCTTCAACATACCACATAAGTGTTAGTTCATATAGATATTTTTTTGGTGCTAGTACGGGACTCAGTTGAAGTATCGTACAACATTGCCAAACCCTTTTACAAGAAATTTGGAAATTGTACCAAGAAATAGGAAATTACAACAAGAAATTGTTCTTGTTGTTACTGTAAAGGACTAACTTTGTGACCACGACAAGCTCGTGACGCCTTTCATGTTTCTATGCATGACTGCCAATGGACGCAACTTTGACACTTGCCACAACAGTGCTCACTGCCCAACCCCTACTCATGCGACCAAGGCCATTGCACTAGCTGGTGAGGCCGCTTTCTCACCATGGCTACCAATGTTGTGAGTTTGCTCTTTCACAGATGTTCTGAGGTTGTTGCTTTGGCCGATGATGGAAAAGAGGAATTATGGTACGGGGAAGAGGAATGGAGAGGAAGAAGGAATGGAGGGAGGGAGGGACAAATGGGTCATTTTATGGTGGGGAAAACCATGAAAATGCTTTCCAAATTCAAAAAAGAAGATGGAAATGACATTTCATGCATGTAAGTTTCATTTTGAGTGCCATAATGTTGATGCTAGATATGCGCAATAAAACTACCGCAAGCGCACAGGTCAATTGTACCCTTTCGCTAAGAGTATTTCAAGGTTTATCAATTCCACAATGAACTGGCTAATGATCACCTTAGGTGTCATGGTTTTCTAACCAACTCTCATCTAACTACTTATGAACCGATGAACAACTTGAATAAACATGATCCTGTCTCAAGTCACGGTTCACACTTAATCTAGTATTCTAGGGTTCCAGCCTATATTGAAGAACAAATTGAAAGAATATTTAAATCTATCTACCAATACTACTAAACATTGTCTAATCAATTGGCTAAACCAAACCGTAGGGAAGGTCTTTTGCTTATTGGTTTTTTCTAGCTATTACAACCTTGTTCTCCTAGTTGGATTAATTACTTTCGTCTCGTAATCATTGTTTTCTTGTTAGTAGTAGATTAGCTAAGATAGTAGGTCTAAGACTTGAGTTCCCTGTCGATTGGACAACCTGGAATACTCTAGGTGAAAGCTACAACAGTCTTGTGTGCTTGCAATTAATTTTAGGTGCATAGTAGACGTTAACAAGCTTTCCAGCAACATTGACAGGGAGCGCCTTAGATTTTCTATTTTAATGTAATCTATTGCTAACAGTCTAACACTAAACCCCCTTATTAGTTTTCCTTTTCTCTATACTAGTAGGGTGCCCGTGCATTGCAATGAATCTTAAATAAACAATACCACAAGTGCTAAATTATGTCAATATTGAGCACATTTATGTTAATACCGAATGATATACCATTGGAATTTGGAAACATGCAAGGCTACTCCCAACCTTTGTTTCTTAACCTACCTTTATCGCTTTTCGCTCTAGCCCTATCAAAAGGAGAAAAAATATCTCTACTTTTACTACTCAATCTTTTCTATGCATCATGCACACCATAGATAGTTAACATCGAGAAATTGACCGGTTTACAGAAATATCTTCGATGATAATTTAGCTCAAATTTATGCAAAGATCACTTAATGCGTCGTTCAATCATTGTTGTCCTCGTGCCGTGTTGCTTGCGCCCAAACTGGGCCTCACTACCACTCAGGCGCTCACACACCTAACGCCATGGCCAAATCATCGTTGGGAGAATGGGAGGAAGATGGGCACACGTGGTCGGCACTCGGCAGGAATCTCAACCTTCGTTTGGGCTTATACCAATGTTCACCGTGCAGGAAAATCGATGACCTTTATTTAAATAAGCTTCATCTTTTGCATTAGGTGCACTTGCAATATATTAGCTCTCGTTTGCACCGTCCAAAAGCATAAGGTGCAGCATTTTAATGGAAAATATAAAGTTGCAGAATACCACACGAAACTGAGTCGAATGTTACAGATGAAGAATCATAATTAGAGTTTAGTATTGTAGCACAACCAGTTCGTTTCCACTCAACAATGAACTTCATTAGTCTTAAATGAATTAAGTGAAGAACCATTGAGAGTCTAATAGGATTAATAATTCAAGCCACTCACTTACCCAGCTCTTTTATTTCAGGAGTAAAATCTTCATGCAGGAAAAATAACACATCACCTTGGTTTCTGAATTTCCATAGGCAGGCGATTATTCACAAGCCAAGCATCACTTCTGTTTAGAAGATGCACATTTTACTTCTTTACCAATGATAGAATATGTTCTTCAAATAATCACTTACAATCTTACCCTCGTTCCGCACATGATTTCCAGTTTATGAATCATGATGATACATCACTAAAACGAGATGTGTAACCAAACCTGATTATAGTAATTGGAGATACCACTATCATACCATTGTGCATGCCACATGCGGCATGGGGTGAAGAAATAGTAGAGGCAGTTATTATGGAGATCTTTTAGCATCTGTACTTCGTCTCTCACTGTAACAAAATCATCACGATCGATATGGAGATTAAAAGCAGGACAATTTATAACTGAATTATGCCGCAAACACGTAATGAAATGCTCACCTACGGGCAGCCTAAAATGAAGTCTTATCCATCTCTAGCACAATAGCAGTAACATTTAAGTACTTTCCAATTGTCACCATATCACAAATCTATTTCACAAAAAAAATTGAACAATGGAACTTTCTAGCTTCAGTTTTAGTATTTTAACGATGGCAGGGACTCATAAAATATAAATTTTGCAATGGTTGTATTCACAGCTTCACACACAGTACATACAGTTGCTTACACCTGGTTAAGCCCACCATTGCATGGGAACATCAGATACCATTGTTCTTGCTGATTCCTGAATGCAGAAGTGGTAAAATCAAAATTGGATATTTGAAATAGTAGAGGCAGTACATAGTTAGAATTAGTAGAAAAATACATACCTAAAACTTGAATTGAAGTATTGAACTGATTTAATTAGAGCATCCGGCATGAAGCCATGAACTGATCGATAAATGACAACATGCATAGAAAAAAAGAACATCAAGAAGAAAAGTTAACTGGACTGCAACCAGTGTTATCAACAACTCGACCCACAGAGGCAGAAGGCTAGAATCTCAGTTGTTTACTTTGAATCATTCTCCAAGTTGTAAGCTATCTCATATTCTTAACAAAAATCACTCCTAAGTCACTATGCCTGACAGCTAGAAAAGATCACTTCATCTGTCGTTAATCAAGCACTTGCAACTGACATATAAGCAATGCCAATGATTCTGTGATTCGACTTAAGCTCAATTTTTCATCTTATAGTATTCAAACAAATATAAGAATAATTCTCAAATTGGAAACCAAGAATGATAATTCAACGGGAGCCACAAAATCGAAAGAAAATAGATTAAAATTTATTAGGAGGTAGGTAGTGTAGGGGGGACGCTCACTTAATCTGTTTGTTAATTAATTGGAATACGCAACGCACCCATCGACGTACTTGTGCCGCGTGAGGAGTCTGTCCGTGCAACCATCGTCAATGCAGATGTACTCAAGTTAAGGGAGGCCATGACCTTGGCGAGCTGCAGGTAAATCTCCAGGGAGATCCTCTCCAGCGCTCCGCTGGTCGGAGTTCTCAAGGAGACAAGAGCTTGAGTTTGATGGGGCGTCGAGGTAGCAGCATGGTCAAACCACTCGACGGTGCTGTGTGTGCCGACCACCTCTACTGGCGCCTCACTATTACTGCACCACTACTGGTTGGATCCGATTAGATTCCAACAGTCGTCGCCAAATCTGGTTGAAAGAAGTGTGGCACTTTGCCGATTGGAGACGCCACCGCCACTTCCGTCGCCTTGTAGACTCACGTGACGATGAAGGGGAGAGGTGATACGAGGGTGCAACGGCGAATCTGCGAGTGCGAGACTGTGAGAGGGAGTTGGAACTTTGAAGCCAAGGGGATATTGGGACGGGTGCACTTCCATCAAGCCTGAACCAACTCACCAAACCGAGTAAGTTCAATGTGTCGTACAATCTGCTTTTCTCAAGCAACGCTCCAAGCATTGAGCAGCTCTCCACCTTTGATGAGCAACCCTTTCTTGGCGATCCACTATTGTCTTTGCATCCACCTGAAGGTTCCAATTCTTGTTCAACTTCAAGAGATTTCTCTTTGTATGATACAGAAGAGCGTCCGACAAAAGAGGAGATCATTGTGTCAGGAATTGCATTCCTTGCATTCTTCTGTGTCACCTTGGTTATTAGAGAATTTCAGAGCTTCATGTATTTGTTCCATATAGTATCACATAAAATTGCCAACTGTAGGATATATTCGCAATAGAAATTATGGAGTTGTGCTACATAAGCTAAATAAATAATAGTACAAAAAATACCTTGGCATCACGACTATCTCTTTCTGTTAATGTAAGTTGTTTGTCACTTTCCGCTGTTCAGCTAATAAACTTTTGATTCTAGAGCTACAAGTTGCGGCATAAGCTCATCCATTTGGATCAACACATGCAAGGATGACCCTCTACACTCAACCAAATACAAATTTAACCAATACCCAAATTCAGCGAAAGGAAAAGAGCTTCCAGAATATTCAAACATATTACAACCCACCATTGAATATACTGATATAGAAAGATGCCAATCATCCAATTAATATGCCAGATAAGCACTGTTCAGTGCATGATATGATTTATTGTTCATGGAAAAAAAAATGAAATCCTAGGTTTTTCTGAGAATCAGAAATCATTCCAGAAATATCTGCAAACTCCATTGTTTGTATGGAATGAAAGTATATCTTTGAAACTGAAAATGGAATCTTTGCCTGACACATACAGAATGCATCTCCTATTCTATATTTTTTCTTGTTATTCGTGGTGAGTAGCTAACCCAAGATCAGAGTTTTTTTTTTAATAAAAAAACCATGTAATAGATAATATAGTAGTAGGACCTGCTTCCTGATTTGGTTCAAACTGAATATCAAGGATCTATTCAATTTAGCAAGTTAATTTGTAGTTTTATGCATTTTATGATACATATCAACACCATAGGAAAAGCCATGTGAAGTCACTTCAATCGGTTATAAATAGAGTAAATGAATGGAAGGAGAAAAAAATAAGCAAAGTTATGTTTGGAAGCTAGTAGCCCAAATTATCCCTGTTAACTCTTAAGTTTTTGCCAAGTAATATTTTCTCTGGTCTTTGCAGTACCTGCAAATACGAATGTATGACATGTTTGTCATAGAAACTGATACCTATCCATTTATCTAAAACTTAATTTTTCTTTTCTTTTCTTTAAAAGCATGATACAGAAGAGGCTAGATTAAATATAATCGCATCAATTAATCTCCATCTTTGACAGTGAAGAACACACAATTTGCATAGCAATAGAGTTTAGAGTTTAGACACACTGAGCACTGATTATATGTAGTGGTGACATCTTGGTTTAGTCGTGGTAAGTCCATTAGAAATTAGAATTTGTCAGAGATACAACTTGCCTACAATACAAACACCAAGTACACACTGATAATAGCTCTCTACAACAATCCACTGAACAAATGTCAAGAAAATCAGCAAAACAACTCTTGCCCCCAAGATTTTCCAGAGATTTGTAAGCAACTTTCCTAAACCATGTTTTGAACTCAATTTCTAGATTAAAAGAAAAGGAAGAAGAAGAATAGGCATGGAATTGCAAGGAATTCAATTCATAATTGATTGAGATGACCTAGCCCTACCGAGCTCGTCGTTTCCTCTAGTGATGTCACTACCGTCGCCACCCGTGAGGACCCCTTCGCCACCAGTTTTGTCCTTGATGATGAGGTCACCGCCCGGGTCACAGTTGCCGCTGGCCACCGACCTCCATCGGCATACTACGGCCCTGTTTGGCATGGCTCCTGCTCTCAACTTCTTAGTTGGAGTAGGCGGAGCTATGCCAAATGGGGTAACTCCACAAATTTTCTGAGTTGAAGAAATCAGAAGCAGCGCAACCTATAGTACAATTTTCAGGAGCAGGTGGAACCTTGCTTCAAGTGGGGAGCAGTGAACCAATAAAACAAAATACCTTTAGAAGTTGAAGATAATTACCCACAATATGCCATTGAACTACCCTACCCACCCCAACCCGCAGCTCTCCGCCCCTTCGCCTCCCCTTGCTGTTCGCACCCCAACCCGCTGCCCCTTCACAGCCCCCTCTCATTTCCTCGCCTAGGAGACCTCCCCGGCGCCCTCTTCCCGGTGCATTCCCGGCGGGCGACTCCTCCCCGACGGCTGCTCTTCCTCCTAGCGCATCCACCCTGGCGCTGCATCCACCCCGGTGAGGGGAGTTGGTCCATTGTCGATTTCCCAGCGGACGGGTTCCAGGATGGGTTGCTGCATCCTTCAGGACATGCCCAATGGCTACTCGAGGGTGGTGTGGGTGGAGCACATGGATATGGTGGGGGAGGAGAAGCCGTAGTAGCCGGTGTTCAAGGACTATGTCGGCGCCGCATCCCTCTAGAGGACGGCGTCGCCGCCCTCCTGACGATGCCACCTCCCAACTGGTGCCGACGCCGCCCCATCCTCCAAATCTCCGCGATTTTCCTCCCTTACCTCCTCTTCCTCCTCACCGGAGATCACTCGCGCCGGTCGGAGACGCGGACGCAGAGCAAAACGAGCCGCGGATCTTGGCATTCGACCGAGAAACCATGGCTCTCCCAAGGTCTCCCCCATTCCCAAGCTGGCCCTAAGTCCAAGGGCCCCTCTTTGATCCAAACTTCCCTCTGATTGCGCTCAAATCTTGGTGTTTTCTGCAGCTTAATGCCAAGCTTGGAGCAAGGTTATAGCTTCCATGGAGCAAGGTGATCTCAATCCCCTGGGTGGATTCGGGGGCAATTGCAGGGTGGGGGTCGTGCTCCTTCTTCTCCGTTTGGATCACACTCATGGCACTCAACAGGCTGGTGTGGCCAGTGCCGAATGGCTACATGATGACCTACATGTACCCGACCCACATCCCCATCTCCACCTCAAAGAACATCTCCTCTGATAGGTATCGGCTGTTCAAAATGAAGCATTGCTACTTGCTGGCCCCAACTATAAAGTGCACAAAGGAAGGGATGCTAGTAAAGTTCTGAACATGAACTGTGTGTTGATGCACCTCATGAATGTTAGTAAAGTTCTGAACATGAACATGAAGATTTTTCTGTTCCATCACGATATGGCAGTATACTGGATTGGTTTTTAGTTGATCTTGAAGGGGAACACTATGCAATAGATGGTCGCATACTTGAAGAGCATGCTGAATATGTTGTCTATGCCATTCACAGAGTAACCAATCCTTCAATCAATCAAGATGTCGTTTATCTATTGTCATATATATGTATATGCAATCGGTTATACTTTGTACCACCATTCTTCAATCAATCGGTTAGGACCTTCAACCGGTTTTACTTATGTCACGGCAATTCTTTTGTAGCAAAGTGTTTGGTTCTGAGTGATAACAATCAACATCCATCTTGACAAAAGTATGACCACCATCTTGTGTTCATTTGCCTTGATTTTTAACTCCTAGTGATCCGCACCCCTAAGGTGAGAACAAATATGATGAAGGCATGCATAGCGGATGATCACCATATACATGAACATTAGTGCTTCGGTAGCCAATCTTGGATGGCTCTCTCGGATTCTACAGAGGACACAATAAGGGTCACAACAAGGAAGAACAACGGCCGGAGCAAATTTCGGTGTCATCCTCATCTGCGGTGTCCCAAGTGGCTTCCTTTCATCCATCGCCAGTGTTTGAGCTGCTTGTAGATGAACAACAACGCTGTTAGTTGTTATGCAAGAAGAAAGATCATTGTCAACGCACTAGAGGTGGGCAAGCTTCAGAGAATTGTAGAAGCTGAATTGGACGAGCTGCCCTTGGATGTTTTATTCTTTTCATTGTCATCGTTTGATGTAGTGGTTTTCGGACTTAGAACAATAGCTTTGATTAATAAAGATGAGGAGAATTGTGAACGACATCTTCTGCCTCCTTTCCTCTCTTATGGACTTTTGTTATGATACTCATTAAATTTTTTTTAGAGAAGATACTCATTGAATTATAACCTTTGTTATGAACTTTGTTTGTTTATGTATGTTGTATTTTTTTTTTCAATTCAAAAATTTGGATGTGGGCGAAAAAGATGGCACTACAGGGCATAACATGGCCAAAAAAATTTAAAAAAAGCACACAATATGACAGAAATCAACTTATTAAATTGTTATAAGTTAAGAAATAAAAAAATTTACAAGTCATAAAACAAGGGCGGTGTAGTCTTTTTACAATGATTCTTCTTATTTTTGGAGCTGGAGCCAATTTTCTAACCAAACATCAACTCAGACTGCTTTAACTTCTCATAGGAGTGGATCCAAGAGTGAAGTTGGAGTTGGAGCTGCAAAAACTTGGAGCAGAGCCATACCAAATAGGGCCTACATATGTAGCTTACATTTGTAGCAGTGTTAACTGTACAGAGAGCATATATTAATCATGATAGCCATATTCCTAAACTCTAGTATGAAAAGCTCTCATTTAAAACAACATTGGAGCATCGAGAACACGAAAGTTCAGAAGAAAAATTATGAATTTCATGTACAGTGACATCATCGGTGCAAGAGTTACCTCAAACATTTGGCAGACAATTTTACTGAAAACGACCAGCACTGACCGAGTCCTTTGCTCCTCTGTTTGCGCTAGTTGGGGAGCATCGTGAAGCTCAGGTTTCAGCCACCTCCCTGCCACTGACCATCACCACGCATCCCCTCTCACCATGCCCCGCCTCCTCGCCTTGGTCTCCTCCCACTCCCACCGCCTACTCCGCTCCCGCCCCTCCTCGCCATTCCCTCGAACATCTTCTCGGCATCCATCACCAGGCCTCCCCGACCAGTGTTAACTATGACCACTCGGGAAGCTCTTATGCCCTTCTTTGGTAACACTCATGTCTCCGTGGAATATTACTCCTCTAGTTATGTGGTTGTACTTCTAAATGAAGTGGCTAATCGGTAATATATCAGAAGAAACATGTTCTAAAGAAGCTACGAATTGATCAAATCATTAGGTAATAGAAGTGAGAACTCACCGGCACTCTGTCAGGAAAGCAACGCCAAATGAAATTCAGGCGAGGCCAGCCAATGCCATCCTTGATCACATCAGTCAGGATGACGGTTATGAGCACATAAAATGCTACTATGCCGTGCAACGTAGCCTCCTGTTGGCCCAATCGAATGCGTATAGAAGCGGCGCAGATGCAATCGCAGGGGAGTGTGAGTTAGTTAGGGAGCGAGAGAGAATGAGAAAGGAGAAGAATGACCTCACCAGGGACCAATAGATGACGACTAGACCTTTGGTGAGGTCAAGATGGAGCAGCCACAGATAACCGTGCCCCCAATGCAGCCCCAATTGGTGGTGCGGTGCGAATTGGAAGGGGGTGAGGGAAGGTGAGGAGGCGACCATATCGGTGGCAAATGACGACGACGCGATAGTGGAGGGTCGATTTACGACGAGGTAGGGTTCCAGCCGAGGATGCCGAGTTCCACGTCCACGTCGTCTGGGGAGGCGTCCCCGTGATGATGCTTGGGAGGCGGACTAGGGGGGTAGGGGGGAGGAATTGGCTCCAGGGAAGGAGGTGTCAGGGAAGGTGGTTCTGTGTCGGCGGGGAGGTGAAGGGGGAGATGAGGTTCGGCGGTTGTGCGAGGGTTGCTAGGATTCGTGGGGGAGCAGTGGCGGTAGCGAGAGAGGAGGGGTTGGGGGAGAGAACAGATGACTCGACCGGGGTGGGATATGGCGGCCAACGTGGCGGACCACCAACTCTAATTTTTAAGCAGTAGAGATTTCCAATATGAATTATGTAGGAGATAAAAGGACTATGTAGACTCAAGCACAACAAACATGCCAAACCAACTAAAAAGATCGAGAGAGATGAATACAAGTTGAGCCCAGGGTTGATTCAGATGATCCACGCTGATCATTTTGTGGGCATTGCTGAAGAAAATCCTTATCACCATATATTAGGGGTGAAAACAGATCAAATACGGACGGATAATGGCTCTGCCATATTTGTTTTCTTATTTTTTCCTGGATGCGGATACGAATACAGATGCAAATAATATCGAATATGAATACGGAGCGAATATGAATCAAAACGAATACGGTCACGGATATTTTTTCGGAACATGAAAACCCCTTAAATTGCATGCCATAAATTAAACAGTTTTCCTAAATTTTTTCTATATATAAACTTCCTAACCCTAATAATCCTACTCCCACTTAATCCCTAATCCTACTTCCTAATCCCTCTCTCCTCGGTCCTCAATTCCTCACCCCCTCATTTCGGCCGACACCACCAGGGCGCCCCCCTTTTCTTTATCCTCAATCGAATCTCCAATTCTCCATGGCTCTCCCCCTCCCTCTCTTGGCCGGTGGGCGGTGCCGCCTCCTCTTGCGATCGCACCTCCCTCTGGCCCAGCCTGGCGCCACCTTCGGCTCCTTGTGCCCCGACGCCACCTGCACCGTCACCCGCATCTCCGCCCACTGCCAGCTCCTCCCCCCATGGCGCCACCTCTCCTCTGGGCTCCTTACCGCACCTGCCGCCGGCTCTCCTCTCCGGCCACCACCTCCCTTGGCCACCGGCTTGGCTGCCTCCACCCGCACCCTGGCCCGGCTCGGTGCTTGGGCCGCCTCCATGCCCGCGCTCACCCTAGGCTGCCGCTCCCTCCCTCTCTCTGAGTTTCCCCACGGCGGCACCTTCTCCTTCGGGCACCTACACGCGCGCCTGCCACTGCCACGCGTCTCTCTGGCTCCACGCCACCGATCTAACGGGGCTTGGGCCTGGTGTCGCCTTGGCTCAGTGCCACCTTCGCTCCCCTGTGCCCGGCGTCTGCTTGGCTGTCACCATGCGGCTCCGCTTCTTGTCGGCTCCTTTCCCCCTATGGCACCACCTCTCCTCCGGGCTCCTAGTCCTATGTCGCGCCTGCCGCCGGCTCTCCTCTCCGGCCACCGCCTCCCTCGGCCACCTCCACCTGCACCCTGGCCCGACTCAGTGCTTGGGCCGCCTCCATGCCCACGCTCGCAATGGACTGTGATGGGCCAGGCTAGGTTGTTCTATCGGGCAGAAATTCTAGATATCCGGACTACGTATTATCCGGATAATCCGTATTCGTATTTGTATCCGCCGAATAGCATAACTACCATATTCGTTTCCGTTTCCGACAAAAAAATCCGAATTCGTTTCCGATCCAAAAATTATCCGAGAAAAATCCGATCCGACACAATCCGAATCCGTTTCCGTCTGGATCAGTCGGAAATTATCCGATCCATTTTCACCCCTACCATATATCATGCTTTATGGCTTATTGCAATTTGGTGCACAATCAAGGCTTTCTAGCAATCACTCGCACATGGATTCTATTCCTTTTTCATTGACGGGAAGATCCAAGATTTGGTATTTGCAAACAGTTGCTTCGTACAATGGTAATTGGACTAAACTCATTCAAGCATTCTACATGAAACTCTTTTCACTATCCAGGATACAAAAACTCAGGTGTGAACTCATGACATTTGTTCAACCACTCGATGAGTGATGGTCGAATGCCTTGCAAGTGCACGATATCATTGCCAGTAGCTATTTCAAATTAGTAAGAGTATCATATCCACAAGGAGTGATAGGTTTTGTATTGCAAATGACTAGCCCTATATTATTAAACCAAACAGGAAATAAATGGCTAATTACAAAAAATACATAATAAAAAATGCTCAATATATAATAATCGAAGGAGTTTATGAGGAAATGGTTCTCTAGTAAAGCTCAGAGGTTTGATGGGTACCATTGTGGCATTCATAACATCTTTATGAGGGTGGAGCTGAAGATGAATATGCCTGTCAAACACATTCCTTGTAATCTTCACTCGTAAGCACTACATCATCAATACGAAATGGATAAGAAAGGCCTTATCATGGACCCCGAGCTACAACCTTAAGTGGATGGGTCTCTATAATTCCCCCGCATCAATGATCTAGGGATTCGGGGATAGTCTGTCACCCTTCTACCGTTCACCCCCCTCTCATCTAGCGATGCTATCCTCCATGTCCTACAAGGGAAATTGATACACAATCGACATTCATAGAACCATCATGAAGAACATACTAAGCCACACCGAATCCCTGATCTATCTCATGATCTCTACATTGGGATATCCTATGACCTCAAGAACTAAACAAATTACTCAATAATAAAGAAGAAATGCATGAACAACACAGAGATGACACCTAGCATGTTTTAGAAATAATAGACAAGGTATCTAGGTTTAGATTGCCGATCTGTATCAAGTATTGCAAGTTAGATAAGAGATAATGCAAATCCGATGTATGATGACAACGACTTTAATATGCTTAGAGGATATGAACCTCCATAATATTGCGTATGTTGAATTAAATTGTTATCTCTCGCTTCCTTGAATTGCAGTAGTTGAGCCAAACCATAGGGAAGCTAGTTTGCTTAGCGGTTTATTCTAGATATTGCCACATTTTTCTCCTAGGTTGATTAATTACCACCTTTTCCTCTTATTAGTAGTACATTAGTTTGGATAGTAGGTGTCAACAAAGCTCGTGACTCAATAATCTAAAATACTCTAGGTGAAAGCTACAAAGGTCTCATGCGCTTTTGAGTAATTTTAGGTGCATAGTAGGTGTCAACAAAGCTCCTAACTCTTAGTCGGTGTAGTCTTTGTCGACCCCATCTATTCTTGTTGTTGAGAGGAGAAATTGCCATTTCAACACGGTTCGAACATCTTCAACATGAAAATGTGATTGTAACACCCCGACCAACACTGAACCCGAAATGCCACTAAACTACACTAACTACTAATTTAAACAATATTTACAAATTCTAGCAAGCATATGAATAATAAAACCCGTCCACGGGTTACAATAAACACATTAAACACAAAACAGTAATCATAATGATCAACTTACTAGATTACAATACCAAATAATGAACCAATAATTAATAAATAATCCATGACGAGTCTATTGAATGAATAAATCAAGTCCCAACCAATCATCTAAGATTATTTAAGTCTATTGAATCCTAAAGGTAATATCATCACACTATATTGATAGTTCTCATGACAATGTGAATCAAGTAATTGTACTGGTTGTATGTGAGCCATGTGAGCTCTCCCCTCCCATGCAAGATGTTGTCAATGTCCACCTATAGCAACAATAGAGCAAGGGTGAGTCCACGACTCAGCACGGATATAATAAAACAATGAACAATAATTTAATAACCATTATCAATATCATCATCAACACATTCTCTTATTTATCTTCATGCTCAAACTCAAATAACATATCATCCCCTTTTCATTTAATGCAATGCAACTCTATTCCACATGCTCATATGCATCTCCATCAGCTGATACTGGTTTTGCGGAGTGTTCACCCGTCGATCTACTAAACATTATCTAGCTTATTCAAGTTATGAAAATAATTAAATTACTTCATTTACTAGGTGTAATTAGTCCATCTACGCGACAGCTGCCATTGACGACCATTTTCTGGATAGCGACCTTCCCAAGGCCATAAAATTTCGCTCACAACTCTAAATTTAGTGTTCTAGACATTTCAGAAAAGCTATTGAAATTCCCCACATATTTTCTAACTAGACAAAACCCTGAATCCGAATGTAAAGACCCTTAATTGCCCCCGCAAGGTTTTGCAGCGCATTTCGATGAACCAGGGCTTATTGAAAACTTTTCCTCCCATTAACCAAATGATCTGGCGACCGGCCTTGGGGCAGTAGGCAGCAGGGGAAGGCAGGGGTGGCTAGGGTTGGGATGCCTCCCCCTTGCTCTTACGGACGGCCGACCCCCTTGGGCCAAGGAACCGTGGGCCTAAAGCCCATTCTATTTTCCCCTTTCTCGAAAAATTCAGAAATTACGCTTTTAACTCTCTTTAATTTCCTTTTAACTCTATTAGTTTCTCCAATAATAAGCAGGATATCACAGTGATCCAGTCTGAAGTTACCATGCAGATGCACTCCCCTTCGTAACCAAATCATGAAGAACACTGTCAAATTTCATTTAGTTGACCAAGATTTATTGAGAAATAGTGCGATGTAGTTCTCATGAACAATTTCCAGTTAATAGTGAACCGTATTATCCCTACTGTATGGTTGTTTGAACTGCCATCAAATGAGGTGGTGAAGTGTTTGGACCATCTTATGCTAGTTAAACATTCAACCCAAAGACCCCTTGTTGCATGTATGGCATGTGATGATTGAGATTGATTGAATGAGAATGATACGACCATGGTAGAACTCGAGGAACCAAAACATGCTTATGAATTAAAACATCAAGTAGTACTCATATTGGTTCTATTTTGGTGCATGGAGACATGCATATGAGAACAGTAGCAGTGCGTGCACAAGTACCAGAGGGAGAGAGCCAGATGGTTAATTGATGAGGCCCTAAATGCATCAACTACGACTGTAAATATCCTTAAGTTGCAAATTAGTTCTAAACCACAACTTGAGCCTGTTTTGCAACAAAGGGAAAAGAAACAAGAAGGAGCTTCAGCCAAGACGGAGCAGAGGGAGGTAGGCCGAGGAGGAGGGAGATCAAGCCATGGAGAGTTGTATTTAAGCCAAATCAAGAAGAAAGAAGCCAAAGAGATGATAAATTCGAATTGCATTCGGATTGAGCAAAATCAGGGCAAACCGCATTGGATTGTTCCCAATTCAAATTTTCATTTAAAATTTTATTTATTTTCAGCAATTAGGTTAGTTTATTTATTTTTGAATTTATAAATAAGGGAGAGAGGGAATTCAGCCACGTGGCCAAAATCCCCAAATCTGAGTGAAATACGTGTAGAACCTAAGGTTAGCACCTCATCTATCACATGGGCCTCGAAACAAGCTTTCCAACGAGTACTCATGCATCCAAAACGGACTGTAGAAGTTATGGGCTTTTCAAGTTCGGATCTTGCTACTGATTCCGAATTTAATGCCAATTTCGAATTGGGAAGGGTTTCTTCCCCCCAATTTGAATTGGGAACGGGTTAGGGCCCCTATTCCAAAATTGAGGGGGAGAACCACCACCTTAGCCTGCCATGAGGAGGAGAGGAAGAACTATATACTCAGGGGTAGACCCCCCATTGTAAGCATGTTTTAAGTTGAGGAATAAACAGAAAAGTCACGTTTTTGTGGCGTATATGGCTTTGCCGTGAGGGAGAGGAGAACCGAGCTAGGGTTTTCTTTATTTTGGCGCAAGGATTGGAGGAGCTTCGTCCATCTAATACTCGTGATCTCATGTGGATCAACTCATCAATTCGTGTAAAAGGTGCACGGTTTGGTGTTCTTGCCGTTGGTTTTGTTTCTCTCTTTGATTTATTCAACACTAACCGATTGCTATCTTCTTGTGATTTGCTTCGGCCAAAAGAACTAGAGTTTTCCTTCAGTCGAGATTGAAACTCAAGTACTGTGAAAGATTGAGCCACATAACGCATCAACTACACATTGATTGAAGTGGAAAAGAGTAGATGGTGAATGGTGGCTATCGGACGAGAAAGGCAAGATTGTCATCTTCAAAGTTGATTGTGAGTATGAACTCAGACTGCTTTGGTGCCCTTTCGTCGTAAGTAAGTCCGTAGAAAAGAAGGAATCATGGAACATGGCTTCGAGTGGTCGAAAATAGATTGCTCCATGGATTGAAGTCCTTAGGAATTTGATGGAAAACGATCTCGATGAGCAGGTGAGCACTTCACTGTCTATGATGTGTAACTTTCGATCAAGACTGAAGGTTGCATCGAAAGAAAGCAGAATGTTGGAAAATTGCTTACTAGTTTGCATATCATATCTTCCGCTTTCTTCCAATTAAGTCTACTAGTTTGCATATCATATCTTCCGCTTTCTTCCAATTAAGCCCAAGTTCGACTAATGTTACTAGGGTTTCTTTGTTGAGAAATTTGTAACGTTTAATGTGTATGTTTGATCTTGTGCATGTATAAAGCTTCATTTCCTGCAAATTGTCTTTTCGAGTAGTCAGTAACTCACAAGACAAAATAAAAAAAGAGAATTGAAAGTTAAGACTAAGAATTAAAGTCATGATTATAACTTTATCCTAGCCTTGACTATTTTCTTAGTTAAAGTAAATGTACTAAGGAAACAATGTAAATAGAGATCGCTTAATTTTTTTCAACAACATTTTGTTGAACTTGGTTTCCTTGTGTTGGCAGCAAGAGTTAGGAATAGGTCAACGTTAGGAAGTTTCTTCTAGTGGGCAGGACCATGTGTAGAGAGGAATGACTTCGATTAGGAGATGTTACCGTCCTCTGACCAGTGTAAGGAAAACCAAGTGTTTAAAAGTGATCGAAAGAATTATGAAATCTTTGCTCATTAGGCAAATGTTTTAAACAATAAAGAATGAAGAAAACATAAACTTTATTGAAAGTATGAGAATTTACACATATAACATTCGTAACTGATCGATGTTCCATGAATTACAGAGAACTCTAGCATCCTCCATTGCTAGTCGTACCGAGCTTGGTCACGTGACTTCGACCACGGTGTAAGGACCTTCTCACTTGGGGTAAATTTTTTTCCGATTAGACTGGGTTTGAATGTTTTTCAAAACTAAGTCACATACAACAAGGTTACGAGGTTGGACCTTATGATTGTAGTACTTGTGTAGGGCTTGTTGGTAGACTGCCGATTGGATTAGGGCTTGGTTCCTCTTTTCTTCGATTAAATTGATATCGTTAGCTCGAAGATGTTCTTGGTCGAGGTCGTTGAACTTTTTGACCCTTATGGACCTAATCTTTAGTTCTAGTGGAAGCATGGCTTCAGCACAAAAAACTAGGAAAAAGAGGGTTTCATAGCCCGACTAGTGGTTGTGTAAATTACCCATAATACTAAGGGTAATTCTTTTACCCAAGCCCCCGAGTACTTTACAAGCTAGTCAAAAACTCGGGTTTTAATCCCCAGCATAATTTGGCTATTTGCCCTTTTTGATTGCCCCATTACTTTGTGGATGGGCAACAGAGGGATGACATAGTTTGGTACCTAATTCTTCACAAATTTTTTGAAATTTCACGCTAAAAAATTGAGTACTATTATCAGTTATGATCTGACTCGGAACACCGAATCGAGTGATCACACTTTTCATTATGAATTTCTTAGCCGCTTCTGTTGTTATCCTAGAAACAAGTTCGGCTTTGATCGATTTTTTTTTGAACGTATCAATAGCCACAAAAAGGAATTCAAAGCCCCTTGTGCCTTTGGGAATGGTCTTAGGATATCTAAACCCCAGGTCGCAAATGGCCAAGAAAGAGGTATTGTTTGTAATGCTTGAACTGGTTGGTGTATTTGTCTGCTATAAAAATAGTATTGCACATACTTTTTAACAAGCTCTTTGGTATCGTGGAGGGCTGTTGGCCAGTAAAAGCCTTGTTGAAAAGCCTTTTCGGCCAGAGTTCTATAGGAAGCATGAGTTCCACAGTTACCTCCGTGTATTTCTTTAAGGAGTTCCAATCCTTTTTTTGTGATATGCATCACGTGAGTACCCCTTGAGTACCTCTTTTATAGAGGACCCCTTCAACCAAAGTATACATTTTGGCTTTGCAGGATAGACGATCAGCCTCGAGATCATCATCGGGTATAGTACCCTTCTGAAGATATTCATAGATGGGATTCATCCAAGTATCTTCGTATTCTAGAGAGGCATTCTCACTCGGAGTAGTTTTTGGTTTTTCTACCAGAGACAACTTCTGCAGCTGTTCTAAGAAGACTCCTTGTGAGATGGGTGATCGGGAAGAAGCTATTCGAGCTAACTGATTAGCGAGATTATCCTTTCGAGAGATATATTGTACATCCAGACCAAAAAAATGTTTTTCAAGCTTTCTGACTTCCGACAAGTAATTCCCGATGGTCGAATTAGAGCGTTGGTACTCTTTTCCAAACTGATTCATGACTAACTGAGAATCACCTTTCACGAGTAGTCGACGAATCCTGAGTGCTTTCGCTACTCGAATGCCAGTTAGTAAACCCTTGTACTCCGCCACATTATAATTAGCAGGAAAGTTTAATTGAATAGCATATTTAGAGGCTTCTCTGGTAGGAGATACCAAGATCATCCCAGCCCCGAAGTCACTAAGTGTTAGTGACCCATCAAAGTACATTGTTCACTGATCGTGGAATTTGTATTCAGATCCCTAAACATGTTTAGGATTTGTCCATTCAACGACAAAATCTGCCAAGATCTAGGATTTAATGGTCGTTCGGGACACGAAATGGAGGTCAAACTCTCCAACTTCGACTAACCATTTAGCCATGCACCCCGTTGCTTCCGTGTTCTTGAGGACCTCTCATAAGGGAAACTCAGATGACACGGTTAATTTGTGCTCCTGTAAATAATGTCTCAGTTTCCTCGAAGAGGGCTTATAGAAGTTTTTTGACCTAAGGGTAGCGCTTCTTAGGCCCATATAAAACTTCACTTACATAGTCGACTAGTTGTTGAATATTTTCACGTTCAACATTTACTGGTTGTGGCGTATTTGCTAAATACAACAGGAGTGCTTCACCTGGTTTCAAAGAAACTAAGATTGGAGCACTCATGAGGTATTTCTTGACATCCTCGAAGGCTTTATTTATCTCCTCGGACCACTCGAAACCTTCATGTTTCCTAAGAAGTATAAAGAAAGGAAGACCTTTTTCTCCCAGTTGTGCGATAAAACGACTTAAAGCCACTATGCATCCTATGAGTTTATAGACTTATTTCTTTGTGGTCGGAGGGCACATTTGTTCAATGGTCACTATCTTTTTAGGATTGGCTTCTATTCCTTAAGCAGAGACAAGGAATCCAAATAACTTTCCTGAAGAGACTCCGAACACACACTTATCAAGAATAAGTTTCAATTGGTGTTTTCTGAGGTTGTTGAAAGTTTCTTGCAAACCTGTAACATCCCAAATTTTGTAGTCTTTTTGAAGCCTTTAAAAATAAAAATAACCATTTGAGTTTTCTTGTTTAAGTTAAAGCTTAATTTGAATTTTTAGAAATCAAAATAATTTAATATGAATAATCTAAACTTCAATTAAATTCAAAACTACTTTATTTGGGTTCCTTGAGTTCCATAGTATTTTCTGGAATTTTCTAGGAATTTTTGGAGTTTATTTGCTATTTCTTTAAGCTCGGTTTTAATGAATCCAATTTCTAAATTCAGAAATCCCTTTCTTTTTGCGGATTTTCATTTGGGCCAAGCCTCTTTTTCCTTTCGGCTGTTTCTTGTTCTTTCCGTCCATCTTCCATGTTTCCCCACCTCAGTCGCCGACCTGTTTTTCCTTTCCGCGCACGGGCGACAGCCTGGTAGACCCTACCCTTGCCCTATCTCTTTGCCAACCGGACCCCACCCGTCAGCCTCGTCTCTAAGTCCGTCTCACCCACTTTCTCGCTGCTGCCGCCATCCCCGATTTAAATCCTCCCTCCCGGTGCCTATTTAAGCGCAGCTGCCCGTGTCGATTTCTTCTCGTCGCCCTCCTCTTCCGAAGCGCTAGCTCGCCTTCGCTAGTTGCATCGCCGTTGCACCGAATCGCCACTGAGAAGTCACCGGCCGCCGCACATCTCCGTCGCCCATTTCATCACCCTCGTTGCATCTCCATCCGTGTCATCGCCACCGTTGAGTTCGCCTCGTCACATTGTAGCTCGTACTTGCCTCTCCATCCCTAGGAGTTCATCGGACCACCGTCGTCCTCGTCTTCCTCAACTCCAGCCATCCACCCATCACCAATCTCCTTCTCTGGTGTGTTCCTCACCGTTCCGTGTGCATCACTCCACGTCTTCGACCCTCCTCTTTCGATCCCCCACCTCTTTGTCGTAGCGTGCTACCGCCGCATCTTCATCTCCGCTTCTGACCGTCGTCGTTTTGTTGCTCCGGCCATACTCTGGCCACCCCATCTATCTCGCTACGATTGTCTCGTCGTCGGTGAGCCGGTGCTCACTTTCTTTTCCGTCGAGTGCCATTGAGTCGCCGTCGCTGCCACACGCCCGAGCCTCTATTCTGCCACCGCCGCCACCTCGTTGCCTCCCTTGTTGTGCCGCCACTGCTCAAAGAATCGTCGTGCCGTCGAGATTCCATTTTTTCCCTGGCCGGCCACTCCCTCACTGCTGTTCGCCGTCGCCGTCGCATGCTAGTGCCGCCAACCCCCCTCTTGAATTTCTTCCTCCCTGTTTCTCTCTCTTACAGGAAGGCCCTACCTGTTAGTGTCGCAGTCTCTTTCTTTCTCTCTCTTCCACCTTGGTCCCACCTGTCTTCCTCTACAGTTGTCTCTGTCTCACTTACAAGTGGGCCCCACTTGTTAATTTATTTTTTCAGCTAAAGGAATATTCTCGATAATATTCTTTGCTCTCTTTTTTTCCTTTTCCAGGAAATCTTCCGAGAGCCCGTTATCCTTCGTCCGAACTCCGTTTCGGTCCGTTCAAGTTCCTAAATTCATCTAAAATAGATATCTTTCTTTTAGAGTTTGTTTTGTCATTTTTAGATTTTATTTGTTTTTATTTTGGATTTATTTGTGTTTTCGTCTATTGTCTCTTTCTAGTTTAGACGATCTGTTTCAAGGAGCAGGAGTTGGAGCAAGTTTTGAAGACCAAAGTGTGGTAATTGAGCAAGGCCAAGGCAAGTCATAATCCATTGATCATATTGAAACTATATTTTCAAAAGTATCTTGTTTTATATTAAATTGCATGCTACTTTTATGTCCACTGTTTTTTTGGGAGTAATTAATCACCTATTTGTCATTATGCCACCGTTGATTGTTTGAATACCATGAATCCTCTGTCGCCATGGAATGGTCATTACTAGTTGGACATACTTGTATCACCAACATGGGTTATCGTAGAGATTCTTAGTCATGCTTAGTTGCGATGGACTCATGTCACATGTTCAATAATATTAATTTGACTTAATGATATATGAAATTGTGGTACGATGCCATTGTTGTGCAACCGTGGTGCGATGCTACTGTTGTACAAGTTGTGGCGCAATGCCGCTGTGATAAAATTGTGTGCCATGGCAAGGATTGTCATTGGTTTGGTCAAGCAAAATGGTTTTATGCTCGTGCGGTTGATCATGTAGTAAGGAGGCGCGGTTAGCACTTTTTGGATGAGGTAGCCTCGCCTAGGTGAATTGTCAAGGACTTAATCTTGTGTGCCATTGAACTGTGCCATATCGTACAACCACATGTTTAGTACGTGATAGACCTGGCTAACTAATTAACAATGTCTCAATTCAGTTCTATTTTTGGTGGGGTGAGCTACGAGATGGACGCATACTCATAATGACATAAGAGGGGGGGGGCTTGTTTGGTCGTGATGACATTTAGTGTTGAAATCTTAGCGGGCAGAACTGGGTTGAGAAGGAGTTTTGTAAAGGTCTTATGATAATCACTTAGTTGCGCACCTACAGAAGTGTGTGAACAGAATTATAAGCTAATTTATCTCTTGTGGGTAAAGTTGTACAACCTCTGTAGAGTTAAAACTGTTTAAACAGCCGTGTCCCTGGTTATGGACAACGCTCGGGGATTTCACTCGGGGAGTAGAGTTTTTACAAAAATGGTTGGAAGGTCAATGAGATGTTCACTTGTTGGATGAGATATTCACTGAATGGTTTGGTTGGGAAGTGAATGTTAGATTAACTAGTTGTTTCAAAGAAATTGTTTATTCTATTTATTTATTGTGTTTTCAATTACGCTTTACAATCTACTTACTATATTTACTGTCAATACTTCCTTTCCGCAAAAGAACCATATGGCTATTCCTTTGATCAAGCCTTGCGTGAATAATCCTTTGGGACCTGGCATCTTTAAATATTGGTAACCATAATGAGAAGCCATTAGGAACCTTGCCAAAGTAGGTCGACCATGAATAGCATTGTATGCTGTATCAAAGTCAACCACATCAAAAGAGATTTTCTCCATCGTGAAGTTGCTCGGTGTTCTGAACGTACAGAAAGGGAAACTTGGCCAATAGATTTGGCAAAAGATCCAGGCATGATCCCATGAAATGACTATCGTACTGGTCTTATTTTCATCCTAGGAACATGCATTTCATCCAGGGCACTTGTAAAGAGGATGTTAAGGGGACTGCCACCATCAACTAGAACTTGATTAACTCGGTAGTTGTTGATGGAATATTCGACCACGATTGGAAAATGACTAGGTCGAGTAGAAGGGATCAGACAGTCATCCCTTTCAAAACAAATGGTGACTTCCGACCACTTCGGCAATTTATGGACGACAGGAGGGTCGATAGAGTTTACATCACATTCGACAGCCTTAAGCTGTCGTTTTGACTCGTACGCCAATGAAACCTGTAGATGTGGTCGATTGTGTGCTCGGGATCTTGGTACGACATCTCCTTATCATCCTCTGATTGCTTGCGACCACTTGTCTGTCCCACCTCCTCGATGGAAGGAAGTAGTCCTTTGCTAGAATAATAGTCTTCGAGTTTTTGTTGGAAAACCCGGCAATTATAGAGATCGTGGCCTTCCTTTTTGTGGAAAAGGCACCACATTGGCTTATCTATCTTCCGTTTGGGGCATTTGCCTTTACTCCGGTCGGAGTAATGTTTGGAGCTAGAGGCTCCTTGTCGCTTACGGCTAGAACCTCCTTTGAGCTTTTTGTTAGTGGATTATTCCTTTTAGACTTGCTCTTAGATTTTTCGGCCTGCTTGTCCTTCTTTTTGTCACCATTGCTTACTCCTCGATAATCTTTGTCATCATGATCAATTTTCTGATTCCACTCGACTACTTCAGCAGTGGTCGGCCATCTTGAAAAGTTTAGCAACAGTAGCCGAAGGGAGGCAATGTCTTTTGTGAACCTTCGATTTTGGACTCCCTGTTTAAAAGCTCCAATGACAGAAGAATCAGAGACTTTAGGAATGATATTTCGAACCTGACTAAAGCGCCTTATGAATTGACGCAAATCTCATGAGAATCCTGTCGCATGTAGTGTAGGTTATCCTCCGTTCTAGGGCGGTTGTAAGTGCCTTGAAAATTTGCTAACAACAAATTACAAAGATGCTGCTAGGAGTAGATCAACTCGGGTGGCTGGTTTAGCAACCACGACCGAGCAGAACCTTCGAGTACTATCGGAAAGTAATTAACCATTACATGCTCTCTTTCTCTAGCAGCTCAGACTGCATAGGTATAAATTTGAAGAAATTCGTTGGGGTTTTGAGTTCCATCAAACTTTTTCATGTTGACTGGTTGAAATCTTGCTGGCCAGCGAACTGCTCGGAGGTCAGGTGAAAATGCCCAACAACTAGTAATGGTGGCATAAGCCTTCTTTGCGGGAAAGAAGGGTTAACATCACCAAGTGATCATACTCGACGATACCCAGTGGTAAAGGGACCTAATCTATCATAGATATCAGTCCTAGGAGGGTAAATATTCCTCGTGCTCAATCTACTGATGCAGATTTCTCTGAAGAAGTGGTGATTGCCCACCTCTCCTAGGAGTTTGTCGACCTCTAGCCGCCGAGGGTGTTCGTCGATTCTTTCTTCGACCAACATCATGGTCAGGAGATTGACCAGATCTAGGATCTGAGAATTCTGTGAACCGCTGGCGTTCGATGGATTTGTCCTAATGTGGTTACCGAAACGTTGTTGTCGGTACCACTCAACTCTGTTCATAATATCCCAAAGCCGTTGAGCAATATCTTGAGCAACGAGGTCATAGCCTGGTGTTTGTCCAAGCTCTTGACTCAGGTTTTCTACCAGATCATTGATTTGTTGTAGTTCTCGTGCAGTTTCCAACTGGTATTGGACCTGTCCAGGTAACGTTCTCTAGGTCGCAATCCTTCTTCTCCAGATGGTCTCAGGATCGTCTACATCCGAATTTGCTGGGGCATCTCTTGGTGGAGTGAGATCACCTCAAGGATGTCCTTTATGCTCATGAATGTCGAGATTTCTGACATCGTCGGGGGTGTTCGCGCCATTCCTATCTCGCGGAGAGTGATCAGGATCAGTAGGGAGGACGAAGACCTCCTGGGTGTTTTCGTCACCGCTTGCGGTCGAGCCCTCCTGGGTCGATGAGTAGTCAAAGGATAATGCCTCACGACACAACGTGATCCCTTCTAGGAAGGGGAATTCTGGATTATAATCATCTCCGGTTGAAGGCAAATTCTCTGGGTATGTGATCGAATCTACAACTGTAGCATGTTCGACCATGTCCCGGGTGGGGGCATCCGAAGTGTGACGGTTAACAGTTGACGGTGGGCTTGAGTGCTTGGAGGTGGGAACCTCGTTGCATTCGATAGCTGTCGCGGAGCGGCACTAGTCATGGTCGCTTGGACCCTTGCTCGGTGAGGATTCTGACTCCCCTTTTGGACGTAGTGGTGCTGGTGAGTGCATTGGAGGTAAGGTGCCCTCATCAACCTTGTCCAGGATGCGATCTCCTGGGTCTAGTGAAAGGTCACTGGAGCCAGCATTGCCCTCGAACGAAAAGACACTCTGCTCGAATTCATAGCAGGCATCCATGTCGAGTCCTGCATAATTTGCTAGATCGAACTAGTTCTCATCATTTCACTCGTTTTTCATGGAGGTATCTGAGTAGAAACAAAAAAAATCACCGGAGTGATCCCCACAGACTACGTCAACTGTTAATGTTTTAATATTCATCTTATGAAATAAATGCTGGGGCCACTATAATTGAGATCATGCCAGAGGAGACATGGGCTTTTAGACAGGTTCAGACATTCTCCCAAGAGAATAACAACCCTACTCATATGTTCTTGTATTGAATGTGTTTACAGAGTTAAACAAGCCACTGAAACTAAGGCTATTGGCTTCTGAATTGATCACTTGATTGTTCTCTCTCTCTCTCTATCCACCGGCATCACCCCTGATATAGTTCTTGAAAGGGTGGCAATTGTTATGCGTCAGGAGATGTCTTGACGGTTGGCCGATTGCGTACGTTGGTAGAGGTTACTGTCAGAGAGACACTCTCCTACATGTTCACCATTTGGGTACGCCAGAGACGGAGAGAACTATGTGCGGTTATATCAGAGACAAACAACACGTGTATTAACTACCACGCGTCAATGGGCACAGTGTACAGAGTTCCTAGTCGATTAGGTCCACATGTCTGTGGGTTCTATCAACTATAGGGTGGTTGTAGTTGACCTGGTCGTAGCAAAACCTTACGACCATAAGATGGTCGTAGTAGATCTTACGACCATAAAGTAGTCGGAATAGATCTTACGACCATGAAGTGGTCATAATCTTCCCTTGTGATTGTAGACTAATGACAAGAGGTACATCTGATAGTAGTTAAAGATACCATTATCTATAATAAATATTACAGATAAATAGTTTCATTAATTGAGGATTATTAGATCCTCGTCAGGCCACTACCACGAAAAAGTGGGTTCTGGTCGGACACGAACTACAACCAAACCAGAGTCCAGGAGTGGATCAAATAAAACCCAGAGGAAACCCTATTCCCACAACGCCCTACACCCCTATGCACCTTTAATTTCTAGTGCTATTCTGATTTCCTTAATTTATAGTGATGATACAAACTTGTTTTAGCGTTGTTTAGCATTCTTTGTATTAATTTTAGTGATTTATTAATTGTCGTAAGTTGAGTATAATTGTGATAAAGTGTGTGTAGTTGGTAGCTGTGAGAGCCGCCAGGGTATTTAACTTGTAATGCTTAGCCATCCACTTGACCCTAGCATCATAAACCAAATACCCCGTTCCTCAGAGTAGTATGTACCTCCCAGGAGCGGTACACATACTACTTCACAAAATATAGCATCCATTCCATACACAAGTCATTACAATACTGAGTCTTCAAATTACAACACAAAGGACATACACATAATAGAGTTATTACAAAAAGGGGCCGACCGGCCAAAAGACAAGGTAAATAAACAAAGTAGCAGCGAAAACAAAAGACATAAGATGGCGATAAACAAAAGCCAACTGGTTTCACTTACCCACAAGGCAACCGACCGGGCCGCCAAGCTAGTCGTCTTGCACGAAGTCGGTCTCACAATAGTTAACCCCTTGGGGGTCAACCTCCTCTGCAACAATTTAGCAATACAGTTGAGTACAAAAATGTACTCGCAAGACTTACGCATAACAAACCTATATATAGCTACATGCATGCTGATTCAAAGGAGAAGTCATATGGTTCATTTAACGCACAAAGCAATATTTCATTTGCAATAGATAATAGATTGAAGGCAGTTTGATAAATCTATTTTTATTTGATTAAATAACAACAAGACAACGTTTATAAGCATAATTAACATCCTAGAGGTGACTCCCAAATAGCCACCACAACATAACACGAATTGCCCATTCGTACCATCCGAATTCAAGTTTTATCGAAAAATGTTGAGTCTAACTCTTATAGAGACCTAACCAAGCATATCCATGACCTAGGATGAGGCTTTTCGAATAGTTTATACCCTGTAGGGGTGTACCAATGTACCCACACGTCAGACCGCCTTTTTTGCCAAGCTATTAAGCACACTTCCTTAGGTATACTGGCATGGCTAAGTCCTACGAGACGTTTCCAATATTGTGTATTAACTACGAGTCGCCCGTATGGATGGAAACTCATACGTTGTGTCGAAGTCATCGGTAGAGAGAAAACTTACCGATGCTCCTCGGTGTGGAGAACCTAGACAGGAACCCACCCCCGCACACCCAACACACAGAGATCATTTCCTTTTTCACACAACACACAACCCACCTCTTGCGACTCAGAGCTAACACACGCCAAAGTACTAAGTCAAGAGGTCTCATATCCCTCTCATGTGGTTAGCATGCAAAAGTGCTTGGGTCAGTGTCCAAGATGTTCGGTCCTTGTTGACTTAGGCATACAACCACACAACCAATAACCACACCATCAACTATATGCCCAAGTCCAAAACATCTTATTTTCAGTTTTAGTTTTTCCAAATACAATACATACATGAGTATTCTAACTCAATTATTTAGAGTGATGATATAATAACCATCGCCGAAGCGATGATCCCCATTCTACCGTTCTAGGCATTGCTAAGCGACAACAACTCGTATACTACAGATAAAGTGATTAGAGCCCATCCATCGAGCTCTATATCACAACGGATATAAACCTAGCCACAGTAATAAAGGATGGAGGTTTACCTACAGTTCATTTAGCTAATCAGGCAAACTATCGCGAATGGAGAAATAACTTGTCAAATAGCATGCATACATACAGTTGAAACATTTTAAATATTAGCATGCGCAAATAATAGGATCAACGTGCATCAAAGGAAAATTGCTTGCCTTGCTGGAGATAAGTTTCTTGCTACAGAGGATCAATCTCGTATTCAATAGAATCATCGGAACCTATCGAAAGAATTGAGAAGAACAAATAAGAACGAATAACGTCGAATAAAACCCAAAAATTCAAAATCATCCAAAAATCATGAAATTTACACAGAAAATAGAGCATGACTTTAAATGAATTTAGCAACAAAAATCATTTGATTTGAATGATGCAAGCAAAAGTTATGGCCTAAACAATTTCATCGGGAAATAAAATCAAAGAATCACTTACTGTTACTGTTCATGCGAAAATTTCCAGAGAGTTAGTGAACATGAAATTTTAATGGTAGATAGAGCATGACATTCTAAGGACAACAAAAATTGGTTCACTTTATTTGGAGTTAAATTGAATTTCTTATGATTTTTCAAAGTCAAGAAAGTGGTGCACAAATCATATGTAAAATAACATCTTCATAGGTAGTAACATACTCAAAACCTATTCTACAATAAATTACATTAATAGAGTAAACCAGAAAACTTGCGTTCACTCAAATTGGAGTTACAGAGAAATACTTATGCATTTTACAAGTTAAATCCATTTTTAGTGCAAAATAAATCTAAACCTAAAGTAATTCTTCTAACAAGAACTTATGGAACAGTAACTAGCTTTAACAAATATACCAAAATAAAGTACACTAAAAATGCAATCCAACAAAATTTGAATCATCCAAAAAGGAGTTAAAATGAAATACTTCTGCAATTTTGAAGTTTAAATCAATTAATAGTACATAAATTAAGCATTTTCAAATTTCATATAAGCATGCAAAACTTTTTATACCCGCACTAAGCTAGCCATAGCGCATGACCGGTGGGTCCTACACGTGAGGGCTACCCAGCTAAACTTGACTCGGTCAACTAGGCCTCGGGCCCATGCGTCATAGGCTCTAAGGAAACCAGGTTTTAAACTCTCCTTTAATTCCGTTCCCGGGCCAGCGTGTCGGAGAGACAAAGCACTAATTAATCCTGGATCTACATAGTAATCCAGGCTTAGACAGAGATTTGGCCTAATTAATAAGCACTACAGCAGTGTCCGCGTTCGGATAGGGAAGCATTCCTGGGCGCGACTTCGTCGGGCGTCTCATCGGCGATTCCGTCCTTGGCGGCGCAGGTGGGTAATCAAAACGGATCCCCCTCACCACGACGGAGCTGCCAGTACCGGTGGCGAGACCGGTGGACCGATGCGGCGGCGCGACGCCGGCGAGCGGTGGTGACCTCACGGCCAAAATGACAAATGCAACCCGACTACGTTCAAAATGAAATAGCGTGCGCATGGGCTTCTATGAGGCACAAGGATCTCACCGGGAGGACGCGGGGCTAGGAAGATTGCTAGAGACGTGCTAGCAGCGGAGGACAGTGGCGGCGAAGGTGACTTCACCGTGGAGAGCTCAACCTAGACAAAAAGAAAAGAAAAGGGAGGTCGAGATAGCATAAGTGAGGTCCCTTGATGGCGTTGGCGAAAGCAATTGAGAAAAGAAGCTTCTCATCGGAGACGAGGAAGAAAGGGGCGGTTTTGGCTGAAGGAGATGAAATTCCAAAATCCGACAAAACCTATGTACGATAAGCAAAATTGAGTTAGGGTTTTCATTCATTGTGATCTTGGATGCAAAGTGACGCGAATAGATTTTTAATTGAACCACTGAAGCTCTGGTGGTGATGAAGGGCGCCTCAAATGGCAATGGCGGCTCGTGCGCTTCTTCAGTTTCAAGCTCAATTGATGAGGGGAGAAGACAGTGAAAGAGAAAAGTGGCTCTACAAGGTAAAGGAAGGGAAAGGAAAGCCACCGGGTCCTATTTATAGGCTGAGGCGGAGAGCTCGCGAAGAAGGCGCTCGGCAGCGGTGCACTAGGTGCATGGGTGGCCATGAGTGACAGGGAGCAGGTGAAGGAGGTGATCGCGTCATGGGTGAACACGGTCGATGCGGCCGAGGGGGAGAAAACCAAGGACGATGGTCCGAAACCATGGGCAAGTGGTTGAACCGAAGCTGCGGCCATTGGCGAGCACAAGCGAGGTAGCGTGGGGCAGCGTCCGCGTGGAGAAGACAAGCTGTGTGGCAGACCCACCGGGCAGTGGAAGAGGTGAGGCGGTCCGGGCCGTTTAAGCGAACGGTTTAAGCTAGACCGTTGGATCAAGATCGGAGGGTCGAAGGTGATAGGGACGATCAGCCAGTCCGATCGGCCCATTTAATCCTAATCGTCGATTCCCAATCAGACGGTCCAAACTGTGCGGTGCGGTGATGGCTGGCTAAGGTGGCTTGGTTGAGTCAGACTGAGTCCAAGTGACTCGGTCGGTCCAATAGTGAAATCAGGTTTTTGATAAATAAGCTGAGATGGTTAGCAAATTTTTAGAGGGAGTTTAATAGCTCCAAAAATTCTGAACTTTTTTATGGAAGGTTATTGGATCTAAGAAAAACCTTTGTATTTTTTTCCAGAATTTTTCATGCACTGAATTTATCTCAATAAAAATCACAAGGTGCTGCCCTAGGGGTTTGACCAGGGATCTAACTGGTTTGACTAGCCTTTTCAAAATAGCAAATAAAATCTAAAAAATATGAAATTTTTCAGAGGAGTTACCAGGGTGATATAGAAGCTAGGAAAAATAATCTTAGAGGATGATTACAAGATTTTCTTAAGGAGTTTTTCAAAGGTTTTGCTTCCATCAATCGAAACATTGGTCTTTGAAATTAGGAAACCCTTGGGGAAAATTTTCAGAAAATTCAAATGACATCACGAGACATCAAAAGTTTTAATTTCTCCTCATTTTTATACATTTAAAACACAAATCATTGTTTGGGATGTTACAGTAGCAGTATCATGAATACAGCCTCTAAAAGACTAGTGTGTTACAAATTCCTTCAATATTTGGCTTGTATCTATGTATTTTAGGCAGCAGAGGCCAGTACCTATAATGGAGATGGAGCTTGCAGATTGATATTTGTAACTAAACTAAAACTCGTCACCTTTCATAAGGATGTGGCAAAAAGGATTGCAACATATGCAACCAAAAAAATTGCGAAAGAAACATGAGCTTTATATAATTATATCAACAACAGGATTACAGTATAGTGTAATACATTCAGAAAGAAAGTCAGGCAGTTGCTTTAACGAAGTGCACATATGCCTGTCCTCTGACGCCTGCTTCGCGCACAGGTGAGCCGCCACGTTTGCATTCTGGCAGACAAAACAAAGCTGGAAATTGTCGAAGTTCCTGCTGACCTCCTGAATTTCCAAAAGAATAGGCTTGATTTCAACCCGCTGCTGATGCCTAGCATTCCATCTGAGGCGCCCCAAAGCAATAGGGCAAGGCCGATACCGCCGTGACCCCCGGGTGTCCGTGGTGGCGCAGCTCAGATGCGTGCAAGAGGTGAGGTCGGCGAGCCGTCAGAGGAGGAAGGCAGAAGTCGTGTCCAGAGAGACCGAGGAGGCCACATCGGCCCTGACCCAAAGCCCCTCATACCACGCCTGGCCCAGCTAAGCCCATGTGCATCTCATATTCCCATTACCTCTCCTCGGTTCTCCCAAATGCCCAATTTGCAAAAACTCAAATTCCCAAATCTCCAACTCCAACCCTACCTGCTAGGCGGCGGTGGCAACGGCAGTGCGGTACCGGGCCGGAGCGAGGAGCACGACCGCAAGAGGAGGAGCCCGGAGGCTGCGCCTGGCCGGAGGCAGCAGGGAGGGGAGGAGGCCAGGAGGAGCCGGCCCCAGTGGCCCGTGAGTGAGGAGGTTAGCCGGTCGGGAGGGTGAATCAGCTGCTTTCATTTGCTCGTGTGAAATAGAGAGCCGCCTGTGAGTGAGGAGCTCAGGAGGTGAATTTGATTATTTGAGAAAATAGAAATTAAATATGGCTCCTCCTAAGTCTAAAGAAAAGGTAAGAATTGGATTGTGAATGCCTGAATGATGAATACTGTGAATTGGTGATGTGTCATGTGTGATACTCACAGTGATTACAATTTATAAATTATAAATGATTATTGATGAATGAATATGATGATTTGTGAATTTGATAGTGTCATCGTGCTCTAAATTTGCTAGATTTGAAGAGCTATTTACCATTGTGTCGTCGAGTGGGTCGACCCCAAGAATTGGTGCAAGCGGGAATGCTGTGGTAGCTACAGAAGAGCAAGTACTACCGGTTGAAACTGTCAATGTTGAAGATGCACAAGTAGCACAACAACCACAACCGTAGGAAGAAACTGAAGGTATTAAGGATTTAAACCCGGATGTTCATATTGTTGCCGATCCAGCACTTCGTATACCAATTGAGGAATTTCATCTGGATATTAGAGATCAAGTGAGAAGGGCTTATTTGTTGATACTTTCTTTGCTGTTGTTGATGCTATTAATACAGAGATGGATCATCGCTTCAATGAGGTATCTTCGTTGTTACTTGTTTGCTTTTCTTGTCTTGATCCAAGAGACTCATTCTCTAAGTTTGATATGGATAAGATTGCTCGACTTGCGGAGATGTAACATCCCAATTTTCTGAGCTTTCAAAATCTTTTGAATAGTTAGTAGGGAGAAAATTCACCAATTGGTTTTATTTGAATTTAATTCAAAATCTTAATATTATGACTAAAGTCAACATGAACAATGGTCAAGACTATTTTATTTGGATTCTATGTGCTTAGATATATTTTCTAGATTTTTCTAGAATTTTTCCAAGTTCATTTGCTAATTTCTATTGCTTATTTGAATTCTCAGTATTTTCTAAAACACAAAAGCTAATTAAAATCTCCCAAATAGTTTTATGCCGAATCCTTCTCTTCAGCCCGTTCCTATTCATCGCGGTCGGCTTGCCATACGCCAGCTTCGCCCATGGCGCGCGCTCGCCCACGCTCTCCGCCAGGTGGCCCCGCCCGAAGTCGTCGTCCCTGCCGCGTTCTTCTCCGCAGAGTCCAACTACGCGCCGTGTCCGCCATTTTTGGACCTCCAAGCTTTGTCCGACAACGGCGCTAACAACCCCGATTTCGTGCGCGGACGAGCCCTTCTAGAAGCTCTATCCCTCCCGCACCCGATTCAAACGTATTTGAATTTCAAATCCGTTTCTATCCCATATTCCTTCGCGAGTGCGTTTCGGGTTGGTTTCGGTCTCCGCCGCCGTTACGCCGCCCTGGCCATCCCCGACGCCTATAAATAGCCCCCGAGCATTGCCCTGCCACCCTTTCCAAAACCCCTCACCCAATTGCCCCTGCCGAGCCCTTGCGCCGCTGTATTTCCCCAACTAGGGTTTTTGGCTGCGTCGTCTCCATCGAATTGCGCCTCCGTCATCGCCGTCGCGTCATCGTGGAGCACACCGCCGAGTCCGCCGTCGCAGCCTCTACCTCTACAGCACCTTCGAATCGCAGGAGCGGCACCGGAGCCCTGTCCGACAAAAGCCGAGTCTGCTCTGCCGCTTCGAGCTCGCCGCTGGCCACCACAGACGTCTTCGACCACCCGCGAGTACACCCCTAGGATCGTAATAGCCTGGGCTACCTCCTGGTACCACCCACCGCCGGTGAGACGCCGCCGCTCGCCGTTGCCGTTGGGATGCGAGCACCGCCACCCTCACTGTCACCCACGTCAGCTGCCACCTCAACACCGTGCATGCGTGTCGTCCTATGTGGCGCCGCATCAGCGCCACACGTGCGCGTGTGTGCCACCTCACCTGAGCCAGATCCAGATCGGTTCGGTGAACCAAGTTCACCGTGATCCCAGTCGCTGACGTGTGGGCCCCACATGTCAGATTTTCCTTTTTATTTATCTTATTCCGAAATCCCATCGCTGACGTCAGCGTTGTGCTATAATTCGATTTTTCTATTAAGGAATAATTCGGATTATTCTGAAAATAGGTTTTTCTTTAGATTCAAACTTCCAAAGCCCATATCTTTTGCATCCGAACTCCAAATCAGTCCATTCAAATTTCTAAATTCCTATAAATTCAAGATCTATTTATTGGAGATTTTTATTTAATTTTTGGAGTTGCTTTGCTTTAGTTATTTATTTAGTTTGTTTGTTTACTTCGTTTGCGAGTAAACTTCGACACTTCTGGAGATTTGAAGAAGGAGCATCTCAAGACCAAGATCAATTTCTAGACTTGTTCCAAGGCAAGCTATACCTTTGACCATCTTGACTCCCAGTTTGCCAAAAGTTATTTTACTTCAAATTATTGCATTTAATTCAAATAATTATTTAAATGCTTTTGGGTATAGTTAATGATCCAAATTGTTATACCTTCCTAGTATAATTGATATGTGTTAATCCTTTGTCACCCTAGTTGGTATTTTAGTTGGTAATATTGTAGCACCAATGTGGGTTGGTTAGATGCGATTAGATTGCTTAGCCATGCGACGAATCATCTGTTCATGTAAAGTTGCAATTATCAACTTGACTAAGTGACTATGGAACTTTGTGATAATCAGTGTGTACTATGTGCTATTATGGCATGTATTGCACTTAACCAACTGGGTGGTCAAAGGTTTGGACTCAGGCAAGTGGTGGAAACTGTGTGACATGGTGGCTATATGACATGGGAATATGAATCTGTGTGACAAAATAATCTGTGTGCCTTAGTTAGAATTTGGAAGTCTTGCCTTGGTCAATTAAGGTGAACTTTGTGCGCCATTGGTCGAGCCCATACATGCGACCACACACTGTTATGGGGCGGGCCTAGCTTAGTAAGATACGAATTCTTGACATTGTTTGCTCAGGTAGTAGGTTAGGCTATGCGAAAAGGGTGGAGGTGTGTGCTACCATGTAGTCGCACCGCGGGACGGTTCGCCGCTTCCCTGTCCAACGGTGTGTGTCGTACCGTCCACTGTGTATAGTTTGGTATGACGTAAGCACATCGGGAGTGTCAATGTTAAGATAAAGTTTCTGAACCATTTTGTTATGACTAGTGCTCGCTACACTAGTTGTATCTTGTCGGTAAAGTGTACAACCTCTGCAGAGTGTTAAACAATCTATTCGAATAGCCGCGTCTGCGGTCATAGACATGCTCGGGGATTTAACACGAAAGGCAGATCTTCATAAACTGTGTGGGAAGGGAGCTTTGTGATCTAAATCATATGGCTATGTGAATAATCTGTTTAGGTTGTGTGTCTTTGTGAAATCAAATTATTGAACTATTATTGTTTATTCGTTTTACTGTATGCTTTCAATCTATTACTTGTATTCAATTGCAAATGTTGCATTTCTGCAAAAGAACCACAGATTGCTATTCCTTTGTAATAGGCCTGCATGTATAATTGCATTTCTGTGGTATGGCTTGCGAGTACGGTTGTGTACTCATGCTTATTGTAAAACATGCAACAGAAGAGGAGGAGTCTTTGCCAGCATTCGAGGAGGAGTTCATCGAAGGTGCTTGATCGTAGGGTCTAGATCCCAGTCGGTTGCCTGTGGTGAATGGATGGGACACCGCTGCCATTTCTGTTTCCGCTGCTTTATTACTCTGTTAGCCCTACGTGGCTTAATAAATGTAAACTCGACCGTAAGGTCACAACCCTTATTTGTTAATCAAAACTATTCGTTTATGTTATTAAACGCTTGTGTGGATCGATATCCATCTTTGTTGAAACTGTGTACACTAGCGTGATCCTGGACTAGTGCATTATACACAGAGGGTCCAAAATCTTGTTTTTGGGTCCCGACAGAGGTGGTATCTGAGCCAGCTTGACTGTAGGTCTTGACCTTAGTTAGATCGGCCGTTTGAGTGTCCAAATTATTTTCTACAGAAAAATTAACTTGCAAGACTAAATGAATTGCTTAACTCCTCTCACATCTTTCTTGACTCGTCTCTTGCTAGAATTTATCGTTTCCCCGCTGTTTTAACTTGGTTCCTGCCTCTTGTCTGTCTTAACAGATGCCTTACCTTCAAACCTTCGGAGATCGCAATGGAGGACTTGCCGCAGAGCTGTGGAAGCTGCTGCAAACGCTTGGAGGCTTCGACTGCCCAATGTACCGTGGCAGCGAGTACCTGGTCAACGGGCGAGATCGTGGTGTGATCTGCCGTCTGACAGTCTACGCTAGGAGGAACACTAGAGCTAGCTAGCCGTTGGACATCTCAGTCAGAACGATCACCTTTACGCAAGGAATCCAGGAATCGTCACGCCTGGCCATCCTCCAAGTCTAAAACGTCTACGCGCAAGAGTTGGAGAACACCGTCATCCGCTTCCATCCCAGATCTTCTTCAGTGGAGATATCTGCTCTCTTTCCGCCTACAAATGGGGAAGGCAACGCCACAATGGTGCACCTTGCTCAGTTCACAGTTGCTCAGGAGGAGTTGCTAGAGTTGGCCGCCACCGAGCTGGAGTGCGCCTACGAGGCCTAGGAAGAAGCCGAGGAAAGGATCACCGTCCTAGAGCAAGCTCTTTACGGTCAGCATAACCCCGAAGATGATCAAGAAGAAGATCTGGAGGATCCATAAGAAGATCCAGAGGAGGTTCCAGAGAGACCAGCAGAGGCTGCACAGCCAGAGGGACCAGCAGAGGCTGCACATCCGGAGGAGCCAGCTGAGCTTGCACCCAGCACACCTGCTCCTGCTGCACCAATCCCGGGGCATCAAAACCAGTTTGCGAGGATGCCAGCTCACTTCCAAGTCTACAGTAGGCAGGAGCGCCGTCGTGGTAGTGGAGGCTACCTTAGCGGCTGAGTTCACTAGAGTTTTAGTTTGTCAGGCTTAGCCAGTTTTCTTTCTTCAGAGTCACCCTTTAGGCGGTAGCTTGTGTGCTTGGGTTTGTCTTATTTTCTTGTGTGCAAGTGTGAGCTGCAAAGGCCCTTAGGAATTTGTTGCAGTCATGCTAAGACCCTAATAATAAAGTTATTTCATTTAAGGCTCTTGTTTAGTTCTTAACTCATCTTTTGCTTGCTATCTTATCTAACCTATGGAGCTTCACCAGATGGTTCAGACTCATCACACTGCTGCAAGTGGATCCGGCACCCCAGCGTCCGAAGAAAATGATCAAATCCCTGCAGGAACAGTGCCACCCCAAGCACCCCCTCTTGACTTGCAGAACTTTGGAGCCTTCATGGCAGCACAAACGCAGATGATGTATACCATGATGATCCAGATGCAGGCTATGAACAACAAAAACAACAACAATCATCATGGAGGAGCCCCAGCCGCTCATGGTCACCAGGGACCATCTAAGTTGGCTGAATTCATGAGAACCCATCCGCCAACTTTCTCTGGACATGTCTCGCTAGTAGAAGCTGATGATTGGCTTTGTGTAATTGAGAGGAAGCTGCTGATCACTCAATACAGCGATCACAAGAAAGTTTTGTATGCCACTCATCAGATGGAGGGCGTAGCTGCTAAGTGGTGGGAGAATTTTTGCACAGTGCATGAGGCACCGCAGAATATCACTTGGGAAGAATTCTCCGCAGCCTTTTGCTAGTATCATGTTCCTGAAGGGATCATGGATTTAAAGAAAGATGAGTTCCGTGCTCTTAAGCAAGGAGCTATGTCAGTGACTGATTACTTGAATAAGTTTTCTCAGCTAGCTCGCTATGCTGCATAGGACGTCGCTACTGATAAGGCTCGTTAGAGTCATTTTTTGAAGGGATTGAACTCAGGACTACAGGTCAATCTGCTTGCCCACACTTTCCCAGATTTCCAGGAATTGATTAAAAAGGCGTTGGTTATGGAGGACAAACGCAAAGAACTGGAGGACTACCACAAGTGTAGGATGGTTCAGCAGGGAAGCCACCAGTCACAACAGCAGAGAGCAAGAGTAGTGCCACCGCAGTTTAATCATTTCCAACCGCAGAGTTCTTTCAGGACACCTGCACCGCCTTCAGCACCTCGTCCAGCTGTTCAGAATTTTCGCAACTCAACACCAATCGACCCTACCCCAGGGAACAACCGGTAGAATGAACCAAGAGTGTGTTACAGTTGCCGTCAACCAGGGCATTTCACCAATCAGTGCCCTCAGAAGGGAACAGTCACTCCAGTCCGCTTCAACCTTGGAGCAATACCTGCCAAGACCCCAGTGCAGAGCAACCAAGGAGTTTCTCAGGGAACCAGTCAACCAGGAGGAGCGCCTCAGTTAGTTGTCAGAGGTCGTGTTAACCACGTCACTCTGGAAGGAGCCCAGGAAGCACCGGACGTCGTACTGGGTAAGTTCCTAGTAAATTCAGTACTAGCATCAGTTCTGTTTGATTCTGGAGCTTCACATTCGTTTGTTTCTGGAGTTTTTGCAACTAAGAATAAATTGGAAGTTATGCATCTTAAGCATACTTTGTTAGTCCAATCGCTTGGAGCAGAGCTAAGTTCTAAAGTGGGTTGTTTAGGGCCTAAGTTACTCATAGCTGGAGTTGAGTTTCTAGCTAACCTAATTGTTCTGGACACCCAAACCATAGATGTCATTCTTGTCATGGATTGGTTAACTAAGCACAAAGTCGTGCTAGATTGTGGCCGAAGAGCCGTTACAATCGAGGATACCAAAGGAAACAAGGTAGAGTTTCTAGCTACCTCAGTACGTAAGGGACATCTGCTAGTCAATAGCCTGAAGTCCGTTGCTTTGGAAGATGTGCCTATTGTCAGAGAGTATCCAGATGTGTTTTCAGAAGAGTTACCAGGGATGCCACCAGACCGTGACATCGAGTTTGTCATCGATCTAGTGCCAGGAACATCACCAATCTCAAAGAGACCTTATCGGATGCCAGCCGATGAGTTAGTAGAAATGAAGAAGCAAATAGAAGAACTTTTGGAGAAAGGTTTTGTGAGACCTAGTTTGTCGCCATGGGGAGCACCAGTCTTGTTCGTCAGGAAGAAAGATGGAAGCATGAGAATGTGCATCGACTACCGATCTCTCAATGAAGTCACCATCAAAAATAAGTACCCATTGCCCTGGATAGATGATTTGTTTGATCAGATGAAGGGAGCCGGAGTGTTCTCGAAGATCGATCTGTGATCAGGTTACCATCAGTTGAAGATTTGTCCTAAGGATATACCTAAGACCGCTTTCTCAACGCGGTACAAACATTATGAGTTCTTAGTCATGTCCTTTGGTCTGACTAATGCCCCTGCCTATTTCATGAACATGATGAATAAAGTATTCATGGAATATTTGGACAAGTTTGTAGTTGTGTTTATTGATGACATTTTGGTTTACTCCAAGTCAGAAGAAGAACATGCTGAACATTTGAGATTAATCCTAGAGAAGCTCAGAGAGCATCAATTGTATGTTAAGTTTAGTAAGTGTGATTTCTGGAAAAAGGAAGTTGATTTCCTTGGTCATGTGATAACAGCTACAGGAGTAGTAGTTGACCCCAGAAAAGTTAAAGCAGTATTACATTGGGAACAGCCCAAGATTGTCAACCAGATCCGCAGTTTCTTGGGATTGGTAGGATATTATCGTCGTTTCATTGAAGGATTCTCATCGATTGCTAAGCCTCTTACGCAATTGTTGAAGAAAGAGAAGAAGTTCATTTGGACGCCAGCTTGTGAAGAAAGTTTTCAGGAATTGAAGAAGCGTTTGACTTCAGCCCCAATACTGATTTTGCCAGATATTCGCAAGGATTTTGATATCTATTGTGATGCTTCGCGTCAAGGATTAGGTTATGTCCTGATGCAAGAAGGAAGAGCTGTCGCTTATGAGTCAAGGCAGTTAAGGCCTCATGAAGAGAATTACCCTACCCATGATCTGGAATTAGCTGCAATAGTGCATGCTTTAAAGATTTGGAGTCATTACCTCATCGGTAATCGCTGTGAGATTTACACAGATCATAAGAGCCTGAAATATATTTTCACTCAGCCATATCTAAATATGAGACAGAGAAGATGGCTAGAGTTGATAAAGGATTATAATCTTGGAATCCATTACCATCCCGGTAAAGCCAACGTAGTGGCAGATGCTTTGAGCCGCAAGAGCTACTGCAATGCGGTGGAAGTAAAAGAGGTTTGTTCAGAACATCAAGAGGAATTCCAGAAGCTGAAGCTAGAAGTGGTATCTGAAGGATTTGTGGCCAATCTAGAAGTGCAGTCTACTTTAGAGAAGCAGATTCATGAAGCTCAACCAAAGGATTCAGAGTTTTCAGACATCAAGAAGAAGATGGCAAAAGGAAAGTTCAAAGACTTCACAGTAGATGATCAAGATATACTGTGGATCAATGGACGTATCTGCATACCAGATATTGATGGATTGAGGCAGCTAATTTTGAACGAGGCTCATGACTCAAAGTATTCGATTCACCCTAGTAGTACTAAGATGTATCAGGATGTTAAGAATAAGTTTTGGTGGCCAAATTTGAAGCGAGACGTCGCAGAGTTCGTTGCCTTGTGTGACGTGTGTCAGAAAGTCAAAGCAAAACATCAGAGACCAGCAGGTCTATTGCAACCCTTGAAGATTCCAGAGTGGAAGTGGGGCGAAATCGGAATGGATTTCATTACCGAATTACCCAAGACTCAATCGAGTTATGATTTGATTTGGGTAATAGTGGATCGTCCGACTAAAGTTGCCCATTTCTTGCCAGTCAAAACCACGTACTCAGAAGATCGTCTGGCAGAGCTGTATATGTCAAGGATTGTCAGTTTGCATGGTGTGCCTAAGAAGATAGTATCAAATCGAGGATCTCAGTTCACCTCCCGTTTTTGGCAAGGTTTGCATGAAGCCTTAGGGACTCACCTCAATTTCAGTACTGCATATCATCCCCAAACAGATGGACAGACTGAAAGAGTTAATCAAATATTGGAGGATACGTTGAGAGCCTGTGCTCTAGCTAATGCTACCCGCTGGGATAAGAGTTTGCCATATGCAGAATTCTCATACAACAACAGTTATCAAGACAGTCTGTAAATGTCACCGTTTGAAGCTTTGTATGGTCGTGCCTGCAGAACCCCATTGAATTGGTCAGAAACGGCTGAACGTTCGATTTTTGGTCCAGATATTATTCAAGAAGCAGAAAAGCAAGTGTCTATAATCAGAGAGAGATTAAAGATAGCTTAGTCGAGACAGAAGAGTTATGCCGATAATCGTCGTCGTGATCTCAGTTTCGAGCCAAAGGACTTTGTTTATCTTCGAGTTATGCCCCTCAGAGGTGTGAAAAGGTTTCATGCCAAAGGGAAACTTGCCCCTCGGTATGTTGGTCCATTCAAGATTTTGGATCACCGTGGAGAAGTGGCTTATTAGTTGGAGCTGCTGTAGTCGCTAGCAGGAGTACATGATGTCTTTCATGTCTCTCAGTTTAAGAAGTGTCTTCGTGTGCTAGAAGAACAAGCCCCGTAGGAGTCAATTGAACTGAAAGAAGACCTCATCTACAAAGAGCAGCCAGTCAAGATTTTGGATGTCACAGAGTGTCAGACTAGAAGCAAGACAGTTCATTTTTGCAAAGTGCAGTGGAGCAACTACTCAGAATGTGAAGCAACGTGGGAGCGTGAAGAAGAGTTGAAAGCCGAGTTCCCTAGCCTTTTCTCCAGCTAGCCTGAATCTCGGGTAGAGATTCCTTTAAGGGGGGGGGAGGTTTGTAACATCCTAATTTTCGGAGCTTTCAAAATCTTTTGAATAGTTAGTAGGGAGAAAATTCACCAATTAGTTTTATTTGAATTTAATTCAAAAGCTTAATATTGGACCTTGAGAGTCAAAACAATTTAATATGACTAAAGTCAACATGAACAATGGTCAAAACTATTTTATTTGGATTCTATGTGCTTGGATATATTTTCTAGATTTTTCTAGAATTTTTCCAAGTTCATTTGCTAATTTCTATTGCTTATTTGAATTCTCAGTATTTTCTAAAATAGAAAAGTTAATTAAAATCTCCCAAATAGTTTTGGGCCGAATCCTTCTCTTCGGCCCGTTCCTATTCATCGCGGTCCGGCTTGGCCCAAATACCATGAGCACGCGCCTCACCTCGCTCTCTACCGGGTGGCTCACCTGGTTGTCGTCCCCCGCGTTCTTCTCCCAGAGAGCCCGGTAAGACGCCAAGGCCCGCCATTTTGGACCTCCAAGCTTTGTCCGACAACGGCGTAACAACCCTGATTTCGTGCGCGGACGAGCCCTTCTAGAAGCTCTATCCCTCCCGCACCCAATTCAAACGTATTTGAATTTCGAATCTGTCTCTATCCCATATTCCTTTGCGAGTGCGTTTCGGGTTGGTTTCGGTCTCATTGCCGAATCGCCGCTACGCCATCCCCGACGCCTATAAATAGCCCCCGAGCATCGCCCTGCCACCCTTTCCAAAACCCCTCACCCAATTGCCCCTCCCGAGCCCTTGCGCTGCCGCATTTCCCCATCTAGGGTTTTCGGCTGCGTTTCGTCTCAGTTGAATTGCGCCGCCGTCATCGCCGTCGCGTCGTCGTGGAGCACACCGCCGAGTCCGTCGTCGCAGCCTCTACCTCTACAGCCCCTTCGCATCGCAAGAGCGCCTCCGGATCCCCGTCCGACAAAAGTCGAATCTACTCTGCCGCTTCGAGCTCGCCGCCGGCCACCACAGACGTCTTCGACCACCCGTGAGTACACCCCTAGGATCGCAATAGCCTGGGCTACCTCCTGGTACCACCCACCGCCGGTGAGATGCCGCCGCTCGCCGTTGCCGTTGGGATCCAAGCACCGCCACCCTCACTGTCACCCACGTCAGCTGCCACCTCAGCACCGTGCATGCGTGTCGTCCTATGTGGCGCCGCATCAGCGCCACGCATGCGCGTGTGTGCCACCTCACCTAAGTCAGATCCAGATCGGTTCGCTGAACCAAGTTCACCGTGAACCCAGTCGCTGATGTGTGGGCCCCACATGTCAGATTTTCCTTTTTATTTATCTTATTCCGAAATCCCATCGCTGACGTTAGCGTTGCGCAATAATTCGATTTTTCTATTAAGGAATAATTCGGATTATTCTGAAAATAGGTCTTTCTTTAGATTCAAACTTTCAAAGCCCATATCTTTTGCATCCGAACTCCAAATCAGTCCATTCAAATTTCTAAATTCCTATAAATTCAAGATCTATCTATTGGAGATTTTTATTTAATTTTTGGAGTTGTTTTGCTTCTGTTATTTATTTAGTTTGTTTGTTTGCTTCGTTTGCGAGTAGACTTCGACACTTCTGGAGATTTGAAGAAGAAGGAGCATCTCAAGACCAAGATCAATTTCTAGACCTGTTCCAAGGCAAGCTATACCTTTGACCATCTTGACTCCTAGTTTGCCAAAAGTTATTTTACTTCAAATTATTGCATTTAATTCAAATAATTATTTAAATGCTTTTGGGTATAGTTAATGATCCAAATTGTTATACCTTCCTTGTATAATTGATATGTCTTAATCCTTTATCACCCTAGTTGGTATTTTAGTTGGTAATATTGTAGCACCAACGTGCGTTGATTAGATGCGATTAGATTGCTTAGCCATGCGACGAATCATTTGTTCATGTAAAGTTGTAATTATCAACTTGACTAAGTGACTATGGAACTTTGTGATAATCTCTGTGTACTATGTGCTATTATGGCATGTGTTGCACTTAACCAACTGGGTGGTAAAAGGTTTGGACTCAGGCAAGTGGTGGAAAGTGTGTGATATGGTGGCTATGTGATATGGGAATATGAATCTGTGTGATAAAATAATCTGTGTACCTTAGTTAGAATTTGGAAGTCTTGCCTTGGTCAATTAAGGACTGAACTTTGTGCGCCATTGAATCGAGCCCTACATGCGACCACATACTGTTATGGGGACGGGCCTAACTTAGTAAGATACTGAATTCTTGACATTGTTTGCTCAAAAGAGGTTAGGCTATGTGAAAAGGGTGGAGGTGTGTGCTACCATGTAGTCGCATCATGGACGGTTTGCCGCTTCCCTGTCCAACGGTGTGTGTCGTACCATCCACTGTGTATAGTTTGGTATGACGTAAGCACATCGGGAGTGTTAATGTGAAGATGAAGTTTCTAAACCATTTTGTTATGACTAGTGCTCGCTACACTAGTTGTATCTTGTGGGTAAAGTGTACAACCTCTGCAGAGTGTTAAACAATCTATTCGAATAGCCGCGTCCACGGTCATGGACATGCTCGGGGATTTCACACGAGGGGTAGATCTTCATAAACTGTGTGGGAAGGGAGCTTTGTGATCTAAATCGTATGGCTATGTGAATAATCTGTTTAGGCTGTGTGTCTTTGTGAAATCAAATTGTTAAACTATTATTGTTTATTTGTTTTACTGTATGCTTTTAATCTATTATTTGTATTCAATTGCAAATGTTGCATTTCTGTAAAAGAACCACAGATTGTCATTCCTTTGTATGGCTTGCGAGTACGGTTGTGTACTCATGCTTGTTGTAAAACATGCAACAGAAGAGGAGTCTTCGCCAGCATTCGAGGAGGAGTTCATCGAAGGTGCTTGATCGTAGGGTCTTGATCCCAGTCGGTTGCCTATGGTGAATGGATAGAACGCCGTTGCCATTTCTGTTTCCGCTGCTTTATTACTCTGTTAGCCCTGCGTGGCTTAATAAATGTAAACTCGACCGTAAGGTCACAACCCTTATTTGTTAATCAAAACTATTCGTTTATGTTATTAAACGCTTGTGTGGATCGATATCCATCTTTGTTGAAACTGTGTGCACTAGCGTGATCCTGGAATAGTGCATTATACATAGAGAGTCCAAAATCGTATTTTTGGGTCCCGACAGGAGATCTATGATACGGAGTTCTCTATTGCTGATCGTGCAACTATAAGGGATCAACTTGAAACCTTCATTCTTTATGTCCGAAGAATTGATGATTTCATTGTTTGTCATGATTTTGCAAGTTTGGCCATCAATATGGTTGAAACAAAAAGACATTTTGTTTTTTCATTGGTCTACCGCCTTATTGAGATAGCATTGCTCCTACCGGTGGCAACAGCATCGGTTGAAAGAGTCTTTTCGGCTATAAATATTATTAAGACCGATTTGCGCAATAGACTTTCTGATGAGTGGCCCAATGACTTGATGGTGTGCTACATCGAGCGAGAGATATTTAAAGGACTTGATCATGATAAAATTAAGAAACAATTTCAAGCCATGAAATCTTGGAGAATGAAATTGCCTCGGTCTCATAAATGTAATTAGTACTTTAATGGTATGTCTTTCTGTTTGTTATGTTCAATAATTTTTTATTATTTATGATCACTACCAGAATCGTGTAATTTCCCGAGTACTCATAAGTTTCCCGAGTGTTTTGAATAATACACTCGGGAACTTCCCGAGTGCCTCATTAAACACTCGGGGAAATAAAAAAACACTCGGGAAAATAAAATTTCCCGAGTGTCAGATCGGGCACTCGGGAAACTTCAACGGGAGCAACAGGGAAAATTTATTTCCCGAGTGTCGACACTCGGGAACTAAAACTCGATCTTGCGCCATTTCCCCCCCAGCAGCAGCGTTTCTAACCCCGTTTCTAACCCCGTTCCTCTCCCCAACCCTACCCCCCTCGCCGTTTCCTCTCCCCAATCGCGCGCTGCTCATCTCCTACCCGTCCTCCGCCGCCTCTGCCGCCTCCACCGCCTCCGCCGCCTCCTCGACTCCGCCGCCCCCGGCTCCACCTCCGCCGCCTCCGCCTTCCGCCACGCCTTGCCCGCCTCGACTCCGTCTCCCCGGCTCCAGGCTCCCTCCTCATGGGCCGCCCCTCCGCCTCCCGGGCTCCCTCCTCCTTGGCGCCGCCCTCGCCTCCGGGTTCCCTCCTCCGTCGGTCTCCGGCCCCATTGTCCGCCTTCCCCGGCTCCGCCTCCCCCGGCTCCCTCGGCTCCCTCCTCCGTCGGCCGGTTCGTATAGGTAAGTTGAAGAGCTAGCCACTGCAAATTAACGAGCGATTCTACTACACAGTAGAAAATCTTACCGCTGTTCTTCTTATTTTGATTGGGGGCTAGTACTCCTTTTGTTGTGTGATTATGATAAACATGGACGTTACTTCCTTAATGGTATTGTTTTGCAGACACTAGGGTTGTTTTGACCGCAATCTTGATCACATTAGCTAGGTTATAGGATAGTTTAATTGGTCAGTTGGGTCCAACTCCCTGCCCACTAAAGTAAATGGCATACCGACAATTAACCGCAAATTTTAGTGTGAATGAGGTTGCACTACACCTAAAAGCATGCCATATATTAACTTATCATCGACATTGTACATAGCCTGTAATGGACCCACTAAACATGGAAAGTGTATTTGTACTATTACACGATAATTTGTTATAGACCAATTTACGCTCCCTTGTGGTCTTACATATTTACACAAAAGAAATGCAAATTGTTCCATTCACCTTAAAAGAAGAATGTTCTAATCACTATCTAAGTAGTTAGCTTCATTCTATATGACTTAAGTAGTTAGCTTCATTCTATCTAAGTAGTTAGCTAAGCTTTGTAATTCTGGGCTCCCTCCTCATGCGCCGCCCCTTGCTCTGTGCTAGGTGTGTGCATGCATGCTTTGCTTTGCTTCAATCCTCGCTTCTTTGCACTTGCACCTAACATACACCGCCATCTTTTGGTTTTCGGTTTGGAAGGAGGGCATGCATGTAGTTGTACATTTACTAGCGATGCAACAAGGTTGCTTGTAACAGTACACCCACTATGTTGGAGATTTGGTAATGTGTACTATGTATGTACAACTAAAAGATACCGATATTAGTTGCATGTAAAATTGAATAAAATGTAAAAGCATTGATTACATAGAAACTTTATTTGCGACATTGTGCCCCACATTGTGAGCGATTCTTTACGAGGTTAAAGTTTGATCTGAATAGAACGATTGTGATAGGACAGCCTAACTAGCTTTCAACATGTTCTGTTCCATTGAGAACCCTACACATATCCATTGGTCGATAACCTTTCAGAGTGCATAGGTTTTTTTTTCTCTCTCTACAGAAAAATTCAAGTGGTGCAAATAAAGCTTGACTACGAATATGAAAGCCCTTTGTGATTGAGACCAAGAGTATGACTAGGGTATATGCCAAACCGTCGTGTATCTTAAGCTTGTTGGTTCCTTATTCTTTTATTTGGGGACATAAATGAGCCGCTCGTTTTCGGCGTATCTAAACTTCCATGGCTTTGCATATCTTCAAGTAGGCAGTGTATGTGTGTGCCAATCGTAAAAGCATAACTTGGATCATCACAGACTTGCGTCTGTTGGGACCATTCATCCTATCTAGTGTATGTGGGGGTGATCCTTTCTTGCTTTCTCTAGGGCCAGTGTACAATTTTCTTAAACATTGCTGTGTTAGGTTTCTGTCAGAGCCATATGTAGGATCTTGATTCAATTAATTGCGTCCAATTTACGATGCTTGTTCGTGCTGCTAGTTGATCTTTTTTCCACTATTGAGCCATAATCAGGCGATCATGACCTCTTCCTGCAATTCTCATCAAGTTGCATGGACTATGCATTCTTCCCATACCGCAAGAATCCTACCTTTTCCTTTTCTTTCGCTTCTTCCTCTTAATGGCACTCGGGACCAGGACTCCACTTAATGGCCCTCCGCCAGGGGAACCACTGCCTAACTTATCTCCTCCGGTTAGTAACTGCATACTGATTATTATATTGTTAGTCTCTTATGAGTGCTTGATTCAGAAGACATTGAAATGACATGCAATGTAATTATTGGTCGCTACTGCAAATTCCTTATAATGCGATTTCTTATGAAAATGTAGGGAACGGCGGGATCAGTTGCTTCTACTGCTAATGTTGAAGCTGCTGGTGCTAATATTGAAGATCATGTCGCCGAGAGGCCACCACCAGGTGCTTGCTATTTTCATGATCTACTAAAGGATACCAATATTACAAAACATTCACAATCAGGTGCTTGCTAAAAAATGGATAAAAATGGCTACATATATAACTAATTCACTATATCTTTTGAAATGTGTCAACATATAATAATTTGTATGTACACTCCTTTCTATGAATTTGATGATAAGTGCTTGAGACATAAATGTTGATCAGTAGTTCACAATGACAACATATTGAGAGTTGAGTTTAACATTTTTAGCTTTTGTGCTTTTCATGTTCTATATTGTTAGGTGCTAATAAGCATGTCAACATATGAATTTGCCAAAGCTTTTAAAAGGTACATCATACAAGTGGATTCCATGCATGTAATTATATATCTAACAAAATATCACTCCTCGCACCTCTTAATTAAGTCCATATATAGTTTCAGCTCATTTCCTTTTACAAGAGTACATCATTATACTAAAATTTCTCTTGCATGTCTGTAGATGACATAAGTAAATGATCAATTAGGCCACAAGCTAGCTAGCCCACACCCTGTGCATGCCCTTAAGCGATTTGCCATGTTATTAGGTTGCTCATCATGATTTAAAGGAATTTTTTGCTTTGTCAATAGTTTGGTTAATTATCTTTTCATGTAATATCAATTCCTAACTTTTGTTGTAAGATGGCACTAATATTAAGTTTTGCTCTATTTGCAGAACTCGCAGAATGATGTTTTTGTGCACAGAAGATTGAAGCAGGAAATTCTGTGCATGCAAATGGTTGTAGTGATACTTGCTCTTGTTTGATGTATATAAGACTATGAATTTACTATTTCGAACTGTTATATGTATCATGCCATATGATTACATTTTCGAACTTGAACTTCAATGTTGCGCGCTCGGGAACTGTTATATCTATCATGTCTTTTGTTTGTGGAATGGATGGATGGATGGATTATTTGATTGCTGTGGAATGGATGGATGGATGTATTATTTCATTGCTATTGAATTGTCGTGGAATGGATTATTTGATTCTTTGTTGAATTGCTGTGGAATGGATTATTTGATTGCTGTTGAATGGATTATTGAATTTGTGAAAAATGGGGTTATGCTGTTTTGTCGTTTTCCCGAGTGCACTTTCCCGAGTGTCGACACTCGGGAAAGTGACCAAACATTTCCCGAGTGTCAACACTCGGGAAATAGACCAAACATTTCCCGAGTGTCTTTTTTTTGGAATGCACTCGGGAAAAAGAGCCGCGTGTCAATTTCCTCGGTTTCGTCGGACAAAAGTTGGAAACTGTCCCGAGTGTTTTTTAAGGTTATTCCCGAGTGTCGACACTCGGTAAAGATTCCCGTTACGGGTCCGAACCCATTCTGCAGGGTTTTCTCCCGAGTGTATTAGTTTCCCGAGTGTATATTTATACACTCTGGAAAGTTATATTTCCCGAGTGTTACACTCGGGAAACTGTTTTTTCCCCGACTAATCTATCCCGAGTGTTGTTTCCCGAGTGTGACACTCGGGATATATATTTCCCGAGTGTTTCATCCATTTTCCCGAGTGTTTTTGGCACTCGGGAATAATCCTGATTCTGGTAGTGGATGGATTAATCTAAATACTCAACATCCATATACTTTTGACAGGTTGTTACTAGTAATTTAATAATTTAGTATTTTGGTGGCAAATTGTTCTGTAAACTTCATTGATGAGGTACATTTTCTACATTTGTCCTGTCTTTGTATGTTCATATTATGCGGATTGTAGTTTTGAGATCCATTTAGTGTCATATGCTCTATTGAAAGTGATTGCAACATGTATTATATATGACTTGATTTGTTATCGGATAATAGTATTAGTTTATTCCGTCCAACCTAAATTTTAATCCTAGGTCCGCCACTGATTCCATAGGTTCACCAAGATCTGGGGGTCTGTTTCCACTATCACCTTTGCGAGACACCAATCAGTTTCAAAGTGAACTCCATCCCGGCAGACCCATGCTTCTACAATCAGAGCATCCGTAATATCATCATACCATCTTGCCCTCGCCGCGATGAATTTCCCTTCATCCCTCATCACTGATCCCCACTGCCCCATTAGAGTTCTCTGGGTAGAATGTGCCATGGACATTTTGCCGGGATTTTATGAGAAGAAGATCTCTTTATCGGTCTCATTTGCAACAGATCATAAGCATTATCTCTTGCGCACTTCACCCAGTAGATAAGCGGCCAGTCTTTTTCTCCATGATGCCTCACATTACGAGTTGGCCACACTGCCCAGATACCACAAATAATTACAGCAGAAACATATGCAATATTGTCAACAACATAACCATTAATATACACTTTCCTTGTCATGTGAGATATACTGAAGTAGTACCCCTAAGATTTGGCCATGCTATCTCCCCAATAGTACATCCATGCACCCAAAAATAGCCTGCCACAGATATGATGTACATATTACACCCCTAAACTATGGCTCGAGTCTAAAAAACACCTTTAACTACAAAACCGTTCACTTTACACCCCCGAACTATTGAAACCAGAGCAAATCACCCCTTCGCCCTAAACCACTCTAGTTTTGGATGACATGACGTCCACGTATACATGTTTCGCTGACGTGACGTCCACGTGTACATCTCTTTTCGTTTTCTTTTTCTTCCACCTTATCCACTCATGCTCACAGCCGAAGCTCCATGGCGCCACCTCCTCCTGGCTTGGCTTCTTCTTCCCCGGCCACCGGCCTCCGGCTGCTGGTCCACCGCCGCCTGGTCCTACTGGCCCGCCACCGTCGCCGCCAGGTCCTGCTGACTCACCACCGTCGCCGCCTCCCTGGCCCTCCCCCCATGGTGTCGAGCTCTTCCTGGCATGTGGGGAGCTCAGTGCGGCGGCCGTGGAAGGAGCTGAAGGCCGGAAGCAAGGGTGTCGGGCTCGTGTAGCGGTGGCAGATCTGGGGCGGCGGCGCTAGGCGCTGGGCCGGCCGGAGGGGAGCGCGCCCCCTCCTTTGACTGCCAAGTGGGCTCGGCCATGGCTTGGTCCATGCGCACCCGTGCATGGACTCGGTCCACCCTATTCTCCGTGCACATCAACTATGACGAGGCGAAACGTGCCAGCGTGGGCGCCACGTCATCCAAAACCGGGGTGGTTTAGGGCGAGGGGGTGATTTGCTCTGGTTTCAATACTTCAAAGGTGTAAAGTGAACGATTTTGTAGTTAAAGGTGTTTTTTGGACTTAGACCATAGTTCAGGAGTATAATATAGACTTGTTCCATAAAGTATTAAGCAAATTCAAGGCATAGAAGAATGCAACATTGTGGCAATAGAAATAAATGCTATAGCTAGTGTGCTCTAAAAAACGGTAGAGCTAGTGATGATTCTATGGAATTCATTTTGTAGTGTGGACTACAAAATCAATTTTAGAGATGCCAATGACCTGACCTGACCTGACCTGACCTGACAACATCACCGATGCATCTCTAACTCTTATCTTTCCCAGGCTCACAAGTCGGGGAAGATATCTAGTGCACAAGCACCATTTGGTGCACACATGCAAAAACTTTTAGTTTGGGTATCAAATTAGCATAAAAAATTCTGAAAAAAAATGTAGATGTGCTTCTGAAACTACTCTACTTATAGACGAAATTCCAAGTTCAAACTCATTCCACTTTGAGAGTTACAAAAATGAGAAATTTCTGACATATGATAAATCAAAAGCAAAGGGAAAAAAGAAAAAGGCAAATATTACTATTCACAGTAAACTTATCTTTTTTGTTTCTTCTAACATACTTTGAGTTTGAACTTCAAATTTTAAAGGGTAGAACAAAACACCATAAATTACATCTAGAATTTTTTTTTTAGAATTTTTTATGCTAATTTGATACCTAAACTAAAAGTTTTGTACATATGTACACCAAATAGTGCTTGTGCACTAGATATCTTCCCCACAAGTCGCTCCAAAGTATGCTACGACTCATGAGGTCACGCTCTATCTCAATAAAGGATAGTTAATATCATCTGTTCCCAAAAAATGTATTTTTATATAATCGTTGCCCATTGTTCAAAACAACGCCGTCCTCTCTATCTCTCTCTAGTGTGACATATGTCTTGACGTGGCATCCGCACTAAAAAATGAGACAAACACACTGTTGACCGAAAATGGGTGCTACTTGTTTTGATCATTCTATAAAAGCATCTCTTTCTCATCTCCACCAAACAAGAAAACGAGAAATACTACCAATACAGAGAACTGTTGAAAAAAGAAAGATCGTCTCCAAGAAACTAAAAGAATTCCTTCGAATAAGGAGGCTATCTGGTATGCTTTTTCATAGTCAAACAAAAGGCAATTCTCCTTCAATTTTTTTGAGCATACTATGTAACTTTCAATTTTGAGTTCTTGAAAAAAGATGTTGCATGGGTTTTCTTAAATCAAAAGTGTGAAGTATTGTGAATGAATCTGCAAAATAATTATTCTTGTGTGTGCTTGTCTTTGAGGTTTTTCATCTTCTTTCTTTTTTGTAATTACTATATGCCAAGTATATGTATGTTGAGAAATGGTGCAGGGCAGGAGTCGTGCATAATTGTTTATCTGTCTGATACCTCAGTGAGATCTTTACATGGTAGATAATGTATTATGTTCCAAAAGAATCAACAATAGTTCAGTTCTACTCCGTTTAAAATAATAGAGAACTACAAACATTACTATTTTCATGTTAATTATTTTAGAACTTCGAGGAAAAATTAGTTTTCCTTGCGGAAAAGGAGGATCTACATTTCATACTTTCTTTTAGGTTTTGATCAGCTTCCTTTTCTGAAAGACTTGGTTTCAATTTAAAATAGTATTCTTAAAATGAATTTAAACATTTTTTACAACTTTGCTATTACAGTAAAGATAAATATACCTAAAGTGGTTTAATTAAACAAATACATCTTTTTTAAATGTAGAAGAACTGTTTTTAAAGATGGCCTTAAGTGGAAGACACATCATTTTATTAATTAGAGAAAAAAAATAGTGCACGTGATCGGTAGTAGAATTATTACAACATCAAAGCACCCAATTACAGCAATGTATTTTCTCTGCACTAATTCTTTAGTAACTGTTGTACACCAAACTCCCATAATTCGCACTACCAAATTGTGTGTGGTCTACATTTTTGCACATAGATTTTTAGATCTGTGCACACAGAAATTTAGCATTGGTTTTTTATTAGTTAATATAATTTATATTATTCCATTTGAGTAATTAAGAAGTTTAAAATTTAATATCTCTCCCACAATTTCTGTTATCTCTTACAAGCAATCATAATTCTTTTTTCTAAGATAAATAATCATTTTTCTAAGCATGTAGTAATTCATTACAAAGTGCCAAATGCATAACTTGTTATTTACTTGCTTCAAAAATTTCTTGACTAGATTTTGGAAATTGGGACTGTTAATAAATGCACATAAAAGGGATCGCCTACCTATATATAGGATATAACTCTCTTTTTTTCTTAAGCCATTCTTCTTTTTCTTCCCAAGGCCTTGCAAATTCTAATTCATGCACTTATTGGTTCTACGGTGTCCTGCTTGAAGACTGATACTTCTGTGACAAGAATATCAACCAAATGGCTGAAAACTCGAGACATCCGTCAAAGCGAATGAAGTTTTGGCTTGCGAACAAACAAGCTCAGATTAAGGTCACAAGTCACAACAACGGAACCCTGAAACTTATTCATATGCATGCATGAGTCTATGAGATACCAAAAAACTTTTTCAACACTTTTATCATGCAAAGCTTCTTGCATCTTCTCAAGATATTTCAAAATTTTACACATCAAAATGCATTGTGCTTAATACTGATGACTAAAATACATATGTATTTAGTTATTCATTTAACTAACTGGAAGCACATGCAAGCAATAAAATTTTGGCATGCAACTGTACTAGTCTAAGCCCGGGGAGCAGGGAAATGGAAGTTGTTACATTTAAAGCATCTAACAACATAAGATTTGAAAAATAAAAAATTGCATAATTTCACTTTAGTTGAGTTTGGCGCTAAAATTGTAAACATAGGCATATTACTTGAAGATAATAGACTGCATACACATTTTGCAAGCTTATTGTATTGAGTCAGGACGCAAACCAGAAGGGTTAGTACTCCAATAAATTGGGGAACATATCTGGTGCACATGGAAGCTTTAGTGGAGACATATGCACATATGCGATCTAACCCCTCGATTCACAAATCTATGGTCAAGATCGACGATGCAATCCCACCTTTAAACGCACTTTTGTGAAAATCCCCTACCAAATTGAAACACACTCAGTTTAAGTGGGAGGTGGGATTACATCGTCGATCTCGGCCGTAGATTTGTGAATCAAGGGACCAGATCGCGTATATGTATATATCCACCAAAGCATCCATGTGCACCAGATATGATCCCAATAAAATGTGACTTAGAAGGTATTAATAATGAACATTACATGAAGAGTTCTTTTGAGGTGTTCATATTTACTTTGTGAACTTATTTTTGTAGACCCATGCAGTTTCTAAATGTTTATATTACCTCTTCTTGAATGGTTGCAACAATTTATTGAAAAACATGTGATATTTATAATATTCTCATAATTAACAAAATACATATATTTATGTTGAACTGAAACATGGTATTCATCACAGAAGCAGAACATCAAGAAAGAAAATGAGTGGCTGAAGCTTGAGAACAAAATATTGATGGCAGAGAACCGTGAAATCAGCAAGATGCAGAGGAGGAACCTATGTGGTACTCGCTTAAGGATCGAAAATTCTTACTTGAGAGCTGAGGTTTGTAAAAAATAGTTCCAAAGTTATATACTAGAGTACTTTTTATGGCATGCATTATTTCTGCACCAAAATTGAAGAATCGTTTGATTTAGTGGCTAGGATAGGTCACCAATGTCCATTCGATAGGTATTAATTGATGAACTCTATCTCAAAATTGAGCATAAAAGGAAACAAACTATTTCAAATTAGCAACTTTTGTATTAAAAGAAAATAATGTATAATACAAAATTTAATACCTAAACATGATCGTGTAATGAAAGGCTGAAAGCTACTTGCATAGCAATAAACAGAATGCACAAAACATTGCCAGAGTTGTAAAAATATGTGCAAGCACATTGAGCAAATAACATAGGCAAGATTGTAAACTGTCACCAACATGATACATGGGACATATATTGAACAGCATGCACCTACTTACACATGTAGATGGTTTATCAAATAGCCTCAATCATTTGTGTAACACCCTGGTTTTTTGAGTCTTTTTTGAAAATTTTCAAAATAAAAAAGAACCATTTTGTTTTGATGATAATTCAAAGCTTTACTTGAGATTTTCAGAATTTGAGTGTTTAAAATGACTAAACCAAACTTCAACCCTAAAGTTTGGTTCTTTGGAGCTGTTAGAGCTCTTGTGTTGATTTCCATTACCTCCGCTTGTTCCACTCTTTCCTTGACTCAGCCTTTCTTTCCAAACCTCCCTCTTGCTTGACCTCGCCGGGCCTCCCCTCGCATTTTGTTCGGATTCCTTTATTTCAGACCACATCTTTGTTGGCTTGAATCTCTCTGGTTTAGACCTCCTTAGGTCTAGACCTCCTCTCTAGTTTCTCTTCAGTTTTGACCTCTCCTTCGGGTCACAATTACCCCTGAGATGTCCTAAGCTCAGGTTTGTGTTTCAAATATCCTTGATCTCTGAAATCTAAACTTTGAGTTGAATTTCCCCTTCTAGACCTCCCTCTCGTTTGGGTATTCCTTTATGCCCAGACCTCCATCTTGTTTGGCCATCTCTTGGAGCCCAGATCTCCCTATGTCTAGGACTCTTTTGTGTGTCTTGACCTCTTTTGTGTCTAGACTACCCTTGTATTTGGAACCTTTAGTTTATCTGGACCTCCCTGTGTCCACTTGAACTTCCCTCTTGTTCATATAGACCTCCTGTGTTCACCTAAACTTTCCGTGTGTTCCTTTGGACCTCCCTGTGTTCATTGGAATCCCTTCTGTGTTCATTTGAATCTCCCTGTATCCCTTTGCCCCTTCCTGTGTTCTTTTGGACTACCTCGGGTCTCTAAGGACCTCCTTGGTCCTTCATCTTGGCAGTCAGGACCTCCCCGGGGCCATCCTGACCGTCAAGACCTCTCTTTGGCTTTATCTTGACTGTTGAGACCTCCCTTGTGTTGGTCTTGACCGTCGAGATCTCCTTGATCTTCTCTTGACCATCGGGATCACCTTTGAGTTATCCTGATCGTCAAGACCTCCTTTGGACCACTTTCTGTGGAACTCCTCCGTTGGATCCTCTCCCTTAGAAGCCTCTCCGTCCAGACCTCCCTTCATCTGGATCTGATGGTCCAGACCTCCCTTTGTTTGGATCTAAGGGTCTAGATCTCCTTTGTGTTGCCTTCTTTGGTTCAGACCTCCTTAGGACTAGACCTCCCTCTTTGATTCTTCTCTGGCTTAGACCTTCCCAGGTCTAAACCTCCCTCATGTTCATTTGAACTCACTCTCTATTCTGTTGGAACCACTCTATGTCTATTTGGACCTCCCCGTGCTCCTTGAACCTCCTTGAACTCATTTGGACCTCCCCGTGTCCTTTAGGACCTCCCCCTCATTCATTTGGACCACCTCTAGGTTCACTTGGATCTCCCTCGCGTCCGTTCGAGTCTTTCGCTTGATCCAGACCTCTATCGCTTGTGTACCGTTCGATTTGCGTTGGACGGTTTGATCTTGTTGAGACGTTCGGATGGTCCGAATGTCCCACCCTCTCTGAGCCCTCAGATCTTTGCTAGACGGGCCGATCTGTAGAGGCGTTCGGCCGGTCCGAACGTCCCAACCATTTTAGACCGCCCGCTCCAGTTCAATGGCTGAGATCTAGCGTTATCTCTGGATGGTCCGTACGGCCCAATCACTTTGGTCCGTTCGATTGAAATCCAATGGCTCCCACTTCTCCCGCTTCTTATCTCGCTATTGCTCACCTCTCTTGTTTAGATCTTGACCGTTAAGACATCCCCTTTGGAGATCTTAGCCGTCAGGACCTCCCTTGTTTAGATCTTGACCGTTATGACCTCCCCTTTGGAGATCTTAGCCGTCAAGACCTCCCTTGTTTAGATCTTGACCGTTAGGACCTCCCCTTTGGAGATCTTAGCCGTCAGGACCTTCCTTATTTAGATCTTGACCATTAAGACCTCCCCTTTGGAGATCTTAGCCGTTAGGACCTCCCTTGTTTAGATCTTGACCGTTAAGACCTCCCCTCTGAGGATCTGACCGTCAGGACCTCCCCGTCCCTTGGACCTCCTAGCCCTCTAGACCTCCTTGTCCACGGGACCTCCTCCCCAGTCTTTTTGCAAGGACCTCCCTTGCGGGTTGAGGCCACCTTGTGGTCAGGACCTCCGGTCCTATGCTCGGACCTTCCCCGTGGGTGAGGACCTCCCTTGACCTTTGCAAGACCTCCTCTAGGTCTCCGCAGGACCTCCCCTAGCTTTGACTGGCCCCATTTGTCAGTCACGACCTCTTTCTTTATCCTTTGACAATGTCCTTTACACTTGAAAGTCTTCAAACATTTAATGCCTGTTGTGTCACATTAAATGCTACCACCTTTTGGCAGCAGTGAGCTACCTTTTGTCTTATCTTTTACCAACTCCTATCATTTCCTCCACTTACTTTAGAGCCCGAAAGCCCTTGGAAATCTCGGTGGCTCTTGCTATATAAGCTGGGGCATCCCTTTCTCTTTACCCTTTTGCTCATTTCCACTCTCTGGCTCCTCCAGCAAGCTCTTGGACCTCCTCCAAAGCTCTCTGGACCTCCTCCCTTAAGCTTCGGACCTCCTCCAGCAAGCTCCTTGAACCTCCTCCAAACCGACCAAATCTCTCTGTTGGTTTATTTTAGTGTTCTATTAGAGTTTCTTTGGATCTTATTTGAGCTTGATATTGAGTTGTTTTGGTTTACTCATGTAGATTGTGAAGACACTGAGGAGCAAGAGCTCTCCGAAGAAGAAGAAGACACCCAAGCCTTTGAACAAGGCAAGTTACACCCTTGACAATGTTGCACCCACTATTTCAACATATTTATGTTCCATTTCAAATGTTAATGCATGCTTATTTTACTAAGTATTTCAATACCTGCCTTTAAGATCGTAGCTATCCCTAAATTCTTTGTATGGCCACTATCACCTTTGAACCGAGCATGATTGTCACCCTAAGCAAAAACCTGGCTAGTGCAATAGTATGGGCCAGGACCTTTTTAAAAATAAAGCTTAGCCATGCATAGTTAAAGAATCTTGATTTGGGAAGTTTTAGCCAAAAATTACCACTTATCTAAATGTTTTGAACCATGGCATTGGTGTGTCATGGAGGTTTGAAAAGCAAAGAAATGGAAAATGGATTTCGACTTGGGCGGCATTGGTTGTTTGGTTGGTGCAAGTCTATGCACGGGATCGTGCTTTTTATGGTTGACCGAAGACCTCGTGGTTGGCTGCCCAAGTCAGTTAATGACCGGTCTGCGAGTGTATTTTGCTATACCTTTCTGTGCAACCACATGTCCAGGATGGGGTGGACCTGGCTAACTAATTTGCAAAGTTCCATCGCGGTTGATCCTGTTGGTACGTGGGATGGTCTTTTACGGCCTGTCTTTTATGACTATGTCTTTCATGACTATTTTTGTTACCATCTGGCTCAAGAGAGGGCCCTCGACCTCTGCGAGGTAGCTATCCGTAGGGTGGGGCGAAACCTTAGTGGGGTGGACAGCGGTGGAACGATGTATTGTAAAGGCCTTGTCATGAGCTCTAGACCACTTACCTTCGGTAGTGAGTGGTGGCACCCTGGATGCCAGATAAACTAGAGAACTCGTGTCTTGTGGGTAAAGCTGCACACCTCTGCAGAGTGTAAAACTATTCGAATAGCCGTGTCCGCGGTTATGGACATGCTAGCAAAGCTGCTCAAAGTTAGACCTCTGGTTTGTTTTCAAAATGGTTGGTTAAAAATGGTTTTGGATTTCTATCCAAATGGATTTGGCAGGGAGCCATGTGACAGGAGGGTATCCTTTACCATCTTATTGATGAAAGTTATCCAACTGTAAAATAAGACTTTGAAAATGAATTCTAATTATTGTTATATGCTTTGGAACTTATTACTTATATTTGAAAATAAACATGGCTTTATGCAAATCAACCATATAAGCTTTCCCTTGTGATATCCATGTATTTATGTCATTCTACTATTTGACGGGTGTGACTTGCGAGCACGGTTGTTATGCTCATTCTTGCTTGATTAACCATTGAGCAGGAGAAGACTTTGAGGATGATGAAGCTCAAGATGACTAGGCCGATCTCCAGCCAATTGTCTGTGGTGTATTGGATGGACTTGACTTTTGTTTCCGCTGTGTATATTGCTCTTGTTGGTTTGTAAGCAAAACTGTTGTAATCAACTCTTTTGTGTTAATAAAGTTTTCGCTGATGTATGTTGCCACTTGTGTATGTTGTGTGAACTAGCCATTGATCCTTGGGACTGGTTCAGATCACAAGAGATTTAGGACTTCTCCAAGCTTCATGAACTCCTCGGGTTGGTCTCTTGACCTCCCTCAGGTCTGGTTGTGGCTCTTGGGGAGGCCCTAAGTCTCAAGACCTCCTCAGGTTAGTACCCTGGACCACTAGGAGGTCCGACCGAATCTCCAGGAGGTCCGACCGGACCTCCAAGGAGGCCTGGGAGGACTACCCGAGAGATCCTTTGGACCTCCTGGGAGGTCCTGAAGGACCTCTCAGGTTAGCCCCTGGCCGGGTTGTCACAATTTGAATGTGTATTTAGATCCAAGTGATTGTTTCACACAAGGATTAAATTAACAAACTAGTTTTATTTATGCATTCCTTTCCTGGGCATGAACTAATTGTTAGAATAGGACTCCTTATGTATTTCCTTATTTGTATATGGCAACCCCTTGTACTCTCTCTCTCTCTCTCTCTCTCTATATATATATATATATATATATATATATATATATATATATATATATATATATATATATATATATATATATTGCTCATTGGGCCTCTTGAATAGATGAACACATTATTCATAACATGGTATCAGAGCTAGGGCTAACCTAGCTCTCCTTCGCTTCACGCCATCATCGATCGCTTGCCCGTGTTCCTAATCGTCAAGACTTGAGGCACTTGCCCGAGCCTCACCAGCCGAGAGCCCTCCCACCGCAGGATCCGTCGCGCCGCCACAGGATCTGCCGTCGGGGCCTCCCGCACCTCTGTCGTGGGCAAATCACGGAAGCGCGCGTGTACCGTCGCCGCTTGATCGGGAATCGATCTGAGGCCGCCTTAAGCTCGTTAGCCGCCGCCGCTGTAGGAACCCGACGAGGTCACCGCTGCGCTCGTTGGTCACCCTCGCCGCTGCCGACGCCTGACGCATAAAGCCGCCGCCGCCGCTGACCGTCGCCATCGCTGCAAGCACTCTGCGCCAAGCCGCGCGTGCGTGAGGTTGCCGCCGGAGAGCCGCCGGCCAAAGCGCCACCTTCGCCGGTCCGACCGTCGCCGCCGCCTTGAGCAGCGGCGATGGGGAACCTTAGCCCCAGCGCACGAAAAGTGCGGTGGCCAAGGCCTTCGACCTTTTTAGTCAGCCCGAATAAAAAAAATAAAAAAACATCGCTCTAACCGCTGCGCCGTCTAGCGCCGCCTACCGATGGCTTCTATTACATTAGCTGCGATCCCATTTTCGGGAACAAAGCTTAATGGCACGAACTACAGGTTGTGGTCTTCACTCATAGAGATCACACTTGATGGTCTTCGCCTTTGGGGATATATTACTGGTGCCCGACCTTATCCGCCGTCGCCGGTTCAGCCTCCTCCCAGACAGCCTACTTCTGCATCTCCTGAAGAAGACGAGGCTGCCAAGAAGGAGGTAGAGGCAGCTATTGCTGCTGCTAATGAGACCTTTCAGTATGCCATAGACGCTTTTGAGCGCTGCTGTGCTGATGAGGCCCGTGTTCAAGCCATCCTGGTGGTCAGCGTGGGTGACTCCATCCAACCATATATTGTTGGTGTCACTCGTCAGATCTGGGAGTACTTGTGTGAGCGATACCGTGAAGCGGCGATGCTCGATTCTTTTTCGCTTCAGCGTGAGTTGGAGACACTTCGCCCAGAGGACTCCTCCGTCGACGACTTCTTCCAAGCCCTGGCAGTCTCTGGCGCCAGCTAAATAAGCTGGCTTCTCTGCTCTGCCAAGAGTGTCATAAAGTGCAGAAGGTGGATCATGATCGCCTTCACCCTTATGACTTCATCTGCCGTCTTCGCCCAGAGTTTGAGCCTGTCAGGGCTCAACTGCTAAGCCGCTCACCACGACCGATAGTCACCGAGGATCTTCGGCGCTTTGTCTTTGAGAGCCGCCCTGAGTTAGCAACACGCTTTTTTCGGTGTGCTTGCTACCCCTTCTTCTTCGACTGCACCGACGTTTTCTACTTTGACTACAGTCCCTCCTCAAGTTCCTGTTTCTGCTTTTGTTTTTGCACCAACTGGGGTTCAGTGCAATTATTGCAAGAACTTCGGGCACAACTATCAGCGTTGTGCGGTGTGAAAAAAATCAGAACAAAACGCATGGGGCTGGACGATCCAAGGGGGGCAAGGAGGCCTTTCCTCGACGGGAGGACAGATCAGCGTATCAAGACCTTCTCGACGAGGTGATTCTATTTAGCAGTTCTGCCAGGCTCTACTTTAGCAGCTCTCTCACAGTTCAACAGGTTCTGCCAGTCTAGCTCAGACGTCTCCTCCAGGTACTTCCTGGGTTCTAGATTCTGGTGCCTCTTTCCATATGACACTTGACTCCATATCTCTCACTTCAGTAGGACCTCCTATTTCTCCTATCTCTGTTCAGACAACTGACGGTACTCCTTTGTTTGTCAGCTATCAGGGCACTTTTTTATCCACTGACTTTTCTGTTCCAGCTATTTCCCATGTTCCCCGACTTGCCATGCAGCTTCTCTCGGTGGGACAACTCACAGATCTTGGCTGTAGGGTTGGTTTTGACTCTCACACTTGTTTCATATAGGATCAACAGACAGGGATGGTACTTGCGACTGGCCGGCGCCGTAAGGATTGTCAGGGTCTCTACATCCTTGATCGCCTCCACCTTCCGTCCACTTCAGTTGCTCCTGTCACCTCTATGTCTAATTCCACCGCCACTGCTGCCACCACCTCTGGCGTTTTTGCGCAGTAGCATCACTGTTTATGTCACTTGTATGGGTTCCGTCTTTCTTCATTAGTTCGTCAAGGTGTTCTTGGACGTGTTACTGTTGACACGGCCATATTTTGTCAGGGTTGTAAGCTGGCAAGCAGCTACAACTTCCTTATTATTCTAGTGAGTCCTTGTATTCTCGTCCTTTTGACTTAGTTCATTCAGATGTATGGGGACCTGCGCCTATTATCTCTAAAGGCGGGCATAAACTTTATGTGATCTTCATTGATGATTATTCCCATTTTACATGGATTTTTCCTATGTCTAATCGTGACCAGTTTCTTGCGATCTATCGTAGCTTTACAACGATGGTTCGTACTCAGTTTGATTCTTCCATCCGTACTTTTATTTGTGATTCTCTTGGCGAAATCTTTATTCGACGCTTTTAGACAGTTTCTTTCTAAGCAGGACACTCTTTACCAGTCTTCTTGTCCTGGTGCCCATGCTCAGAAAGGGGTCGCTGAGCGCAAACATCGTCATCCGATTGAAACTGCCCGCACTCTTCTCCTTGCCTCTCACGTTCTACCACAGTTTTGGGCTGAGGCTATTTCTACGGCTGCATATCTCATCAATATGCAGCCTTCCACTGCTCTTAAACATTATTCATAACACTAATAACCTGGAGAAGTAGATTAAACTTTTCTTTGCCAAGACTAAACTTTAAAGTTGAATGTTAGGATTTATCCTTACCTCTTACCTCCAAAGGGGTTAGTGGTATATCTATAAAAGCTCGGCAAACAATCAAAAGTTCATATTTATCATTTACAAGAAAAGTCACCATTGTTTCATCAAACATATATCACCCCTATAGGAGAAAATTCCATAACAGAAAAGGAAGTTTTCTCCCTCAACTAAAGAGAAAATTGTTTTTGAACTTCCTGGGAAGAATGCATCAGAATCTAAGTTGTAAACCTACAAAACAGATAGCACTATATGTGTACAACAAACATTTGGCACAATGTTAGTATCTGGAACTTTTTTTATTAATTAACCTTTTTTTGAATTTTATCTTAAAGTTAACCCATGACGCACTTTATTTCCAATTCTGACCTCTTTGGTCACGCCACGGGTGGTAGCGTCACAAAACAATACTGTCACGCACTAGGATAAATCCTAAAATAGCATTTTTGTCACGCCTTTGGTTGTGGCGTGACTAACTCTTCTTATCACGCCACTTCGATTGGCGTGACAAGAGTTTGACCGTAAATAAATTTGGCGTGATATGTTGTTTTGTCACGCCATGGGTAGTGGCGTGACCAAAGGGGTCAGAATTGGAAATAAAGTGCGCCGGGGGTTAACTTTAAAATAAAATTCAAAAAAAGGTTAATTAATAAAAAAATTCTAGTATCTGTCACAAACTTTTGACCACATCTAAGATTCAACTTTAATTTTAAATCAGGCTGATAAATCCCACTTTTGACCGTTGACCATATCCTTTCATGTATGTATTTAAAACTTGAAAGGCAAAAGTTTTGAAAATATATAACAATTAAAAAATTCAATTGTGCATATATGAAATTTGGGAACTTTTTTTTTATTAATTAACCTTTTTTTGAATTTTATTTTAAAGTTAACCCCCGACGCACTTTATTTTCAATTCTGACCCCTTTGGTCACACCACGGGTGGTAGCGTGACAAAACAACACTGTCACGTGCCAAGATAAATCCCCAAAATAACACTTTTTGTCACACCACTGGTTGTAGCGTGACAAAATAACACTGTCACACCACTTCCAGTGGCGTGACAAGAGTTTGACCAGAAATAAGCTGGCGTAACAGTGTTATTTTGTCACGCCACGGGTTGTGACCAAAGGGGTCAGAATTGAAAATAAAGTGCGCCGGAGGTTAACTTTAAAATAAAATTCAAAAAAAAGGTTAATTAATGAAAAAATTCGAAATTTGGTGTTCTCAGGGACTTTAGATTTTAGATTTCCGTATTTTCAAAATCCCAAGTTCTGATTTCAAATTTAAAATTTGTAGTTTTAAGTACCTAAAACATTGGGGGGGATTAAAACTTCATTTCTTCTTTAAAATTTTTAGCTGGGATGCTTTGACTATTTTTAAAACGAATAGTAAAAAATGGCTCAAAATGGCACGATACCAAAGAAAGCTGCCCAAAAATCACTGGTAGACACCATCCATCATAGTTGGTAAGTTAGCAGAAGATTGAAAGTAGGACTAACAATATATACTATGACATATAGAACTCGCTTTTCTTAATCACTACATTGACCACCCACCAAAGTTTTAAACATCAACTCCAAATTTTTGTTCGCTCTGTTCATGCCGTTTACCTCGATATCCTTTACTTCGCAGCATGACAGTTGTGCCAACATAGGAAGTTATAATTCATGTCTTACTGACCATTGTTGCTAGAGATCTCATCATGCTATTCTGTCCATATTTTTGTGCAGATTGAACGCCTGTCTGCCATTGCTGCAAGGCAGAAGACTGAAGCGCAGCCTCAAGTGGAGCTTAGGTTTTCCCCTACAGCATCCCAGATTTCAGCTGATACCGATGAAACTGGGTCCCAGACAGGCACAACAGTGAACCAAGATGAACCACCATCCAAGTAGGCCATGGCGGCGAAATGGGCATGGCGTATTTGCTCCCCCCCCCCCCCCCTAGCGTTCCCTTGGTGTTCACACCGTCGTTGAAGCGTGTCACAGGTTATGCATGACTGTACCAGCCATCAGCGAGCTATGCGAACACCAACAGGAGCAGTAGTAGGGATCAGTAAGCCACACCCAGGCTTTCTAATTAAGCAGGACATTTTATAGAAGGGAATGTCCTTGAAAAAATAAAGTTCCTTAACTTCAGTACTGTTTGGGAGCCATCTTCTAAATAAGCACCTAAACCTCCTGTGTGCGTGCTGGTACTTGGGAAGATTTTATATCTTATCTATCTATTATACATATATGGTTATATTATATTCGATTTGTCCAGTTCATTTAAGCTTTTGCTTATTTGCTAAGTTGCTACCTTATGTATGAGTTTAAGTGCTGGTTCTAGAAATATTCCCTTGCTACCAAATTATCACCAATAGATTTAAGACACCTAGCAAAACTCAAATCTAACCCTGTTTAGGAAATAGAAGTTCAAATGTACTGCATGATTTTTTTTTCCTAATAAAAAAACATGGTTGAGAATGGTCTCAAGAATTATCCCCTGAATATAGCTACCGTAGTACAATATGTTGATAGACAAGAGTTTCGATTTGTTGTTGCCTGTGCATGTGCTTGTAGGAAAGAACCAAAATATTTCTCAATGTATTAGCTTTCTATGCATACACGCATACTGGACTCTCTCTAACTTGATTCAAACGTGATTGACACAAGTATGGTTAAGGTGGCAGAATGCTATATATCCATTCTTTTACATTGTAATCTTTGTTAGCAATTCCAAAATTGCTATAAATATATAATCTGGATAAATAAGAACTTTTAAATTTGGAATCAAGATGGTAACAATATTTTCTTGAGCGAAAAATGGTAAAAATATATTATGCACGATATATGGTATTTAAATATATGTACATAAATTCGACTTCTCCCAGAAGACACACATTAACTTTACGAGAGATAAAGGCTACAAATTACAAGATTGATCGGTAAAAGTAAAAATATCTAAAAAATTCCATACTAATAATATAAAAGAAACTTATAGACTAGAGGTCCCAATACATGTGAATAGAAGCCATGTTCCACAAGGAATAGAGGAAGCCGAGAAGAAACTAGAGATCCAATCTGGCTTAATGCGCGCAGACACCAATTTGTACACTCGGGCAAGTTCTCAAGCAAAACTGATACAATTACATATTGATATTGGTGGTCACACATGAAAAAGATTAAGCAGTCAAAGCCATTACGTAGTATACACTGTCGTTGTATCACATAGTATACACTGTCGTTGTAGAAATAAATGAACAGCCGCATGATTTATAGTTAATTATGTAATTAAAAACAATCACAAAATTAATGCAAAAAATGATTAAAACCCGACCACTCTATTGAGTTTGAAACAAGTCTGAACACATCCTGACAAACTTTTATATCATCAAATAACTACAAGGAGTAAAATGAAGAAATATATTATAGAAATTGCTAGCCGTGCAGCCTGCACGGGTTGATGACTAGTGAAAACTAATTACAACACGTCCAAGTAAAGATAAAGCTCTAAAAAAAGACTGAATTAACAAAAACAAACAAACACACCATGGATTAAAAATGATTATAGAAAATCATAAACAACCTAGATACAAAATGTTTGATAATAGCATGGTGTACTACCCAACATATTTAAGCCATAATATTTTTTTTAGATTCTACGCAAACTGAACTATTTCTTGTGAAATTCTTGCATTCCAAACATGAATTTGCGTGCTATCACATTCCCCTTCTCATTAACTCTCTCAAACCTAATGGAGATCTTCAAAAATCAAATAAATCACAACCAACAAAACTGAAACTATAAGCAAAGATTGGCTCCCGTTTTGAACACATTTGTGGTCTGATTGATGTTTAAGAGTGAAAGAGTTAAGGAAAAAAAGTGAAGGAGATGACCTAAAAAAATTGGAGTAGAATATGAGCAAATACCACAAGTTTAATGAAATTGTAGTGTCTTCCTTCTTTGATGCTGCCGAACAGAAGCTACCGACCTATGATGGCATCGTTTTGGGTAGAAGGAATTCAACAAATAGAATTACTCGTTCTTTGTTGTTGCAACAGCGGCTACGGGCTAATGGTCCTATAGTATCCGCTTATCAGAGTCCAAGATAATTAAATATACAAGTACTGTTATGGAGAAAGGCATGTAAACAGTACCACAAGTATGGTAGCGATGCGTGAATAGTCCCCAGTGGTACTGTAGCGTGGTGTTTTCCCTACGTGCTGATTTGTTTCCTAAAATAAAGAATAATTAATTAGGTAGATTATTTTAGGATTCCTTATCTATCTAATTAGTGTTAGGAATAGGATCTTATTATTAGGAAGGTTATTTTTAATAGTTGGAAAGATTAGATTGGATTGATAGGTTTCCTTATAGATTATTTCTTAGGCGTCAAGTCGAACTATCCCTATAAAAGGGATAGTATGTATCTATTATCAATCAAGCAATGAGAAATCAAAAGTTCAACTAAGCCTCAGAGCCTCGCTACCTCGATAGGGAAGAGCCATGCCGGCGGTTAGATGAGGACGAGTGCCCTACTCTCGGTCCTCAGATCTGTATCCAACCAACGGCCACAACAATTAGTATTAGAGCCAATCATTGCCCCTTCCACCATATTGGGCAACGAGGGTTTTAATTCCATGATAATCAGCGACATGCTGGGTCGCATGATTGAGATGCTTGAAAAGATGCTTGGTGTTTCGGAGGAGGAGAGAAGCCATGCTGGGAGCAAGGAATGTTTCACCAATCTGTTGGCCTTGACGGCAACTCTGCCGGCTGCGACCTTGGCCAAGATGGAGCAGAAGGAGGTGACGCATGTCATTGCCAACATGGTTGCGTCGCCACTTCCATCACCTCCAGAACTAGCACCACCAACAGTGCCATTCCGGCTGTCGTCACCAACACCTGCTCAACGGGTAGCACCCCTGGTGCGTTCGTCGAGGAGGGTTGCCGCTGTCCAGTGGTGGTATTTTCCGCGCGGCCAGCCGACACCATGCCCTAGGCGATGCGGAGTGCAACGGATGAGGGGCCAACGCCACCGTCGCATCCTCCCCGCCATCATCACACTCCATGGCAGTAAAGGCGTAACTGCTGCCCCATGCCGGTTGCCCATGCCACCGACGCCTTCCTCAACGTCACAATATGCCAAGACGTTTCTTCCTTAGGCTCTATACGTCGGAGTGTCGCTGATCTGCTCTCAAGCGAACCGACGCCGGTACCTAATACTCTTGGCAACATGAAGCCATAAGGACTTCAACCGTGGCCACCACCGCAACTCGAGGACGAGCTACCTCGCTGCGAGGGGTGTAATGTTATGGAGAAAAGCACGAGACGCCACAGAGGCGCTTGAATAGTCCCCAGTGGCACTGTAACACGATGTTTCCCATGCGTGCTGATTTGTTTCCTAAAATAAAGAATAATTGATTAGGTAGATTATTTTGGGATTCCTTTTCTATCTAATTATTGTTAGGAATAGAATCTTATTTATTAGGAATGTTATTTTTAATAGTTACAAAGATTAGATTGGATTGATATGTTTCTTTATAAATTATTTCTTATGCGTCAAGTCGAACTGTCCCTATAAAAAGGATAGCATATATCCATTATCAATCAAGCAATGAGAAATCAAAAGTTCAACTAAACCTCAGAGTCTCGCTACCTCGACAGGGAAAAATCCTACCAGCAGTTAGATGAGGACGAGTACTCTACTCTTGGTTCTCGGACTTGTACCCAGCCCACAACCACAATAAGAACAAGAACAAGTTCAATAGAAATAGCTAAACACTCCTGGGGTTGAGGCCCTTTGGTCGTGGGCTCTGGGGGGTCGCCCCGCTAGCCCTGCCCAAGGAACAGGCCTGATTGTACGTAGCACACGTACAGTTGTACGTAAACACATAATGAATATCTCCATACTCAACAGAGCCTTAGCAATGTTTTGGTGGCATAAAGATACCGCGTTGGCAATAGTGCGCTACAGAAGTATACGACGCAATGATTGAATTGAACACAATAGACTATCATAAATTCATAATTCGTCTTTCTGTATGCTCTTTGGAAATTATTATTCATGGCACCGTCAGGACTTAATTAAGGAATTATCTAAACAGACACCTTTCAGACCTAACATCTCTGACAGAATATTTGATACATAGTTTACACAAGAAACATAGTTTACACAAGAAAGAGAGAAGGAACTAATCCATATAATTACATGTTTCAGGCATGTAAAAAAAATGGTACCATCCAAGCAATACAGTGGAACTGAAACCATAAGTTACGGTTGAGTGAAAGTCCAGAGGTCGAAAATTTTCTTTATTCACTGGAAATTCCAGAAGTTCTACCACTAACAACCAGCCAGTTGTACTAATTGATGTATTTCCAACGTTTTCGCTTATTTCATTAAAATCTGACCCCCAGAGTCTCCAACAAAACCTTTTGGAACTTTCAGTAACTTCAAAATTTGCAGCGACACTGACAATTGATAAAAAAAATTATGTACAAAAGAATCCAAAAGATTAAATAGGTTCAGTAGAATAAACGATGAAATTTAAGCTAATGTCCTTGTGTTCCTTGTTCGATTTGTTTCCATGAGCGGTCATCTGCATTGATGCGGACTTCACTGAGCAAATCAGAACCATCTAAGTTCTTTGCTTAACCATACATAACATGCCACATCAGACAAGTCTACCCGAGATGGTACAAAGATTAGTGTTAAAAGAGGAACACATTTATATAGTTCATCACGTGGATTTGACATTTGAAGCATACTTACATCCATACTCGATCGGACCTAAATTGTGGACAGGTCGGAAACTTAACCGTTGTACTCGAATCTGACATGACCAGGCAAGTAGGACCCATGCATGACCATGAGTTCAAACCCAAAACAGTTCCACAAAGAAAATAGAGAAGTCAATTCAACACTAGAAATGTAATAAACTCAACTTTTACACTTATGAAGCAAGGCTTACAGTGAAGATTGCCCTGCATACAGAATGTCAGTGAGCAGCGTTACTGTGCTTTAAACTGTGAGACAGCTAGTTACTTTAAAGATGTATCTGGAATAACTTGAATAATACTTCGGTTAAATATGCAAATGTTAAAAGTACATATTTAAGTCAGCGCACATTTCACATTTCTGTGTAACAAGTATTCTAAGAGAGGTCAAATAACGTTTACTAATAGAACATATTGTAACCAGCATTTGATTCATTCAAGATGATCCAATGCTTGACCGACAGCCCAATGTGAACTGTTCCCAAAGTTCCACCATAGGATGTAATGGGGATGCCAACTCCAAAAGCAGTACCATTTTAGATTTTTGTGATTCATGAAAAGACAAATATATATTACTTACCAGAATCCGAAGTCCAATACATTAAAACGGCATGTAACTGGATGTAATTCAAAATCAGCTTGAACAAAGAACACTTGATCTTAGTTCAAATAATAAAAATTGTGGCTCACATTACAAAAGAAAAAACCGACAAGGATTGCCTCTCTTGTTATCAAATTATTTTCCTTCTGATGTGCTGGAACTAAACAAAATGATAAAAAGAGAGAACAGAAGCAATAATTTGAAATTTACAGAACTAGTACCTGGCAAATACCTGCATGAATTTGGTGACCAGCATACGAAAATTGCCACATAAGAGAGAGAGCCTGACATGCAAGACTAAGAACAGAGTAACTTTTGGAGAGTGAACAGACATTGAAATGAAAAAACCTCAGTTGAGAGTGAGTCGAGTGTGCTGAAAAATCATTAACTTCTTCGGAAATAAATGGTAATTGAAGGGACAAGATGTTCAGAATTTCATGTCCCTATCCAGATTAGCAATCTTGGACGCTTTACTCATGTTCTGAGACATAAAATAGGACATTTTGCTCACCCCACAAATTACCAATTTACCAGCAATAAGTCTATCATCAACCCCCAAATTATCACAATGAATCTCCCCTGTCCTCCAAGAAAATGATCTTAATATATCATTCAATTTGAGTAATCTAGCCATCACCTTTTTTAGGGGAAAAAAACTAGCCATCACATCAATCCTCCATCAATATTACCCGATCTTCTATCTACTCGTCATTGACTATTCCAACAAGATTTCGACTACTATGTTAGCAGATATGTAGTAGCTAATGGTTAGGCCAGTGCTCAAATGGATACATAACCTCCAAGATGATGGTGCTAGCTTCTAATTAATGATTCGTACTGATTATCATCTCAGATGAAGAGCCAAGTTTTCATTTCAGGAGCAGTTCCTTGGGTATTTTCTCAGCACAATTATGAATGATCTCAGCCGCAAATAAAGGGATCAAATAGGGAAAGAAAATTGGCCTAAAACCTTTTGGTCACTACAGAGCAGACACAGGGTGGTAACGACTTGAAATTTATGCTTATGGACTTATCTACATAATACAATATCATAGAAGCTTCTGGCATCTTAATGGAACATTGTCTTGTTCTTCTATCCGAATGATGTGTCCTAATATGGAACAATGAGGTACCTTTAAACTGCAGAGAACAATAGGTTCTACAAGTTATGAATTTAATCTATCAGAAGAAAATGTTTTTAGTTTCCAATTTCTCATCTTTTAAATTCCAAATCATAAAAAAAAGACAGTTTTCACCAATTAGAAGCTACATATACAGCAAAGGAAAACAACACTAGATATGTTTAAATGAATTCAACTGTCACACAAGAATCTTAAGAAAAAATACAAATTGCTATCTACAACAATTGCCTGCAACGTGTAGTCATGAAAGCAAAATCGAGCAAACAAAAAAAAAATGATACACATTAAATTCTAGCTTGTCGATGGTTTAATATTGATCTTAGAAATGAATGCTGTAGACTTTCCTTGAGTTAAACCACACAGAAAAAGACATATGGATTTTATACAGGTTCGGGCTTTCTCCTAAGAGAATAATAGCCTTACTCATGTGTTGCTATATTGACTATGCTTTACAACAGGAAAAAAATCACTAGAACTATGGCTTAATGATTTCTATCTATTGATCGTTGTCGTTGTTCCTCTCTACTGTTCTCCTCTATCCACCGGCTTTACTCCTTATATAGTGCGTGAAGGGGTGACAGTTGTCCCGTATCAAGAGGCGTCTCACCGTTTGATGAAATACGCACGTTCTGTGACGGTTATTGTCAGAGACTGATCCTCCTATGTCGCCTTGTAGTTATGTCAGAGACAGAGGCTTAATACGTGCAGTTATCCTGGAGAATAACAACACATATTAACTACTCTGTGTATAGTCGATTGGGCCCACATATCTATAGGCTTTGTTGATTATAAGGTGGTCATAGTGACCTGATCGTAGTAAAACTTATGACCATGAAGTGATCGTAGTAAGGCTTATGATCATGAGGTGGTCGTAAAAAATTTTACGACCACTAAGTAATCGTAGAAGCACTTACGACCATGTACGGTGGTCATAAAATGGTTTACGACCACTCTGCTAAACTTCTCCCTTATTAATGATAAGGGTATCTTTACGAATAACATGAATATATCGCTATCTATAATAACAATTACAGATAAACAATTTAATTAGTTGAGGATTATTAGATCCTCGTCATAGCTATAAACCTTTCTCTACTCAGATAGCACAATATCATGTTTCTTTTGGAGACTCCATAGCAGCATCCTCATTTTCATGAATAAAAGACCGGAAACCAGAGGGACTAAACAGCTGACCTGAGCCACTACTGCTGGCTGACCTCTGAATCTCAGCCAGGTTTGCAACAACAGGGAGCGGCCGCTCTGGAATAATTAAAGGCGCTGGTGCCGAATCTGCCTCTAGTATCTTCACCACTTGTTCCATTGTAGGCCTCGCGTGCAACTGCGGATGTGTGCAGAGGGCTGCGACAAGTACATACTTCTCCATTACCTCAGTAGGACCAGGCTCAACCATTCCTTCTTGAATCACATCCAGTGTCTTCCCCCTCCGCACCAATGACCAGGCCCAATCAGTGAGCACAAAGCCCTGGCCCTCGCCAAGAGAGATGAAGGCCCTCTTCCCACTTACAAGCTCAAGTAGCACGACACCGAAGCTATAGACATCGCTCTTCTCAGTTAATTGACCATAGAGCGCATACTCCGGGGCGACATAACCCAGCGTACCGGCAACCCGCGTGCTCACATGTGTCATTCCCTCCGGCGCAAACTTGGCCAATCCGAAATCAGCCACCTTGGCCTCAAAATCGTCATCAAGCAAGATGTTGCTTGCTTTGATATCCCTGTGAATGATCGCCGGCTGCGCGCTACGGTGCAGGTAAGCCAGCCCCCGCGCCATCCCGATAGCAATCCTCTGCCTCACCGGCCACACCATCAAGCACTCCCCGGCGCCGAACAGGTGGTCGTTGAGGCTGCCATTGTGCATAAGGTCGCAGACAATCATCCGCTGGTGCCCCTCCCTCTGCGTGGTGGCGATGCAGTACCCACGGAGCGTGATCAGGTTGACATGGCGCACGCTGGCCACGACCTCCACCTCGTGCGCGAACACTGCGTCTCCGGCCGCCGAGCAGTTCTTGAAGCGTTTCACCGCCACCTCCGCGCCGTCCGGGAGCACCCCCTTGTACACATTCCCGAACCCACCGCGGCCGATGAGGCTCTCCCTGGCGAAGCTCCCCGTGGCCGCCTTGATCTCGTCGTAGGTGAACTTGACCAGCGTCGTGCTGGCGCTGATGGACTCCATTGCCTGCGAGCGCTTGCTCCTGTTGTCCGCCGCCGCCGCCGCAAGCGCCGCCTCCGCGGCCCGCCTCCGCCTCAGCCGCAGCAAGAACCACAAACCAGCAGCCGCGGCGGTCACCAGCACCAGGCCGACGCAGCCAAACACGACGCTGTAGACCCAGCCCGGCGCGCCGGAGCCGCCGCCGGGGCCAGAGCCCGCCTTGAGGAGGTAGAGGCAGAAGGCGGTGGCCGGGTCATCGGGGCCCCGCGGGCTGGCGGCGGCTCCGGCGTAAATGAAGGGGTACTGGACGCAGCCGGTGACGTTGTTCCCGCCGTCGGGGGAGCCCGGGAGGAGGTAGGCCGCGGCGGCCTTGCTGAGCGACGTGGTGCAGGCGGTGCAGTCGGGGACGGGGGTGAGGTCGCGGTCGCAGCTGGCGTTCATGTCTCGGCGCGCGGAGACGGGCACGACGGCGTCGAAGTCCCGGAGCGTGGAGACGTTGGCGCAGCCGGGGGAGGCGAGGAGCGGGTCGAGGCCGGAGAGGCCACACCCGGAGGCCGGGAGCGGGAAGGGGAGGGCGGCGCGGAGCGGCGGGAGGCAGGAGGCGTTAGCGGGGAGGAGGAAGGAGGCGGTGGCGGCGAGGTAGAGGGAGAGGAGGAGGCGGACGGACTGCTGCGCGAAGGCGCAGCGGGAGGCGTCGTCGGAGGGGGGCGGCGGCGCGAGGAAGGGGCGCAACGCGGTGAAGTTGAGCGGGCATTGCGGCGGGGAGGAGGCGGGGGTGGGTTGGAAGCGGAGCGATGCGGGGAAGAGGAGAAAGACGAGGAGGAGAGGGAGATGGGAGTAGGACATGGGAGAAGCTGGGGAGGGTGGGTTGGGATGGTGGTTGGCTGGAGCGTGGGTGGAGAGGGGAGGGGATTTAAGAGAGTGGAGGTTGGGGATGACGATGGGATGCAGATCGGCAACGGCTTGGACCGCTGTTCCGTTCGTTCATCCAGCCGTGTTCAGCAGGGCAGCGTGTGTCTATCGGCAGGAATGGAGGAGTATAGTAACAAGCAACACATGGGCAGGGTGGATCCGATTACAGTCGCGGGTATTCACTTGAACATCATTTTTTTTTTCAAAATACTTTGTATTTAGTAGATATATTATATATATACATTGATAATTAGACTAAATACTTCGCATTCCAATACATTTCAGCTCACTCTCATGCCTCTATCGAATTTGTCTCAAGTAGTGCAGCTCAACCCACCAACCTAATAGGCTGAAAACTATTTGTATTTTCTAAATAAATATGAATTCGAATATTATTGAATATGATATGAATACGAATCGAATGTTGTAATAAATACGAATACGAATACCTACTCAATTTGGTCGGATTCGGATATCCTCGTAACTTACGTAATTGCAAGATATTTATGATACTTTATCCCAGTACATAGCACACCTAATCATTATATTTTATCTATTTCACCTAAAAACATGAATTCATATTAAACTAAAAATACTCATCCAACTAATTAGCCATACTGCAATAAAATATGTATATTATTTTATCGAATATGAATATGAAGACAAATAGTGCGGATAAAATAACATTTCGGATGGCAAAAGTCCATACCATATCCGTATCCATTTTTTATACGAATACGAATAGAGGAGAAATTAATAGTCGGATGGAAAAATCTAAACCATATTCGTTACCAACCGAATCCGGATGCTGGATAAAACTGATAATTTGGATTCGATTGACACCACTAGACACTACAAGCTGCATGGAAACAGGCCACACCCTACAGGTGATGACGATTACACGTGATGTCGCTACGACAGAAAAGGAGAGGAGAAGATTGTGCTCTAAGGCTTTGTTTGGGAGGCCCGTTCCTGGCCGAGATGCACGTGGGTGGGCCAAGAATTTGAACTAAAATCCTAGCACATCCACATGGACGTGTCAGGATTGTGGTCCAACCAAACGAGACCTAAAACTTTCAAACTGAAAAAACCTAATGAAAGGGAAAAAGAGTACAAGAAGAGATTGGTACGTGGTCTGTACAAATTGTGGCATGCGCGCATGCAGATTTGAACATATGTTTAGTTGCACCTACTATCATAGCCTCCATTGCTTCTCATGATTCATGCTTAAAACAAAGCCAAAACATTTCCAAAAGGTTTAATGCCTTCCCAACTAAATAATTTGTCCCATCATCATCTTTTACCATCTACCTCTCTCATCCCTGATTTTCAAATTTGAATCATGTACTTCTACTTCATACTCAACATACAGCACACAACAATTATACTCAAGAGATACACTTTACAAATATTACTCCCATGTACTATACAAAGTACTGGACATCTCTTTACATGGCAAAGCACAAGATAATACGATGTACAATACATCAATATATGGAGTAGAGTGAGGGAGGTCCTATACAATACATCAGATGCATTGCAGATGTATTGTACATTGCATGTTCAACAAACATAGGAGTTGGAAGAGAGAGAGAGAGGAGCAACGCATGCCAACGATGGTACATTGCACAGGTCGATGGTGGTGCTCAATGACGGGGACGGCGAGGTGCACAGGGTCGGCTGTTGGTGCGCAGTAGAGGGGATGTGTACACCGGCGGGGATCATTGTGCACCGGAGTTGTACACCAACGAGGTGTACACTGTTGAAGCTTAGGAAGAAGCACAACGTTGATGGGCTCGATAGCGGTGGATCCAGCGGCGATGGGCTCAAGACGCAGATCTGGCGGCAACGTGCTCAGGCCTTAGGTGTTACAATTGAATCTCTCAACTCTCATCTCACAATATCTATCACAGAGATGTATACACACGCATGTATTATGAACACACATACACACGCATGGGAGAAACAACACAAGTGGTTTTGGTGACACACGCCTGTTGATCTCTTTTTGTTATTGTCCTCTCTCGTTATACATGCACCAGATGGAGTGCAACAAATCTAGTCCTATTCTAATGCCACTTACACCCCATCGTGGCCTTTTGACTCGCTGGATACATGCAAACGTCTCCCACAGGAAACGGCAAACCTCAACTTAACTACATGCAGCTACTAATCACTACTACTGAACATTACTTTGTAGCAGAACTTCTCGTGCAGCAATCCTTTGCACATCGCAGATATTGGTGCCTTCGTCCGACCGCTTCTTACAGCTCGGCATGCACTCCGACTTAAGCCTCCATACTTGTACGTGTGACACACGTATTGCCGTGCGCTTCTTCCGGTGCCACACACTGCTACCTTGCAAAAGCCTATACAACACGTTCACTACATGCAAATCAAAATACAAAGATACTAATGACAAGATTAATTCTAACATCAGGGACGGCGGATATGGCAGCTGCTAGGGATGGCGGACCCGGCTATCGCGGAGGTGACAGATGGAGCAACCTAGATCTAGCCCAACAACGAAGGGATGGTGTCGGGGAAGCGGTGCGTTGCGCTATGACAAAGAGAGCACGTCGAGGTAGTACATGGCGACAAACACGAGGAAGAAGGCCAAATCTGGCTGGCGACAGAGAGGATGATGTAGGTGCACATCAACGGCGGGGAGGTGAATAGCCTCACCAGAGATGAGAAAAAAAAGTCTCGGACGAGGTGCATGATGCGTCGACGTGGCCTCATCAGAGTTGAGGAAGAATGCTAGACACACCGCCTCATTGGGGAAAACGCTACCAGTAGGGGGAAAATTTCGGAGGACCGGTAACCACCTTTTTTGGACAAAAATTTTGAATTACACTTTGAAATTACGAATTTCTACTAGCTGGGATGGTCCGAAAAATGACCGAATTTGAAATTTTCGTTGAAATTTCACTGATAATTCCAAACAACCTCGACAAAGCTATGCTCTAAAGCCAAACATTCTAGTCTCCCATTTATGTAACCAGATTTGTCACAAATCTCCATTTCTAAACTAATCCACCCCAAACAACAACCCAAAAGCCAAACAACTGAAAAACACTGAAACAGAAGAGCCGCCGATGGACCTCACGGCGAGGGGGGGGGCGGAGGTGCCACCGAAGGACCTCAAGGCTGGGGGGAAGAGGAGCAGCCCACAGACCTCACGGCTAGGGGGAGAGGAGCCGCCAGAGGCTGCGCGCGTCGGTGGGAGGAGACCACTCGCGCCCTGGCCTTGCTGTGGCAGGAGGCCGCACGCGTTTCCCTAATCCTTCACGCAGGCATAGCCGGGTAGCAGCTCCTCAGATCAGCTCACTGCGCGTCACCGCTGAAATCGCTCCCACGCGCGGACGACTTCGAGTTTAGGGCGAAATGGCGAATACTTCGATGGGAGAGGAAGAGCCGAAGAGGGGAGAAGGTCGTTTGGGGTTTGCTGGGCCGAGAAGAAGGCCATTCGGCTAGGCAATGCTGAGAACTGGACCGAAATTTTTTGCCCAATACTGTGCATTACCAGAGCCCACCGATAAAGCCGAAAATCATCGGTAACCGCCGAAATTTCGGTGAAAAAATTTTCACTGCACCTCATTGCCGACCTAGAACACCGTTGCCTTGTCCATGCACAATGGCCACACCACCACATCGTCCCTCGACGTCCAACATGGCGTCATCTTGTCGTGCAACCGAATTTGGTGAGAGAGAGGTGGGAGAGAAGGAATTGATCGGTTTGAGATGATAGACAGACAAGCAGGGTTTTAAATACTGATTTTTTTTACCGGGCCCAGTAAGGCCAGTTTGGCCAAAAAAATCAAATCAAAATTTAAAATTTTTGGATTTTAAATTAAAAAGATCAAATACAAGCAAAATTCAAGCAAATTTGATTTTTTGGGGGGCAAAATTCATCCAAACCGATTTTTTTAGCCAGTTTGGATTCCTACCGCCCCTGGTAGAACCGAAATTTCTAATTTTCAGAACCCTGGATAGAAGGCAAGAGGAACGATAAGGGCATGCACAATAATGCATAGGCGCCTCAAGTGATAGTTTCATTATCTAACTAAGCACAAGTCACTCGAGACACTACGCAAGCTCCCACCCACCATGGTGGTTTCACTGTACCCATAGTAATATTTGCATGTTAGTCCTAAAAAATGTCTATATTAGCCCTCATATTATATTTTTATTCAACATTTTACATTGCAAAACCCTACAAAAAAAATATATTACAAATACCACTTGTTAACCACACCTTTTCCTCCACCCCCACCCACACACACGTCACTCTCTCCATACCGGCATGCCCTCACTTCCCCACCTCCCCCCTTAGGGGCTGTTTGGATAGTGAGAAATGAGGGGTGGGAATAGGATTGGGATATGAAGTGGGATAAATTTAGTCGTTGGATCAAGGGATTGAGGGATAGATTTATCCCACCTTATATTCCAATCCATTCCTACATCTCATATCCCACTATCAAAATGGCCCCTCAGTCTCTGACTGTCTGGCCACCGCCGCACCATAATTTGTCACCAGTGTCACTGCTTCCCAGTCGGATCCGATCAGATCTACTTGTCGCCTAGCAGCCACCGTTCTCGATTTCGCCCTAGCATCTCCATCCTCACCCGGCCTTGGCGCCACCAACCTCTCCGACCCTAGCGTCTGTGTCCTCGCCCAGCATCGATTCCGCCGTGGTCCTTCCTAGGAGTCACGGTCGTCGGTTGTGTTGGATCTAGTCGCCCTGGGAACCATGACCAGATTCATTCACTGCCGCTTCTACCCAATGTCGCCGGCTTGAGGCTTGACCAATGACAAAAGCTTTGAGGTCATTGTTGTGGCCGAAGTCACCTTTGTTGCTCCCGTAGTCACCACCCTAGTCCTTGTCGAGCCGTAAACGCACATGTGCGGCGGATAGAGGTGCCTCCCTCCCATCCTTGTTGATGATATGGCCTAGAGGCAATCATAGAGATGATTGTATCACGTCTATGTTTATGAGTTATAGAATAAATGTTATTATGTTCCTTGAATGAATCATTAGTTATAAAGATTTACAAGTATGTGACTTGTTGGTGAAGCTCTTTAACTTATATATAATGTCATTCTAAATGTATCCCTGGTCGAATGTCACTAGTCGGAACACTAGTGACTTATCGACCAGTACATGTATTGATTGATGACCATATTTCACTGGTCATAGATATAGGGATATCGAATCAACAATGTGAACACATGTTAGAGAACATGGTGTTGGATTGACCCACCTTGAGACACTATTGAGATTGTTATTATTTTATGCGTCATTAGTTGGTCTCAAGCAATGATGATATATAATCCTTAGACCTAAGATCAACATGATTTTCTACATGTGTAATAGTGTACTTAAGGTTGCCAAACGCTACTCTGTAACTCAGTAGTTATAAAGGTAGCTTTCGGGTATGGTATGAAACATGCAGAGGAATATGACTGGTCGGATATGACATTTTCCCCTCCTAACATAATAGGAGATATATCTCTGGGCCTCTCAATGTGGTCGGATAAAAAAAGTGCATGGCCATGCCACTAGTGGTCGCAGAGTCGACCACATGATGTTATCCGACACTTGATCAATAAATTATTGAACACTCCAAGGAAGACAAACTATCGTACCTAGATTTCAACCAGATATCGTGAGGCAAAGGGAGAATACACGAGTAGGTTGTTCAGTTCGACTAGATACGGACTAGTCATATAGAGATACGAGCTAATCGTAGACTGGTCAAATATAATCACTAACTGGTCGTAAAGAGTTACGAACTGGTCATGAACACATCAATTGCCTAAAAGGTATAGGCATGACATTTTATTATTGAATAATGATGAGCCTAAAACTTATGAGAAAGCGATGGTGGACCCAGACTCTAAGTCATGGCTTGGAGCCATGAGATCCAAGATAAAATCTATGCACGACAATCAAGTTTGGAACTTGGTTGATGCACCTGATGGTGTTATGTAACATCCCAAATGTACAATCTGGGTTTATTCAAGTATAATTATATGTGTAGAAATTAAAACTTTTTCCCACATCTTGAAAACCCCTAATTTCTCATGTAGTTCTGGTCCAAGAGTTGTGTAATCCAAAAAACACAAAGCTCTTGTTGACCCAAAAGTCAAATTCATTTTTCCAATTGTCTAAATCTGGTGTCAAACATTGGGATATATTTTCCTTGGTCCCAAAAACTGATGTGGGGCCCCTCTGAAAAATATCACAAGTTGTAAAACTTGTTTGATAAATTTTGGAGGTAAAACAAATCCTTGAACAACCTTCATGAATTTCACGAGAAAATGCATTGCATAATAACCTCTGGAAATTTTATGCAAGGTTAATCTCATTGTCGACAAGCTCCAGATTAAATTTCATAAATTTTGGAGCTCAATTGCTATTCCAAACAACCTGCAAAATCTCAATTTGTTGAAATTGAATTTAAAAGCTTGGTATCGTTCCTTGGGCTAGCCACTTTCCCAAAGTGGTCCATTCAACCTTTTCTCCCGGCTCGTCCGACCTCCTCTCCACCTTGATTAGGTCGTAGCCGTTGGATTAACATCCAACCGCCACGACCTCCTCCTCGCCTAACGCACCAAGTCCTCCCCGCTCACATGAGGTCATCGCCCTTGGATCAGCGATCCATGGCCATGACCTCCTCGCTCAAACTACTCGAGACCTCCCTTTGCACTCACTTGAGGTCGTGGCCGTTGGATCCAATCCAAAGGCCACGACCTCCTCTGCAAACCATCATTGCGTGGATCTCCCACCTTGTTGAGGTCATCGCCCTTGGATCAAAAATCCATGGCCCCGACCTCCCTCTTTGTTAGACTAAGCAAACCTCCCACCTAACCGAGGTCATAGCCGTTGGATCGAGATCCAACGACCCCGACCTCCTCCTCAAAATATCCAGCGCTCACAACCTCCCCATCTCATGTTGTGCACCGTTGGATTTAAAATCCACAGTCACGACCTCCTCCTTGTCTTGTCGCATTAGACCTCCCAAGACGTGAGGTCGTAGCCCTTAGATTTAAATCTAAAGGCCATGATCTCCACGTGCGTTGCGCAAACTCAGACCTCCCCTCTTTTGATCGAACCGTTGGATCAAAAATCCAAAGGTCTGACCTCCCTTGCCTTTGGCGCAAGCGTCTCGGACCTCCTCGCCCTCTCATCACCATTAGATCTTTATCGTGGCCATAACCTCTTGTGCTTCACGCGTAGTGCTAAGACCTCCCTTTGGTTGTGCGCCTTGGATTTAAATCCAAAGGCCATGACCTCCCCTCATGTTCTTAAGTTAGGTAATGCGGTTAAGACCTCACAGAGGTCCGCACCGTTGGATTGAAATCCAACGCCTTGGACCTCTGTCCCTTTTTCCACGTCGCGATTCAAGATGATGGAAATCGGAGGGTCACGACCTCCCGGCCAGATCCAATGGCTGTGATCTCCTCCTTCTCCTTTTAAAACTTACTGCTTCGATTTAGATCGAGGGTCACGACCTCCCCTCATTTCTAATCGGACGGTGGTGGCAACTCTGTTCTTCTCCTAGCTCTGGCGGCAGTCACGCCATGGCGATGGAGGAGGCGTGATCTGTCTTGTCCCAACGGCTCTTTGCTGCCCGGCATTTAATGCGGGTCGGTGCTTTCGCCCCAAAGTCATTGGCAGCTCGCTCTGTCACCTCCACGTCCTGTCCAAGCCGTGGACCTCCCTTGGGCTAAGCTCACCATGAGCTTAACCCGTGGTCTAGGACCTCTTTTTGCCCTAGCTATAAAACCCCCCCTGTTGCCCTTGGCTTCTTTTACACACCATTGAGCTTGGCCTTGCTGCTTATTGGTGAGCATCTCCTCCACCGACCTACCCCTTTTGGCGCCATTGTTGAAGTCCTTGGAGCTCCTCGGTGGCGGTGCTTGATGGCTCCTCTTCAACCTCTTGTTCACTTTGTGCTCCCTGCACCTCTGGAGTTAACCCTAACCCCATTTGGGTTGACATTTTCAGCAGAGGCCTAACTTGGAGCTTGGAGCTTGGAGTTGGCCGTGGAGCAACCCTTCTTCCCCAACTCGGGTCCTCCACGTCCCCAACCTCCTCAGCACCTCCGCGACCTCCAGGTAACCCTCCTGGTAGTCCCGTAGATGCTGGCACCCGCGTGTATGTCGTTGCGGAGCTTTTCTTGGGCACACGCTTGGATGTACGCTGCGGAGCTCATTATCGCTGTTTGTGTTTTGGCCGTGTGTTTTTGCGCCAATCTTGACTCGTCGCCGTTCAGGCCACCCCGCAAGGAATGGTCTGGCGTGTCGCAATAACACTATTGCGCTGCGTTGGTGTTTGGATGGCGCCGGCGAGGTCCTCATCGCGGCGACAAGCCTTGAGGCCTCTCGGGGTTTTGTCGGACGACAATGGCACCGTGCCATTGTCGTTAGGACAAAGATCTCCCCTTAAATGCGATCATCATTGCTTATCATTGGTAAACTCAATGTCACCTTTAATGCCTTGTTTTACGTCCCTTGTTGCGCAATTAAGGCAAGGCTTAGCCTCCCAGCGTGCATCTCTGGGACCTCTTTGCCAAAGGATCACCCGTGGACTTTGGCAAAGACCTCCCAAAGACCTCCCAAAGACCTCCTCGGGGTCCTCTTTGCAAAGACCACCCCTGGTCTTTTGTAGGGACAACTCCTGTGCCCTCCTCCTTGCGATCTTGACCGCTAGGACCTCCTTGTGGGAGATCTTAGCCGTTGAGGTCCTCCTGTGTTGATCTCTACCGTGTAGGACCTCCCCGAGGTCCTCTTAACCTTGTGGACCTCCTCGGGTAAATCTTAGCCGCCTGGACCTCGCAATGGAAATCTGAGCCGCTTAGGACCTCCTTTGTTAGATCTTGGCCGTTCAGACCACCCCAAGTGGATCTGAACCGCCCAGACCTCTTTGTTGTTGTCTTGACCGTTAAGGTCCTCCCCGGGACAATCTAGGCCATTAAGGTCCTCCTTGGAAAATCTGGACCGCCCGGGACCTCCCTCGAGAGGTCTTGACGATGTAGATCTTTCTTGGGGAGATCTTGATAGTTTAGATCTTCCTTTGGAAGATCTCAGCCGTCCAGGACCTCCCTCGTTTGATCTGGACCGTCCCGGTCCTCCCTCTTGTGTTGTGGTTCGTTGGATGCGGTATCAGCGGCCACGACCTCCCCTACATTGCTGCTGCGTGGTGGGGGAGGACATGGACCGTTGGATCCAAGATCAACGGCCCGTGTTCTCTGGACCTGCACAGGCGCGTGCGCGTTTCCTCTGGAGGTCTTGGGCCGTTGGATTTAGATCAACGGTTCACGTCCTCCCCTCTGTTTTGGAAGTTTAGAAATTCCAGTAAGCACTTATTTGTAAACTGAAAAAGGTAGGAACTTTAAAAATGCATAACTAATTCAATTTCAATCCAAATAGGGTGAATCAAATTTTGTTAGCTCTGGCTTGACCTGGACTTTAATCTAAAAATGGTTAAGAGCCCAGTTCAGCTCCAAAACACAGTTTTGCAAATAGATTTTAAAACTAACTTCAAATATACACCCAAACTAATGTTTAACTTGTAAAATACACAACTAATGCTCTGTAGATTCTCTTTGAGTGATTCCAACTTTGTTAGTTTCCTCTATTAGTGAACTCACTAAGAAAATTAGTTTTGAGCATGTTGCTGTTATAAAAATGAGGACTTGTGCATTACAATTTTGTTCAAGTTCTTGTTTTTGAAAAATGGTAGAAAGTGCAATCTAGCTCCAAATGAGATGAACTCAATTGTGTTATTCATCTCATGAGGTGCTGGTTTTGCTGTAAAAATTTCAGTGTCACCACTTTTCTAGAAAATGTTGCCTCATAATTAAATTAGTGAATAGTGCAGTTTGGTATTTTTAGGGCTGAGCAGAATTGTTTTGCTCATATCTTTTGCATTGAGAATCCAAATCCATTGGTTCTTGTTGCTAAATTCCCTAAAAATCACCCTCTTGCTTCTGTAGAAAATTCAGAGTGTTTGGAGTTCGTTTGCTGTGCTGTCTTTGTCGTTTTCGTTGTTCTTATCGATTGTTTTCGTCTTTCCGATTAGGTGTCGGCGAGTGTATTGATTCCGTGGCGATCCTCAGCAACAAATTGGCCAGCAACAGCAAGGCAAGCAGTTTGATCATTTCCATCATTGTCCCATTACTTTAAAGTCTAATATTTTGTTTAACTTGTATGTATGCATGCTTTTGTGTCAAAGTATTTTATCGTTTAGAGGTAGCTATTCCTATTGCATAGTTGCCCTAAATTGTTACCCCCGCCACAAACAATAAGTTACTAATATCGCTGGTGAATTAGAGCCCGTGATTTAAGTATGCTCTTTATTGCTTTTACGGTGTCATGCTTAGCAATGCTTAGATAACGGTAGTAATGGGCGATCATCGACTTAGTCGATGGTCTTGATCACTCAAAACCGATTATTACTCCTATATGTCCAAGCACTTGTGCTTTGATTAATTGTAAAATCAAAAACTGAAAACAAAAGATTGATTTAGACTTGGGCATATTGGATGGATGGCGTGGTTTTTGGATGTGGTGGTATGCCCGGGTCCCTAAGGACCGAGTACTTGGGTCACTAAGCCAAGCGATTTTGCGTACTAACCACACGAGGGGCATATGGAACCCTCTTGACTAAGTACTTTGGGCGGTGTTAATTGGGGTCGCTCGGTTGGCGTGTTTTCTAAAGATAAAATGTGTGTGTGATGTGGGAGGAGCATTAGCTTCAGGCGGGTTGTGTGATGTCTCCTTCTCCCGTGGGTTGTGCGACTCGAATTAGCATTGTCCATTGAACTGTCTCGTAGGACTTAGCCGTGCTTAAGCATACCTATGGTAGTGTGCCTAAAGGAAAGGCGGTCGACGTGTGGGTGCAGTGGTACACCTGCGCAGGATAAAACTATTGAATAGCCTCGCCCTAGGTTATGGACATGCTTGGTAAGGTCGTTCAAGACTAGACTACAACCTTTAATTAAAACTTGACATGGTTGGTATGAGCACGGGAGTTCATGCTATTGTTGTGGTGACTTGGGTTAGTCACTTCTAGGTTGTTCTTGTTGTTGTTACTATGTTACTACCTCGTTGAATTTCAACAATTAAAATGCTTTGTCAAATGGCCTTCAATCTATTATATTATTGCAAATGAAACTTGCTTTATGCTAAAATGAGTCCAAAACCTCATCCACTTAAATAAAGCTTGCATGTAGCTATTTATAGTTCTGTTATCTTACACGTAAGTCTTGCGGAGTACTTTATGTACTCATCTGCCCGTGGTTGTGGCATTTTTTGTGGCTTTTGTTGCAGAGGAAGGAGGTGAGCCCCAAGGGCTTCACTCTTGCGAGTTGTGCTTCGGGTTTGACGACTAGCTTGGCGGTCCGGTTAGTTGCCTTGTGGGTAAAGGCACACTAATTAGCTTTTGTTATGGCCATCTTATGGCACTTTTGCTTCCGCTGTGTATCTTTGTAGTCTTGTTGTTATTTGGCCAGAAGGCCCCTCTTTTGTAATAGCCTATTCCTTTTTAATATTAACTCCTGGTTTGTTGCTTATGTACTATGTGTTGTATGGAATTGATACATTCTCTTGTTGTGAGGTATGTATACTGCATTCTGGGAAGTATACATCTCTCGAGACCGGGTTTATTTGGTTGATAATACTAGGGTCAATTGGATGACTAAGTATTATGAGCTTAATAAATCCGGGTGCTCACATGTTATGACCATTGAGTGTAAATGGATTTTTAAGAAAAAGATAGATATAGATGAAAATGTTCAGATTCATATTGCATGACTGGTTGCGAAGGGTTTTAAACAAATTCAAGGTGTTGATTATGTTGAAACCTTCTCGCCTGTCGCTATGCTTAAGTCTATCTGGATCATTCTAGCTATTGCTGCATATTTCGATTATGAGATATGGCAAATAGACGTCAAAACGGCTTTCCTAAATGAAAACCTAAGTGAGGATGTGTACATGACACAACCTGAGGATTTTGTCGATCCACGGGAAGCTAGAAAGGTATGCAAGCTTCAGAAATCCATTTATGGATTAAAGCAAGCATCTCAGAGTTGGAACATTCGTTTTGATGAATTGGTCAAAGGGTTTGACTTCATCAAGAATAAAGAAGAACCTTGTGTTTACAAGCAGGTTAGTGGGAGCAAGATTGTATTTCTAAAATTGTATATGGATGATATACTACTGGTTGGAAACGATATTCCTATGCTTAAATCTATTAAAACTTCATTAAGAAATAGTTTATCGATAAACGATTTAGGAGATGCAGCATATATTTTAGGCATAAGGATCTATAGGGATAGATCTAAAATGCTAATTAGATTAAGCCAAGATATATACATTTGCAAGGTGTTGAAGCGATTCAACATGCAAGATTCCAAGAAAGGTTCCTTGCCCTTCTCATATGGAATTAATCTTAGCAAGAGTCAGTGTCCTTCGATCTGTGATGAGCAAGACAAAATGAGAAGAATTCCATATGCTTCGGCTATTGGATTGTAGGACCGGAAAGGTGATTAGAGGGGGGGGGTGAATAGGAGCTCGCCTAATTTTTCACCTCATTTAGATTCAACACCAGGTTCACTTCAATAGCTATGAGAGCTATGAATATCAACACTCAAGTACAGCAGAAGACTTGTGTTGAATCCAAACCAAAATCCCCAAAGCAAGGAACAAAAAGACCAAACCCTAATCTGGAAATCGGTCAGACCGCCGGCAAAAAATTCGGTCAGACCGACGGGCGGTTTGACCGGCTTTATAGGATTGGTCCGACCGGCCCTGACCAAAAACAGTGCAGACATCCCAAAACCAAAACGAAAATCGGTCTAACTTTTGATCTACATGGCCAAACTTGACCAAATTTGGAACACACCTTCCTAAGGATATTAGGAACCTATTCCAAGCAGATATTGAGTAGATCCATGTCAAAGTTTCAACATTTTTTCATTTTACCTAAAGAAGGTTCAAAACTGGGCAAAAACGAAAACTTGATCCAACACTTGCTCGTGGGAGATTGATGATCTAGGTGATCTTAGATATGTTCCCACATGTCACAGCAAGGAAGAAGAGGGCACGAAACCAACCAAAAAGCAATAGATCAAAGAAACCTCCAAAATCTCAAATACAGAGCAAGAACACAAAAGAGACTCATCTTTGGGAATCATCCATAGATTGATCTGAGGTTGAGAGGGTTTACAGCCACTCCATCCATGGAGGACAAAATTCAATCCATGAGCACACAACTCAACTCATCTCTCTAAAACCCTAAGCCTCTTCTCTTTCTCTAATACCCTAACACCAAACTAGGGTTTACAAATGAAGTGCTTGAGACTGCTGTGAACAGCCCCCTCTCTATTTATACTAGAGGCTTAGCTTCTAGAAGAGTTAACCCTAATGGGCTCCCGTTAAGGCCCAACACAAACGGGACACACGCACGCATCTTGAGGCGCTGTCTTCAGCTTCTTCTTGACCTAAACTACTTCTCCACGCACCGTCTTGCACCGCGGTTTAGCCCAAGGTCATAGAGGCGGTATTTGGTGAAATTACCAAAATACCCCTTCCGATCTTTTTCGAAGACCGAGTCCGAACTGCGCGAAACACATCCATGCTTCGCCACGTGTAGGTTGATCCAGCGACTCATCGTGCCGGCAAGTCTCTCCCATCCGGCTCCCACCGGACCACCATGGCACTTGCACCGACCCCCGCACCGCTTGATCTAACCAGTCGCACCGAACTGCCCGTTCGGTCATCCTTGTCCATTTTGCGCCATGCTTGAGTCCATTGACCTCACCCGACATCCTCGATCGTTCTGGACCTCAGCTCTCCAAGCTTAGTCCCGATCCTCCTCGTCGTTGACCTCCAAGCGTCCTGCACACCAATAGACAAAGAAATTGAATCCGGGAACAAGTTCTTCACAACTTGACCCACGTTAGTGAAAACATGCATCATGCAACACATTTGCACTGAAGTTCATGACCTTAAGCTATCCCAACAAGCATCGCCAAACAACTTCGACGGAATAAGTCAAAATCGGTCAGACCGCCGTTCTGGCCGGTCTGACCGCCCCTAGGGCTTAACTAGAAAATCCCTCGAGACATGGCCGGTCTGACCGCCGAAATGGCCGGTCTGACCGCCAATGACCTGACAGTTTAGTTTCTTTGCCGAAAACGCTTGAATCGATAAACCGCAAATGCCATTGCCAATTGTATCATCATTCTAAGATCATGCACATATCCCCATGATATCCACATGGATCTATCATGTATGCCATGCTTTGTACACGACCAGATGTGTTGTATGCTCTAAGTGTTACGAGTAGATATCAGTTAGATCCAGGTGAAGGTCACTGGATAGTAGTCAAGAATATCCTAAATGACTTAAGAAGGACTAAGGATGCATTCCTTGTTTATGGTGGTGAGGAAGAACTGGTCGTAAATGGTTACTCCGATGCTAGCTTCCAAACCGACAAGGATGATTTTAGATCGCAGTTTAGTTTGTGTTTTGTCTTAATGGAGGAGTACTAAGCTGGAAAAGTTCCAATCAAGGAACTGTTGCTAATTCTACAACAGAGACTGAATACATTGTGACTTTCGAAGCTACAAAAGAGGTCGTATAGATTAGGAAGTTCATTAATGAACTGAGTGTTGTTTCTAGTGCTTCCAGTCCAATGGATCTCTATTGTGATAATAGTGGAGTCATTGCACAAGCTAAAGAGCCTAGATTGTATCAAAAGTCCAAACACATACTTCGACGATATCACATTATTCGTGAGATTGTTGAAAGAGGTGATATGAAGATATGCAAAGTGCACACATATTTGAACATTGCTGATCCATTGACAAAGCCTCTCCCGCAACATAAGCATGAGGTGCACACAAGAGCCATGGGTATTAGATACCTGTATGATTGACTCTAGTGCAAGTGGGAGACTGTTGCTGATATGCCCTAGAGGCAATCATACGAGCTGGTCGTAGATTGGTCGAACATAATCACTAACTGGTCGTAAATTAGTTGTAAGAAGTTATGAACTGGTTGTATAGAGATACGAGCTGACCGTAAGTGAAAAGGACCTACTCATAGATCATATTGCATTAAGGTTCGTCCAATATAACTTACGTGTGTTCGGGAATCATTATGTCCTGCTAGGAACTCGCTAACGACTAGTGGTCGAAAAAGGGTTTCCGAGTCACAACCGACTACGCATGAACCTAACGGGTCACATACTTAACGGGTTGGAACAAACGAGTTCGGATAGGATCCGTCATGGGCTCTATATAAGGACATGCTTGAGGCTATTGGGAGATACGAGACACAATGTAAGTTGCTCCACCGAAACTCTGGTCGCCATCTTCTTGAGAGCTCTACCGTGCAAGTTGGTGCTAGCACACCGCTGTACGGTGTTCCATCCCTCAACATGTGGATACCATAGAGGCACTACTGCGGTATTGCGCTGAAGGACGATCCATGACTTCAACAAGGAACGTGATTGGTTGTTGGAGGAGATGATAGACATCGAGGACGCTAGACGATTGACTACGACCACTACATCGACGCGCTCGACATTGGATCATTCTACTCCAACTCTTCTTTCACTGCATTGCACCTCTAGTGGTAATGATCTATGATCTCTTTCTTGCATGGCTTCCTGGTTTACGTGATAGAATTTTTGAAGTGCCAGTTAGTGTAGCCTACCCGTATCCCTTCAGTCCTCACCCAGGACCACTCTCCTTTCCCACAGACCACCACCTCCTCGCAGAGCCACTCTAACATTTTGCAAGCTACTACCTTTTCCACTCTCCCCACCACGGTGGCATTGAGCCTAGGTGGCCCTGGGAGGTGTAACATCCCAAATTTGGAATTTATTTGAAGCATTTAAAAATAAAAACAACCATTTGATTTTTCTTGTTTAAGTTAAAGCTTAAATTGAATTATCAGAAATCAAAACAATTTAATGTGATTAATCTAAACCTCAAGTAAATTAAAAGTTGTTTTATTTGGGTTCCTTGAGTTCCAGAGATTTTTCTTGAATTTTCTAGGAATTTTTGGAATTTATTTGTTATTTCTTTGAGCTCGATTTGCTTTAATTCAATTTCTGAAATTCAGAAATTCCTAATTCCGGATTTTCCTTTGGCCAATTTCTTTTTTCTTTCATCCCATTTCTCTTTTTCCTTTCTGGCCCGCTTCTCTTTTTCTGGCCCAGTCGCTTTGGCCCACTCCCATTTTTCTCTCCCACGCCAGCCAACCCACCTCCCTCCTTTCCTCTCGTTGCCAGCGAGCCCACCTTGTCAGCCGAGCCGCATGTGGTTGTCTTCAACCTAGTGCCGCTAGCTCTTTCCCATGTCCCTGTCCGACACACCTCGCCACCGGCATCTATACAAATACTCCCTCTCCGGGCCTATTTAAGTGCGCCCCTCTGCATAAAAAATCTCGCCTTGAGCTCCTCTCCCGAAGCCCCAACTGCCCCTTGCCAATGGCGCATTCACTTCGCTGGATTATTTCTTTGTCGCCATCGGTTGCCGAAGGTCTTCCCAACTGCGTTCCATCATCGGTGTTGCTCCTCCGCCCACAACGTCACCTCCGTTGAACTTGCGTCGTCGCGTTCTACAAGTTGCTTCCATCCACTTCGCCCGCACCTCGTTGGACCACCGCCACCCTTTCTTCCTCAAAACTGGCCACGCCTCCCTTCGTTTGATCTCCCTGACAGTGGGCTTCCTTTCCCTCTTGTGCGCATCACCTCGTGTTCCAACTCTTCCTCCTTCTACTCCCCACCTCGATTCCGCCTTCGCACCATCACAGCAAGCCACCACCGCAACCCTTCTCCTCTGTCCCCGGCCACCATTGTTCCACCGCCTCGACCACCTTCTTGCTTCCCTGAGTGCCCCGGTGGATTCCCCGTGTCATTGCCATGCTGGTGCTCGTGCTCCCTTCCACTGTGCACCGCAAAGCTGCCCACGCCGCTGTTTGCCTGTACGCCACCGACGCCCCCACCATCACCATCACCATCGCCGCCACAGTGCCGCTACGCCCACATTGCCTCCTCTAGTAGCATCCCAGATACCCCGGCGACCCATTTTGCCTGTCGGCTGGACCTCCCGCACCGCTGTTCGCAAGTGTCACCACCACCCCGAACCGCCGACCATGCCTCCCCTACTCTTCTCTTCCTGCGTTTCCCTCTCTCTCTACCATGTGGGACCCTCTTATCATTCCCTTTCTTTCTCTCTCTTACAGTCCGGTCCCACATGTCAGCATTAAATTTCTTTTCCTTTAGAAATTTAATTCCAACCGAAAATCCTTTTTCCCTACTGACGTCATGCTAATGCAGTAATCTGGAATTTCCTTTTGGAAGAAAATTCTAAAACCCAGAATAGTGTTTTCCTCTCTTTTTCCTTTCTGGCAAATCTTCCGGGAGTCTGTTCTCCTTCGTCCGAACTCTGTTTTAGTCCGTTCAAATTCCTAAATTTATCTAAAATCAAGCTCTTTCTTTTAGAGTTGGGTTTTATACTTTTGGATTTTTATTTGAATTTCTTTTGGATTTATTTTTGCTTCTCCTATTGTTTTCTCTCTCGTTAGACGATATGTTTCAAGGAGCAGGAGCAGAAGCAAGCTTTGAAGAGGAGCAGAAGCAAGCTTTGAAGATCCAAGTGTGGTAATTGAGCAAAGCCAGGGCAAGTCGTAGTCCTTTGATCATATTGAACCTATGATTTCAGACTTATATTGTCTGATATTAAATTGCATGCTATCTTTATATCAACTGTTTTTGGGAATAGTTTAGCACCTATTTGTCATTATGCCTCTATTGAATAGTTTGAATACCATGAATCTTTTGTCAACATAGGATGGCTAATTTTAGTTGAACATATTTGTATCACTAAGATGGGTATCGTAGGGATTCTTAGTCATGCTTAGATACGATGGGCTCATCATCACATGTTGAATAATATTAAATTTGACTTAATGAGATATGGAATTGTGGCGGGTAGCCAATGTTGTTAAAATTTGTGTGCCATGACAGGGTATGTCATTGGTCTTGGTTGAACAAAATAATTTACGCTCAGGCGAGCGATCGTGAAGTAAAGGGAGTGCGGGTAGCACATTGTAGGTTGTGGTAGACTCGCTTGAGTATCTTATCAAGAACTTAATCTTGTGCGCCATTGAACCGGGTCATATCGTACAACCACATGTCTAGTATGGAATGGACCTAGCTAACTAATTAGCAATGACTCAGCTTAGTTCTATTTTTTGAGGCGTGGGTTACGGGATGGACATATACTCACAATGGCGCAAGAGAGGGGCAGTGGACATATACTCACAATGGCGCAAGAGAGGGGCCCTGTCTGGTCAGTAAGACATTCAGTGTTAAAAGCTTAGCGGATAGAAACTAGGTTGAGAAGGAGCTTTGTAAAGGCCTTGTGATAATCACTTAGCTGCATGCTTTCAAAAGCGTGTCTTGGTCGGCATTATAAGTCGATTTATCTCTTGTGGGTAAATGTATACAACCCCTATACAGTTAAAACTGTTTAAACAGCTGTGTTCGCGGTCATGGATGCACTCGGGGATTTCACACGAGAGATAGAGTTTCTTTATAAAAATGTGTCGGGGTGTGAATAGGAAGTTCACTTGGTGAATATGATGTTCGCTTGGTGAATGGGGAATTCACTTGGTGGTTGTGTCGGTTGGTGAATGAGGAGTTCACTCGGTGAATATAATGTTCACTTGGTGGGTGAGATGTTCACTGAGTGGTTTGGTTGGGAAGCGAATGGGAAGTTCACTGGTTGTTTTCAAAAAAAACTATTTACGTTATTTACTTGTTGTCTTTTAAATTATGCATTTCAATCTATTTATCGTATATACTGTTAATACTGCTTGTTGTAAAAGTACCACGAAGCTAATCTTTTGTTCAAGCCTTGCATGAATATTAATTGCATACTGTTTCCTACGACTTGTTGAGTACTTTATGTCCTCACGGCTTTAATCTTTATTGCTCAGTTGAAGAATATCAAGTTGTTCAAGAGTTCTACGAACATGAGTTCTATGAAGACTTTGTGAATTAGGATGTGTTCTCGACTTGATTGCCTGTGGGTATATTGATTGGCCTTTCCAAGTTTTTCATTTTGCTGCAAGAGTTTATTCGTTTCTTTAGCCCTGTGTGGCAAGTTGAGTAAACGTTGACCATAAGGTCTAGTTATTACTACTATTTGTTATTTTGAGGTTTTTTTTAGTTAAATCGATAAATGGATGGTATTTCATCAATGTTTCCTGTGTGAGCTAGCTACTGATTTGGGACTAGTTCAGAATACACAAAGGGTTTGGAGTGTGTAAATCCGGGTCCCGACAGGAGGCACCCGGCCAGAGGCACATGTTGTGCATGCCCTATGGGAGAGGTGGTGGGCCCAGTAGCACTATCGGCTGAGAAAATGCACTTTCTCTCTCCTTTTTTATCCGATCAACCCAATTTTGAAAATACTAGAAAAACAAAAACAATATGTGGCACAACAGAGCAACTTCAATGACTCTGATAGTGGGTCTAGATGAACTTAGCTTCATAATATACCTATTCGGTCTTAAGATAAAATGTGTCTGGACAAACTTTTCGATATTGTAATTCATTCTCCTTAATCGGAGAAAACAACTCGACTCCCGTGTCGCTCCTGTGGGCCATCCAGGAGGCGACGCCAACAACCCTGAGAGCACCTGTCCTCCATCGGTGCCTCCACCACCAGCAGCAGCCCCCCTCCTCCCTCATTCCCTCCCCATACCTCATCCTCTTTCCTTTTCAGATCTCACCACGAGTGGAGCCTGACTACGAGAGACGAGTGCGACGATCGTGGCTATGGAGTGGAGGTGGCAAGATGATCTACCAAAGCCGGTTGCTGCTATCATCAACGCTGGTTATCTGGGATGGAGCTGTCACCATAGGGCTCATCGGTGTTTCCCTCTTTGGTGGCAAGATCTAGATCTAGATCTCGCTGTCGTCCCGTAGCCGATCGCCATGTCACTGAGCTTATCTGCATTGTGGCCTTCATCTAGCTTCTTCCATGGCTTCCCTCGAGTAGGCGCTTTGCCACTTCACCCCAAAACTTCCGCCGATCGACCGACATAGCTATTGCGCCCGCGGTGTAACACCCCAAAAATCCCTAATTTGGGAAATTATAATGAGAATAAATGGGAGGATAATTTCAAGCATGTTTATGAATGGAAAAACTATTTTAGCATGGTTCTAGACCTTTGCATAAATCAAATAGTAAATTCACATGCAAACAATAACTTGGAAGAATTTTTGAGAAAATCACAAAGCAGATAAAATCCTTAAAAATTTACACAAGACTCTATACCGTGTTAGAAGCCTCCACAAAAATGTTCATAAATTTTGGAGTCTGTTTGATAGGTTTAACAATTTGGCAAAGTCTCAGCGTTTTTTTTGAAAATTTTGAATTCCATTTGAATTTCCCACTCGCCCATTGGGCCGAATCCAAGCCGGCCCATTTCTACGTGCCCACTCTAGCCCACACCAGTGCTCCCACTCCTGCACTCACTGACACACCAGGCCCGCATGTCAGGAGGCTTCGTCCACCTTGCGCTTGGCTCCACGCTCTAGCACCACTCTGCCGCTTGCCCGTGGTTTGCGACGCTGCACCCACTATTTTCGCACCTCACCTGCTCCCGTTGCCCCTGCTTGCTCCTCGTTCTTGCTAGCAACCTATTGACGGACGGAGAGACTAGAGGAAACCCGCGAGTTTCTCGCCGTAGTCACATTTTCTTGCCTAAATCTCATGCGCTACTCGCTGCTACTTAAGCCTCTGAGTGCGTCATCTTCTCCCAAGCTCACCCCTCATTCCATATCATGCTTTCTCTGAGCTCCAAGCTCCCTGAATCACTGAGAATGAGAGCATTGTTCTTGACTCCAGCGAGCAAGCTATCCGCTGCCATTACCTCGGGTGAGCTTCCTTGCCCTCGCCACCTACGTCATCATGCGCCCCTTACTTCACTGACCCTCTTTACTTGCTTGATATAGCTCCGGGAACCCTAAAGCGTGATCGCACTGTCATCTTCCCCATCTCCGGCGTACATCCCGATTCGGAACTTTGTGTTCCCAACACTCTAGTGAGCTTGAACCTCACCTAACCGCGTAATATCACGTTCCATACTCCACTTGTGCTCCTTCCTTGCTTAATGTGGACCCAAGCTTAGGGAATCTAGAATCGAGCTCTTCCTCGAATCCGACTGCCACGGCCATTTTCACTGATTACTGTCACTTCGGTGAGTCACTAATCGATTCCTTCTATCATTACCATCCTTAGTGTGCATGCAAGTTAATTCACACCTCCTTGTAGCATCTCCATCATCGTAGCACACTGACACCGTGAACCTCCTTTGCGTCGCTGCTGTTCAACATCACCAAGCTACTCCAGTCATCCCCCGACACCATCAAGGACCTTGGTGAGCTTCTAGCAGTCCCCTAGAACTATTGTGTGCGTTAGATTGGAATGTTAGCAACTGTAGTGTAGAATTCACCATAGCCATCCATGGTGCTACCGCGAAAACCACCGCTGGCTCGCCTTCTGTGACCCTAGGTCCTCGCGCCTAGCCCATTAGGATTTCCTGGACTCACTAGGTCCAATGCACCTCTCCTTTAGCCCAGAGGAAGCCTCCTTCACCAAAGTCGTCGCAGACCCGAAGCTCCTCACCACCATCCGCTGACTTAACGTCGTCTTCATCCATCTCTCTGGTCACCGCCACCACCCGGTGGGATCACTGTCGTGAGGGGAACCCATTTTGATCTTTTTTTTTCGAGCCTTTTCGTGCGTGCCTCACTGCTGGCGAGCTCCTCCTCCCCTCGGCCGCGTGTAGCTCTGCTGCTTCTCTTCTCTCTGCCAGTGGGCCCATGCGATTAAGAGTTGATTAGTGCTAAGTAATAGAGGTTAAGGTTAATAAGTGTATGCCGTGTGGGACCGGGCGAAAAGTTTATCTGAAATCTAATTCAAAATGTATTAAGGATATGTGTCACTGTCGTGTGGGACCACGCACTATTCTTGATTTTCAAACACGTTTTAAAACCCGAGAGACTAACATGTGGACACAGTCGTCAGATGATTAAAATAAAAAATATGTTTAATCATTTAGTTAATAAATAATGAGTCTATGATATGTGGGACTGCCTCTGTATTGTAAATAACATCAAGAAAAACAAAACTATGAGTCACTAACAAGTAGGCCCCACATGTAAGTTAATAAAATTTGGAAAAATGAGAAAAGCCGCTTTTAGTTTAGAGGAAAATACGCTTTCTCTATTGGAAAGTGTAAACCTCAGAGAATACGCTGTTGACGTCACCCTTTGATTTCTGGAATTTCAAAACTGAAGCAAATTGAAATGCTAACAACTTTCGCATATGAACTCCAAATCAAATGAATCTTTTTTCTAAATTCATATAAAATCATGCTCTATATGAATATGCAAAAATATTGGACTTTTGTTGCTGTTGAAATTATTTGTCTATATTTACCTCTGTTATTTTGTATAAGAATAAAAATAAAAAACTTAGTTTGTGAAGCAGGCGAGTTATATTATAATATGAGAAGTGTGAGAGGTGTATCTCACAAGTAGATATGGGGATCCTCACCTGGGTCAATTGAGGACCGAACGCTAGCAAGTCCTATTTAAGCCTAAGCGTACAACCACATGTGTCGGTATGGGACGAGCTTAGCTAATTAATCATCGAAAACTAGCCTTGCATATTGGTAGGCCTTAGTAGTATGAGCATGATCGTTGTAGGCATGTTTGAAGGGGCTCCCTTCATCGAGGCGTTGGGAACAAAGCCTTCCAACACAACGGTGAATGCCTCATTGAGATGGGGGTGTATCCGGGTGAAGTGAGGGTGTTTATTCGCCAGGCTAGTGCAAGGTTAGGACTGGGTGATGTAAAGGCTTCGATACGTGCTCTAGACTGCTTACCAAAGAATAGTGAGCGTTGGTATCGACAGATGCCAAACAAACTAGTGAATTCGTATGTTGTGGGTAAAGTTGTACACCTCTGCAGAGTATAAATCTATTTAAATAGCCGTGCTCGCGGTCATGAACATGCTTAGTGCAGTCTTAATGGGTGTAGACTTGTTTTTTTTAAAAAAAATTCTTGTTGGAAAAATGTGGGAATGATTGTTGGTTTATATTTGAGTAGAGTGCCATGTCTATAACTGGAAATAAGATGTTGATCGCAACCGAGGAGGGTTGCGATTTGTTATTTATTCAGGTACTTGTTCTTTATCTATTTAGCTGCTTTTTAAACTCTCATTACAAAGTACTATGTATTAATATTGCAAATAAAACTTGCTTAATACTAAAAATAACTTGTAGTATAGAGCCTCATTCTTTGTTAGACATGCATATATATAAATTTTGTGATACACTACAAGTCTTGCTGAGTACGCAATGTACTCAATCTTGCTTAAATTGTTGTTCAGAGTTAGAGGATGAGCCTATATCGGACGACGCATTCTTTGCACCTGGTACCAGAGGGTTCAGTGATGGGTCTTTCTAGGACTTGTTTCTTATCGATTGCTTGAGGGTTTGGATGGGCATACTACTAGACTTTTGGTTTATGTACATGTTATGCTTCCGTTGTTTAATTCACTACTTCTGATACTTGTTTTTTTATTTGGCCGGTCGGCTGTGTATCCTACTCTGTGATGTAATCGTTTAAGATAAGCACCATATTTGTTTCATGTTGTATGTATATTGTGTATAGATATGTATGCCTAAGTTGTGGATGTGTGCACTAGCCATTGATCATGAGACTAGTACGGTACACACACGAGGGCTTCAGGTATTTAAAGCCCGGGGTCCGACATGTGGACTCGGAGATACCACCGCCATGGGAGCCCATGGGCGGGGCACACGTGGAGCTACCGAGTAGCCCTAGTGGTGTGCCGTGCGGATCCCCATGGGGATCATGGTGCTCCAACCCTGCGAGTTCGCCGACATTGACATCTTCCATCGCCTAGAGCTTCCATCACCGTTGGTTCCAGAGCCTCCCCATCCTCCTCTTTCCCTACGGACCTACAGCAATTTCGGCATAGCCTAGTAGTCCTTCTCACCCCTGGATCCGGAGCCCTCACCTTTCCTCTTCGTACCACGTCATTATCCGTCGGTTATCAGCTCTGCTGCCTCCCCCAGTGTTGTTCATTCCTCAGCCTGCATGCTTGCGGGGAGGGACCAGCCATGCTGCTTTGTCAGGGGCGCTCATGTAGGTTGTTGCCCTAAGGAGTATATGGCCGGCTATTTGAAGAGGCCCGAAGAGCTGAGCGATTGTCGTCTGTGTTGTCATCTTGAGGCACATGTCTTCCATCGTGGAGGCCCCATGTATAGCAATTGGTATGGATCTGAAAGCAAGCAGGGCACTATTGGTGAACTGAGTGGGAGGAGGAGGGGAGTCGGAGCTATCAACTTCGTCTGTGCACCGTCCACCCTCGTCGTCGAGGGGAGGGGGCTCTTCCTCACCCACTCACCCATTTCATTTTGAAGTTGTTTGTCGGTTGTCCTGTCATTGTCTGGTGCTTACCCTTGTCCTTTAGTTGTGGTGGAGTGGAGTTGTGGTTCACCTTGTCTTTGCTTCTATTCTTCTCTCTCAAACTTCGTGTATTGGCGACCCTCTACACTATCTAGCCTGATAACCAGTTCAAAGCTTCAGTGTGTTAGGTGGTTGGGGGAGGGGCGGGGGGTGTTGCCCTTCCTAATTTTCCTTGGTTGTGGTGTGTGTTTTGCGTGCGTCAGAGCTAGTTGGTGTTATGTCTTGGTGTTGGTATTAGGTTATTGCCAATCGTTTTAGATGCATTGGAGATGCGGTTCTTCCTGTCCAGGGTGTTTCCCTTTGGGGCCAATGTTCTGTATTTTTTTACTCCTGCTTTGTCGATATAAAGGACAATTCTCCTGCCTTTTTGTTTTTAAAAAAGAATCAATATCGGTATAATTCTTAAAAAAATGCCACATCCATACTCGTGTAACTTTCATGATTTGATTTAAGAAAAATCATATAATGGAATAAATGTACATTGGTTTCAAGTTAGAGTTTTTAGTCCATTTAGCATCTTTTGAAGTAAAATAGCAAAAATAGCATCTCTCTCAACGAAATGGCAAAAATGATAAACATATATTAATAAGTGATCTATCATTTATTTTCTTTATATCAGGCATCACTAAAAATATTTAACACTAAGGATAAATAATGCACCGTTATTTTTGGAGGACAGAGCTTGTCTTTTTAAGTACAAGACAGACCTACACACACTACCTATACATGCTTGTCCTCTACACACATTTAAAAATTATCGGAGGCACTCAAGGTCTAATAGAGCGTGAGCACTTATTAGGTGCACGCTCGCACTCTAGCAAACTGTTCCTCGATTGTTGCACGTGGAAAGCATTTTTCAAAATAAGAAGCGTAAGTGCATCTATAATAGTTTGTTTCTTAGCTTGTTACTAAGAGGAGAGAGAATACTTAATCTAATAAAAAGAAACAAGTCTTTCAATGGATTGCTTCTTGAGCTTGTGTCTAAGACTTTAATTGCTACAAGTGTGTATGATTCTTGATAATCAATAATGAAGTACAACTTTGTGACCTACATGTTTTAGCTCATTTATCATATCAATAATAAAGTCGAGCTACACAAATGATCTGGTACATATTTTACTTTAAGACAGTGAGACCTACAAAACGTGTTTTTAGGTAACAAGTAAGTCTCCAATAGAGTATTTAGTTATTTCTTGTGTCTTGGTATTAACAATTTGCTAGTTTCTTCATCTAGAAATAATTTCATCTTCTCTCCTCTATATCATCTAAATGCTGCTATGGCAACCCCTTAACAACAACTGACGTAGACTGTTCTAGATATTCTAAGAGTATTGCAAAAGATGCCGAGTTTAATATTGGCATATGATTGCCATTGGTGGGGTTTTAATTAGGATTGAACTAAAAGCTCGGTAGTACATGACAAGAACATGTAGTAAAAGGACAGCAAACTAATCCGAGTTACCTTGGCTATTTCTAAATCAATAGAAGTGCAGTTGACTAGTCAAAACAGTGAAGAAAAAAGAGGACCACGGTCAGTATCCATTCTACTTTTATTTTTTAAACACTAGCCAAGGCCAAGGCCAAAAGCTGGAAATTCCAGACTCAAGTAAGAATTAAACTATTTTTTAATTTCTGAAATTCCCATGATATACATGTTTTTTTTTTGCGTTAAAACTGTTTTTTAATTTCTGAAATTCCCACGATATACATGTAAAAATTTTGCGTTAAAACTTCAGGAGCAAGCTGTGTTAGTTATGATATGATGGCTGTGAACTAGACCTGAGCGAAATACGGGCTACAGGGCTAGACTAAGCTCTGACAAGCGTGAAAAGCACAGCTTCATTTCGGTTGTCCAGTCTAGAAATGAGTCCTGTCGAATAGACCAGTCAGCCCGCAATATTTTACATTAAAATTAAAATATAAATAAAGTGCGAGTTACCGAATTTTTTTATTAATTAATCTTTTTTTAAATTTTATTTTAAAGTTAACCTCTATGGCACTTTATTTTCAATTCTAACCCCTTTGATCACGCCACCGCCCGTGGCGTGACAAAATAACACTGTCACGTCAGCCTATTTCTGATCAAACTTTTGTCATGCCACTGGAAGTGACGTGACAATATTATTTAGTCACGCCACAACCAGTGGCGTGACAAAAAATACTATTTTGGGGGCTTATCTTGACGCGTGACAGTGTTGTTTTGTCACGCCACCACCTGTGGTGTGACCAAAGGGGTCAAAATTGGAAATAAAGTGCATCGGGGGTTAACTTTAAAATAAATTTCAAAAAAAGGTTAATTAATAAAAAAAGTTCTGAGTTACCTAGCTCATCATGGCTTTCCGAATTTTTTTAATTAATTAACCTTTTTTAAAATTTTTATTTTAAAGTTAACCCCCGGTGCACTTTATTTTTGATTCTGATTCCCTTTAGTCACGCTACCACCCGTGGAGTGACAAAACAACGCTGCCACGTCACCCGTATCTCTTGTCACACCACCACCTGTTGCATAACAGTGTTGTTTGGTCACGCCACAACCAGTGGTGTGACAAAAAATGCTATTTAGCGGATTTATTCTATCGCGTGACAGCGTTATTTTGTCATGCTATGGATGGTGGCGTGACCAAAAGAGTCAGAATTGAAAATAAAATGTGCCAGAGGTTAACTTTAAAATAAAAATTAAAAAAGAGTTAATTAATAAAAAAGTTCTCGCTTTCCTGAGATGTTTTTTATGCTCTCTTTGGGTCGTAGAATTTTCACGGAAACAAACATATTCCTGTAGGATCAGAGAAAATCCCAAATTTTAGGCTGGGCTTAATTTACCTCTATCTGCGGAAGTATTATTTTCTGCTTCACAATATTTATCCAGGCACATACCTGGGAGAATTTTTTTTATTAATTAATCCTTTTTTTTAATTTTATTTTAAAGTTAACCTCCGGCGCACTTTATTTCCAATTCTAACTCCTTTGGTCACGCCATGGGTGGTGACGTGACAAAACAACACTGTCACGTCAGCCCGTATCTGAGGCAAGCTCTTGTCACGCCACCACTCGTGGCGTGACAGTGTTGTTTGGTCACGTTAAGACCAGTGGCGTGACCAAAAGTGCTATTTTTGGGACTTATCTTGTAGCGTGACAATATTGTTTTGTCACGTCACGGGTGGTGGCACGACCAAAAGGGTCAGAATTGGAGATAAAATGCGCTGGGGTTAACTTTACAATAAAAATTAAAAAAAGGTTAAATAAAAAAAAAGTTCTACCTGGGAGTTAAAAAAAAGTAATATTTAATGAAATTATATCATGCTTGTCACTATGATATAGACATAGTACTACTTCATCTTAATAAGGGTAAGCATTGTTCAATTTTATTAAATTATACTTAAATTTTGTGAAGAATAGTGCAGGACAAAACGGTAACTCGGCCTAGCTCGCCCGAGCTTCGATGTGCATGTGCTCTCACTGCCTAATGCAAATTTTCTAGTACACGGCTGCATACTGCATATATTGGTGTGTGATGCCGTACGTGCCTCAAATTTCTATATACAATACAACTATGCAAGCCAATGCCTGTAATTTTATTATTGTATTCTCCTTGAAAAGATAAATCTATACAGAAATAAATGCACAAGAAGATTTTTCAATGTGTCACGGCAAGATTCGCTTGGTCTTGCATACACTACTACAGAAAACCTCATCACATATAGTTTTTGAACCGTCTGAATTTGTATTTCTGTGATAACAGTCAGTTATCATAGACGGTTCAAAAACCGTCTGTGATACGGTTATCACAGATAATTTTTTTGTTGAAACCGTCTGTGATGGTATAGTATCACAGACGGTTTTTAAATAAAACCGTCTGTGATACATAGGATATCACAGACGGTTCTATTTCGCTCGTGATTTGAGACATACACTACTACGTAAAAGGCCTTCTGAGCGGTTTAAACGCCATCACGAGCGGTTCCGTGAGCAAATCGAGTTTATGGGTCGAGAATGCATTAGGTCATCACAGAGCGGAAAGCGAACCGCTCGTAATACATACTATCACGAGCGGTTTGTAGATGCAACCGCTCAGTGATAGGCATACTACCATGCATGCGTAGATGAAACCGTGCGTGATGATCGACTACCACGAGCGATGCGTAGATGAAACCGTCGTGATATTCGACTACCACGCAGGCGATGCGTAGATGAAACCGTGCGTGATAGTCGACTACCACGAGCGATGCGTCAGATGACTATCCTGCGGTTTCATCTACAAAGCCGCTCGTGGTAATCGACTATCACGACGGTTTCATCTCTGCACCGTCTGTGGTAGTCTTTGCATTGCTAAATCTATTTACGTTTATTGGCTAGCCTCAGAAATGCTAGCCATGCCCTCTCAAACAAGCACATCCAATTCTCATTCATTTCGAAGCACATCAAAATTGCATTCTTTTCGAAACAAGCACATCCAATTCACAAATCAATTAACTAAAATTAACCATTAATGTACATTAATTTACATACATGTACCATTATGTTCAATCTATCCCAATCAAGTTCAATCGCTACCTTGTGGAAACTCCCATTTGGATTTATGACACGTCTGCTCGGGAATGACGCAAGGTGTGATCGAATTTTTATGAGCTCGCTCTGTTCCAACGCATTCAAAGCCGATGGTCGCAACTTTGTCGATATGAAGGTTAAATTCAGGCTTATATAAATTGGTAAGTATATATGAAATAATTGTTGAAAGATTGACAAACCCGAGGATCATTGGTGATCGCGAACCGATGAGTAGTTGCATGTTGTGGCAAACATAGTATCCACAGACGCTATGCCGTAATTCACCGGTGGCACCGCAAAAATAGAATTGGTTAGTTCGAGAGGCATTGCTACGAAGTGTTATATAGGATTAATGTGTACTAGCTAGCAAGTACCGGAATTTTTATCATGTCGGCGTCCTTCCCTTGATATTCCATTCTCTAGCATGTAACACGTCGAACACCCTACGTGACTCCAAGAAGTTAGCCTTAGCCATTGCAAAGGAAGGAAAGACTACAATAGAGTTTCTATGGAGAAAATGTGTTTACCTGATGATTAAATTCCGGATAGTTGTGAAGTTGTGAGTGGCCCTCTGAGGGAATCTAGGTATATTACGTATTTCCGTTTTGGTATAATTACAATTAGAATCCAATGGTACCTACACAGGTATGTCAGCATGGTCATTAAACCTAAGTTCATGTTGCTTATAAAGTACAAATCAACAAGTATAGCCAGTAGTGCAACACTACTTACTTCTGGTTGTAGGGCAAAAGTATGAATTCCTTGTTGCGGTGAGCCATGAAAAAATCTATAACGTAATTCTCAACGAATGTTGCATTCGCCGTGATGCTTTGCTCGGAGACAATGTGTGGGTCGAGGAAACCTACCGGTGATTTCCTTCTTTCGGCTTCACAGATCATGTATCTATTATACAAAAGCTAGGAGTTATATATAACATTTATCGATATTACACGAACATTGACCGTGATTGTACACACTTACAGTGTCCAGCATCGTATGAGTGAGACGTCGAGCTCGTCGAGGTTGAAGAGACAAAACAAGTCGTCGAAGGTCACCGTGAAGACTGAAGATCTTGATACACGTGGTTAAAATGATCCTCCTTGAACTTGACGGTGACACCCGGCGCCGTTGATCAACCGGCTTGTTGGACTGTTCCATGTACCATGTATGCAATTCCGTGCAATCCAGTCCTAGGGTAGGGCTGTCTAACTTCTCGAGCAACGGCTCGCCTAGCTTGTATTTTCGGGCCAACGGCAAGAAGGGGATATCAGGAGAGGTCTCGATCGTCTTCGATTTGCCCTTGCCCTTGCTGCCTCGCTTTGTATAGGTCGACTTCACAAGAGTCGACTGAGCACGAGGTGTAGATGCATGTGATGCAGTGGGCCCTTGCCGTGTCAGTGCAGGTAGCTTCGGTGCAGTCAAGTCCCGTGGACTTGATGCCGTTGTAGGACATTCCCGTGAAGTTGACACCGGAGCAGGTAGCTCCAGGCAGATGTCCTCCTTAGGCCACTGGATGAATGTTCCAACGGCTTGCCCTAGAGTCATGACCTCATCGTTTGGGGGAATTTTCAGCGGGACGACCTCGAAATTAGCACAAACACCGTCCACATTCACTTTTGCGAAACCCGGTGCTAGATTTGCACGTGCACCAAAGCTCCGACACGGATGGATACACTGCCCCAAGCAAAGATCTAGGGCAACAGAGACATATCTCACTTGGAGCTTGCACCGTAGCCACCTACGTACATAACGATACAAAATTAGCTACTCCAACAGCCTATCAATGGATTGAGCATTCCGGAGATAATAATTATTACCGGATGTCATCGACGAAAATCTGTCATCACCTATTGTGGTAGGGTTAGGGTTGGACGCATGACTACTACTCGGATGTTTGGGGGGTGGCTAGCGGTATAGTAGGGGCAGGGGCTTCCAACTGACTTGGTATTTGCAATCCCCTAATCCTTTCCTCAAAGGTCTCTATCTGCTTTTGCTCGGACACACGAATCCTTTCCTCAAAGGATTGAGTGACCTCCTGTGTGACTTTTTTAGTGACCTCCGCTCTGATTTTTTCAGTGAGCTCATCTCTGAGGGATGCACGAAGATCCTCTCGTAACTTTGCATCGTGCTCGGCTTTGGCTCTCTTCCTACTCCGGTACGATCCGGAGTCCGCTTGGAACCATTGTTCCCATGTAACAAAAACACCAGCGCCTCTCGTGCGATCCGGATGCTCACTTTGTTTCCTAGGGCCGCAGAGAGTATATCTTTCTCCCTATCTGCTCGAATGAGCCTTGGGAAGATTGTGCACTCAGCGTTATCGCAATATAGCGACATGTCATTTCACTTCCTATGAAGTTATGGAGTAATTACAAACTAGGTAGTTCGATATCTTACCAGCGCTGGGACACTTCACGGTCTTTGGGGTTTGGAAAGTACACTTCCCCGTGGGCGAATACATAACCTCACAAATAACCACCGCTCGGCGCAAGACATCGGTGATCTCGAAATAGCAGGAGAGATTCAAACCGCTTTTCGCTGTTCTCGATCCCTCCATATCGAGGTTTTACCCGCATACCGGCCGTGCCGAGTCCGTGGGGTGCTTGTTTTTTACTCGAGGGCCGTAGCGTGCGACTTTCACTCTTAAATTCATCGTCGTCTTCTTCGCCACAAACTCGGCCCAGACTCTTCCAAGAATAGATACTTGTGGAAGGGGCGGCAGATCCTTCTCCACGTAGTTCTTGACAAGCGTGCTCTTGAAGTTCTTCCACGCTTTGCACGCCTGTAGCAACGCATGTCGTCGCACGGAGTCCAGGAGTTCTACCGGGATCTCGAACGATGCGAGAATTTCCGCCAGCACAGCAGTTTTCAGTGGTTTGGGCACCACCTTCCACGAATCGTAGGTGATCTTGTCCCGTTCCCGTGCAACTATTCCGACCATTCTCCGGAATGCGGACGCTGCTCGGCGAGGATTGATAGGGGTCCCAGACTGATCGACCTCCATGCTGGTAAATTGGCCCGTGGACCTTTTCGATATTCCTCTTCTTCTACCGCGGTTGGATATTGTTCAGAGGATGGTGCATCATCAGACACATGAGGCGGCGATGACTCAGAATGAGCGGAAGACATCTTCACAAGAAATAGAACATCATGTGAACAAATGAAATCAGCATAAAGCTAAGATTTAACATTTTGATATTGCTATCAGATGTAGAGTAAGCATTCCAATTAGAGCTCAAGTACAAACCCGATTATCAAAATAATTTCAGTACAAGACTATTATCATCACATAGCATTCATCTTAAGCCCACCACACCACATTGCAATGTATTCGAAGAGCGAGATCAAAACAAATACCATATGAATAATCGACTAGAACAAATACAAATTCCTAAAACAAGTACAATTATCATGAAGGACCATGATGATTATTGATAGAAATAGTTAGGGAAAGGGCGTGGGGTCGATCGGTAACTTCGGCATTGGTTACCTTTAGGGGCCGAGGAGAAGGACGAGTAGGGAGCAATCAAGCAAAGCAAGGCGCAAGGCGTCGAAGGGGAGGGCCACGGCCTGGGAGGAGGAGGCGGCGGCTCGGGCAGGAGGCGCGTGGGCTCGGGGGGAGGCGCACTGTCAGAGGAGGAGACTCGGCGGGCTCGGGGGAGGGCCACGGATGGAGGAGGAGGAGGCGCCGACGGATCGGGAGGAGTCGCGCGGGCTCGAGGAGGCGGCGTCGAGGACGGTGGCGACGGGCTCGGGGAGGAGGAGCAAGAGGAGTTGAGAAACTTAATCGTTTGAGAGTGGCGGGCGCGAAAAACCCTAGCTAGAGTCCGAATGTAAATAGGGATGGACATCACAGACGGTTCTAAATTAGAACCGTATGTGATATTACTATCACTGAGCGGTTCTAACTTAGAACCGCTCGTGATATGTGATGTATCACGCACGGTTTTAATAAACAACCGCTCGTGATATATGATATATCATGAGCGGTTCTCACTTAGAACCGCTCGTGATATGTGATGTATCACGAGCGGTGTTAATAAACAACCGTCTGTGATATACATGTATCACAGACGGTTTTAATAAACAACCGTCTGTGATATACATGTGAGACGGTTTGTAGTTCAAACCGTCTGTGATATTATTTTGTATTAGTTAATATCTAGATCGATCTGTTTATTGGCTAGCCTCAGGAAATGCTAGCCATGCCCTCTGAAACAAGCAGAAAAGACAACAAGTACATGTATATACATCCAATTCACATTCATTTGAGAAACAATCACATCCATTTCACAGTACAAATCAATTAATTAACTCAAATAAACTAAAATTAACCATTCATCAGAACGTACATATACATATACACACATTGTTCAATTAATCTTTTAAAATTAGCCCTTCATGATGATCGACGCGTATGTAGCTAGTTTCGTCATGTTCTTCTTCCTCGACTCTTATGCCGTTTCCGAAAGGAGGCAACTCGTCAAATTGATTGTATTCTTCCTCGTCCACTACATTCTCAACTCCGACAATCCTCCTTTTTCCATGAAGAACTACGTGGCGCTTCTTATTTGCCGGTCGGTAACATAGAAGATTTGAACAACTTGGTTAGCCAAGACGAATGGTTCGTCTTTGTATCCGACACGCTCGAGGTCCACGATAGTGACGCCAGTGCTTGTCGACCTTCACCTGTGGGAGATGGACCCAACGGCACCAAATAGGGGATCTTGAAAAGCACGAGTCGAGCTCCCATATCTCCTCTATTTGCCCATAGTAAGAGCTCCTCGGCCCATCGATCATGAATGCATATATCACGGACACCGCTGCTCGTTAGTGCTTTTATATCCCGAGCTGCGTATGGAATGTGTACCCATTTATGTCAGATCTCGCCATGTTACAAGCAGTAAATGTTGGCCCTTTTGCCAACCATGTCAAGATATCACTTGACGAGCTCCTAGCAAGTCGCTCCTTCAACCATTGGTTGAACCGCTTGTTGTGTTGTCTCGTGATCCAAACATCCGCCGCACCGGATTCATTGCTGTCAAGCACGCCCTTGTGCTAGTCGATATATGGGACACTTCACCATGTGTTGCAAGACCGTGAAATGGGCTTGAGCATACGATCCATATTTGGAGTGATTGCTTTCTTCCGATGGTCCCGATACCTCGAGCCTCCCTCATGGCGAGATCGAGGCACACCTATCGGTTCGACCGAGCCATGTAATCGAGGCGTAACTCAATGACCTCTTCGGTTGCATAACCTTCGACGATCTTGCCCTCGCCGAGATCGATTCCGTACATATGACTTGAGAATTCCCATGAACCTCTCGAACGGGTACATGCTACGAGGAACACGGCCCGCACATCTTTATCTCCTCACAATATGAACAATGAGATGGACCATGATATCGAAAAACGACGGAGGGAAATACATCTCAAGATCACATAGAGTCGTCACCACCTCGTCCGCAGAGCATCTAGTCCTTCGGGATCGATGACCTTCGAGCAATTGTGTTAAAAAATAACACGACCTCATGATTGTCTCTGATCTTGATCGGCAAAATACTTCTAATTGCAACAGGAGCATTTGTGTCATCAACACATGACAATCATGAGACTTCATGCCAATTAACTTCAAATCTTTTATCGAAACAAGTTTCTTCATGTTGGCGAGTAACGGACGGAACTTTCACGCCATGCAAGCACCAAAGACAGATTCGGTTCTCTCGGCCTTTGATAGAGTGTAACAAGCAGGGAAGGTACGCTCGTCCTTTATCGGTCCTTGTTGGTGCTAACTCAGTCCGATGTCCATATCAACCAAGTCAAGCCGTGCGCTGACACCATCCTTTGTTTTGTCATGAATGTTCAAGAAGAGACCAATCAAGTCATCACATACATTCTTCTCACGTGCATGACGTCGATGCGATGGCGAACTTCTATGTGCTCCCAATAAGGTAAGTCCTAAAATATTGATCTATTCTTCCACATGTTCTTCTTACTTGTCCTCGATTTACATCCCTTTCCAAGCACAACATCTAAATCCTTAACCATATCATAGACCTCTTTTCCGCTTAAATGCTTTGGAGCCGAACTGTCCTCCTTCTCTCCGTCAATTGTTTCTTCATCTGCGGTATGGGTGAGCCCTTCAAGGAACCTACGATGACGCATGTACACGGTTTTTGAGTGATTCAGCCACACACTCTCGGTATCATCTAAGCAAAGTGAGTCTGTGCTTTGGCCCTTTTGTACTCGCCCGACAGATTAGCAAGGGCGGGATAATCATTTATGGTGCGAACAATAAGGAACGTAAAGTGAAGTTTTCTCATTTGTACGCATCCCATATTGCACCCTTCAATCCACAAGATTTTTAGATCTTCCATCAATAGTGCTAGGTACACATCAATATCATTCCTGTGTTGCTTCGCCCTTGGATAAGTATCGACAACAAAATATACTTCCGCTTCATACACAACCAAGGAGGAAGGTTGTAGATACAGAGCGCCACGGGCCAAGTGCTATATCGGCCGCTCATGTTACCGAAAGGATTCATTCCATCAGACTCAATCCAAACCTTATATTCCTGTTCCGCACCAAGTCCGCAAACCTCCTATCGATGTTTCTCCACCGGGCGGAATCAGCAGGTGTCTTAACTTTCCGTCATTCTTACGCCTCTCGAGTGCTAATCACGTTAGCTTTTGCATTCTTTGGGTTCGCAAAACCGCTTCAAACGGGAATTACAGAAGATACCACGCCACCTTAGCAGAGGTCCTTTCTTCACCTCGATTCCTCGTCGTCATCCGATTGCTTTACGCTTGTATCGGGATCGTTGCACACGGACATACATGCATGTTTGTATACTCGTTACGGTAGAGGATACAATCGTTCGGACATGCATGTATTCTTTCTACTTCCATTCCCAATGGACAAAGAACCTTTTGGCTTTGTAGGTGGTTTTGGGTAACTCGCTTCCCTCAGGAAGCATGTCCGCTAAGAGACCTAACAACTCGCGTGAAACTCTTGTCGGACCAACCGCTGCTTGCCTTCAATTTCAGCATAGCTTTAAGCACGGATGACAACCTTGTGTATTCGACTTGCGGCCGGGAACAAAGGTTTCTCCGAGTCCTTCATCACGCCCGGAATTGAACATACTCCCTCTCATCACAGTTCCTTACGCATCACGAAGCATCCGATCTAGATTGTCATCGTGCGACTTATCGTTGACTTCTGTATAATATGCATATCGTTGACTTCTCAGATAATATGCTCTTCACCGTGATCGGTCCAACATGTATAACCCTTTTTGAAACCCTTCAATCAAGTGTGCTTCGATCACGCTCGGTTGTTAAACATCTTGATTCTCGCGATCAATGCATGGACAAGACATATATTCCGCCCCTTATTCAACATATCCTCCTCGGCGGCTCTTGTAAAAGCAGACACGCCATTAATGTACTCTTCACTCACACGGTTCTCGGTGTACATCCAAACCGGTCCATCACACGGTTCGTATTGAAAACCCCGAAAATAAATAAAAGGGTGATGACTTTCGAAAGCGTATTTTCTGAGGCTTAATTACGATTTTTTCATTTTTACATTTTTCTGGATTTTATTAACTTACATGTGGGCCCTACTTGTCAGTGACTTATTTTTTATTTCATGATTTTATTTATAAAATCTATGGCGGTCCCACATGTCATAGACTCGTTAGTTTATTAACTAAATGATTAAAATAGTAGGATTAATTTGAAGCTCAAACTGGGCTTAGGGGTGACATCGCATTGCTATATAGTCGTGGCTCGGCCCTAAGGTCTCGCCTGAGGCGAACCGACGGTGATGTCCCATGGAGGCGCCTGAAACTAGCGATTTCGGCGTAAACGCTCAAACTACTCAAATTAAAGGATGCTTATGCTTCAAGATCTCACCTCGATCACGAGGAAGGTGTCAATGAAAGTCGGGAAGGTCCAAGGCGGGTGGGTCGCCGATCGGTGAGCAGAGGCGACGGCGGCAAGCTCCTCGGCGACAATATATAGCTGAAATGGACCAGGCCTGCTCAGTGTGGTGAGGCGATATACTCAAACCGGGCACGGAACGCCAGAGATGGAGATCAAGAAGACTATATTTGTTGGCCGGGGAGGCGGAGCTATATATACGTCTGTGATGAGTTAATTGTCACGGACGGTTTTTAACAAAAACCGTCTGTGATATTGGGTAATATCACAGACGGTTTTTGGTTAGAACCGTCTGTGATACTTCACAAACGGTTCCAAACATGAACCGTCTATGATATGACATCTTCACAGATGGTTTTTAGCGCAGAGAATAACACAGACGGTGGGTAAACAAAAACCGTCTGAGATTGTGTTTAATACAGACGGTTTCGATGAACCGTCTGTGATTAGGCATCCAGTATTAGCATTTCTGTAGTAGTGATATCACAGACGGTTAGGAAATAGAACCGCCTGTGATATTCTACGTATCACATACGGTTTTTAATGGAAACCGTATGGGAAGGTGATAGTTATTTATACTAACTATTTTTTTTTAATTTTTGGCCAGCCTCAGGAATTGCTAGCCATGCCATCTGAAAACAAGCATGCAGAAAACATATACATCACAGATAATCAATTGTTGACAACTCAAAGTGATCATTACTCAAAATAAATTACAAAAGAATTTGTTCAAGTATTGTTGCTATAGTTACAATTGGATTACAATTGAATCAATTGTTTGCAGGTGGTTGAGAGTTGTTGACGGGGTGAAACTCTACGTCGGCGACAGAGTGAAACTCTCCGTTGGGGTTAATGATCTGTGTCTTGATGAAGGCGCAGAGCTTCCCTCGAACGTCCGCGATCTCTTTCGCAACGAGTGCATCTAAATCTATGATCAAGTCCTGTCGCTGGCAAGAGTAAAGTGGTAAGCATATATAGTTAAATTTATAATTAGAAAATAATTATTTCGAGATTGAAAAACCTCGGGATCCTTCATCTTAGAAGCAATGATTTGCTGCATATGATGGCAAACGTAGAATGCACATAGCTCATCTTTTTTTTTTTGCTGGTGGCACTACAAAAATAGAATTACATATATAGGTATAATTAGTTCGAGACACATTATTACGAAGTGTGATATAGGATTATTGTATTGTAGTGCGTACCGAAAATCGCGTTCTGTGTTGCAGTGTGGCGTTCGATCCCTTCTATAGTCCTCCATCGGTAACATAGGCGGTGAACGACCTACATGATTCCAAAAAATTATCCTCGGCCATTTCAAACGAAGGAAGACTACAATAGAGTTATATATGGAGCAAATAAGCATACCTGTCGAGTATTCCTTGCACAAGGCTGAAGTCGTGCTTTTTGCTGAGTAGGGAATCAAGGTATATTACCTTGTTCCACTTTGGTACAATGACTATAAGGATCCAGTGGAACCTACTCATGGATGTCGCTATAGTCATTAAACCTAAGTTCGTGCTGCGCATAAAGTACAAATAAAATTTATATAGCAAGTAGTGAAGCACTTACTCCTAGTTGAAAGGCACCGCTATGTAGTCCTTGTGGTCCTGGCGAAGCAATGCCGCCTTTATGTATTTCTCGACGAAGGATATTTCACTACTACAAAAGGCTAATACTAGACGCCTCAGCACAGACGGTTGCCCAAAACCGTCTGTATTACATGCAATCATAGACGGTTTTGGTTTTGCTACCATTTGTGTTAGTGGCTGTGCTAAAAACCGTCTGTGAAGAGGTAATATCACAGACGGTTCATGTGGAAAACTATCTGTGAAGTATCACAGACGGTTCTGAACAAGAACCATCTGTGATATTACTAAGTTTCACAGACGGTTTCAACAAACAACCATTTATGATGCTTCATAGACGGTTTTAATAATGATCCGTCTGTGATATGAGACCATATCACGGACGGTTCCATTGTGGAACCGTCTATGATAAGTATCACTGACGCTTTCATAATAGAACCGACTGTGATAAGTCTCTTTATTAGTAGGAGCCCGCTAGGGTTTGCACTCTAACTCGTCACTCCCCTCCCCACCCGAGTGACCCCGTCGCCGACGCCGCCATGTATTCTTCCCGTCGCCGACGGTTGTGACACCACGGTTCACTGAACAAGACACTCGTACGATAAGAGTGTCTTTTTCAGTGTCACCATTGTGTCATAGCTACGGTGACGCTGCACGTCTTCCCCTCTTCCTCCTCTCCAGCTACCTCTCCACCAGCGATGTCGAGGTAAGACAGATCTATCACCTATTGGTTTGTGCTGTTGGTATTCATGTGAACCGAGCTCCTCCTCCCTCTCGCCTCCAGCTCCCGCACCTCCGGATCAAGCTCCCTCCTCTCTGTGCCGCTAGATCAAGCTCCCAGTCCTCCCTCGCTGCGCCACCGGCCCTGGCTCCTCCTCCCTACGCCGCAGCTCCAGCTCCTCCTCCCTCTCACCGTTGGCTTGCTACGCCACCTCAGACCTCCCTCATGCCTCCAACCTCTTCGGCTATAGCTCCCACTAACGCGTAAGTCCCCTTCTTGTCTTCTTGATGTTGTCCGGCTGCTGGTTGATGCTGATGGTGATGGCAAAGAAGTACTGTAAATGTGTAATACATACATGTAGAGAGAAGTAGAGAAATCATAAATATAAATGAATGCAATGATCATGTAGATGCTTGTTGGCTAGTGGCACCTTGCTAGTCGTTGAACCGCTTCAATGATGTTAATAGTCTTATGCTGAAATTGAATTGATAATTAGTTCATATTAATAGTCCCCTTGCTCTGTGATGTAAACTGAGGGCTATTGGTCATTCTATGCATCTTGCTTAGTTCATGCTGTGGGTTCAGATTGACAAAAATGAATGAGGATGGTGGGTTTGGTTAATGCTCTCTGATGGATACTGAGTGTTATTGATGCCGATTCTAGCTTTGTACTTGGTTGGCTTACATTGGATGTGGTTCGGATGGGGCTTGGCTACAATTAACTTTTTAGATTTGTAAAGGTTAGGCTAATTTGTAAAGCTACAATTAACATACAAATTATTTATTAATTGGTGTGTATTGTATTCGAAAACAAGACCAAATGAGTCAAAAACTACTACAACACCTCTTCACATGTCTCTCGCCATTCATTTCACCTTTGTTTGTGTAACTGTGTTCATGCCGGTCAAGTTCTCCTACCTTGTGTCCCAGGTACATGATGAGGACATCACTCCTTCGAATACACGCACTACACAAAATCCTCTAGATCCGGTTGCTGAACTACAAGGTCCTATGACAAGAGCTCGAGCACGTCACTTAAATTATGAGGTGAGCTCGTTTCTAGGTGCTAATAATTTATCTATGCAGAATGGTATACTACCTAATAATTGTGATGTTTTGTTACTTAGGAATAATGAGGAGGATCCATCAAGTCCTGGTCATCTGCGCTGATTGCGCCTAAGAAAAGGAAGTCCCTCTTATTGCACCGAGAAAAGGAAGTCCATCAGCACAAGATCTCCTCCCCGCGTTTTTAGCTCGGTCACAAGTTAAGGTGTTGCGTCACCGTTTTGGGCCTAATAGGGCCTTGTAAGCGTGTCGAGATCGGAGCCCAGGTTGTGTACGCCTCTTACCACGACCGCACAACCCTAGGTCGACCTCCTCACATCCCCCTATATATATACAGTAGACGTCATAGTTTTAGGTTGGGTTTTTCTTAGATTATTCTGCCACTTTGCAGTTTCATCATTTGTACGGTTTGAGGAACCCCACTTTATGAACTTCATCCATATTTGCAATACAATTTAGATTGCATCTTCCTTGTTCTTGTGAGTTGTTTCGATTGCTCGCAGGAACAATAACCCTTGTGGTAAGGTCGATCGCGTACGAGTGTGGTCGATAACGACAGTCGTGCGAGTGTAGCGAATTGCGAGGTGACGGTCTGCGGGTTGGAAGCCTCAAAGCGTCAACGTCCTCATGACGAAATCAATCGAACCTATCGGAAGATCGGGCCGCCGTTCCTCATCAAGTGGTATCAGAGCAAAGGTTGCCCGTTAGGTAATCTCATTTATCCCCTTTTGTTAGTTGTGTTCCATCACCTAGAGTCCAGAAAATTGCCCCACAAAAAGTTTTAGATCTTAGTTCTTCCGCTGTCCAAACCACTTTGTGCCTTTCGCAATTGTGTTTTCAGTTTTTGCATTGTTGAGTTCGAGTCCATCGTCGGTGTCTTTGTTGCTGGTCTAGTCATCGTGATCTAGTTTCTAGCGTCAAGTCTTTGCTGTTTTGGTAATCGTGCATCTCGGCTTGCCCTTGGTTGCATCTGTTGCAATTAGGGTTTGTCTGCTATAGCCGAGATCGTGACACCACCCCCATACGACCACCTACTCAGATTCGACTTCTCCCACCAACTCGGAATCGACCACCTATTCGAGCAACACCCCTCATTCGACCACCTACTCGGGTTCGACCATGTGGACATCATGAGGATATGCTCATGATCCTAAGTGATGTTATAATTGGCAATTTGGTTGAAGGTTTGTTGGAATTCCTGTTTTCTAGAAAGTTTCAGCAAAGTATCAGGATAATTGGTAGAACCGGCGTTTAAGGAGCGGTACTACCGCAGAACGGTACGACCGAAAGTTGTGCGGCGGTAGTACCGGATCGCGGTTATACTGATTGGTAGATGGCGGTAGCTTAATTCCAGAGAAGATGTTTTGGGAGTTCTAGTCTTCATTGGAAATCGGAACGACCGCAGTTATTGGAGCAGTACGACCGAAGATCGGTAGTACCGCTGGTAACACGGCGGTTGTACTGATTGTGTTGCGATTATCGGCCATTTTGTAGTTTTGGTTTTGGGATAGGTCATATCCTTGTTTATCTTTGTATATGTGTTGCATATTGCATGTTTTAAGCTAATGTGGGTCAAGTTGTGAAGAACTTGTTCCTAGAGACGATTTCTTGGTCTATTGCTGTGCAGGTGGCTTGCAGGTCAACGACGGTCAACGGCGAGGAGGATCGGGAGTAAGCTTAGAGAGTTGAGGTCCAGAACGATCATGGATGCCGGGTGAGGTTAGGTGACTCAAGCATGGCGCAGAATGGACAAGGTTGATCGAACGGGTAGTTCGATACAACTGGTTGGATCAAGCGGCACGGGGGTCGATGCAAGTGCCTTGGTGGTTCCGATGGGATCCGGACGGGAGAGACTTGCTGACATGATGAGAGTTGTTTGATCAATCTACACGTGGTGAAGCAGGCGATTGCTTCGACAGGATTGGACTCGGTCCATGGAGAAGGATCAAGAAGGGGTATTTTGGTAATTTCACCAAATACCGTCTTTGTGATCTTTTGGCTAAACCGCGGTGCGGGTTGGCGCTTGGAGAAGCGGTTTAGGTCAATCGAAGATGAAGACGGCGCTTTAAAATACATGCGTGTGTGTGACCCGTTTGTGTGTGGGCTTAACGGGTGCCCCAAGTGGAATATTCTCTAGATCCTAGTCTCCACTATAAATAGAGGGTGTGTTGGATAGCAACCCTTAAGCACTTCATTTGTAAACCCTAGTTTTGATTTTAGGGACTTAGAGAGGGAAGGAGAGACTTAGGGATTTAGAGGATGGATTGATTGGAGTGCTCATGTTGTGAGCTTTGTCCTCCTTGAGGGAGTGGCTGTAACCAGCAACAATCTCGAATCAATCTATGGATGATTATTCAAAGATGAGTCTTCTTGTGTTCTTCCTTCTCATTTTGTGATTTTGGGTGTTTCTTTGATCCGATGGGTTTCTAGTAATTTCTTGCCCTCATCTACCTTGCTGAGACATGTGGGAATACATCTAGGATCATCTAGATCATCAATCTCCCACGAGCAAGTTTTGGATCAAGTTTGTTCGTTTTTACTCAGTTTTGAACCCTCCTTCGGTAAAATGGAAAAAGGTCAAAACTTTGATGTGGATCTTCTCAATCATTGCATGGAATAGGTTTCTGACATCATTAGGAAGGTGTGTTTCAAGTTTCGTGAAGTTTGGAGTTACAGATCAAAAGTTACGTCAATTTTTGATTTCGTTTTTAGGCTGTTTACTATTCATTCGCCTGATTTTACTGTTCGCTACGGTTCAACCAGCGCTGTTCATCCGGTTGATCCGATTTCCGGTACAACCGGCACTGCTCATCCGGTACAACCGGTACTGTTCATCAGGCTGTTTTTTGTGTTTTTGGTTGTTTCTTTTGGGGGTTTGAAGGGGGATTCAGTACAAGTCTTCCGCTATGCTTATATATATTGATCTTCATAGTTCTCATAGCTATTGGAGTCAATATCATGTTTGAATCCGATCAAAGCGAAAAGTAGATAGCACTCCTATTCACCCCCCCATCTCTAGTCGCCTTTCCGGTCCTACAGACCACCTAGTCAGAATCGACCACCCACTCGTGTTCGACTACCTACTCAGATTCGACCATCCACTGACTACCGACAACCCTATCTGCTTCGGTTGCTCTTGACACCCCACGACTCATCATATCGTGCCTCGCCAAACAAAGGCCGAGAAGATTTTCCATAGCCGAAACAGAGCTAGCCAAAATTTAGAGAGAGAGAGAGAGAGTATCTTTTTTTACCTTTATACCCCTGCTCTCTGAAAAAAGTTTGTGACCCACTCACCTCATTGGACCTAGAAAAGGTAGCAGAAGAGTTTTGAGCTCGGGTCATGTTCGCAAAAAAAAAAGAGTGCAAAAAAAAGAGGCAAAGAGTGCCCAAAAAAAGAGAAAAGAAAAGAAAAAAGAAGAAGCAAAGAGTGCCAAAAAAAAAGAGGAATTCAAAAAAAAAAAAGAAGAAGAAGGAGAAAACAGGTTGTTTTATGAATTTTGTTCCACAGCTTGTATCTACCCTAATTTTTCAGCTTGCTTGAGCTAGTTCTAGGAACGCGTTTGGGCCAGCAACTATGACGAGTACCGTGGACTTTGATTCAGCTTTGCTAATCTGATTTCATTATTGCTATTCCTTGCTACTAAACATTGCCTGTCCGAGCTCCACATACTTTCGCCCTCGATTTGGATCCTCGTGATTCACCTCCGCCATGTCATACATCCCACCTTCTCCGGTCATACCACCTACTGCAATTTGGTAAGAAATTCATAAGAGCTTGGTAAGACGCTTGAGAGTGTGTGATTCCACCTTCCACCACCTGGTAGTTGGTAGGGAGAATACCTTTGTGTTGTCTTTTGTCTCCTACTAACCAAGGCAGGTGAGGAATTGGATGCGCAAGAGTGTGTTTTGAGGGAAGAGCTCACGAGGGTGTTGGATGAGCACCGCCATGCTTTTAATGATGACATTGATAGGAAGCTTGCGGAAACAAATGCTACACTACGACAACTCAATGATAGTATTGCAATGCTCAATGCACGCATTGATGGTTTGGCCAATCAACGACCGAACAATGGGTGTGTGGATCCTCATGGTGCAGCCCATGACCATGAGTTTGACAATGATAATGAGATGCGCAACCACGACGCCTTTGATGCACGACAACAGAACCGGTTGAACTTCAACCGTCAAGGTATGAGAGGTAATAACTTTCAGCAACATCATGTACGTGTTAATGATGATCCATATGCTAAAGTCAAGTTCACTATACCATCTTTTGTGGGTGCTTATGATACTGAAATATATCTAGATTGGGAGATGACGGTAGAACAGAAATTTAATGCTCACTTAGTTCCTGAAGTGCATAGAGTTAGGCAAGCCACAAGTGAATTTAAAAACTTTGCCATCATTTGGTGGAATAGGGTATGCAACGATGGATTAGCGCCTACTACGTGGGATGCTTTAAAGGTTGCTATGTGTAACATCCCAAATGTACAATCTGGGTTTATTCAAGTATAATTATATGTGTAGAAATTAAAACTTTTTCCCACATCTTGAAAACCCCTAATTTCTCATGTAGTTCTGGTCCAAGAGTTGTGTAATCCAAAAACACAAAGCTCTTGTTGACCCAAAAGTCAAATTCATTTTTCCAATTGTCTAAATCTGGTGTCAAACATTGGGATATATTTTCCTTGGTCCCAAAACTGATGTGGGACCCTCTGAAAAATATCACAAGTTGTAAAACTAGTTTGATAAATTTTGGAGGTAAAACAATCCTTTAAACAACCTTAACGAATTTCATGAGAAAATGCATTGCATAATAACCTCTGGAAATTTTATGCAAGGTTAATCTCATTGTCAGCAAGCTCCAGTTAAAATTTCATTAAATTTGGAGTTCATTTGCTATCTCAAATAATTCTGCTAAGTTTCATTTGTTAAAAACTAAATTTAAAAGCCTACACTGCTCCTTGGCTAGCCACTTTGCAACCGTCCACCCAACCCCATCTAACCTCCTTCCCCACCTTGATGAGGTCGAGTCGTTGGATCCAATCCAAGGCCACGACCTCCCTCAACCAACGCACCCAGACCTCCCTTCAAGTCCTCCGACCGCGTGGACCTCCTCGTCAACGTGGGCGCCAGACCTCCTCCGCTGTCAACACCGCAAAGGCTTTTCCCACCTCATCAGTCGAACTGCTGGATCAAAGATCCACGGCCATGACCTCCCTCGTGTTAAATCCCAAAGACCTCCTCATTTTGTCCAGTCATAGCCCTTGGATTAAGATCCAACCGCCCCGACCTCCCTTGTTATCGAACCTCAAAACCACCTTCCATTTTGGCGAGGTCATAGTCATGGATTTACATCCAACCGCCTCGACCTCCTCCTCTTAAGCTAACTATCGACCTCCTTTGCACTCACTTGAGGTCGAGCTGCTGGATCGATCCAATGCCCACGACCTCCTCAAAATGTCCAACAAGACAAAACCTCCCCTATCTCATGTTGTGCGCCGCTGATTTACATCCAAAGGCCACGACCTCCTCTGAAAAACATCACACTAGGTCCTTCACAAGACGTGAGGTCGTTGTTCTTAGATCTAAATCTAATGGCCATGACCTCCGTGTGTGTTGTGCAAGCCCAAGACCTCCTTTGCGCCACGCGCGAGGCTCAGACCTCCCCTGCTTTTGATCACCACCGTTGATCAAAATCCAAAGGTCTTGACCTCCTCGCTTCACGCAAAGCCTCGACCTCCTTTGGTTGTGTGCCCTTGATTTTAATCCAAAGGCCATGACCTCCCCTCATGTTCTAAGGCCGTGTGCGCAAAGTCCTCCCTCGAGGTCCGTGACTGCTGGATTGAAATCCAACGCCTTGGACCTCCTGTCCCCTTTTCCACGCATGCTAGATCAAGATGGAAATCGGAGGGCCACGACCTCCCTTTCCAAATCGGGTGGTCAGGACCTCCTCCCTTCCATTTTGAACCTTACTGCTTCAAATCAAACCGAGGGTCATGTCCTCCTCGTGTTCTTATCCAACGGTTGGGAGGCATGCCTGTTCTTCTCCTAGCTCGCACGACGCGCCATGGCGTGAGGAGGTCATGGCATGTCTTGTCCAACGGCTCTATGCTCAGGCAAGATTTAATGCGTGTCGCTGCCTTTCCACCCTAGCCCATGCTCGACCTACCTACTCTGTCCCATCCATCTTGTCCAACTCCATGGACCTTCCGTGGATCTCCTTGGGCTAAGCTCACCATGAGCTTAACCCGTGGTCCAGACCTCTTTTGCCCTAGCTATAAAACCCCCCACTGCTGTTCTTGGCTTCTTTTACACACCATTGAGCTTGGCCTTGCTCGCACTGGCCGAGCATCTCCTCCATCGACCTACCCTTTTTGGCCGCCATTGTTGAAGTCCTTGGAGCTCCTCGGTGGCAAGTGCTTGATGGCTCCTCTTCAACCTCTTGTTCACTTTGTGCTCCCTGCACCTCCCGAGTTAACCCTAACCCCATTTGGGTTGACATTTTCTAAGAGGCCTAACTTGGAGCTTGGAGCTTGGAGTTGGCCGTGGAGCAACCCTTCTTCCCCAACTCCGTCCTCCACGCCCCCAACATCTTCAAGACTTCTGCGCGACCTCCTGTAACCCTCCCGTAGTCCTTAGCTCTGGGCACTGCATGTATGTTGTTATGAGCTTGGCACACGCTTGAATGTTTGCGGAGCTCATTATCGCTGCTTGTGTTTTGGCCGTGTGTTTTTGCGCCGCCAATCTACGGCTCGTCGCCGCTCAGGCCACCTCGCCGCCGAATGAATGGTCTGGCGTGCAAGAACACTATTGCGCACACGCTGGTGTCCTGGATGGCGCCGTGAGGTTCTCATCGCCGGCGCCGAGCCTTGGTAGCCTCTCGGGATTTTGTTTGACGACCATGGCACCGTGCCTTTGTCGTTAAGACAAAGACCTCCCCATTTTTGGCTAATCACCTCCAATCATTGTAGCTTTTAATGTGTCCTTAGTGTTGCGGCGCAGGTCTTGTGCCGCCCATCTTAGGTCTCACGGCCAGACCTCCTGGGCCATCTTAGCCATCTTGGACCTCCCTGGGGTCCTCTTTGCAAAAGACCACCCCTAGTCTTTTGTAAGGACAACCCCTAGGACCTCCTCCTTGCGATCTTGACCGCTAGGACCTCCTTGTGGGAGATCTTAGCCGCTAAGGTCCTCCCCTGTTGATCTCCACTGTAGGACCTCCCCGAGGTCCTCTCAACCTTGTGGACCTCCTGTAATCTTAGCCGCCTGCACCTCCCAAAGGAAATCTGAGCCGCTTAGGACCTCCCTTTGTTAGATCTTGGCCGCTCAGACCACCCCAAGTGGATCTGAACCGCCCAGACCTCTTTGTTGTTGTCTTGACCGCTAAGGTCCTCCCCGGGACAATCTAGACCATTAAGGTCCTCCTTGGAAAATCTGGACCGCCCAGACCTCCTCGAGAGGTCTCGACTGTAGATCTTCCTTGGGGAGATCTTGATAATTTAGATCTTCCTTGGAAGATCTCACCGCCAGACCTCCTCGCTTGATCTGAACCGCCCCGGTCCTCCTCATGTGTTGTGGTTCGTTGGATGCAGATCAACCGCCATGACCTCCCTCCTCCGCTGCTCGCAGCGTGGCAGTAGGAGGACATGGACCGTTGATCCAAGATCAACGGCCCATGTTCTCTGGACTCAGCAGCGCGCAAGGCGTTTTCCTCTGGAGGTCTTGGGCCGTTGGATTTAGATCAACTGTTCACGCCCTCCCTCTGCTTTTGGAAGTTTAGAAATTCCAAGAAGCACTTATTTGTAAACCTAAAAAGGTAGGAACTTTAAAAATGCATAACTAATTCAATTTCAATCCAAATAGGGTGAATCAAATTTTGTTAGCTCTGGCTTGACCTAGACTTTAATCTAAAAATGGTTAAGAGCCCAGTTCAGCTCCAAAACACAGTTTTGCAAATAGATTTTAAAACTAACTTCAAATATACACCCAAACTAATGTTTAACTTGTAAAATACACAACTAATGCTCTGTAGATTCTTTTTGAGTGATTCCAACTTTGTTGGTTTCTCTATTAGTGAACTCACTAAGAAAATTAGTTTTGAGCATGTTGCTGTTATAAAAGGAGGACTTGAGCATTATAATTTTGTTCAAGTTCTTGTTTTTGAAAAATTATAGAAAATGCATAATAGCTCCAAATGAGATGAACTCAATTGTGTTATTCATCTCATGAGGTGTTGGTTTTACAGTAAAAATCTCAGTATCACCACCATTCTAGAAAATGTTGCCTCATAATTAAATTAGTGAATAGTGCAGTTTGGTATTTTTAGGGCTGAGCAGAATTGTTTTGCTCATAACTTTTGCATTAAGAATCCAAATTAATTGGTTCTTGTTGCAAAATTTCCTAAAAATCACCCTCTTGCTGCTGCAGAAAATTCAGGGAAGTTAGAATTCGTTTGCTGTGCCGTCTTTGTTGTTTTTCGTCGTTCTTATCGGTTCTTTGTCGCTTTTCCGTTAGGTTTCGACATTTGTGGTGATCCCGAGAGTGACCCTCAGCAACAAATTGACCAGCAACAGCAAGGCAAGTAGTTTGATCATTTCCATCATTGTCCCATTACTTTAAAGCTTAATACTTTGTTTCACTTATATGTATGCATGCTACTTTGTGTTCAAATATCGCTAGCAATCCTATAGTTGCATAATCTGTAGGAATTGTTCATCCTCTACTACCAATGAGCCTAGGTTATTTGCTGTGGTTGGAGCTCATTGGATGAGCTCTTATCACTTAGTAAATTTCGATATTAATTGCTTAGACATGCTTAGTTATCAGTAGTAATGGGCGATCATCGGCTTAGTCGATGGTCTTGATCACTCAAAACTGATTATTACTCTTATATGTCCAGCACTTGTGCTTTGATTAATTTGTAAAATCAAAAACTGAAAATAAAAGATTGATTTAGACTTGGGCATATTGGATGGATGGCGTGGTTTTTGGATGTGGTGGTATGCCGGGTCCCTAAGGACCGAGTACTTGGGTCACTAAGCAAGCAATTTTATGTATAACCACACGAGGGGCATATGGAACCCTCTTGACTAAGTACTTTGGGCGGTGTTAATTGGGGTCTTTCGGTTGGTGTGTTTTAAAGATAAAATGTGTGTGAGATGTGGGAGGGAGCATTAGCTTAGGGCAGGTTGTGTGATGTCTCCTTCTCCCGTGGGTTGTGCGACTCGAAATTAGCATTGTCCATTGGAAATGTCTCAGAGGACTTAGCCGCTTGCAAGCATACCAAAGGTAGTGTGCCTAAAGGAAAGGCGGTCGACGTGTGGGTACAAGTGGTACACCCGCAGGATAAAACTATTCAATAGCCTCGCCCTAGGTTATGGACATGCTTGGTAAGGTCGTTCAAGACTAGACTACAACCTTTAATTAAAACTTGACATGGTTGGTATGAACGGGGAGTTCATGCTATTGTTGTGGTGACTTGGGTTGGTCACTTCCAGGTTGTTCTTGTTGTTGTTACCTTGTTATTTATCTCGTTGTTATTTCAGCAATAAAAAAAAATGCTTTGTCAAATTGCTTTCAATCTACTATATTATTGCAAATGAAAACTTGCTTTGTGCTTAAATGAGTCCAAAGCCTCATCCACTTAAATAAAGCTTGCATATAGCTAAATTATAGTTCTGTTATCTTACACGTCAGTCTTGCGAGTACAATAAACAATTTATTGTACTCATTTGCTTTGCTTAACAACTTTGTTGCAGAGGAAGGTGAGCCCCAAGGGCTTCCCTTTGGTGAGATGTGCTTCGGGTTTGACGACTAGCTTGGCGGTCCGGTCAGTTGCCTTGTGGGTTAAGGCACACTGGTTGGCTTTTGTTATGGCCATCTTTATGGCACTTTTGCTTCCGCTGTTATCTTTGTAGTCTTGTTGTTATTTGGCCGGTCGGCCTCTCTTTTGTAATAACTATCCTTTATTGTTATTAACTTCTGGTTTGTTGCTTGTCCTGTTCTATGTGTTGTATGGAATTGATGCAATCTTTTGTAATGAGTTGTATGTACTGCATTCTTGGGAAGTACATATACCTCGAGGCACGTTTTATTTGGTTGATAATACTAGGGTCAATTGGATGACTAAGTATTATGAGCCTAATAAATCGGGGTCTCACAAAAGTTTGGTATCAGAGCCATCCTGACCGTAGTAACCCAAGCTTGGTCGTTCTTATGATGTTTTGGAAAACTTATGTTCAAAATGTCAAATGGTTTATGAAAGCTTAAGTAAAGTCTCTACTTTTACTCCTTACCTATCTTAGCGTTCTCCTCTCATCTTGTTCTAATGTGAGTTTTAAAAGTTGTTTTCCTCTCCTCCTCTCAAAAAGATAGACCCAATTAAACGATAACACTGGTTTTGGGAACTAATGAGTTTGACAAATTGAAGCGTTAGCTGCCCTTTACAAGGTTTTGAAGCTTCAAGTTCGGATTTCGCTAGGAGGCTTGGATGCAAAATCTGGACAGCGACCATTCAATTTCCGGACAGCAAGCTCAAAGGTTCTAAATAGGGTAGAAAATGAGAGGTTAATCAACTAAAACTTGTGGGAATAAAAGGGTAAGATGTGATACTAGTTAGCTAAGTATCTAACATTTATTTTGTTAATTTAACCCTGCTCTTTAGTAGCATTAGACCTTACCTTATGATCTGATTTTGATCTCCTCAATCAATTACTCGCTCATTCAATACGGGTCAGTTGTGTTGGGAAGTTGAGCCTTGGTTTTGGTGTTTTCTCGCTGTTTTGGAGTCTTTTAGAAGCTTTTAAAGTGCATTCCTTGCTGTTTTGTTTCCTCTTTATTATGATGTCTTTGGCTTCTTTCATTCTTCTTGCTTCATTTAGTTGCATGTATTACCATCTAATCTATTATTAACTCGGTAGGGTTCTATACCACCTGTTTTGTTAGCTCTCTGTTAGGGTGGTATTTCATCCCCTAATCATTGGCTTCTCCTTTCCCGCTCTTTAGCTTCTAATCTTCGTGTTTCCTTGCTAACCTATCTCTTCAACAGATGTCTCGACTAGGTCAACAAGTGGTTGGGATGAAAATCTCCTGCTCCAACCGTCCTGGACAAGACTCAGAACGCCTCCGCCCTAGAGTGTGTTTCAATTGTGGCGAGGAGGGCCACTATGCGCCCCGCTGCTCGAGGAACAAAGAACGCCACCAGCTTTGTTTTTAGTTGTGGTGAAGGAGGGCATTTCGATGAAAATTGCGACTAGGAAGAATCAAGGTCTGCTTGCGCTAGGCGAGGAAGGACACTACAAAGAATCGGTACTTCGCTTGTCCAAACTGTGATGAAGACCATTTACCCAAGATTGTCCAATCGCCAAAGTTACTTGTTTTTTGCGAGGAAGCGATCACTATCCCAAGGAATGTAGCATGAACTCGGTGATTGCCAAGTCATTGAACTCGCAGCGATCGCTTCTTCGGTCATCTCGCAAGCATCGCAATCGCCAATGCCTCCAAACCAGAGAAGTTCTGGGTGATTTGTCCGAGGAGCCGAGAGACAAATTACCGCCTATATTTTCCCGACTTTCATTTTGTGGTGAAAATCCCGTTGTTGTGCGGGCGTAAAGAGAAAGTCGAGGATCGTCGCAAGTGTCAAGAGAGGACTCAAGGTGACTCCAAAGAAGGTCGCCGTGTCACTTGTCTCTTCTCGCAATCTCAAGGGCCACTATGCTAATAATTGTCCTAAGAAGCTTGCAAGAATCCTCGTCGCCGCAGTCCGTGCCTCCATCACGCACTCGCGAGTCGCCAGGTGGTCCCCGCAAATCGACATCGATCACTTGTTTCTTTTGTAGCAAGAAAGGGCACTACGCCAACAATTGCCCTTTGATGCAAAGAAAAGATCGCTTTGTAATCCAATGACTCCATCTCAACCGAGAAAGCTCGAGGCACTCGACGTCAGGTTAGGTACGCTTCGCTAACTCTTGCCCTGATATTATTTTATTCGATTCAGAGCGCCTCATTCCCTTGTATCTCCATCTTTATCATGTTGGTGATCCTAATTTCACTCTTTTATCCGGTGCTTCAAGACCACCCCTGTTTCAAAAGGTCTTCTAATCTACCCCGAACCCCTAAGAAAATGATGATGCCATCCGGGTTGTCATCGATCGCTTGACTAAAGTGGCAAAATTCCTTCCTCGATACATCTAAGGGCATCACATACCGTTGTTGCCTCGAACCTTCGTGACCTAAATGGCCATAATCCTTTGTTAGATAGCTAGTCATGAGGATGACTCAGATAGCTAGTTAACCGACCAAGGTCTCGCTCGTTAGTGGAATTAACTGCATAAATTGCTCCACCAACTAAGAACGCCATAGTCCTCTAAGATAGCTAGTCATGAGGATGACTCAGATGGCTAGTTAGCAGTCGAGATCCCGTTGTTAGTGGAATTAACCAAATAAATCGCTCCTAATTAACCGCATGTTGTTCCTAATTAACTGCATAAATCGCTCCACAAATTAACAACGCCATGCACCACCAACTGACAAAAAGCTCTCACCATCCAAAACCGACCTTCGTAGATTTTCTAACGGATCTTTACATATCCCGATCAGAATTTGCATGGGTGCCGAAAATGATCGTGTCGATCGTGGTGCACTGCTCACTTCGATTTTGGCATAGCCTACAATAGGCTATGGAGCTCGTCTTTCCTTCAGCTCAACTTACCATCCTCAAATTGATGGTTAGACCAAAAGGGCCACCGATGTTCCATGTGTCCCAGCTTGAAGAAGTGCCTCTGTTCCAACCAAGGAAACTCCGTTGGAAACTCTTGATGTGCAAGAGGTTGGGTCGAATCGTGACCTAACGAGAAGCAATGCAATAAAGCTTAATTAAATAAGATCCGACTCAACAAGAAACAAGTGGGAACAATATGCCAAGAAGTAAAGCGTTGATTGGATCAACAGAGTTTGAGAATTAGATCCAAGTACAACAAAAAGATTATAAATGGATAAAGAATCGTAGGAAGGTTCAGATCTTTGAAGAAGTTAAACGAAGATCTGGGTATCGTGTCCTCAAGATCCCAAAAGTTCAAGGGTCGAACCATTCCGAGGATGAAGCTACTTGGAAGCGGAAAATCGCTCGCATGCGATCGCCTCTCTTTCTTCCTCGTCAACCAAATCTCGGACGAGATTTGTAAGGGGGAGATTTTGTAACATCCCAAATGTACAATCTGGGTTTATTCAAGTATAATTATATGTGTAGAAATTAAAACTTTTTCCCACATCTTGAAAACCCCTAATTTCTCATGTAGTTCTGGTCCAAGAGTTGTGTAATCCAAAACACAAAGCTCTTGTTGACCCAAAAGTCAAATTCATTTTTCCAATTATCTAAATCTGGTGTCAAACATTGGGATATATTTTCCTTGGTCCCAAAAACTGATGTGGGACCCCTCTGAAAAATATCACAAGTTGTAAAACTAGTTTGATAAATTTTGGAGGTAAAACAATCCTTTAAACAACCTTAACGAATTTCCTGAGAAAAATGCATTGCATAATAACCTCTGGAAATTTTATGCAATGTTAATCTCATTGTCAGCAAGCTCCAGTTAAAATTTCATTAAATTTGGAGTTCATTTGCTATCTCAAATAATTCTGCTAAGTTTCATTTGTTAAAAACTAAATTTAAAAGCCTACATCGCTCCTTGGGCTAGCCACTTTGCAACTGGTCCACCCCAACCCCATCTCGACCTCCTTCCTCATTTGATGAGGTCGAGCCGTTGGATCCAATCCAAAGGCCACGACCTCCCTCAACCAACGCACCCAGACCTCCCTTCAAGTCCCTCGACCGCGTGGACCTCCTCGTCAACGTGGGCGCCAGACCTCCGCGGTCAACACCGCAAAGGCTTTCCCACCTCATCGTCGTGAACTGCTGGATCAAAGATCCACGGCCATGACCTCCCCGTGTTAAATCCCAAAGACCTCCTCATTTTGTCCAGTCATAGCCCTTGGATTAAGATCCAACCGCCCCGACCTCCCTTGTTATCGAACCTCAAAACCACCTTCCATTTTGGCGAGGTCATAGTCATGGATTTACATCCAACCGCCTCCCGACCTCCTCCTCTTAAGCTAACTATCGACCTCCTTTGACTCACTTGAGGTCGAGCTGCTGGATCGATCCAATGCCCACGACCTCCCTCAAAATGTCCAACAAGACAAAACCTCCCCTATCTCATGTTGTGCGCCGCTGATTTACATCCAAAGGCCACGACCTCCTCTCAAAAACATCACAGCCTAGGTCTTCACAAGACGTGAGGTCGCTGTTCTTAGATCTAAATCTAATGGCCATGACCTCCGTGTGTGTTGTGCAAGCCCAAGACCTCCTTTATGCCACGCATGCAGGCTCAGACCTCCCTGCTTTTGATCACCACCGTTGGATCAAAATCCAAAGGTCTTGACCTCCTCGCTTCACGCAAAGCCTCGTGACCTCCTTTTGGTTGTGTGCCCTTGATTTTAATCCAAAGGCCATGACCTCCCTCATGTTCTAAGGCCGTAGGCAAAAGTCCTCCCCGAGGTCCGTGACCGCTGATTGAAATCCAACGCCTTGGACCTCCTGTCCCCTTTTCCGCGCATAGTCACAAGATGGAAATCGGAGGGCCACGACCTCCCTTTCCAAATCGGGTGGTCAGGACCTCCTCCTTCCATTTTGAACCTTACTGCTTCAAATCAAACCGAGGGTCATGTCCTCCTCGTGTTCTTATCCAACGGTTGGGAGGCATGCCCTGTTCTTCTCCTAGCTCGCACGACGCGCCATGGCAAGTGAGGAGGTCATGGCATGTCTTGTCCAACGGCTCTATGCTCGCAAGATTTAATGCGTGTCGCTGCCTTTCCACCCTAGCCCATGCTCGACCTACCTACTCGTCCCATCCATCTTGTCCAACTCCATGGACCTTCCAGGATCTCCTTGGGCTAAGCTCACCATGAGCTTAACCCGTGGTCCAGACCTCCTTTTGCCCTAGCTATAAAACCCCCACTGCTGTTCTTGGCTTCTTTTACACACCATTGAGCTTGGCCTTGCTCACTACTGGCCGAGCATCTCCTCCACCGACCTACCCTTTTTGGCCGCCATTGTTGAAGTCCTTGAGCTCCTCGGTGGCAAGGCTTCAATGGCTCCTCTTCAACCTCTTGTTCACTTTGTGCTCCCTGCACCTCTTGAGTTAACCCTAACCCCATTTGGGTTGACATTTTCAAGAGGCCTAACTTGGAGCTTGGAGCTTGGAGTTGGCCGGAGCAACCCTTCTTCCCCAACTCCCGTTCTCCACGCCCCCAACATCTTCAAGACTTCGCGACCTCCGTAACCCTCCCGTAGTCCTTAGCTCGGGCACTGCATGTATGTTGTTATGAGCTTGGCACACGCTTGAATGTTCGCCGGAGCTCATTATCGCTGCTTGTGTTTTGGCCGTGTGTTTTGCGCCGCCAATCTACGGCTCGTCGCCGCTCAGGCCACCTCGCCACGGAATGTCTCCGGCAGCAAGAACACTATTGCGCACACGCTGGTGTCTCTGGATGGCGCCGTGAGGTTCTCATCGCCGCGCCGAGCCTTGGTAGCCTCGGGATTTTGTCTGACGACCATGGCACCGTGCCTTTGTCGTTAAGACAAAGACCTCCCCATTTTTGGCTAATCACCTCCAATCATTGTAGCTTTTAATGTGTCCTTAGTGTCGCAGGGCGAGGTCTTGTGCCGCCCATCTTAGGTTCACGGCCAGACCTCCTGGGCCATCTTAGCCATCTTGGACCTCCCTCGGGGTCCTCTTTGCAAAAGACCACCCCTAGTCTTTTGTAAGGACAACCCCTAGGACCTCCTCCTCATGATCTTGACCGCTAGGACCTCCTTGTGGGAGATCTTAGCCGCTAAGGTCCTCCCTGTGTTGATCTCCACTGTAGGACCTCCCGAGGTCCTCTCAACCTTGTGGACCTCCTGTAATCTTAGCCTGCACCTCCCAAAGGAAATCTGAGCCGCTTAGGACCTCCCTTTGTTAGATCTTGGCCGCTCAGACCACCCCAAGTGGATCTGAACCGCCCAGACCTCGTTGTTGTTGTCTTGACCGCTAAGGTCCTCCCCGGGACAATCTAGACCATTAAGGTCCTCCTTGGAAAATCTGGACTGCCCAGACCTCCTCGAGAGGTCCTCGACTGTAGATCTTCCTTGGGGAGATCTTGATAATTTAGATCTTCCTTTGAAGATCTCACCGCCAGACCTCCCTCGCTTGATCTCGAACTGCCCCGGTCCTCCTCATGTGTTGTGGTTCGTTGGATGCAGATCAACCCGCCATGACCTCTCCTCCCAGCAAGCAGCTGGCAGTAGGAGGACATGGACCGTTGATCCAAGATCAACGCCCATGTTCTTCGGACTGCAGCAGCGCAGGCGCTGCTTTCTCTCGAGGTCTTGGGCCGCTGGATTTAGATCAACTGCTCACGCCCTCCCTCTGCTTTTGGAAGTTTAGAAATTCCAAGAAGCACTTATTTGTAAACCTAAAAAGGTAGGAACTTTAAAAATGCATAACTAATTCAATTTCAATCCAAATAGGGTGAATCAAATTTTGTTAGCTCTGGCTTGACCTAGACTTTAATCTAAAAATGGTTAAGAGCCCAGTTCAGCTCCAAAACACAGTTTTGCAAATAGATTTTAAAACTAACTTCAAATATACACCCAAACTAATGTTTAACTTGTAAAATACACAACTAATGCTCTGAGATTCTTTTTGAGTGATTCCAACTTTGTTGGTTTCTCTATTAGTGAACTCACTAAGAAAATTAGTTTTGAGCATGTTGCTGTTATAAAAGGAGGACTTGAGCATTATAATTTTGTTCAAGTTCTTGTTTTTGAAAAATTATAGAAAATGCATAATAGCTCCAAATGAGATGAACTCAATTGTGTTATTCATCTCATGAGGTGTTGGTTTTACAGTAAAATCTCAGTATCACCACCATTCTAGAAAATGTTGCCTCATAATTAAATTAGTGAATAGTGCAGTTTGGTATTTTTAGGGCTGAGCAGAATTGTTTTGTTTCATAACTTTTGCATTAAGAATCCAAATTAATTGGTTCTTGTTGCAAAATTTCCTAAAAATCACCCTCTTGCTGCTGCAGAAAATTCAGGGAAGTTAGAATTCGTTTGCTGTGCCGTCTTTGTTGTTTTTCGTCGTTTTATCGGTTCTTTGTCGCTTCCGTTAGGGTTTCGACATTTGTGGTGATCCCGAGAGTGACCTCAGCAACAAATTGACCAGCAACAGCAAGGCAAGCAGTTTGATCATTTCCATCATTGTCCCATTACTTTAAAGCTTAATACTTTGTTTCACTTATATGTATGCATGCTACTTTGTGTTCAAATATCGCTAGCAATCCTATAGTTGCATAATCTGAGGAATTGTTCATCCTCTACTACCAATGAGCCTAGGTTATTTGTTGTGGTTGGAGCTCGTTGGATGAGCTCTTATCACTTAGTAAATTTCGATATTAATTGCTTAGACATGCTTAGTTATCGGTAGTAATGGGCCATCATCGGCTTAGTCGATGGTCTTGATCACTCAAAACTGATTATTACTCTTATATGTCCAAAGACTTGTGCTTTGATTAATTTGTAAAATCAAAAACTGAAAATAAAAGATTGATTTAGACTTGGGCATATTGGATGGATGGCGTGGTTTTTGGATGTGGTGGTATGCCCGGTCCCTAAGGACCGAGTACTTGGGTCACTAAGCTGCTTTATTTTATGTATAACCACACGAGGGGCATATGGAACCCTCTTGACTAAGTACTTTGGGCGGTGTTAATTGGGGTCGCCGTTGGTGTGTTTTTAAAGATAAAATGTGTGTGTGATGTGGGAGGGAGCATTAGTTTCCGGCAGGTTGTGTGATGTCTCCTTCTCCCGTGGGTTGTGCGACTCGTAATTAGCATTGTCCATTGGAAATGTCTCAGAGGACTTAGCTGCGCCAAGATACCAAAGGTAGTGTGCCTAAAGGAAAGGCGGTCTCGACGTGTGGGTACAAGTGGTACACCCCGCAGGATAAAACTATTCAATAGCCTCGCCCTAGGTTATGGACATGCTTGGTAAGGTCGCTCAAGACTAGACTACAACCTTTAATTAAAACTTGACATGGTTGGTATGAACGGGAGTTCATGCTATTGTTGTGGTGACTTGGGTTGGTCACTTCCGTGTTGTTCTTGTTGTTGTTACCTTGTTATTTATCTCGTTGTTATTTCAAGCAATAAAAAAATGCTTTGTCAAATTGCTTTCAATCTACTATATTATTGCAAATGAAAACTTGCTTTTGTGCTTAAATGAGTCCAAAGCCTCATCCACTTAAATAAAGCTTGCATATAGCTAAATTATAGTTCGTTATCTTACACGTCAGTTTTGCAGTACAATAAACAATTTATTGTACTCATTTGCTTTGCTTAACAACTTTGTTGCAGAGGAAGGTGAGCCCCAAGGGCTTCCCTTTGGTGAGATGTGCTTCGGTTTGACGACTAGCTTGGCGGTCCTGGCCGCTTGCCTTGTGGGTTAAGGCACAATCGTTGGCTTTTGTTATGGCCATCTTTATGACACTTTTTGCTTCCGCTGTTATCTTTGTAGTCTTGTTGTTATTTGGCCGGTCGGGCCTCTTTTGTAATAACTATCCTTTATTGTTATTAACTTCGGTTTGTTGCTTGTCCCGTTTCTATGTGTTGTATGGAATTGATGCAATCTTTTGTAATGAGTTGTATGTATCGCATTCTTGGGAAGTACATATACCTCGAGGCACGTTTTATTTGGTTGATAATACTAGGGTCAATTGGATGACTAAGTATTATGAGCCTAATAAATCGGGGTCTCACACTATGCGTAACAGATTTGTTCCACCTTCTTTTAAACGTGACTTGTGTAATAAATTGCAGCGCTTAAACCAAGGTAGCAGATCCGTAAAAGAATATTATCAGGAGCTACAAATTAGTATGTTGAGTTGTGATATTATTGAGGACAAAGAGGCTACTATGGCATGTTTTTATGGGGGATTATGACGTGAAATTTAGGACATAGTTGATTACAAAGAATATGATAGTGTCCCTAGATTGTTCCAACTTGCATGTTTGGCAGAAAAGGAATTGCAGGACGACAAGCAGAGGCCAAGGAACAATTTTGGAAGCACGCTCACACCAAGATCAATACCGGGCAAGTTAAGACAGCCCCACCTTCACTACGTGGTCTGGTTCCCTCCTCGAGTAGGGCGCTCAGCAAAGACTCCGACAACATCACATGCACTCGAGGTAAGCAAATCTACTAGTGTGCAGGCCATAGCCAAGAGTTCTTCTTCGGTTGCTTCCATGGGCCGTACCACTGGGATTGTTTGCCACTATTGCAAGGGAATGGGACACTTCATGAAGGACTATCCAAGTCAATGAAAGATACCTTGCCACCAAGACAAGTGGTTATGTAGTGCTAGTGATATTGAGGATGAATATGTACTTGCAGCTAACCTTGTAGGTGGAGGAGACGAGATAGACAGTGATGCTGATGATGTAGAGGAACAAGTAGCTACTGTTGACACAGAGAGTCATGTGAGCCTTGTTGCGCAGCGAGTGCTGAGCGCACAAGTGGAGAAAGCAGAGCAAAATTAGCGACACAACTTATTTCAATCCAGATTTCTCATGAAAGACAGAGCCTGCAGAGTCATCATTGATGGAGGGAGCTGCAATAACCTTGCAAGTTCCGAGATGGTCGAGAAGCTTGGCTTGGCCACACAACCACACCCACATCCCTACTACATCCAATGGTTCAATTCGTGTGGTAAATTAAAGGTAAACAAAGTAGTGAGAGTGCAATTTTCAGCTGGTAATTACAAAGATTGTACCGACTTTGATGTAGTGCCTATGCAAGCATGCTCTTTGTTGCTTAGTAGGCCTTGGATATATGATAATGATGTTTTGCACCATGGTAGAGCTAATACCTACTGCTCTCACATAAGGGTAAGAAGATTAAGTCGTTGCCTTTGACACCCGCTGAAATTTTGAAAGATGAAGAAGAGCACACAGGAAATGAAAGAAACATCAATAAGCATGATTCTAAAAATCAGCAAGTAGCAAAACGTGTTTTCCCACCTAAAAGGGAGAAAGTGGCGTCTAGTTCTAAGTCCGAGGGAATTAAATTGAAGGGGTGTGTTATGCTTGCCACTAAATTTGAACTTGCTAAAATTTGTGATAATGAGCTACCATGCTATGCTTTGATATGCAAAAATGCTTTATTTTCACTTGAGGATATATCTAGCTCTTTGCCTCCTGCTATTGCTAACCTTTTGCAAGAGTATGTGGATGTATTTCCAGCAGAGATACCCCCGGGATTACTACCTATTCGAGGGATAGAGCATCAAATTGATTTGATCCCGGGAGCGACTTTGCCAAACCGTGCTGCATACAGGACCAATCCAGAGGAGACTAAGGAAATTCAGCGACAAGTCCAAGATCTTTTGGACCGTGGATACGTATGAAAAAGCCTTAGTCCTTGTGATGTTCCTGTTCTTCTGGTTCCTAAGAAAGACGGTAGTTGGCGTATGTGTATTGATTGTAGAGCCATTAATAATATTACCATAAGGTATCGTCATCCTATTCCTAGGCTAGACGACATGCTTGATGAGTTGAGTGGTTCTATTATTTTCACAAAGATTGACTTGCGGAGTGGTTACCACCAGATTAGAATGAAATTGGGAGGTGAATGGAAAACTGCTTTTAAAACTAAGTTCGGACTATATGAGTGGTTAGTTATGCCTTTTGGTCTAACTAATGCACCTAGTACTTTTATGCGATTGATGAACGAAGTTTTACGTCCTTTCATTGGAAAATTTGTAGTGGTTTATTTTGATGATATCTTGATTTATGGCAAGTCACATGAGCTACACTTGAATCATATACGTGCTATTTTTAATGCCTTGAGAGATGCACGTTTGTTTGGTAACCTCGAGAAGTTCACCTTTTGCACCGATCGAGTTGCGTTTCTTGGTTATGTTGTGACACCACAGGGAATTGAGGTGGATGAGACAAAGATTGTAGCCATCCAAAGCTGGCCGACGCCTACCACTATGTCACAAAGGAGCTTCCACGGCCTTGCTAGATTCTATCGACATTTTGTGCAGGATTTCAGCACCATTGCCACACCATTGAATAAATTGACAAAGAAAGGAGTGTCTTTCCAATGGGGACCTGCGCAAGAAAAGGCATTCAACTTGTTGAAAGAGAAGCTCACCCAAGCACCCCTACTCCAACTCCCTGATTTTGGTAAGACTTTTGAGATTGAATATGATGGGATTGGGATAGGTGGTGTATTGATTCAAGAAGGTAAACCGGTTGCATATTTCAGCGAGAAACTAAATGGGCCTAGTTTGAATTATTCTACCTATGATAAAGAATTGTATGCTTTAGTTCGTGTGCTTCAAACTTAGCAACATTATCTTTGGCCCAAAGAATTTGTTATACATTTTGATCATGAATCGCTAAAACATATTAGAAGTCAAGCTAAACTGAATAAACGACATGCTAAATGGGTAGAATTTATTGAGTCGTTTCCATATGTCATAAAACATAAGAAAGGTAAGGACAATGTGATTACTGATGCGCTTTCTAGACATTATACCATGTTATCTCAACTTGATCATAAGATTTTTGGTTTGGAGGCCATTAAGGATTTATATGCTACTGATTTGGACTTTAAAGAAGTGCTTGAACATTGTAAAGGAGGGAAAACATGGAATAAATATGTGATGATTGATGGTTTGGTCTATCGTGCTAACAAGCTATGCGTTCCAGCTAGCTCCGTTCGTCTTTTGTTGTTGCAGGAGGCGCATGGAGGAGGTTTGATGGTGCATGGAGGAGCAAAGAAGACAGAAGATGTGCTAGCCGCCCACTTCTTTTGGCCAAAGATGAGGTGCGATGTCGAGCGCCATTAGGCTCAAGCATTACATGCAACAAAGCTAAGTCCCGTCTTAATCCACATGGACTTTATATGCCTCTTCCTATTCCTAAGGCCCCTTGGGAGAATATTTCTATAGATTTTGTTTTAGGATTGCCTAGGACAAAGAGGGGGAGGGACAGCATATTTGTAGTAGTGGATCGATTTTCTAAAATAGCACATTTTATACCTTGTCACAAGAGCGATGATGCTACAAACATAGCTGATTTATTTTTTAGGGAAATCATTCGCTTACATGGAGTGCCCAATACTATTGTCTCGGATCGCGATGCTAAGTTTTTGAGCCACTTTTGGAGATCACTTTGGAACAAATTGGGGACAAAGTCATTGTTTTATTACGTACATATCCCAAACCGATGGACAAACAGAGGTTGTCAACCTCACGTTATCCACCATGTTATGGGATGTTTTAAAGAAGAATTTAAAGATGTGGGAAGAGTGTTTACCGTGATATTGAGTTTTCTTACAATAGGTTGGTACACTCCACCACCAAGGTAAGTCCGCTTTGTAGTGTATGGTTTTAACCCCGTGCTCCTATTGATTTACTACCTTTGCCTACCTTTGAAAAAATTAATTTAGATGCTAAGAAGCGTGCTGAATTTATTCTAAGTTGCATGAAACAATTAAAGAGAATATAGAGCGAAGACCTAAAAGTATAGGGTTGCCGAAAGTAAAGGTAGGAAAGTCATTGCCTCATCCTTCTCATGTCATGTGGATGACCCCTAAAGTGGCCGAGGACTAACAATATATATATATATATATATATATATATATATATATATATATATATATATATATATATATATATATATGCATATATATGATGCCGTTTTAATGGCACAAGCGTACCACTACTTGAGGCTTTATAGAGAAAAGTCATCACGCATAGCCAATGATAAACCATCTGTGATGATCACCATCATGCATAGCTAAATACAAACCATCTATGATAGTTGCCTATCACAGACATTTTTCAAGACAACCGCCTCGTGATAGTATGCATCACGACGGTTTGAAAATTGTTTATGATGACCTCATGTCATCATCGACTCCATAAACTCGCATAGCTCACTTAAACCGCCTATGATATCGTTTTGAACCATCTGTGAAGACCTTTTTCAGAGTAGTGTGTCTTCTTCGATGGTTTGCATAGAGACCACGTGTGGGTCGAGGAAACCCACCAGTTCGGACCAATCCCGGGCTTTTTTCATCATGTATCTATACATAAGCAATGAGTTGTGATATTTATCGGTATTACGTGAATGTAGAACTTGATTGTACACACTTACAGTGTCCAACATCATAGAAGCGAGACGCCGAGGGCAGCGAGGTTGAATAGGTCGATAAGTCGCTGAAGCTCACGACGGCGGTCTCAACCGCTGAAGAAATGCTTATCCGTGGTATCCGATCGCGGATTCCAAAGATTGCACCCCTTCTCTTTGGTCTTCCGTGACGCACTGCATGCAAAGCCTAACAACCTACTCCAGCGTAGAGTAATTCTGTGTTGGAGCACAATGGTTTTCCGATGGAGTACTTCCCGCACTTGGGAGGTGCCTTAATGTTCATCGATTTCGATTTGACCTTAACGACTGGCCCGCTACACATCTTCCTGTGAGACGACTCGGGAACCGATACGGTGGCACGCTTTTCTTTTTTCCTTCGGCTTTCTCCACGGAACCGGCGAGGTGGCCTTTCGAGGTGGAGTCATCAAGGGTCCCGTTGGAGAGGAATGGTCGTGGTCGAGATCGCGCACCTGGCCGGGTCCAGATTTATGTCTTTCTTGGGCCACTAGATAAAAGTGTGCATGGCATCCCCTACTGTTCTGATGTCTTTGTTTGGGTGAATCTCCAGGAGGACGACAGTGAAATTATCATGTACGATGTCCACCTAGACCCTGACGTAACCCTATGTCAGTTGGGCACCGTGCTGCACTGTCTCTTCCTAGCATGGATACGCCATACCCCGCCCAGCCTCAATAGAAATAGACCCAACCATCCTCACTTGGAGCTTGCAGGATGTCGGCTCCTACAAAACGATACACAATTAGCTAAGGCATCCTATAAGTCCATCTTTGGAGTATTCCAGAGATATACATTACCTTGATGTCATCAATAGGTAATTAGACGTCATCATGTTTAGAATTATGCGGACGCCACGCCATCCGATGTCGAGGAGGACTGGCTCCCAAAATAATCGGGGCGGCTTATGCATCGTTCAGAGTTGATTCATTTGATCCCGCAATCTTGTTATCTCGCCCTGAAATTTTGCAAGAAGCATTTGTACCAACCGTCCTCGTGTTTCACTTTTAGATCTCTTCCTACTCCTATACGTGTTGTAGTCGCCGAATCCATAACTCCAAAGCACGAAACCCCAAGGCCTCACGTAGACCCGGTGCTCCTTGTTTCCTGTACGTAGATAGTATATTTTTCGCCCTGTCTACTTGGAAGGAGCCTTGGGAAGTTTTGGCAGCCAATTCATGCTGCAAGAGGTCATCATGTTATTAGAGACACTATGAAGTTATAGACTTATTAACAACTAGATAGTTCTACATATTTACCAGATGTTGGGACACTTCCTGGTCTACCGGGTTTGCGAAAGAGATGCTGCTCGAAGACGTGACTTTTGCCCTATCTCTTAACCAAATTTTAGGCACGCTTTGTCTGCGTGATATCAAGAAATGACCCGGCTATGCTTCTCATCCTCCGCGCCCATTCTCAGGATTTACTCCTGCACTCAGCCGTGCCAATTTCGTGGGGGTGAGTGTTTCATGCTTGGAGAGCTTTGTGCGCCGACTTTGCTCCTCAAATTCGCCGCCGCTTTCATCCGCACAAACTCGCCCCATATATCCCGTGACAAGAAAGAAAACTTTGTGAAGGGTGTCCGACCTGTTCACGATTTCGTGACAAGCGCATTTTGAAGGTCCTCCACGGTGTCTCCGCCACGAGCAACGCTTGCTTGCTCCACGCTGCTATGTCTACTTTTGGGATAGTGAACTTGCTCGAAATTTCTATCCACAATCGCCTCTTCAGACGTCCGCCGAGACTTCTAGCTTGGTGTGGTGATGGGGACCCGTTCCCTTGCAAGTATCCCATAGATGGTTCGGAATCTTGCCGCTGATCTCTGGGGACTCAGAGGGATTCCAACGTCACTAACCTCCGTGATGATCACCACCACAGTAATTTCGATTTTCCTCCGCCATCTCGCCACGATCACTATCATCGACATCCAGACGCATTTGGCGACGTCGGTGACGGCGGTGAAGACGGTGCATCTGCCATCTCGCTTACTTGCTATCTATATAAGTTACATACGCAATAAAATGGATTGCAAGATTTGACATTCATCACAACAGAAATAATTATGCAACAAGCATAATACCAGTAAGTAGTAAATCATTAATAAGCAGCACAAAGCATAGCAGATTGATGATAGTTTGTGCTCGTATGAGAGTTGCAAAAGAATAAGTCTTTGCCATCTCAACCAAGATATACTCTTCACTAATTGACTTTGACAAAACAATATAAGCCTTGAGCTCTAAAAACTTCTTCTAATCAATAAATATCCTAGAAACAAGAATAACAAGAACAATGTTCGCCGTTAACATAACACCAATTCAAGAATTAAAGGCTAACAACCTTGATTTAACAATATTGATTCACCGACAAAGGAACAACCATAGTTAAAGTCGTCAACAACAAGTTTTCGTGACTAATAGAATAGCATGAGCAATACGCTTAACAGAAAACATTAAAAGGGTAAAGACCATACATGTCACATGTCTTTAAGTATCCAAAAGTAACAGACTACTATCTCAAGATCAATTGACAGATTTGAACAATACTTTTAGAGCTCAAGTCTAAACTGGATTGCAATGTCAATTTCAGTATATGACTGATTTCATCACAAAGCATTCACAATATCCCACAGAGCAATATGTCATCATATCTAGTATCCCAAACCCTAACCATCAGAACACCCACCATGTCCAGGGACCAAACATTCACAGTCGAGGATTAACCTTCACAGTGCAAGGAGGAGGCCGGTGTAGGGGAGGAGGCCGGTGCAGAGGACGAGGCCGACGCGGGGAGGAGGACGGCGCGGGGGAGGAGGCCGGTGCAGGGGAGGGGGCCGTGGGGAGGAGGCTGGTGTAGGGGAGGAGACCGACACGGGGAGGAGGACGACGTGGGGAGGAGGCCGGTGCAGAGGGAAGACGCTGACACAGGGAGGAGGATGGCGCGGGGAGGAGGCCGGTGTAGAGGGAGGACGCCAACACAGGGAGGAGGCCACGTGTCGAGGCGGTGGCAGGCTGCCGATGTCGTGGGGCAGCTGGCCGAGGCCTGGAGGCGGCGTGTCGTGGCTTAGGGGAGGTGAACTGCGAGCCCTAGAGGAGGCGGAAGGAGCGGAGCTTAAGGGACCATTATGAAGGGCTAAGGGCACTGGAGATGAACGGGCGAGCCCTAGGGTTATGAAGGCATATCACAGATGGTTCTTTAATAGAACCGTCTGTGATATGGTCCACATCACAAACGGTTCTTATTAAGAATCGTCTGTGATTCCTTATCACAGACGGTTCCATAATAGAACCGTTTGTGATATGCCACTACCATTCTATTTATCTAGATGAACCTGGTGACAAGTCCATAACACAACTCCAAATAATTTGACTGAAAATTAATTCATCCACTGACAATTTAGTTGACTTCAAAAATTCATATCTAATTCAACTCAACTCCAAATCAAGTGAAACCAATTTTGATACTCCACATTACAATGAAGTCCACATTGACATCAATATCAAAGATGACAAGTCCATAACACATTAACACATGACAATTCCACATTGACATCAAAATATATGAGAAATTACAAGTCCATAACACATGGCAAGTCCACATTAACATGTCTGATGTCATGGAATAAAATTCTTAATTACAATATAGCCCTTCATGATGATCGACGCGCATATAGCTAGCTTCCTCACTGGGTTCTTCCTCGAGCCTGATGCCATCTCCAAAAGGAGGCAACTTGTCAAATTGATTGTACTCTTCCTTATCCACGGCATTCTCAACTCCAAGAATCCTTCTTTTTCCATGAAGAACTACGTATGTTCTAATTTGCCGGTCTCATACATAAAAACTTGAATAACTTGCTTAGCGAGTACGTAATGGTTCGCCCTTGTATCCGACACATTTGAGGTCCACAGCAGTGACGCCTGCATTTGTCGACCCTCACACCTTACGGAAGTTTAACCCAATGGCATCAAATAGGGGATCTTAAAAGTACATAGTCGAGCTCCCAAATCTCCTCTATTTAACCCATAGTAGGAGTTCAACCCACGTGTTCTCAAGCGGTATTGAATCGCTTAGAACGATCTATACGACACCGCCGTTTCTAAATCAGGTTTTTCCTATCCTCGAGTCAGCCAGATAAAATATGTACTATTTATGTCATATCATTGCTATGTCACACAATTGTAAATTGTGGCCCTTTTGCCAACTATAGCAGCATATCATCACTTGATGACCTCCCCAAAGGATTTAGTTCTTATTTTATATCCCTTCCCAAGCACAATATCGATATCCTTAACCATATCATAGACCTCTTTCCCTCTAAAAGCCTTTGGAGCTGAACATCCTCCTTATTTCCATCGAATTGTTTCTTCATCTTGCGGTATGGGTGAATCCTGGGAAGGAACCTACGGTGACGATATACACGCTTATATGAAGTTGTTCAAACCCATACACTCTCCGTAGCATCTAAGCAAGGTGGATAGGCTTTTGGCCCTTTGTATCAAGCTCTATTGTGTTACTAAGGGCAGAAAAATCATTGATGGTGCGTAACAACATGGCGCCAGAAGTGAAGTTCTCTCGCTTGTACGCATCCCATACATGTACCCATTCGCTCCACAAAGGTCACAAGATCTTCCAAAGAATGGTGCTAGGTACACATCAATATCATTCCCAGATTTCTTCGCCCTTGGATAAGTAGTGACATCAAAATGTACTTTCGCTCATACACACCAAGGAGGAAGGTTGTACATACATAGATTCACTCGTCGTGCTATGTTGGCTACTCATGTTACCGAAAGGATTCATTCTATCTCAGACTAACCCTAACCTTATGTTCTCGGCCCAAGACCAACTCTTCAAGCTCGATCAAGTTTCTCCACCGCGTAATCAAGAAGGTGTCTTAACTTTCTATCTTTCTTACGCTCCTCCGAGTGCCAACGCAGCAATCTTTCTTCCTTTGGGTTCGCAAATAAATGCTTCAATTGTGGGACAACAGGCAAATACCACAATATCTTAGCAGGAGGTCCTTGCTTCACCTTAGTAGTATTCTTACGCTTATATCTGGATGCTTTTGTATATGGGACATACATGCATGTATGTATACTCTTTATGGTAGAGGATACAATCATTTGGACATGCATGTATTCTTTCTACTTCCATTCCCAATGGACAAATAACCTTCTTTGCTTGGTGGGTGGTGCCGGGCAACACGCTTCTCTCGAAGGATGTCCGCTAGAGACCTAACAATGCCATGAAACTCTTATTGACCAACCATTGCTTGCCTTCAATTTCAGCAATTCAAGCACGTTGACAACCTTGTGTATTCAATTGCACCAGGAACAAAGGTCTTACTTGAGTTCTCCATTAAGCCCTCGAATTTACAAAACTCTCTCATCAGTAGTTCTTCGTGATCGCGTGAAAGCATCCGATCCAGATTGTCATCGTATGACCTATCCTCATCAAAAGCACACCACATCCGACATATCGTTGACTTCCTTGATGCCGCCATTATTAGCTTCCTCAGATAATCGCTCTTCACCGTGACTAGTCCAACATGTATACCCTTTTTGAAACCCTTCAATCAAGTGCGCTTTGATCGCTACTGGTTGTTAAACATCTTCGACACCGTAATCAATGCATGGACAAGACATAAATTTTATCCCTTCTTCAACATATCCCGCCGGGCGGCTTTTCTAAAACAAGCACGCTTATTAATGTACCTTGACTCATTGTGGCTCTCATCAGACAACCGGCCGTCCATCTATACGATGCAACAAATCTGTCAAATTACATTAATAAACCGCAAGTACAAACTCTTCTTAATTATTGACCAAACATACTTAAATTGCTTAGCGATTAAACTAGAGCAAATATAATGGGTTAAAGATCATTAACATCGAGCTCACGACTTAAAATACCAAATATCCCATGAGATTCTCTCTTCTCCTTCTCCTCCGATCCTTCCTCCTCCCCTTCTCCTCCTTTCCTCCTCTCTTTAGCTTCCTCCTTCCTTTCTCTCTAAGGTGGCGAATGGGGGTGGAGGCAAGAAGTGGTGGCGAATGGGGAGGAGGCAAGACGGAGGAGGCGCTAAGGGGGGTCCCACCTTCTCTCTAAGTTGGCGAATGGGGAGGAGCAAGCAGGTGGAGGAGCTAGGGCAGGAGGTGGCGATGGGGAGGAGCAGCAGAGTGGAGCCAGCGGCAGGGGATGTGTCGGGTGCATTTATAATGCCAGAATATCACAGACGGTTCTTAATAAGAACCGTCTGTGATAATTCACAGACGGTTCCTATTATAGAACCGTATGTGATTAGCTAGACTATAATAGACGGTTCGTAATAAGAACCTTCTGTGAATTATCACAGACGGTTCTAGTTATAAACCGTCTATGATAGGTACGATCACGATAAAGAATACGATCGTTTCCAAATGAACCGTCTGTGATGAGACGTCTTCTATAACCTGTTTTGTAGTAGTGATAAGAGAAATCTTTAAGTGGGAGAGAAACCCTAAATCTCTTGATGATCTCGTGATATTGGCTAGTTAGATATCGTGGGTGCTAATGATTATCATGTTGGCTTACTCGCTTTTGCGCTTTTTGCTTGGACACTTTGGAAAACAAGGAACAAAGGGGCAATTGAGAAGATTTTCCTAAGAATTCAACCAAGTTGTATTCCAATTTGTGTCATGTTTGCAGTGTTGGCGATTCTCACCAAAAAGATGATCAAGTGAAGCTTGAAGGATGTCAGCCTCTGCAGAAGACCTGGCCGAGTGAGTTCAAAAGTTTGGATAGATCTTAATGTGCTTTTGGTGTTAGTTTTTTATAAAAATTCGCTATCCTTTGGACTAGTTTTGTCTTCGGGAGGTTCTAAGTCTTGTTGGGGTGGTTTATGTTTCGTGGTTATGTTTGTGTTGATCCTTTAGGCTTTGTGCTCTATGTATGGATCGGTTTACCCATTTTTATGTGTATCGACTTTTGTAATCTTCTATATTGGCTTTCTATAAAAGTGGGTTTAGCCTTGTTAAAAAATGCGTAAGATGTCACAGAAATAAATTTTGAAAAAGTTGGTTCAGTGCTACTTTTTCAGGAGAGAGCTAAGCTGCGAGCTACTCTAAAGGCTGAACTCGCTTGGTTGTGTAGGAATTTTTTTCTATTACCTTTTCTTTTCAGCAAGTTTGTAGGATACTAGGATCTTAATGCTAGAATTTTTGGCAAGATAACAATTTTTGGCATCAGATTACAGAAATGGCCGTGCTCCAATTTTTTTCGCAAAAATAACACCCTGTCCGCACGGCCACCATACGGAGGCACTACGCGCCCACCACATCGCTGCAGCCGTACAGTCGCCATGCGGTGGCCCCACCGCCCGCCACGTGTCCCCTCCTGATTAGGGTTAGGGTTTCGACCGATTACATCCACGTATTTCGTAGCATTTTTAAAATATAGCAAATTAGTTCAAACATTTATGAAATTTTACGTGAATGCTCCTGACACGGTGTACTTTCTTGTGTAATTTTTTTCCATAAGTTTACTCGCTTTGATTTTACCTCATAATTTCATTTAAGTGTACTCATTTTATCCTACCACGGTCACCCCTTCCCTCCCACATGCATGGTCCTCTCGCATGCCCCCTCCTGGGCCACATTTTGAACTATCCATCCTCCTCCTCGCACATCTGTTGACTCTCGCGATCGTCCCTTGCTCACGTTGTTGCGCAGAGACAACGATTTGAAATTCTTTGCCAATGCAATGCTCCTCCTTCGCTTCGGCCACAAATACGAAATCTTGTAGTTGCTCTTAAGTCATCCCAATAGATTTCACTTTCGCTCTAGCGCCGTCAGCCGAGAACTCAAAGAACTTAACATAATTAATTTTTTTTTTGGAGATCAAGTATTTGCTTGCTACTCGTCGCTAGGCTTTTTTTGATAGCTTACTCCGAAGGGCAGGTAATTTGTTAGATACTTTAGTCGTTATTACCGTAATTAGTTAGTGTACTGGTTATTAATTAGTTATGAATCAGTTAGTTTACTGGTAATTAATTAGTTTAGAGGTAATTAGTTAGTTTATTGCTAATTAGTTAATTAGTCGTAATTAGTTTAGTGGTTATTAGCCCCGCATATTAAATTAGTGTAATTAACTACTCGTAATTTATTTAGTGGTAATTAATTAGTTGCAATTAGTTAGTTTAGTGGTAATTAAATAGTCTTAATTAGTTAATTTAGTCTCTCATAATTAGTTTAGTGGTAAATAATTAGTCGATCTAATTACAAATATGTAATCCATCACCTACATGCAATTTGTCGTATCTAATTACACATATATACCACAGATGGGGTTGCTGTGGCTTTAGGTAATGTCAAACATGCAAGACTTGTATGTGTTTTATGGTGATGGTCTCGTACGGGCCAGACCCGATGGGTTGGACCTGTCGAGATGCCAGTACAAGGTGGTCCGGGAGGAGGGGCTCGACGCGATGAATATTCATGAGCTTCAGAGTTGCATCCGGAGGGAGTTCGTCACGAAGGCAACGGGGAAGAAAGTTATGATCGAGGGGATCACCGCACGAATGATGTGTGGAGCTCATCAAGGTGATCGAAGCGAAAGCATGGAGCCAAGATATGCAGATTGCCTCCCACCGAGGCGGCCATTTACGGAAAGTCAATGGTGTACGTGAATTTCATACCCAAGGCGCTGGGCCACCTTGATGATGCCGGGCCTCATAAGCGGCAAGCGTAGCTTGAGTTTCAAGACGGCAAAGACGGAATGTGCCGCCGAGGATTGTCCTGCATAATTTTGTGCGTAAATGAGGGGCAGAATCGTGGTAGTCACCCGTATTGATCGCCATGAGTATCTACCGACCAGCTCTCGGGTTGAGTCCGACGAGGACGCCACCCAAGCTTGATGGTAATGACGAAGACGACACCACTTTGCTAGGGGACCCCGAAATTGATCTCAGGTCAAGCTAAGTAATTACACCGAAAGAGCACAATACTTAACATGAAACGAAACAATTCCGAAAGTGCCCTGATATGTGTCCCATGTTAGCTCCCAAGGATCAAGTGGCAAACATGCACATATCCTAGAACACAACATTGCAATCACATCCATACACAATCGCACAAGAGTAAAGGAATTGCAATTACAACACCAATGAAAAGAACATAATATACAAGTTTGCATAAGAGGGCCAATCACCAAAAGTAATTATCAAATAATAAATCGCAGCGGAGACAAACTTAAAATAAGAAGGAATAACCAAGTTGGCATGCCCACAATCCCACAAGCAACCAACCGATTAAAGTCGAGTGTCTCAAGTATTTTACCCAATTCAATGGCTTCTCACCAACAATAGACAATTTTAAGTACAAAGTTGTACTCATGAGACTTTTCAAGAAAAATAAGGATGCATGTAAGTGTCAAAGGAAGGCTACTACACTAGTCAATTTTCAAAGATAAAGCAAGTTTTGCAATTAGATAAACAAGATAGATTCAAATTGCTATTTTAAAACACTTAGAAAACATTGTATAACAGAAGTAATGATCAACAACAATATAATCTCCAAGTATAATCATCACACTAATATACCATTCGTGACACAAATCATTCCATAACAAATTAACAAGCTTAACATCCCATTTGAGATAACATTTCAGATCTAGACAAACCAACATAAAGACATAACATTTTTAACCATAACCCAAACTTACTTTCCCATAAGCTAACGTGCATGCTTTCCCACAAGTGATATCCATAACCTGGGACATGGCTATTCGAATAGATTTATGACTCGCAGAGTTTGTACAGCCTTTACCCACAAGATATGAATACCTTTTAATGTCGCCATGCACTCTTCCGTAGGAGTGTGACTAAGATATCATAACGAGGTCTGTTACAATGTCATGTCCTAACTATCAAACCACCCGAGGATCGAATCCCATAGCAGATTAAGCGCCGCACTACAGTGAACCTCGTTGTAAGTAAATCCCTTGCTAGCTTTCACAAAGAACGCAAAAAGAGCCTTAAGGGCAAGAAAAGAAAAGTGTAACATGCCCCACCAGATTGACAAGAGAGCCATTAAAACCAAACAACAACAACAATTGCCAATCCGATTGTGTTTTGATAGCTAACACATAACAAATTATTAAGCCAAGCCTTCGCCATTATCCCAAGCAGTGGTTGTACGTAAGACTTGGTTCATCACACCACGCATCGGTCCTCAAATACCCAGATGGGCTACGCTAATCCGGACTACCCCTTCATCACCCTACCACCCGTCCAAGTCCAACACACAACAACAACCCATCAACAAGTTCATAATATTCAAATACGAAGATCTGGACATTTTCCTCAATTTCAACATAATCCAATCCATATAATCCTCAAATTTCATTATGGTTCGATTCGATCCATCGGCCGATGGACTAGCTCCATCAACTGTTATCGACTACAACTACTAGCATGACTAAGCATCGTTCTACAAATTAGCGAACAACCCATATAACATATAGCCTTAATCATTCAAGGTAAAAAGGGTGATCAACATTCAAAGGAGGGCCAATGCAGCAAGTAGGAAATTTAACTACTTTTACCCATGAATATACTTTTCAAAATAGCATGCATTGATGATATTAAAACCATACAAAACATTTTAAAATCAATAGGAGCAATAAGTTCAAGAGGAGGGTGCTCGACCTTTGCTGTACCACTTGTTCAATCTCAGATTACACTCATGAATATATGTTTGTATCGTCGAGATATCTATTGAAAGAATGATATTGCAATTAACACCAAATAAGCTAAAATTAAAAATACTCAAAAATACATGAAATTTATACAGTAGGTAGATTATGATTTTAGATGAATTTAGGTGAAAGATTTATTCCATTTGGATTTAGTATGTGAGAGTTATGATGGTTTGAATTTCAGTTTCAATATGTCTTAATTCATGTAATTTAATTATTTGGCCAAAATTTGTAGAGTAGTAGTGAGGCAAAGTATTACATAGATAAAAATATGATAATATTATAAGACCAAAATAGTTGAGTTTACCTCATTTGGAGTTTTTATGAAATAGTTATATATTTTTAAAGTTATCAAGATTTTTCTATTGTAAAAATAATAGAGTTATGGATCATTTTACAAAACTATATCCTCTGCTACAGAGACATGTTTGAAACCTATTTTAAAATAAAAATAACTAAAATGAAAATTATCAAAACTGATTTAATCCATTTTAGAGTTAAGATGAAATAGTTATGAGTTTTTAAAGTTAAAAGCATTTTCTAGTGTATAAATAAATTTAGTTTTGGATCATTTTTCACCAAAAATATTTTCTGGGACAGTAGATGTTTGAAACCAATTTTATAACAAAGTTCATTTGAAATGAAAATTAACAAAATTGGTTTCACTGTTGTTGGAGTTAATATGATTTAGTTATACATTTTAGAAGTTAATCCAATTTTCATTGCACAAATAATTGTATTCGGATTTTCTTAAGTACTAAATACTTTTTATACCAATGTCCAACTAGCCTTAGAGATCGACAAGAGGGACCTGGTCAAGGGTTTGACCCAATACCTTTTGACTTCTGTCTTGGCCATTGCTATGCTAAAGGCGAGTCCTAGAAATACGCCTTCTACTCATGAACGTAAAGTCATTCTAAGCATACAAAGAATACGCTTTGCATAAGCTTAATACGCACATGATACTCGCGACATCCTCTAAACCATTTATACGGGCCCACCACCAATCACTTAAAGGCTTAAGCAAGTTTAAATTAATTTGCTAAACATGTTTATTACTACGGGCCTACAAGTCATATGCTCATTAAGGAAATGCTTAAACGCTTCATGGGTAGGTTTAAACCTTAATCGCCACCGCGCTCAACGGGCATCTTATGCTACATGGCGACGCTGCCGCAGTAAGTGCTCTCGCGCAGCAGCCTTGTCTCAGCATCGGATCAACTCCACCGGGTGCAAGTGGGCGCCTTGGTGAAGTCGATGGAAGTGGCGGGAGGCCCACTGGCCGACGGCGTGGCAAAGCTCAGGTGATCGGAGGCGAGACGACGGGCGGCGCTAGGAGATGACGCTACGGGCCACGAGGAAGCTCGAGGAAGTGCGCGCTGAGGTCGCCTCGATGACAGGAACACAGAGCCCCCAATAATAACAACAAAGGACGACGGTGGCGCCTATGATGTCGATGGCGGCGATTGACCGAGGTTGGAGAAGAACGGGTCGAACTCCCTCGACAAGGCACCAAATCCAAATTAGTCTCAGCAATAAACTCCTTAAGACTAGGCGATCTCAACGGACATAAAATCGTAGTGATTCACTCACCGGAGCGCTCACGCGCGTTGCGGCCAAGGCCACCGGAGCCGAAGGTGAAGAAGATGTGCCCAGCGATTCAATGCACGAGGGGGACCCGGATCAGCGAAAATGGGTGTGGCGTCGGGTGAGGAGTCCGGCGATGTAGCCGCGAGTGAAGCTCCCCGAGAGAGGCGTGAGCTATAGCCTCCCTCTTCCATGCCTAGGAACCAAATAAGCGAGAGAGAGAGATAGCGAGAGCTGTTTAAGAGCAACAAAGTGGACGGAGAACCAAGCGGCGTTAGCGGCGAAGCACCAGGAATGGTTGTTGTGGGCGGTGGAGGGAACGACGTTGGTTTGCATTCACGGGGCGCGCAGAGTTCGGCGGGCGCGTGGCGCGCGGCTCCTGAGCGCGAGCCTGCCCAAGGAAGGGGACGAGCCCGACATGTGGGGCCGGGAGGTCAGACGCACAAGGAGGTGCGGTGCGGCGAGTGGGTTCAACTGGACCAATGCATAACGGGCTCGGTTGGTGTAACAGTGTCAGACTTTGAATTCCAGATTTGACCAAAATGCAACAGATTTGACCAAGGCTTTATAAATAGAAATAAAATTCTATAAAATATGAAATAATTCATAGGTGTTCCTGGGATGGTCTATTGTCCATAAAAATTATTAAACCTTACTGTTCATGATTTAATTTGTGTAGTTTAAATTCAAACTTGGAATAGGTTATTGATTTGAGTTTGAATTTTCTTTGGGTCAAATTAAGTTCCAAAAATTTTGGAAAAATTATATTAAATTATGATAATTATTCTATTATTTTAATAAATTACTTCCATAAGATGAACATGAGTTTTTGTTCTTATTTTCTTTTGGAACTTAACTTTAAGTTGTGTGTTTAAACTTTGTTTGAGATTTTTCAAGTGCAATAATTTATGCAAATATTTCCAAAAGTCATGCATGCTGATAAGATGCATACTAATTATCATTAATTAACTTGGGGATGTTACACCGGTGGTCCAACCGGGGAATTGTGTCATCGGAGATTTGGAGGTGCCTTACGTGGCATCGAGACTTGATGATGTCGCAGGTATGCGTTCGCTTGTACCGCCACAAGAAGAAGGCTCCCATCGGGGTTTGATGATGACACACTCTTAGTTGGGCAGTGCTTCCTAGCAAGGAGGCCGCAACAAGCTATAGCACTAAGACACCTTGTCCATCACCAGGTACCGAAAGTGCACGGTCCAACCCCAGACATTATGCAAATGAAGTGCGAGTGGAAGGTCGCCATGGTAAGGTCAAGACTTACCGACCAAAGATCTTTGGCTCAGATTCGTGGTCAAGGCAAAGGACCGACTACACTTGCGAAGCTTAGTGAGCCCTCGCGCAAAGATCGAACATGACTTCCGTGATATGTTGCGAACCTCATCAAGCACCTAGTTGCGCGGACGTGTTTGTCTCCCCAAGCTTCGATGTCCAAGTCGCCAATCGTTGGCTATCCGTCATCTACAACAAGGTCCGATGAGCCAAACAGAAGGTCATCAAGTCTATGTACGGACATACGAAGAGACGCACAACCTTGTGTTGAGATTGCTTCACCAAATTGCGAAACAAATCTCGGCACGTACATAAACAAGCTTGGCCGTGAAGATGCTGAGAAAGGGCCCAACCGCTTCATACCGACCGTGTGTTCTGGCTTTCGCCGTGCCATCGGGCTTCAGCTTTTGTCGTCCCGTGATGACGATGGATGGCACTTTCTCACGGGAGGTACAAGAGCACCATCCTCACCGCGATGGCGGCCGATGCGAATGATCGCTTTCTCCCGTGGCATTTGCCATTGTGGAGAGCGAGAACACATCCAGTTGTCCAGTTGGCTGTGGTTCCTGTCGAACGTGAAGACGGTGGTGGTGGGAGACCAGCGTAACATATGTCTTATCACAGACCGCAATGTTGGGTTGTTGGCGGCCATCAACACCATACAGCATGGGACGGCCCCCCTTACCAGTGGAATGATGTGTAATCCAGGTGATGCATCAGGCATCTTGCATCTAACTTGTTCAAGTAGTTCCGCAGTCAGGATGTCATGAAGATGTTCAAGGCATTGTGTCTGCAGAATCAGAGGTGGAAGTTTGACTCCATCTGGGGAGACCTCGAACGTCGGACTACGAGACATACAAGGGAGTCCACTCTAGAGGTAGTAGAGGGAGAGCAACCCCATAGTGCCATAAGTTTCTTGGAGTAGATTAATGGTCACGCTCCTGAATTGGAGAAATTGTCCCTTCTGTATGACACAGACGGTGAGAGGTACAACATTATGATGACCAACATATCCGAGGTGTACAACAGCGTCCTCAAAAGTGTGCGGTACCTCTCTATCACTACGATCATCGAGGAGACATGGATTCACACTGTTCGTTATTTCGTCAATAGAGCCATCGCAGCCAAGTGACAGATGGAGGAAGGCAAGCAGTGGTCTGAGAACATGTAGAGGCACATGGACAAGAAGATGGAGAAGGCCCGGTTGCACGACATCCAGGTGATCGATGGTCTCAGGAGGAAGTACGAGATCAGGCTTCGGCAGAAACATGTCAACAGTCATGCCAGGGGGAAAGGAAACATGCATGCACCATAGGTGATGTGGCGACATGCACCTGCAACAAGACAAAGCTCCTGCATAAGCCATGCTCGCACATGTACAAGGCATGTGTGCAAATGAGGCAGATGTGTACGCCATACATCTCCGAGTACTACGACACGCAGCACCTTTTTCGGTACATGGTGTGCAGAGTTTTACTCATACGACTTGGAAATGAACTATAAGGATCTTTGGCTGGACATGGTGCAATGGGGCCCGAACAAGGACTTGAAGACAACAGCGAAGGGGCAATGGTAGACGCAGCGCTTCCGGAATGACATGGATGCCATCCAACGTACCAATATTAGCCGCACAAGCAAGTGCAGGATATGCAAGACCCCTGAGCACTCAACGAAGGATTGTCCCCAATGCATCGAGCTCGTCTCCGTCATTATTCGCATCGTAATATAATATTTTCCTCGCTTTGTTTTCTTATGTACAATCTAAACTTGTACGAAGTTATGCATAATTTGCATCCTTGCTACGTTTTTCCATGCACGGTGCATCGACATCCTTGCTATGTTTTTGTTATGTTGCAGGAAGACAATGAAGATGCTACTAGCTTGAAGAGACTGCAAATACCAATCAACTTATTTGAAGATGAATGTGCTTTCTACCATTCATTTAGAATCAGTCAGGTAATACAATCAAATCATTTGCATCTATTTGCATCTGTTAAGTCAGAGTTGATCTATTGAAGTCTTCTTAGTTCTTACTGTTATGAACTTAGAGTCATAAATCAATTGTGCTTCAAAATTGCCTATTTCTCATCACTCTTGTAATGTTAACATGCCTATTTTTTATGCTATAGGATAATGGTCATGTTTTGTGCCTTGAACATGCATCGGTTGCTACTATGTGTTGAGGTGAGCTCAGAAGAAAAGAGATTGCCGTGGAGAGTAATTGCACATACCTATTTTTTTTATGCTATAGGATGCTCTTTGTTAATTTATCAGTTTTCTGTGGATGATATTCTTTAATATTGTATTGTACCACAGGCTAGATAACATTGCGCATGAACCAACTGAGGGCAATGCGTGGTGTGCAGATCATATAACGATGTACATAGCCTTCGAAACGCACACGAGTTGGAGGTTACGGTACATCGTTATATGATCGGCATGCCATGTATTTCCCTCAGTTGGTTCATGCATAACCTGATCTAGCCTATCGTACAATACAATATTAAAGAACATCATCCACATTAAATCGATAAATAAACAAAGAGTGTCCTATTTGATCGGGTTACATGTGATAATACCCCTCCTCCTTCATCTCGATTGTAATAAACCCGCGCTTGTTTCATGTAATACTTGTAACACTTCAAATATCGACAATTATCTGTATGAAAACGTACATTGCAACTTCATTGCAAACCCTAATTCATGAAACCCTAATTAGGACATGACCTCCAGAAAGAAACATATTGTAATGCAAATTTGTATATCGATGTCTCCAACGGAGTTGCAATGCAATTTTTTTTTCCATACATTCCAAGACACATGAAATCATGAAACCCTAATTTCAAACCTAAATTCCTAATCTTCGCGACCTAAATCCTTCATTTTTGAGACTATAAAATTGTCGAAATAGTACGCAATCAAGTCCATCTGTAAGAAGCCTAAAAAAATCATAATTTTTGGACCTCATTTTCTACATTTACAAATTCGTGCAAACAATACACTTATATGAAATTGCGAGAAAATTCTGAAAGAATAAAATTATAAAAAATTACACAAGCAAGTACACTATGCTGAAAGGCTCCACGTAAAATTTTATAATTTTTGAACTCAATTGCTATATTTAAAAAATCCGACCACCACAGCTAAAATCGAAACCCTAATCGTTGTTAGTAGCATTTCCATAAAATCAGAATGAGTAAAATTATGGAAAAAAATTACACAAGAAAGTACACCATGTTTAGGAGCATTCACGTAAAATTTCATAATTTTTGAACTAATTTGCTATATTTTAAAAATGCTACGAAATCATGATCTAATCGCCGTGACCCTACCCCTAATCGGGATGGGCCACGTGGCGGGCGGGCCACCGCATGGTGGCGGCGGCAGGGCGATGTGGTGGGCGCGAGCGTCTCCGCATGGTGGCCGTCGCGGACAGATGTTATTTTTGCAAAAAAATTCGAGCACCGACCATTTCTATAAATATGATACCAAAAAGTGTTAATCTGCCGAAAATTCCTTAATGCTACCGTGCTTTGCCGAAAACTTTTTGAATGAGGGAACTTTGCAGTGAAATATTTGTTTGATGATTGCACTCTCCACATATGTACTGGGTAATAGGAATTCTTTTAATGGTTTTTAGTGGAAAAACAACGGAAGAATGTCGGGATGTATACTATTCTTCTTATAGTATTGTTTATTCCCCCCTTACATGATATTTAAATAAATATTTTAAGCAGAAGGCAGCATTCCATGAGCTCAACGACCGCCGGATCCAAGTTGTCCGGTCTCTCATTGAACAGAGCGAATATGGCCATCCAAAGCGATTTTAGGTCCATTTTCTATGCTTCTGCCAGCCAGATTTGATTATGTTTGCATGTTTGGTCGTCACTTTTCCTCTCATGCTCACTCTCCGACGCACATGCCATTTCCATCACATGAAGTAAGAGCTTGGAACTGGGAAGATTATCTAATCCAAGTAGCTAAAACTAATTGTTATTGCCCCCGCATCTCAAGGAGCTCTTGCTTGAGTGGATCCCACCGTTCTGAGCCTTCTCAGTTCTCACTCTATGGTTCCATGTTTTGCCTGAAAATCCTTTCGGTTATATTAACAAGTGAAAACTATTCCGTTTTAAAGTTTGTCTATTTGGAAACTTTCCTTTTCTTGTAGGAATTGATGTTAGCTGCTGAATGGTGCAACAAACCCGCTATCTTGGAATCGGACAATGCCACCGAGATTCAGTATATCTCTTCAGGAATTGAGTCCAGAGCCAGATCAAGCTTCATCTTCAAGGAGGCAAAAGATTTCGCTGGTAGGCTTCCGGCTGTCCAGTTCAAGAAAGTGAAAACTGAGTTGAATTGTGCTGCTCATGAGCTACCACAATTTGCTTGTCCTACTTCGCATTCTGTTGTGTGGAGGTTGCAAGCCCCTAGTTGTACCGAGCACATAACTGTTCAGGATTGCAATTTGTCTGAGTAATTAATAAAGCTCTTTTTCATCGCGAAAAAAGTATAACTTGTTGTAAAATTAACGATTTTAGCAAATATTCAGAAATAAATTCAGCAGTAATTATGATTATTAAAGCATATTTTCAGCAGCGATAAAAGACATAAATGATATATAAACATGTAATCTTTTCATATCAATTAAACATGATAATATGCTCAAAAGATAGGACTTGAAAACATACAAAATCAGCATAATGCTCAGATTTAGATGTTTAGTTTTGCTCTCAGATGTCAGGCTGCTCAAGAACAAATCTTGACCTCCGCGCCACATTTGTCTATACTATTTACTAATTAGATATGACAACAATAAATCAGACTTTGAGCCCAAATGACCGATTTACTAATATGTCAAGTATTGAATTATATCATAAGTAATAAACAACAATTAATACTTTCAGCCAACAGAGGATCATCTATATCACAGTGCAAAAATGGATTATAATTTCAGCACGTAAGACTTTTGGCCAACAGAAGAGTGATTAACTCACAGCGCAAAAGCGATCACAAAATCAACACTTAAGCCTTTCGGCTAACAGAAGATCAAACAATATCACAGTGCAAAATGATCAGGTTTAGTCAATCACACAAGCAACCAAACCACTGAAAGTAACAGAGCCGAAATATTAGAGATGAAACAACAACAGTATGCAACTAGCTCAAGTCTGATTTATAATCTACATTATCAATCCAATTTCATATATGACATTAATCTTCATCGAGCATGAACCGATCCTACAAACCATACAATGCAAAGTCCCCCGGTGCTAAGGTATGCCAAATACAATTTGAAACTTCCACTAGCACAACACACTAAGCAGAAATAGCAAACTCACGGTGCGGATGGCATTCAAAACCAACAAGTCAAAACCGGGCAAGGCACGCCGAAGGTGCTAACTCATAAAACCAATCGCCCTGCTGTGCCACAAAAAACGGACGAGGTCGTCAGAGATACAATGTCAATTCATAAATCGGGACACACCAATTCGTGAAGTCTATGTAAATGAGAGTGCACCAGCCAAATGCACCCAAGGAGTAAGAAATCACCACTGATCCAAAGTCTTCACTCCCAAATCAAGCAAGTGCTGACTGGGTCCAATCCTCACTGGTGCAACACCCAAATCCCCTCACCGCAACCTCAACAGGGAGATGGCGCAAGAGATGAACATGGGTGCGCAAGGATGAGGAGGGGCCGGTCCTCACTATCGATGGCGTCGTGACCAACCACGGCGGCACAACAGCTCCCACTGCCTAAAACTGAAGCCAAATCGGAAGAGAGGAAGAACCAGGGGGAAGAAGCTCACTGTTTTCGGGGTGAAGAAGGAGGAACACGCCTTAAGAAGAGGAGGAGGAGAGGAGGCCGTGCAGTTGCTGCCAACGACCAGCGCCCAAAGCACCCGGGCTGCCAGCGCCTCATGCACCGCCGCCACTCGCGAGGGAAAGCCACCCACACGCCGCACACATCTGAGATAGGGTTGGAGACTAAGTCTCCAACCTTATCTCCTCTTCTTTCTCACCGATAGGTGGGTCCCACCTTCTAATTTGTTTTTCCTTTTCTATTTCTTCTTTTCTCTAATTGAGAAATTACCAAATGGCCCTTAAAAATACAACATAACTTAAATTAGTTAACTTGAACATTAACTAGTTTAAAAAAACTTGAAAACTCATTTGTCCTGCAAATTAGGCCAACTATATCACTTCAAGTTTTGACTCCCTTTGTTCCTAAATAGATGTCGTTTTTACATTGATATGGTCTTTAATACACACATCGACTTTTTCTAATTATATGTTAGTGAAAATTATATAAAACATAATGATATGGAAGTATTTGCTAAAAAACTACTAATTATTTCCATCTAACAACTATAAATATTTTTATCTATATTATTAAATAAAGCTTCAAAGCTTTGATTATACACATTCTAAGATGCATCTGTTTAGGAACGAGATAGTAGTTTTGTAATAGATTTCATATCTTCCAAAAATAATTAACTTTGACCTTCAAATTTTGCGAGTTATATAAGGTAGCATATCTGGTGCATAAAGGCATATTTCTAGACATATGCACAAACTCACCGTGACTATTCGATCCAATTTGGCGGCCATGATCGCAGTGAAGCTTCCCATCCCACTTGCGCTTTTTGCATTTTTACTCCTGCACTCTCGGGTAATTTCTAGAAATCCCCACGAACTCATCAATAACCCATTTCTCGCCTCATCCTCATTGCTAGGGTTAGTGCTAGGGAAGCGGCTACGAGGAGCACCTTCACAAGAGGCGCAAAAGAACAAAATTTTGGAGGCCACCTTTCAACACAACCATACCACATCAAGAAAGAACAAAATCTAGAGCATAGAATTGGGGATGATTGATCTTTTATTGAGACTCAAAATTACTCCATGAACTCAAGAACAAAACATAAACACAACAAGCAACAAGTTGAATTTGTCCGTCCAATAAAAAACAAGAATATGTAGTCCATGTAGCTTCTTCCGACAGTGCGCCATGTTCTTCCTCAAATCATGTGCACTACACCTCGCATGCCCAGAAGCTGACCCGAGCTCGCCGTGGTCACCAAGGCCCAAGCATCATGCCACGCATCATGAATCACACGCTCACGTCTACTCCGACTGGTCCTTGGCGGCGATATCTTGTCCCGAGCTCGATAGTGTTGAGGTCGAGGCATCGACCCCATTCAGATCTGAAGTGCCATGGTGCCCTTTGTCTCCGCCACTTGGATGGCTGAACTCGAACTGGTGTGGCTTGATCATGGTCCGCCTCGTCCTTCTCGCTGGCGCCGGTGGAAGCGAGGTGCACCGTTAGAGGTGAAGACGCGACGAGACCTTTGATGATTTGGGGATTGGGAAGGGGAGGTGATGGGTTGGGAGGGAAGGATAGCTGCGCAGGGGATTTTTTATGTAATGGCTGGGAGTGTGCTGGGAGCAAATTGAAAAATGCATAAGTGGTGTGGGGCGTTTGATTTGCCTGCGATTTTAGCCGCCCAGATCGGATCCAATGGTCGTGAGCGAGTTTGTGCATATGTCCATATATTGGCCATGAGGAAATGTTTAGGTGATTTCCATGGATTTTACACGGAGAGGGGGGGCTTGATAAGGAGATACACTATCTGACTTGCGATTTTTTGCGATTGTTTCCTTTTTTCCTGACGGGCCCGCAGGCGGCCATGAGGAAATAATATTTTTTGTGATGGGCATAATAATTCTGCAGGAAAATTCCATTTTTGTGTCAGTTCGGAGGTGACCATGAGAAAGATTACTAATTTTCCTGACGGTGCTACCATGAGCCTTTAGAAAAATTGATTCCCCTCACGTGGATCTCATCTATCCACACATGAAAAATAATGCCTTATGTGCTGAAAGCCTTCCCCAAAAGGGTACCCTCCTCTCTGAGTTTCTGACTGATTTGACCTCTTTTTGGAACGGAATAGTAAATCTAGCCATCTTCCGTTCGAAACGACAAAAATGGTATTGCGGTAGTTAGGTAGGTGACACATGTCCTTTGTAGCACTCCCGTACTGTAGCTATAGCATACCACACTTCGGGAGCGCTGCATCTAGCCTACTACGAGTGGGAAGTGATGAAGGCCAACTGTCGCTCACAGAAAGTGGTGAAGGTCAGTTGTGGCGCACGAGGAGCGCTGGAGGCGGCTTGCCACACATGTGGAGCGGTGGCGGGCGCCTACCGTCCTTCCAGAGTGTGGTAGGGAGCGTCATGATAGGTGTACAGTGCTGGGATAGTGAACTGCAACTCGGAATAGTGAATAGTGATTTGAACAGTGAACATTCAGAACAATGATTTACTAGCTGTGCGCCACTGTTTACTCACCGTGTGCTGAATCCCTCGTGACATGCGCCGCTTCAGAAGCGGTTTGGGTGCACGACATTGCATGTCCCATGGTTCCGCATCAGGCAAAGCGATCCGGCGATCCGCATCCACGGCAGCAAGATCTAGCGGTTCAGATCCGTGGCACACATGTGCAGTTGACCGAGCACGGTAAAGGATACATGTCACCTACCTACCCTATCGCAATGACATTTTGTCATTTTAAATATGAGGGGACTAGATTTGCTATTTTCTTAAAAAAAGAGGTCAAATGAGCAAAAAAAACTCTCCTTCTCCTCCTAGATCCATGATGCAAAATCAGTCAGGAATCCACAACTTCTTCTTTCCCCTGGTATTCTACCCTTCTTAATGCCTCATGCTTCCTCCAAGGTTCCAACCTAGCCATGGTTGTTGTCCTGTTAGATGCCTGCAAGCACAAAAATGGATGCAAATTAGTGTAAGAGGTGTCAAGAATCACACGCAGGAAAACTTGCTTACTTCACGGGCTTGGAAGGTATGTTTTATGTCCAAAGGCAAGATGCCAGATGCGCATTGCACCGTGTCGGACGCGAGTCAACACGCGGATGCGTGTCGATGTGCCAAAAAAAAGTTTTGGACACGCGAGTCTCGGTAACACTGGTACGAATATAGAGGATTATGGAGTAATTGAGTGAATGTGTGGTTTAGTTCTCATTAGCCTCCATATGGATTAGTTCTGATTGCGTCTAAAAGTGGATTTTATTTGTATATTTTTTTTGCTTGTAATTTCATTTTTCCTGACGAGTGCAAACCGTTAGGGATTATTGAAGAGATGTGGGTAGACTACACTAGCTGGCAATTCAAAAATTCTACTATATAAATCAGGAAGTTATACAAGCAAGAGATCATATATTGTTACCACTAGATGCGCAGTGTAGCGGAAGATGGGCTGGAGCAACCTCATCCAACATCGAGCGCGTTGATGCAGTGGTAGTAGTTGATCGTTCAACATCCTCGGCACCGATCGTCTCCTGCAGCAACCTATCATGTTCCTTGCGTAGGTTATGGGTTGTCCTTGATCAGCGCAGCAGCAACCGTAGCAACGTCTTTACGTTATCCACACGTCTAGGGGTGAAACACTGTATGTCAGTGTGCTAACACCAACGCGTACGGTATAACCTTCGAGGAGATGACGTCTAGGGTTTTGGTGGAGCAAGTATTATATCCCAATAGCCCCATGCATCTACTTATAAAAGAGCCGATAAGAGATCCTATCCGAACTCGTTTGTTCCAACCCGTTAAGTGTGTGACTCTATAGGTTCATGTGTAATCAGTTGTGACTCGGAAACCCCTTTCCGACCACAAATCGTTAGCGGTTCCTAGCAGGACATATATAATGATTCCCAAATACACATAAATATTATATCGAACGAACCTTATGCAATATGACGTGCGACTAGGTCTTATCACTTACGATCAGCTTGTATCTCTATACGACCAGTTCATCTTTAGTCACGACCAGTCCGTAACAACTTATGACCAGTTTGTGATCATGTACGACCGGCTCACGACCAGTTTGTATCTCCATACGACCAGTTCATATCTAGTCGGACTAAACGACCTGCTTGCGTATTCTCCTTTTGTCTCACGATATCTGGTTGAACTCCATGTGAGATAATTGTCACCCATAGACTGTTCAATACTTCCTCAGTCTAGTGATGAATAACTTCAGGTGGTGGACTCTTCGACCACTAGTGACACGATCATGCACTTTCTTTATCCAACCACATCGAGGGCCCTGGAGATATCTCTCCTGTTATGTTAGGAGGAACAAATCACATATCCGACCTGTTACTTCCCTTCGCATGTTTTATTGTATACCTGAAAGCTACCTTTTATAACTACCCAGCTACGGAGTAGCGTTTGGCGACCTGTAAGTGCACTATTACACATGTAAGAAACCATGCTGATCTCAGGTCTAAGGATCATACATCATCATTGCATGTGACCAACTGATGACACATAAAATGATAATAATCTCAATAGTGTCTCAAAGTGGGTCAATCCAACACTATGTTCTCTAATATGTGTTCACATTATTGATTCGATATCCCTATATCCATGACCCGTGAAACATGGTCATCAATCAATACATGTCTTTGGTCGAGAAGTCATTAGTGTCTCGAACATTGACTTAGAGCTGAGGATACGTTTAGAACGACATCATATAATTTAAAGAGTTTCACCAATAAGTCACATATACTTGTTAATTTTATAAATGATAATTCATCCAATGAACATAATAACAATTGTTCTATAACTCATAAACATAGACGTGATACAATCATCTCTATGATTGCCGTTAGGGCATATCACCAACAATTATTTTGGTGACGGTTTTTCCTGATGGCAACTTGACATGAAATAGGGCCTCCAAAACCTGACCTCGGGGAATTTTCCTGTCGGTGACCGACAGAGAATTCCGTTGGGAAATATTTTCCTGTTGGTTAACCGCCAATCATTTTTGATTTTCACGTGCTCATTCTCCTCACGGTTTTTTTTCTAATGGTAGCCTAACGGGAAAATTTTTCCTGACAATAATCCGTATTTTCCTGGCGGTTTTTACCCGTCGCGAAAGATGCCCAACCTAGTAGTGATATTTGCCCTTAACTAAATGTCCAAAGGGAAGAGTGCGATCCCGTTTGCAGGGACATGAACTGTTGTCTCCGTCTCCGTCTCCGTCTCCGAGGGTATCCGAAGACTCTCAGGAACATCTTTTCTCCAAGAGTTATATGTCCGTCCGGAGTGCCTCAGTAGCACGCGGAACGTTCCGCTTGTTCATTCAGAAACACCCCGGAAATAAAGTGACACTCGGGAACTACAATTTCTTCCCCCTCCTGGTTGTGTGCAAAACTGACGGTGATCATTTAGATAGGTAATCCACGTGGCCATTTGGGAGTATTATGACTTTTTAGTTGGAAAGTGTTGGCTTGTCGATTGAATGGATGCATGTGTGAAACTAGTAAAACTTTTAGATGGAAGATACATACGTTAATTTTTGGTTCACCAGATAATTCACATAATCTTTGAACCTTTTATTCCACTGTTACATCTACATTTTTTGTAATTCAAAATAAAAAAGTGCTGCGTGAACACTTTTAGCTAACTGAAAATTAAACCCAAATAACCTGCGTCGCACAAATTTCCAAATTTGAGGACCTAAGTGGCACTTTGTTATAAGTTTAGAACCTCCGATACAATTTGCTCCTTTTGTTTCAAGTATGAGTTGACTTAGTTCACAACAGAAATGAAACAACTCAAAAATTTCAAATTTCAAAAGTTTTTGAAATTTTTGCTTGATTTTTGAATTCTTTCCCAATTCAGCAAAACTCCTCCCCCCCTCGCTTTCCTTTTTCGGCATTGCCATTTTCTCCACCAGAAAACGCCTTCCTCTCCCGGGTGCCAGCCCTTTTCTTCTTGCCTCACACTTGGGTCGTCACCTCCCTTCAGTCACGCCACCGCCTCCCTCCGTCACCAGTGACACTTTGCCCCCCTCGGTCCTTTTACCACCTTGGCCACCCTCCACATCACCACCCCCATGCCGCCACCTCCCCTCTCTCAGCGTCATCCGCGTGCGTAAGGCCACACAAGTCGCCGCCTCCCTGTTGCCGCCGCACTGCTCCCACCACCTCCATCGCCCTATAAAACCCACCCCGGGCACGCCAACCTCTTCACCTCCCACCCCACCACCTCCCTTCTACCTCCACCCCTCCTAGCGCCGGCGAATTCGAGCTTTTCCTCCACCGCCCTCTTCTCGGTCGAGGCGAGCCTCAGGTGAAATCCGCCGCCCTCTCTACTTCCCTTTCCTCCTCCTCCCAGCTCAAGCACCGCCTCACTGCCACCAACCTATCCCCTAACCTCCCCCACTTCCTTGCCCACCGGAGCGCCGCCACACCACCACCTTGTTTGGCCAGTGTGCCATGGCCGCCACCCCCCTCGCACCTCCCTACTCCTCAAATCCTCAAAACCCCCCAAAATGGGATCCCCATACCTTTGTGGTGCTCACCACACCACCCACCCCCGCCGCCCACCACCACCTCCGCCGCAATCGCCACCGCCGCCTACTCGGGCGGCCTTGGCCAGCCTTCGGCCGTCTTGCTCAAGCCCTTGAGCATGGGGCTGGGCCTTTATGGTTTGGCGATTTGGGCGAGGCCCATTTGAGTGTTGGGCTCAGCCCAACACTATTCTAACACGTGAACAATGAAACAAAATAATGTTCAAATGAGCAGTAACCCTAATTCTTGTTCATCCCTCAAAAATGCATAGTAACTATTCATTTAAGCTAAAAAGATGATTTCAATTATTGTTCACTCATCCATTATCATAAATGAATAGTAAAAAAACTACTATTCATTATTTGACACATTTTCATTTTCGAAACCCTAATTCAACATATTATACTCTTTTCGACCATCTCAAACCTAGAAAGTCCATTCTTGACTCCGATCAGCTATACCAAGCTCCCAATAAATCTTTTTACCTTTATATGATTCATTATCTCTTTACTATATTTTTGTTGTACTTGGATCCAATTCTCGGCTCTGTTCAGTCCAATTAAACACCAAATAAATATCTACCCTCCACACCACCTTCCTTTATATTTTCTTTTTGAATTTATTTACTTGCATGTTGTTCCCAGCGTATTCCTTGTCGAGCCGGATTTTATTTGGTTTATTTTATTTCTTTTCGTGCTAGGTCACGACTTCGATGACCAGACTCCAGAAGACACAGGACAAGACCAGTGTCCAGAAGATTTTGTGCAAGAAGGCAAGTCGCATTTCTTGATCATTTTGAGCCTATAAATTCATATATTTACTATTAATTTCATTATTGTATTTGTGCCAATTATTTTAAATATTCAAATAATACTTTTGAATGCCATGATAATTACATAAATCCTATTGCCCCACATACAAACCCACCTAGCACTTGTAGGCCATATTCACCTTGACAAGGTTAAAATCCTTTGTAAGCCATATTCACCTTGACAAGTTCACATAAAATATTAGCAATATAAATAGCTTTGTCACACAAATATGTTTACAAATCCTGAAAAGCAATATTGGTGGTTCGCCAATGGTTTTGGTAGAGAGTTGAGGGTTGAGACTAGGAAGTTGGACAACCCAATAGACTTGTGTGAAAGTGAGTCATCAGTGAGATCTGAAGGTGGACAGCCACGAGTTGGTGTTGGGCCATCACCTCACTGGATGACTGGTAAGGACAAGAACCATGTGCTAAGTGACAAACATAGAAAACCGCTCAACCACATGTGTGGTCATTACTCCCTGGCCTACAGGACAGGTGTGTGCTCTTATGTGATTGGAGCAGCGCAGAACAGGGGTGGGATAGGGGTGGGCCAGAAGGGGACATTCGCTGGTCTACACAACGGTATGGTTCCGTCAACATCGGGGCACAAATTCCGCCATTGGCCAGTGGTCTTCCGAGGGCTGTATGAGTTTGAACCTACCAGGTAGAGGCTAAAAAGGTTGAGCAGTGAAAAGGCTTTGTTATCTCAGCTCAGTCGCACGCTAACGTGTTGCGTGTCTATGATATGACAGTATGCGTTTGAGATATCTTGTAGGTAAAGTTGGGCAGCTCTGCAGAGTGTATAATAAAAGGTATTCGAATACGTCGTGCTTCCGGTTAATGAAGCTGTGTTAATGGGTGATTCCACACTACTACAGGAAGCCACATCACAGATGGTTCGGAACCGTCATCACAGACGGTTTCCAAACCGTCTATGTTTGTTGATCTGTGATAATGGCCGTTATCACGAGACGGTAAACCGTCGTGATGCGCGATATCACGAGCGGTTTTAATCAAAACCGTGCAGCGAAGTCTAATATCACAGATGGTTTGACGAAAAACAAATGCGTGATCGCGAATATCATAGGCGGTTGTCAATAAAAACCGTCTGCGATGCGTGAATATCACGAGCGGTTTGTTTTGATAACCGTCTGCGTGATATTCGAGATCCTGAGCAGTTTGTTTTATAACGTCTCGTGATATTCTCGTATCTAAGCGGTTTTCTGCGAAACCGTGCGTGATACTTGCCTTCCTGAATGGTTTTAACAAAAACCGTGCGTGATAGCTCATACCCTGACCACATTTTTGCTATTTTTACGGCTAGCCTCGGGAATTGCTAGCCATGCCCTCTGAAAATAAGCATGCACAAAACAGATTCAAGCATGCACAAAAAGATTCATCGAGAGATAATCAATTGTTGACAACTCAAAGTGATCATTACTCAAAATAAATTACAAAAGATCGCATTTGTTCAAGTATTGTCGCTATAGTTACAACTGGATTACAATTGTTTACGTTGAGAGGTGTCGGCGGGGTGATGCTCTCGGTTGGTGACGGAGTGAAACTCTCCGTTGTCGTTAATAATTTCTGAGTTGATAAAGGTGCAGAGCTTCCCTCGAATGTCCTTGATCTCTTCATAGCGAGTGAATCACATTGTAAATCCAAGACACATAAGCTACCAAGAGTAAAGTGGTAAGCTATATATATTTAAATTTATAATTAGGAAATAATTATTTGAGATTGACAAACCTCGGGATCCTTCTTCCTAGCTCTAAGGATTAGATGCATATGATAGCGGAGCGTAGATTGCACATAACTCATCATCTTTTTCTTTGGCCTTTGCAAAAATAGAATTACATATATAGGTATAGTCGGTTCGAGAGACGCGTTATTATGAAGTATGATATAGGATTATCGTGTTGTGGCGCGTCTTGGGAAAATCCATCACGTGTGTTAGTTAGGCGCTCTTTCCATTGTATATTCCTTTGTTGGCAACATAATTGATGAGCGACCTACATGATTGAAAAAAGTTATCCTTGGCCATTTCAAGCGAATGAAGACTACAATCTGGTTATGTAAGGAGGAAATGAGCATACCTCTCGAGTATTCCTCTTAGAGCGAAGTCGTGCTTGTTGCGGTTTAGGGAATCAAGGTATATCACATGGTTCCTCTTGGGTATAATAACTAAAAGGATCGATGGTACCTACTCATGTATGTCACTATAGTCATTAAACCTAAGTTTGTCTTTGCGTATAAAGTACAAATGAAATTTGTATAGCAAGTAGTGACACTTACCCACGGTTGTAGGGCACCACTATGTACTTCATGTTAATCCGGCGAAGCAATGACCTCGTTATGTATTTCTCGACGAAGGGCGAGTCTTCTTGGATGGTTTGCAGCGATACCACATGTGGGTCGAGAAACCCACGGTTCTTTCCATTCCGAATATTTTTTGACATGTATCTACACATAAGCAATAAGTTGTGATATTTATCATTATTACATGAATGTAGAACTTGATTGTATGCACTTACGATGTCAACATCGTAGAAGCGAGGCGTCGAGGCCAACAAGGTTGAATAGTTCATATAAGTCGTTGAAGCCCACGACGAAGTACCTCGTCCGTTGAAGAAATGCTTCTCCTCGTGTCGGCGGTGATTCGATGTCGCACCCTTCTTTTGGGTCTTCTCCAAGTACCGGGCATGCAAAGCGACAAGCATATCGGCGTGCATTATCTTTGCGTCGAACTGCGGTTTTCCGATGATGTAGTTCAGTATCGCGGACTTCTCGGACTTCCGGACTTGGGGGCATATGCGTTTGTTGATTTCGATTTGGCCTTAGCGATTGGCGGCGTCTTCTTGTGAGACGACTTCGGGAACCGTCTGACGGCCGCGCTTTTCTGTTCCTCGGCGTCTTCTCCACGGGAATCGAAGAGGTGGCCTACGGCGAAACATGAGGTGGAGTCATCGAGGTCCGTTGGAGAGGAATGGTTGTGTCGGATCGGCGGCCTTCTTTGGGTCGGTGATGTCCTTCTTGGGCCCTTTGGATAAAAAGTGGACCGCATCCCTAATGTTATGATCTCTTCGTTGAGGCGAATCTTCACGGGGCGGCTCGAAATTGACATGTACCATATCCACCTAGACCTTGGCGTAACCTGCGCATGTGGGCACTGCGCTTTGCTTGCCCCTTCCTCGTATGGATACACCATCCTACTGCTGTGACCTCAATACAAAGGACCCATCCATCCTCACTTGGAGCTTGCGAGCGTCGGCTCCTATAAGCGATACACAATTAGCTAAGGCGTCCTATAGGTCTATCTTTGGTGCATTCCATAGATGTACGTTACCTTGATGTAAATCTATCGGTAATCGGATGTAAATCTATCGGTGTCAGACGTTGTCATATTCAGAATTTTGCTTGGCGACGCGACGCTACTCTCGATGTCGAGGAGGACCGCCTCTGAATTAAGGGGTGGCTACGCACCACAGCTCGGGAGTATCTCCATTTGACCTGCAATCTTGCTATCTTTTCTTCAAATTTGTTAGTAATCATCTGTACCAACGGTTAAGTCGTGCTCGGCCTTGGATCTCTTCCTACTCCTATCGTGTAGTAGTCGTCCGCGAATCCATGACTCCAAGGTACGTTAATCCCAAGGCCTCGCGTGTGACCCGGGTGCTCCTTGTTTTCCAAGGCCGTAGATAGCATATCCTTCTCCCTGTCCGCATGGAAGGAGCCTTGGGAAGCTTGGGCAGTCAAGTCACGCTGCAAGAGGTCATCATGTCATTATAGACACTATGAAGTTATGGACTTATTAACTAGGTAGTTCGACATATTTACCACGTTGGGACACTTCTGGTCTGCGGGTTTGTGAAAGAGATGTTGCCGAAGGCGAGACTTTTGCCCTCGCTTTTAACCAGCTTAGGGAGCAGGTGCGTGATATCGAAAATGGCCCGGTTGAGTTACGCTCCTCCATTGCCCATGCCTCGTATTTACAGCGTACCCAGCGGTGCAGTCTGTCTGGTGAGTGTTTAGATGTCTGGAGAGCTTTGTGCGCCGCACTTTGCTCATAAATTTGGCCGTCGTTTTCATAGCCACAAAGGTGTCACATGCTTCCCGCGTCAAGAATCTATCTTTGCTTGTGAAGGGCATCGACCGTGTTCACATACTTCGTGACAAGAATGCTCTTGAAGGTCCTCCACGATTTATCCATCGTGAGCATCGCAAGGAGGAGGCGGTCTTGAGGAGGAGGCCGGCTGGGAGGAGGAGGTGGAGGGAGGAGGCGGGAGGCGGGAGGAGGATAAGCGCGGGAGAAGGCGGTCAGAGGGAGGAGGCCGACACGAGGAGGAGGACGGCCAGGCGGGAGAAGGCGGTCTGAGAGGAGGAGGCCGACACGAGGGAGGAGGACGGCGGCATTGAGGTCGGAGGCTGACGGCGTCGGGGACTTCTGGCGGGAGGTGAGCAGGGGCGCCGAGGTGCAGGCGGCACCGAGGTCAGGCGTCAAGGTCGAGGCGGCCGAGGTCGTGGTCGGCGGTGAGCAGCGAGCCCTAAACCCTAGAGGAGGTGAGCATGGCGAGAGCCTAAAGGCGCGGGAGGAAGTGACAAGTGAGAGCAAAACCCTAGCGATTCCGCCTTGTAAAAAGTATATCACTGAGCGGTTCTATTAAAGAAAAAATCAGTGATATTTATCCTGACGGTTGTATTATAAAACCAAATGCGTGATAGCTGACAAAACGATGACAATGTGTGATATCTCGACAAAACACGATGACAATGTGTGATATCTGACAAAACATAGTGAACACGGTGACAAGTATGATGACAATCATGACAAGTCCATATGAATTCGAACCTGGTGACAAGTATGATGACAAGTTCATAACACATTTGACTTCAAAATTTCATATCTAATTCAACTCAACTCCAAATCAAGTGAAACCAATTTTGATACTCCACATTACAATGTACGTCCACATTGACATCAATATCAAATATGACAAGTCCATAACACATCAACAGATGACAATTTCACATTGACATCAAAATATATGAGAGATTACAAGTCCATAACACATGATGTTATGGAATAAATTAATTACATTAGAGTAAATTCTTAATTAAAATATAGGCCTTCCTGATGATCGACGTGCATATAGCTAACTTCCTCACTGGGTTCTTCCTCGAGCCTAATGTCGTTTCCGAAAGGAGGTAACTCGTCAAATTGATTGTATTCTTCCTCGTCCACTACATTCTCAACTTCAACAATCCTCCTTTTTCCATGAAGAACTTCGTGGCGCTTCTTATTTACTGGGTTGGTTACATAGAAGACTTGAACAACTTGGTTGCTTGATCTGAATGGTTTGTCTTTGTATCCGAAACGTTCGAGGTCCACGGTAGTGACACCGTGCTTGTCGACCGTCACTGTGGGAGATGGACCTTGGCATCGAAATAGGGGATCTTGAAAAGCACGTGAGTCGAGCTCCCATATCTCCTCTATTTGCCCATAGTAGGAGCTCCTCATCCCATCGGTCTTGAATGCATCTATCACGGACACATTGTTACGGGTATGCTCTTCCTATCTGAAATTGCCGTATAAAATGTGTACCCATTTATGTCGTATCCTTGCCATGCGACAATTGTAAATTGTGGCCCTCGTGCCAACCATAGCGATATCATCACTTGATGACCTCGATGATTCGCACCTTTAACCATTCGTTGAATCGCGGTTGTGCTCTCGTGATCCAAACCTCCGGCCGGTCTAGATTCATTGGCGCACCATGTCTTTGTGCTCGTCGATGTCACGGGGACACTTGGGTCATGTGTTGCAAGACCGTGAAATGGGCTTGAGTGTACGTATCGGATCGGGAGTGATTGATTTCCTTCCGATGGTCGATACCATCAGTCTCCCCTCATGGCGAGATAGAGGCACACCTATCGGTTCCACGAGCCATGTAGTCGTATGAGAACTCAATGACCTCTTCGGTTGCATAACCTTCGATGATCTTGCCATCCGGTCGAGATCGATTCCGTATGTAGGACTTGAGAATTCCCATGTACCTCTCGAGCGGGTACATATGGCCTTAGAACACAGGGCCGCATATCTTTATCTCTTTCACAAGGTGAACAATGAGATGGACCATGATATCGAAAAATGGCGGAGGAAATACATCTCAAGATGACATAGAGTCGTCACCACCTCGACTGCGAGCATCTAGTCCTTAGGGATCAATGATCTTACGAGCAATTGAGTTGAAAAAATAACCTGACCTCAAGATTGCCACTCGGACCTTGTTGGCAAGATACTTCTAATTACAACAGGAAGCATTTGTGTCATCGACACATGACAATCATGAGACTTCATACCAATTAATTTCAAATCTTGCATAGAAACAAGCTTCTTAATGTTAGCGGAGTAACGGATGGGACTTTCACACCATGCAAGCTCGCAGCGATTCATTTCTCTCGGCCTTGGGCCAGTGTAGCAAATTCAGGGGAAGAATACGTTAAATCTGTATCGGTCTCTTCTAGTGCTAACTTCGGTCCTTATGTTCATATCAACCAAGTCACGCCGTGCGTTAACACCATCCTTTGTTTTGCCACTAATGTTCAACAAGAGACCAATCAAGCTATCACATACATTCTTCTCTACGTGCATGACGTCGATGTAGTGGCGAACTTCTAAGTGCTCCCAATAAGGCAAGTCCCAAAAAATTGACCGCTTCTTCCAGATGTTCTTCTCACGGGTTCTTAATTTACGCCTTCCCAAGCACAACATCGATATCCTTAACCATATCATAGACCTCTTTCTTTCTAAAAGCCCTTGGAGCTGAATCGTTCTCCTTATTTCCGTCGAATTATCTTTTCATCTTGCGGTATGGATGACTCCTGGGAAGGAACCTACGGTGACGCATATACCGATTTCTTTGAGTTGTTCGACCATACACTCTCCGTAGCATCTAAGCGGTCTTGAGACGGGCTTTGGCTCCTTTTGTCTTGAAGCTAAGCGAGGTTACCAAGGGTAAGAAAATCATTGATGGTGCGAGAACAATATGGCGCATAAAGTGAAGTTCTCTCATTTATCGCATCCCATACTGTACCCTTCGTTCTCTGATGTCACAAGATCTTCCGACAATGGTGCTAGGTACACATCAATATCATTCCCAGGTTGCTTGGCTCTTGGATAAGTCTTGACAACAAAATGTACTTCCGCTTCATACCTGACCAAGGAGGAAGGTTGTACATACATAGATTCACGGGCGGTGTTATGTCGGTTGCTCATGTTACGAAAGGATTCATTCCATCTGTACTCAACCCTAACCTTATGTTCCTCGGTTCCGACCGAACTCTTGAACTCGATCGAAGTTTCTCCTTGAAGCAGAATCGTGAGGTGTCTTAGCTTTCCATCTCTCTTACGCTCCTCTGAGTGCCAGCAGACAATCTTGCCTCCTTTGGGTTCGCAAATAAGCGCTTCAAGCGTGGGATCACAGCGGATATCACAACATCTTAGCAGGAGGTTCTTGCTTCACCTTAGCAGTATTCTGACGCTTGTATTGGGATGCTTTGCACATGGGACATACATGCATGTCTGCATACTCTTTACGGTAGAGGATACAATCGTTCGGACATGCATATATTCTTTCTACTTCCATTCCCAATGGACAAATAACCTTCTTTGCTTGATAGGTGGTGTTAGGCAACACGTTTCCCTCCGGAAGGATGTCCGCTAGGAGACCTAACAACGCCGTGAAACTCTTATCGGACCAACCATTGCTTGCCTTCAATTTCAGCAGTTCAAGCACGATTGACAACCTTGTATATTCCGGCTTGCAACCAGGGAACAAAGGTCTCACCAAGTCCTCCCTTAAGCCCTCGAATTTACAAAACTCTCTCTCACTTTGTAGTTCTCTTACGCATCGCGTATCATCCGATCCAGTTGTCATCGTGCCACCTATCCTCATCAAAAGCACGGTCCACATCCGGAAATCGTTGACTTCCTCGGCGATGTCGTCATTATTAACCACGGTATAATCTGCTCTTCACCGTGGTTGGTCCAACATGTATACCCTTTTTGAAACCCTTGAATCAAGTGCGCTACGATCTGCGCGTTGTTAAACATCTTGATTATCGCAATCAATGCATGGACAATACATAAAATTTATCCTTCTTCAACATATCACCTTTCGTGGCTCTTCTAAAAGCAACCACGCCATTAATGTACTCTTGACTCACACGGTTCACCGTACATCGATTCGATCCATCTACACTCGCATCTAACAAACTAGTGTCAAATTGATTAGCGATTAATTTATAGCAAACATAAAGGGTTATAGATCGTTACCCTTGGAGTTCACGAAGAAAATCGATTCATCTCTCCTTTCCTTCTCCTCTCTAAGGTGGCGCAATGGGGAGGAGGCGGGGTGTTGGGCGCTAGGGGCGGGGTCCAACCTTCTCCTCTCTAAGTTGGCATAGCGGATAATTATTGATTATTTGCATGATTGTTGATTAGATACGAGACAAAAGACAAGAGGAAGATCCTAATAACTAGTAAGTTGGTCGTAGCGATTCTTGTATATCCGATTTGATATAATTGAAACAATAAACCTTTGTGATGACATTTCTTCATGGATAAATGGAGGAAATATAAAATAGATCATTGCACATGTGACTTATCTTGGTGTGTCATAAATTCTTCTTTTTAATCTGTTCTGAAAACTACTCAACAAATTAGTTACGAGTAAGACTTTCACCTCTTTATGCGTACTTACTCGTTTTGTCTCATCGTTGCACAAAGGAATTACACAGATTAAAGGCTACATGTTTTGCTTTTCATTTTGGAATTTATATCATAGTTTTGGTTCAATAACATCCAATGGCTGCTATAGTTTAGGTTTAATTAGGGTCCATCAAATTGAGAGCTAGATGTTTTGCCTTTTCTAAGAATTTATAGCTTTTGTGAGAAGTATTAATTGAAACTTAAACCCTATGCTTTCGATTAAGGAATACAACAAAGAAAATAAAACATTGGGGTCCATGTGCTGAGTAGCAAAATAAGGAAAATAATTAATCAATAGAGTGGATAAAGGATAATAAGTATTACTCCATCTATTTAATTAGGGAGGAGCATGATTGGAGGAAGCTAGGCGGAAGTGTGGCACAGGGGAGGCAGGCAGATCTAAGTGGAGCCAGTGGCGAGGTTGCTCAAAGCGGTGGCGATGGAGGCGCGGCGGTCTGTGTGCTTGATGAACCAGCCAGCGGTCGGTGAGAGGATGTGTCGGGCTCAATTTATATGGAGCGAGATATCCTGAGCGGTTCTTAATCGAAACCATCGTGATAACTAAATATCACGAGCGATTCTCAATCGAACCGTGCATGTACTATCCTGACGGTTCTTATTTAGAACCGTCGCGATATCCGCCAATCACAGACGTTTTATGAATAGAACCGTCTATGATAGTACACAGACGGTTGTAAACTAAAACCGTGCGTGATTAGAGATATCACAGAGCGGTTTGTTAATAGAACCATCGTGATAATTCCTGACGGCTCTATTAATATACCGTGCATGATAGATGACTATCACGGACGGTTCTAAACAATACCGTCGTGATAAATTGCCGCGCCACCGTAGGTCGAGACAGACCCAACGAGAGCGGTTCCAAAGGAAATGCGTGATAAAGCGTCTACTATAACTGTTTTGTGGTAGTGCCATCTGAGAGGCATAAGTAGAGTTTTTGAGATGTTAAGTTGGTAATTGAGTTTGTTGAGAAACCCTGATGTTATTATTTATTATTGTTTCTTGTTTTAAAGATAAAGCTGCTTTAAATACAAAATGCATCCACATATGCATATTATGGTAAAACTGTACCATTCCTTTGATAATCCCAGCATGTAATTAATTAGGATTTTCATGTGTCTTGTTGAGTACGGTAGTAGTACTCATTCTTGTAATATCTGCAAAACATCTCTGAAGAAGAAACGGAAAAATCTGAGAGGATCAATTTGAGCGAGGATTTTGGTGGACCCACGGATGTAGCGACTCTGTTATTAGGTCTCGACCGCGCTCAAGTGTGCCTGTGGTTTGAGGTTCTTTTGTCTTGTATTATATTAACTTTGGGCTTGAATGCCCATGTCAGGTTAAAACTAGCTATTAAGCCTTAATCTTATGTAATAAAAGTCTGATTTTTGTTGAAATCGAAAGCTTGCTTGAGACGCTGCTTACTTTACAACTGCACATCCTAGGCGGGTGTGAATAGTTTAACGATCCCAGAATTTAGGGGCGTTACAAGAAATCCTTAAATATATGGATGCTTGAGCACAGATTGTGCTTGTGCGGAGGGTGGAGTTCCATTGTGTGCGATGGAGATTAGATTGAGAATATGGGAGGGCGAAGGTTAAAAAGAAACAGTGGTAGATTAGTCACTATTAAACAAATTAGCTGAAAAGCAGGCATTTCTGAAGAACAAAATTCCGGGAAACAATGGAATGGAACTAATTGGGTTCGATGTCGGATCCCGGGCGTTGAATACCCGAAATCCTCGTATGCGTACCATACTAGTCCGATGATAAGTGGCTATTACACACATCCACAATATTGGCATACACATCCATACGCAATTACATACAACATAAAACAAATATAGTAATAAACTTAACCGATTACGTAGTTTACAATAGACTGGCCAAACAAAAGTTTAAGTATCAGAAGTAGCAGCGAAAATTTAATTGATTAAATGCAAAAGTCCAGCGGTATGCCCATCCAAACTCTTAGGCAACCGACAAGAAGTAAATCCTAGAAAAACCCGTCCCCGTACCCCCCCCCTCGGTACCAGGACCGAAGAAGGCATCGTCCGCCATTTGATCATCCTCATCCTCTGAACAACAATTTAAGCAAGATTGAGTACAATACGTACTCAGCAAGACTTGTAGTGTATCACAAAATTTATATACATGCTTGGCTAATAAGAGATAAGGCTCTATGCTACAAGTTGTTTTCAGCATTAAGCAAATTTTATTTGCAATATCAATTCATAGTATTTTGCAATGGTAGTTTAAAGAGCAGCTAAATAAATAAGGAACAACAAGTAAGTAACATGAAAAATAACAAATCACAACCCTCCTTGGCTACGATCAACATCTTATTTTCAGCCATAGACATGATACCCAATTTAAACAGCATCAAAATATCCATCCCAACATTTCCCGATAAGACCGTTTTTGCAAAAGTAGAGACTATATCCGATGTGATTGTACTAAGCATGTTCATGACAGCAAGCACGGCTATTTAAATAGATTTACACTCTACAGAGGTGTATAACTTTACCCACAGCATACAAATTCGCTAGTTTGTTCGGCATCCGTCGATACCACCGCACACAACATTATAGTATGCAATCTAGAGTACATATCGAAGCCTTTACATCATCTAATCCTAACCTTGCAATAGCCCAACAATGACAACCCTCACTTCAATCTTGAGCACCCCCCGTCAAAGTGAGGCATTAACCATTGTGTCGAAAGGCTTTGGGCCCAATGCCTCAATGAAGGGAGCCCCTTCGAGCAATCACACATGCTCACATTACTACGACCTACCAACATGCAAGGCTAGTTTTCGATGACTTAATTAGCTAAGGCCGTCCTATACCAGCACATGTGGTTGTACGCTTAGGTTTAGATTGGTGGCACCAACGTTCCGTCCTTAATTGATTCGGGCGAGGATCTTCCCATATCTACATGTGAGAAACCCTCTCACATTCATCAGTTCATATTATAATTTGCCCGCGTCGCAATCTAGGCTTTTCATTTTTATTTTTATACAAAATTAATAGAGACAACCCCTCTGGACCATCATTTCAAAATCTCCCAAATTATATTCAATATTTCATTGACTTTCAAATTTTTTGTAAAGACTAGAGCTCAGCTATGCATTTATGCGATACTCGCATTCCAAAAACCCAATTTGACATCATCTATTGCCTAATTCATACCCTAATGGCTACAACAATAAGGATATCCATATTTCAAGGAAGATCATGGATTGAATAGGAATATAACTACCGTTATCCCTAAATATAGCAATTTTAAGCAAACATACACACATGCATAATAGATTTTGCAAAAAGAAGCACAATAATTAAAATAGTGGGATCAACATAATCAAAGGAGGTGCTTTCCTTGCTCTGGTATCTCAGAGCATGAGGATTGTCAAAAATTTCGTTCAAAGTATCGACGTCTATTCAAAGGAGCCAATAGCAAATTAATTATAGAAAAAATAATTTCAATAGCAACAAATCCAAATATTTTTGCATATTCAAATAGAGCATGATTTTAGATAAATTTATAAAAATGATTCATTCAATTTAGAGTTCATATGCAAAAATTATTAACATTTTAATTTGCTTCAGTTTGAAAATCCTAAAATTAATAAATAAAAAAAGGTGACGTCAAAAGCGTATACTCTGAGGTTTACGCTTTATAACAGGGAAAACGTATTTTCCTCTGAGTTCTTTTGAGGTTTATGCTTTCTAACAGAGAAAGCATATTGTCCTCTGAATTGAAGCTGACCTTTCTCATTTTTGAATTTTATTAACTTACATGTGGGGCCTAGTTGTCGTTGACTCATATTTTTATTTTCTTGATTTTGTTTATAAAAAAGAGGTGGCCCCACATGTCATAGACTCATTATTTATTAACTAATCATTAAACCTATTTTTGATTCTAATTAACTGATGGCTGGGGTCCACATGCCAGTCTCTCGTATTTAAAACATGTTTTTAAAATAAAAAACAATGGGTGGTCCCACATGTCAGTTACTCATATACTAAACATGTTTTAAATTAGATTTTCGATTAAGTTTTTATTCAGCCCCACGTATCATTGATTAGTTTCACTTAACCATTGTCATTAGTGTTAAGCTAATACTCATCCCGAGTGGGACCCACTGTCAGTGAGAGAAAAGAGATGGGAGCAGGGTTGCCTGGTGGCGCCATAAGCGAGATTCGCGGTGTGACAACACAACAACTCGGCTCAGCGATGGGCAAAATAGGTTTCCCTCTCGACGGTGATCCCACCAGGTGGTGGTGGAGGCCGGAGTGGTGGAGGCTGGAGCAGCGGAGACACCGTCTCCCATGGCGGCGCCATGGGCTATGATAAACTCTATCTTTGCACTAGCTAATTCACCGATCTAACATCATAATAGCTCTAGGGACTACTAGAAGCTCATCAAGACTATTGATGGCATCGACGGATGGTGGAGTGGCTTGGCGATGTTGAGCGATGGCGGTGCACAAGAGGCCCACGGTGTAGGCGCTTTATGGCGATGGAGATGCTACAAGCGATGTAGCATTAGCTCACTAGAGTTCTAAGGATGGTGTAGATACAAAGAATTGGATGGTGTAGGATTAAGGATGCAGACTAGGGGGTGAATAGGAGGTTTTAAACTTTTGACAATTTAACAATTTAAGCCAATTAAAACTTAATCTAAATAAGATACAATTCTAGCTAAGCAAATTAACACAAGAAATAAGCTAGAAATGTAAATACGGAAAAGTAAAGACTAGAAATAACCACAACAAGACAAATAAGTTTTTCCCGTGGTATCGAAGACTTATCGGTCTACACTAGTCCACGTTGAGGAAGCTTGACAAGTCAAGCCGGCTCTACGAATTAAGCCTTCACTCGATCACTATTGGTTGTTCTTGCTCCGCTCCGGAGATAGTGAAAACCAAGCCAATCACAATCTTGGCACCGGGCCTCTTCACAAGCTTCTTAAAGAGATCACCGTGCGATCACCGCCAAGCCGTCTAGGAGTTCAGCAAAACTCCAAGAGTAACAAATCGTTAGCCTTAAGCAGCGGCACTCAAGTGCTGAGGATCGGCTAGGATGAGTGAATGCATATGAATGAACTCAACACCTCACAATGAATGCACAAGAGTGTTTTGAGTGTTGAGAGGATGCTCAAGGCTCTATAGATGATAAATGAACTCTAGCATACTGTCCTTGAGAAGGTGGAGAGGTATTTATAACCCCCACCAACAATTATGACCGTTGGGGAGGCAATCCCCAACTTTCGTGAAATGTGGTATGACCGCCAACTAAGTTCTTGATGCGGCCGCACCTATGTCGAAACAACTTTATGTGGCTAGAAACGGTGGCATTAAATACTCTGATATAGCCATTGAAAACCCCCGAGCGGGACGACCGCCAACTAAAGTGCGATACAACCGCATCGCCCGGTCATACCGCACAGAGGAGCGGTACAACCGATCGTAGGGTTTCCAATTTCGCCGAAAAGACATGCTCTCTGTAAAATACGTACCGCCTTAGAAAAATCGGTACAACCGCGAGAGTGATACGACCGTTCCCAAGCGTGATCTGACCAGATTATCAACGAGAGGCACCGAACCAAAATACAGACCTCCTGTTTTTGTTGAACCGCCAACTAGAAATCGGAACGACCGCAATGCGGTTGTACCGCTCCAAGAGCCGATCGTACCGTATTAGCGCTCAGTTGGCAGAAACAATCAAAACCCGGTACTACCGCCAAGTAAAGCGCTGTCATACCGCTTCAAGCAGTACAACCGCTAATATAACTCCGGTACTACCGATTTCTGACAAAAACGCTTAGAGCTTAGTAAATTCAAATTCAAATGCATGCATGATCCTAAATTGATCCATATTGCACAAGACTATGCTATCAAGCTACTAGTCACGATCCCTCTTAATAGTACGGTATTTAACCTATAATCTGGTCTTCCAACCATTTCTTCTAAGACCGGTAAAATATAAAAAGGATCATAGACTACTTGTACCTTGTCTTGAGCCATGTAGATCTTCATTGAAACCTTTAGCACGCATCTTTACGTCATCAAACTCACCAATGGGACTTAACCTTGTAAATACTCAATAAACACGTTAATCCCATATTCACATATTATCATTAATTACCAAAACAATTTTTAGGGGCCTAGATGCTTTCAATTTCCCCCTTTTTGGTAATTGATGACAACACAATTAATATGTGAGAAAGATTGTTTTGAATATACTAAGAGTGTATATTCTTTTGATGACTTAACAACAAAATAATTCTTGCAATAAGCTCGAATGAATTTTGAGAATTATTTTCTTGTTAAATCAATTTAAAAGCTCCCCTAAACATGTGCATGTAATTGATAGAAAAACTTTGCAAGCACATGTAGAGATTTTTGAAATTTTGGCGGAGTTTCTTTAGCATGTTTGAACTTGAGGGAAATGCAATATGAAGATATGACTATAATTTAGATTGCATTTTAAGATAATATCATAAGCATAATCATTATCCAACAAGTTAAACAACATAAGCAACACTAATACAAGCACATAAGCATAAGTCTTAAACTATTACAAGCACATAAGTTCAACACAATACAAAACATATAAGTCCATACTGAGGATAATAGTAACAAAAGACTTGCTCCCCTAAATCTTTCTCTTCTCGCTTCTCCCCTTTGGCATCAAGGTACCAAAAACATCTCAAGCTGCTAGGTCCTAAGGAGGAAGGAATTTGGGTCTTGAGCTTTGAGGCTGGAGAAAGTGGAGCTGGGGCTGGAGAGCTGAATCTGAGGGCTGAGTCTGAAGCTGTGGCGGATCTGAGGAGTAGAAGAGACTAGAAGCGGCTTAGGAGTGAAAGTCTTTGAGCGACAGTCTTTGGATCTGAGCCCTTGGATCTGTGGTGGTCTTTGGAGGAGGTGAGGCAGAGCTGGAGACTTGAAATTTGGGGCCAAAGAAGGAACAAGAAGAAGTAGAGGCCCTAGAAGGTGGAGGACGACGACGAGTGTATCATTGAGAGTCTTCAAAATCTGTTCCATCTCATTAATGCTTTACGCCATATGACTATCATTATGAGTCTCATCAAAGAAATCATTTTGAGTCAACTCCAAGTCTAGCTTATTGTGTGTCTCATTTTGAAACTCTATTTGGGCTGTCTTCATTTCTTCCAAAGTGCTAATAATCAACTGCTAATTTTGAAGAATCTAAGCAAGAGTACCTTCAACAGGATCACTTTCTGGCGGCTGACATCGATGAGAGTACCGACAGGATAGAATCATCATGGGGAGCGGGGAGGGAGGGTGTCGTGAGGATTATAAGCCTTATGGGCTGTTCCCAATCCCCTTGATATTCAATCTTCTACGAATTAAAGTCATGATGTAAGGTACATAGTAAATTCTATTAATCCTACCATTCTTTGAAGAAACCATGCCCCTGAGAATGACATCCACAACATCAAATTTCTTTCCCTTCATAATATTATTAATGATATTCCAGGCATATCCTCTGGCTGCATCAAAATTCCCACTCTTGGGGTAAAATGTATGATTAATAATCCTATTAATCATGCTTGGAATGGGCTTAAGTCTAGTAATCTTTCTGGGGTATTCTTGACGGTGGAATTATAAAAGTCATTCCAAGCGGGGAGCGATGCTTGGTCGTCAAATAGCTTATCCCAAGTACGGATGGTGTCCTCAACACACGCTCAATGTCCTCCTTGGTACTTTCCACATATCTAATAGCTTGTGACCCATTTCATCCTAGAAAGATCTGCCTCAACATGAGCGTGGCATAAAAGCGCTGATAATCTCATCATCATAATTTTGCTTAAGAGACACAAGATCATGAAGACCCACTCAATGAAAGAGCTGGTATACACTGCTGTACTTATCCAAGGAGTTTATGTGAGGCCACTTAATCCATTTGTGATCATAAAGTTTCTATGATTTCCATATAATTTGCTCATATAATTGTTCTTGAAAAATTGTATGAAATCTAGGATTTGAGTCGGACACGAAAAGATATTGATTTACATGGCGCTTGATTGCATACTCATTAGGAGTAAGGAGTCTCAAGTCAATTGGAGGCTCTGAGAGCTCCCAAATCATCGACTAAGCACGGCTCGACTCGGTTTGAATCGAGAATCTGCCTAAAATTTGGTGGTAAGTTTTCCTCTGTTTCTGATTTATGGTCCTCTTCTGCTGGTCTTTTGCCCTTGCCCTTGCCATGCATGACTTTTTGTCGAACTGATCTTGTGCTTTGAGGTGGAGCTGCAGGAGGTCGAGTTCGTTGAGGTTGAGATGAAGATTGCCCTCCTCTTGGTGGTCCATGCGACTTTCGAGTCGCAATTCTTGTCCTAGGCATCTTCTTACAGATAGAATAGATTACAAGGAGTTCAATTGAACAATCAAAATAGAATTAAGTGAAAATGGAATGAATTTCTAACCCTAAAATGACAAGGGTTCCAAACCGGAAAAGCGACTAGAGAGGGGTGAATAGGAGGATCAACACTCCGAAATCTGAGTGGATTTGAGAGAGGATTTTTTTTGGGTTTGGAGAGAGAATGCAAAGAATGGATTCAACTTATAAATCACTCCAATAGCTATGAGAGCTATGAAGATCAATGATTAAGCCGTACCACAGAGGAAGTCTTATGTTGAATCCAGCTTCAAGAACCTCATTTTCCCCAAATGCTCGCACTCAAATTGAAAAAGCTAGAGGGGGTGAAAGGAGCCAAAGAATGGAACAAATCGGGACAATCGGTACAACCCCAAAGCTCGACAAACAAAAAGCAAGCGAACAAATCGGGCGGAACAAGCGGCGGTTGTACATGATCGGCTACAACCTTGAGCAAATGACCGGTTGTACCATGATCGGTACTAACCGCGATGTTAAGCCGGTTCATCCGATTGTCTGGAGCGAGGCAAAATCCGCTTCGGGTTTCAAAAGCGAAAATCAACGTAACTTTTGATCTCTGGCGGCCAAACTTGACCAAAATTGAACCACACCTTCCTGAAGATATTAGGAACCTATTCCAAGCAACGATTTCAGAGATCCATGCCAAGGTTCCTATCCTTTTGCATTTGAACGAAGGTGGGTTCAAAACCGGGCAAAAAGCAAAACTTGATCTAACGACTTGCTCGTAGGTGGATGATGATCTAGATGACCTTAGATAGGTTCCCACATGTCCCAGCAAGCAAGATCAAGAGGAAGAACCAAGCAAAAACTCCCGAATTGAAGAAAGCCCCAAAAATCACAAAAAGGAAGAGCGAAGAGCGAGAGCACGAAAGAAGAAAACTTGATTTCCATTCATTGAATCAAGAAGCGAAATACAAAGAGATACATCCCCATACGCATGGACATTAGAACCGGAGGATGATTACATGTAAGCTCAATCCATCTCCTCACTCTCACAACTCAAGAACAAACACTCATCCATTCTTGAGGGAGATGAACACAAAACCAAGAAGGGCACAAGCGGGGAGCACACCTCTGCCTACACCTCCACTCTCAACAACTAAAGAGCAAAGAGAAACAACCACAAAGCCTCTTTTGACTCTAAAACCCTAATTCCACCCAAGTGCTCAAGAGGGCATGCAGCCCTCCAATCCTTTATATAGCCTTGGCTACGGGTCTCCTCCCGTTCGCCCGCTAAGTCCAGAGGCCGCTCCGCTTGTGCGACTTTGCGAATTTCGGTCGCCCATACGCACCCAAGGAAGCTTCAGCGCTCCTTGTCTCGCCGCCTCGCAACCACCTCGAGTCCACGTCGTCTTGACACATCGACCGTTCGACCTCGGCGCCACTGCGCCTAGTCCGATCCACCGTGTCTCACCACAACTCCACTCGGCGTCCTGCTGACCACACACAGACAAGAAACACGAAAGCAGGAACAAGTTCTTCACAACTTGACCCAGCGTTAGCTCAAACATGCAATATGCAACACATATGCATGAACACACTGGATATGACCTATCCCAAAACTCAAATCACCAAAATGGCGAAACTCACAATACAATCGGTACAACCGCCATGTTACCGGCGGATCAAACGCACTCGGTCGTCTGGCTCAATACTGCGGTCGTTCGATTTTCAATGAAGACGAACTCGAAAAACAACTTCTCTGGAATTCTTCAACGCCATTTACCAATCGGTACAACCGCCTGTGATCGTACCGCCCATAACTTTCGCCGATCGTTCGATTTTCTGACGATACGATTGACTTCACAGCAGCGTGAACAGCATAGCGACATGGTCCGACCACACAAACCAAACTCATTGACCTAAAACCTTTGTCAATTACCCATCACTCACAGGGCGACCTCCACATGGTCTCTCAATCTCCCCTTGATGAGTATATTGACAAACTCGAAAAAAAACAAAGTTGAGTTTGAGTTTGTGAATCAACATGGTCCAAAGAAGAAGAGTGAAACTAATGACCATGTCGACGGAAGGAACACTAGAGCAACAAGCTGAAAGAGCAAATTGATCTCCAAAGCTCTAAAGCTATTCCCCAACAGACTTTTTTCTCTCTATTCTCCCCTTTTGGCAATAAGCATCAAGATGCAATAGAGAGAATATGACATGTTAATGGATGAAAATGGCTGAAGTTTGTTTATTTAAGCATTTTGAGCCATGAGAATTATCCATAATGACCAACATGTAATACACCAAGCCATAACTTAATAAAAAGGCTATCTAGATCATGACAAGATATGTATAAGCTAGCTAGAACACATAGATGACAATCTGAAAATGAGGTACATTATGTGAGCAAGTCAAGTCATCAATGAGCAAAGTCTCGCTAGAGATATCCAAGGATGATCGAGGCCATGTCAATAAGCTAAGCGGAACTAAGAAGCTTAAATTGAGACCAAAAGAGTGCTATAAGCTCAAGATTGAAACATTGGTTAAGTACTTGATTCTTTTGATAGCTTTAAGCAAATTTGAGCACAAATGATATATTATCTTTGAAATTCAAGGTTGTTGACAACCAGATTTTTGTTTTATCATGTGCTAGACCTCAAGCCTTATCGACTACTTCAGCGAGAAGCTTAAGAAGATAGTCTAGGTCACCCAAAACTCCCCTAAGTTCATGTCAAGTGCAATGGCAAGCCGTCTCATAGGGAAGAATTGGTGAGATCGGTTTTTTCGCACAAAGAGATCTTTTTTTTAACAAGTTGTACTAACTCATGCATCATCAAGAGACTAAAACAGCTCAATCTAAGGCTCAATATAGATTCATCACTCTACCCGACCTATTTGACATGGCATGAATCATAAAAGGATAGCTCAAGAAAGACTAATCTCGAGTGCTAACATGACAAGTTTTAGTTTAAGTTGAGCAATTTTAATTAACTTATCATGGCAAAAGCTAGGCTACACATATGAAGTCATGATAAATCTAGCAAATAAGCACAAGTCATGGCAAGGTGTAAAGCATTGTAAACATGTCACAGCGGGATAATAATCAAGGCTCAATGTAGTTATATTACAATGCGAGAATGCTAGAAATCACGAAGATCCGGCTCCCCTCAACATTAGATGCAACTTTTAGTTCAAGTTGAGTTAACTCAATATTAAGCTCGAAGCTCCCAAATGAACTCCTTGAACCAAAACAATAAATCGAGAAGGTGGCAAAAAAACATAAAGCAGGCGATCCTTAAAGCATAGATAAGATATAGAGAATACTATGGCTCGAATGACTCTCATCTACCCATATGACTCTAGGACTATCAAGCGCCCACTTAACACACCTAGGAGCAAACCGTGCCTGTCTGCAGGGTGGCCCAACCCTCGCTAGAACCTACAAGAAGTGAGTGAGCTCAACCTAGTGAGATAAGTAGCGACTAATAAGCGACATCCTAGAATCACAAGATAAGGCAATCTAAACAACTAGACAAAGAAGCACTCTAATCTATGCTAGGAGGACTGATCCCAAATGCACCCAAAATGCAATGCAACGACAAGGAGCAAGAGCATAAATAATATAGTAAGCGATAAAACCCAAAGCTCCCCTCACTCAGTCCATAAGGACAAACCACCCCAAGCTCTCCCTCGGTGAAAACCTCGAACTATCCAATGGCTTGGTGAAAATGTCGATAGCTGGTGGTCACTCTCCTGGCTGGAGCACTATATCGCCCTTCTCTACATGGTCTCTAAGGAAGTGGAAGCGAATATCGATGTGCTTGGTGGGAATCTTTGCTTTGGGTTCTTGGCAATGTTAATCATGAAGTGTTATCACAAAGAGTGGAACAACATCGATAACTAACCCAAAGTCCTTGAGTCGAAGCCATCGAGCACTTGACTCTGACAGCTGGGCTGCTGACAACGTACTCGGCCTCTGCGGTGGGTATGCAACACAGGTTGCTTCCTTGAAGACGGAAACAAGAGAAGTGCCAAGAAATTGGCGGTGCGAAGTGCTCTTCCTATCTATCCTCTGACCGGTGAAGTCGCATCAGAAGGCTCTCAAGGAAAGGCAGGATGAGGAAGAGTACAGATACCATAGTCAATGGTAGCTCGTAGGTCCGAAAGATCGCTTCACCGCTTTGGCGGTGAAAGCGAAGGAGAAGCACAGCAGCGCACAAACACACGAAAAAATGTATATACGGTCTCGGCGTTGAGGTACAAGAGGAGCCAATCATCTTTGCGAAACTCCTTTTGATCAAGCGGCTCGCCATCCTCATCAGGTCAAGATAAATTTGTAGAAGCCATGGGAGTCGACAGGCTTACCATCACTCATGTCGAGCGTCTCGGGAGATCACGAGTGTACTTGCCTGATGAAGAAAAGTACCCTCCAGTGCAGCTTGATTTGGAAGCCAAGAAAGAATGTCAACTCACCCATCATACTCATCTCAAACTCGGTGCTCATGACATCAGAAGGCTGGGAAACAGTATGGGAAGAGCCGCCAAAGATAATGTCATCGACATAGATCTGACGAGCGAAGGTCGATGCCATCTTGGCGGATGAACAAGGTCTTGTCAACTTTACCCATCTCAAAACCATGACTTATCAAGTAGGACTTAAGCCTCTCATACCAAGCTCACGGGGAACTGCTTAGAATCCATCTGGTACTTTGAAAGCTTGAAGACATGGTTAGGGTATTTGGGGTTCTCGAAACCTGGAGGCTGTCGGACGTAGACTTCCTCCTCAATAAGGCCATTGAGGAAGGCACTCTTCACGTCCATCTGGTAAAGCTTGAAACCCTTAGAAGCTGCAAAGGCAAGCGAGATTCTAATGGCTTCAAGTCGAGCTCTGAGGGCAAGGTCTCCTCAAAGTCTAGACCCTCAACCTGGGAAAACCCCTGAGCTACCAATCTCGCCTTGTTTCGGATGACTACCCCATCCTCACTCTGCTTGTTCTTGAACACCCACTTGGTTCCAATGATATTGTGGCCTCGTGGGGGCTCAACAAGCGACAGACCTTGTTCCTCTCAAATTTTCTAGCTCCTCATGCATGGCATTGACCCATGACTCATCGGATAAAGCATGAGAAACATCTTTGGGCTCAAAAGAGGCAATGAAGGCGAGAATGGAGCAGAATTGAGATAAGCGATTTTTGGCGGGTAACTGCAGCTCGAAAAGATCTCAATGATCTGCTCTGAAGGATGAACTTTCTGGATGTGTCTAGGAGGTCTGGGAGAGATGAAGAAGTGGCCTCTACCTCATGGTGTGAGGTAGGAGCAGAGCCACTAGCTCGGAGGAAGCGAAGGCAAGGTGATCACCTCGAGGTGCGGTGGAAGGCGGCACCTCAAGGAGTGGATGAGGGCGGGATCGGGTGAACAACCGTCATCTCCATCGTCCTCATCATCCACAAAGATGGTCTCGGTTGCTCTAAAGAACACGAGATATCTGGCCTAGTCCCGGGTGGCCTCGTCGAAAAGTCACCTCATGAGTCTCTACCATTTTGCTAGACTCGCGATTCAGACCCTATAAGCCCTTGAAGAAGTCGAGTAGCCTAGAAAGATACAAATCACGAGGCGTGACTCGAACTTGTCTAGGTTCCCGGACTTCAAGATAAAGCACTTGCAACCAAACACACGAAAATGAGAGGCGGGCTTTAGCAGTATCTCGACTCATAAGTCTTGGTGTAGGAGTGCAGAAGAAAAACTCGATTGAAACATGGCCTTGTGATGCAATGGCCTCGACCCAAAACTTCCTCGGTGTAGAGTACTCATCAAGCATCGTCTGGCCATCTCGACCAAGATGCGGTTCTTCCTCTCCTAGCGCCATTTCTTTGAGGGGCGTATGGAGAAAGAAGCGGTGCTCTACACTGTCTCACCCAGAAACTCTCAAAGTAGGAATTCTTGAACTCCGTGCCATTGTCCTGCGGATCGCTCGTAAGGCACCGGGAGCTCAGCAGAAGCCTACTAAAAGACCTCGGAAATGTGAAAGCGTCTCATCCTTGAGGCTAAGAAAAACACCCAAGAATACCTCGAGAAGTCATCGACCACAACAAGAACATACCACTTCCCTCCTGTTGTTGCTTTTCATTTGGTCCAAGCTGTATCCATGTGGGCGGTGTCCGGTCTGTCGGTCATAATGCTTGTGTGGGAGGATGAGAAGCGGCAACCATCTTCTTGCGTCTTGGGCATGGAGTGCAAACAAGATCTTTGACCATCTTGAGTTTGGCGGACCACGAATGAGATCATGGCGCTAACTTTCGGGTCAAATGGTCAAATCAATATGACCAAGTCTCCTATGCGAGAAAAGAGATCGCGGGACTCGAAGCAACCAAACAGGAGAGGATCACGGAAGAATCGGAAAAATCAGCACGAAAGATCCTCCCATAACGAGAAATCCATAAACCGGACTACAGAAGAGTCAAGAATTTTGCAAGCGTTTTCTTAAAGCTCACCTCGAAACCGTCATCGATGGTGAAAGCGGAAAGCAAATTGTCTGCGACTTACTAACCAAGGCAACATCCTTAAGAATAAAAAAAGCATTGTCATACAGTACCTTTGGCGATGGCGTCGAGACGAAGCGTCTCGAAGGTGATCGTCTCATCACGGAGGCGCGGGCTAGGGAGGAGAACCAGCAGGAGTCTCCGGTCATATAGCGAGAACAACCGGAGTCTACAAGCCAAACCTTCTCCTTCCCTACCGGCGAACTGAGTCAAGCAGTAAAGTCTCGATCTTGGGATAAATCAACGATGATTTTGGCACCCAATCTTGAGTAACACGTCGGCGGATGAAGTAGTCAAGCACGGTGACCTCTATCTACCCTCGCTCTCTGTAACTCAAGCGAGAAGGTCTAGAGTAGACCGAAGGCATTCTTTGGGTTATTTGCTCTGAAGGAAGCGAGTCGAACACACAACATCTTGAACACGCCATGAGTAGCTATCTCGATGGGAAAGCGAGATCTACCCTCGGGGCGGCGGAAGTCACGTTGAAAGCGACATGAGGGCGAAAACCGAAAACTTCGGAAAAACCAAGTCCTCGATCTTTGCACAAACCCATCGGAAGAAACAAGCCTAGACCTCGTGTTGGTCTTAGGTGCACTCAAGGTGCAGGGCCGACCACAGAATGCGCCTAAGAGACTCAACATAGTCTCTGTGCGATCTTGGGCGCTGAAGCATCGATCATTGTGTGTCCATCCTACGGCGAAGGTGCGGTGATACTTCACCTTACGAGAGGTAGAAGTAGCATGTGAAATTACCTTCTTGTCGAAATCCCTGGACATAGCCGTGACTTGAAATGGACTTTCTCGGTCACAGGCTCGGTCTCGATCACACACAGTGCTATGGAGTGCGAGCACGGCGGTGGATGCTTCCTCATGTCCTCAAAGAGGTCATATCCTAGACCACGATTAAATCTGCAAATCTTAGATTGGTCTAGAATAAGATTGAGCTTCTTCTTGCCTCCTACAAATCTCTCGAGAGTGTTCATAAAGTCTTGACACTCCCGAAAGAGAGGTGCAAGAAGAAGCGAGGGGGAAGAAAGAGGCAAGAGAAGGTAAGGGAGCAAAAGAAGAACCGGCGGCGAGAGGGAAGAATGGCTTGTGCAAGCACGGCCGACTCTGAAGGGCGATCCTCTTGCTAGCCGGTTGGTTCACGTTGCTAAGCGTCTTATCCTTACCACGAGGCTTCTCCCCTTCTCCACAATCATATTGCAAGCACAATGTGGCTTCTCTAGAAGGTCCTTAGTTAGCTTCACACATTTCTCATCCAAAGCAATCAAGTCGATTTTAGTTTGTTACACTTAATGCATGGTGAGCTAACGGGGTCCTTAGAAGCAAGCGAGCCAACTTCCTTTCATGATCAATCATATCTTGAAAGCTGTTTGGAAACGACCTCAAGTTAATGATTAACTTAGGGCAGTTCAAGCATGAAACAATCGGCTCAAGTAAAAAGCTTGTAGTTGACAATTTTATGATCTGCCCGTTTTAAGTTCATCTTCAAGTTATTGCAATTTTCACAAGACTCGAGGCGAGATCAAGGAGCATGGCATAAGATCCTCTAGCAACAATGTCCTTACCCTCACATGAGGTGGGAGAAGTAGTCTCATCGGTAATAAGTAGGGTATGACCATCCTACTCAACTCTAACTCGACAAGCGGACTAACATTCTCCACCTTAACACTATCAAGTTAGGAGGACATACTATCATGTGAGGTCCTTAACTTCTCCATATCAACTTGACAAAGCGAGCATGTATCACAATCATCACTAGAAGGAAGCGGATGTAAGAGCAATAATCTCTAGTGACAGTCTATCTATTTCCTTCTCTAACTCAGCACACCTAGCCTTAGCTTTAGCATGAAAACCTCCTAGCTTAAGAAAAGCATGATTGATTTGTTCGTGGGTGGGATCTACCTCGTCCAGGAGTCGGATCTGTTCATTTGTCATTGAGTTCGCCCTCGAGGCCATGAAGCACATCTTGGGAGAAGTCGTCGCCGCCATGCTTGGGCTCTTGGTCACCCGTCCGTCATCGTCGCTCCATCCCTCCACCTCGCTGAGGTCGAGGTCGTCGAAGCGGTGAGGGCGGTGGAAGAGCTTCTTAGCTTTGCGAAGTTGCGGAACTTCTTCTTCTTTGGGCGTCTGGTGGAGGCTTCTTGTTGCAGTTCTTGTCGGTGTAGTCGTTCTTGCCGAACCGCCGTAGTCGTTCTTGCCCTTCTCGGCTTGGGGCGGTTGCGAATGTGGTTGGGGCCACCACACTCGAAGCAAATCACGGGTCCTCCTCTCTTTCTGTCCCTCCTCCTTTGTAGCGTGGGAGAATCTCTGAGCAAGGAGGGCAAAATTGCTCATCATAATTTGCTCTAGCGATCATCGGTTATGTCACTGAGAGAAGCGACAAGGAGAAATTGCAAGAGGACTCGGAAGCTGAGCGGGATCGGTGACCAAGGCCATCGTTGTGACTTGACCTCGAGAGACAACGTCAATCTCGTGAGTCTTGAGGCGTGAGTCTGCGCATCAAGAGTCAAGGTCGAGAGGTCTGTCGTGTCTTTGATGGTGGTCACTTTCATCTCCCAAACCACCTTGGTCGAGTCGTGAGCATCGGCGAGCATTGTCGAGTCGGGGTATGTGAGACCGACCGCTCGGAGGTTGCTCAAGATCTTGTGAAAGCGTCTGAAGCACTCATCTAAGGACTCACCGACAAGCATCTCAAATTTGTTGTATTCTCGTTTGAGGCTGGTCTGTCGAACCGTCTTGATCTGGGTGGTGCCCTCATGGTATCGTCGAGGTCACCCGGATATCGTAAGCGGACGGCAAGTGAGATATCTTGGTCAAACTCACTCGACTCAAACCACGGATGATGATGTTCCTTGCCTTTGCATTCGCCTCAACATCAACCATGTTCCGGCATTGATGTTCTCATCGGCGAGAGCAATGAATCGAACCTTGACCTTTCGCGGATGGCATACCCACAGGCTGGATGTATGTCTCCATTCGGCTCTTCGGAAGGGTGTCGATGCCATCAAAAGCAGTGACAGTCGAGTACTTGTCCATCGCCACGGCTCTTGAGACGGTTAAGATCTATTGAAAAGAGCTAACGGCTCGATACCAATTGAAGGACGGAAAGGCGACTAGAGGGGGTGAATAGGAGCACTAAATCTTTTTCGCAAAGAATGGATTCAACTTATAAATCACTCCAATAGCTATGAGAGCTATGAAGATCAATGATTAAGCCGAGAGGAAGTCTTATGTTGAATCCACTCCTCACCCCAAAGCTCGACAAACAAAAAGCGAGGAAGAGCCGAACAAATCGGGACAATCGGTACAACCGCGAGCAAGCGGCGGTTGTACATGATCGGCTACAACCCATGAGCAAATGACGGTTGTACGCGATCGTACTAACCGCGATGTTAAGCCGGTTCATCCGATTGTCTGGAGCGAGGCAAAATCCGCTTCGGGTTTCAAAAGCGAAAATCAACGTAACTTTTGATCTCTGGCGGCCAAACTTGACCAAAATTGAACCACACCTTCACGAAGATATTAGGAACCTATTCCAAGCAACGATTTCAGAGATCCATGCCAAGGTTCCTATCCTTTTGCATTTGAGCGAAGGTGGGTTCAAAAGCGGGCAAAAAGCAAAACTTGATCTAACGACTTGCTCGTGGGTGGATGATGATCTAGATGACCTTAGATAGGTTCCCACATGTCCCAGCAAGCAAGATCAAGAGGAAGAACCAAGCAAAAACTCCCGAATTGAAGAAAGCCCCAAAAATCACAAAAAGGAAGAGCGAAGAGCGAGAGAGCACGAAAGAAGAAAACTTGATTTCCATTCATTGAATCAAGAAGCGAAATACAAAGAGATACATCCCCATACGCATGGACATTAGAACCCGAGAGGATGATTACATGTAAGCTCAATCCATCTCCTCACTCTCACAACTCAAGAACAAACACTCATCCATTCTTGAGGAGATGAACACAAAACCAAGAAGGGCACAAGCGGGGAGCACACCTCTGCCTACACCTCCACTCTCAACAACTAAAGAGCAAAGAGAAACAACCACAAAGCCTCTTTTGACTCTAAAACCTAATTCCACCCAAGTGCTCAAGAGGGCATGCAGCCCTCCAATCCTTTATATAGCCTTGGCTAGCGGGTCTCCTCCCGTTCGCCCGCTAAGTCCAGCAGGCCGCTCCGCTTGTGCGACTTTGCGAATTTCGGTCGCCCATACGCACCTTCAGGAAGCTTCGCGCTCCTTGTCTCGCCGCCTCGCAACCACCTCGAGTCCACGTCGTCTTGACACATCGACCGTTCGACCTCGGCGCCACTGCGCCTAGTCCGATCCACCGTGTCTCACCACAACTCCACTCGGCGTCCTGCGACCCACGGACAAGAAACACGAAGCAGGGAACAAGTTCTTCACAACTTGACCAGCGTTAGCTCAAACATGCAATATGCAACACATATGCATGAACACACTGGATATGACCTATCCCAAAACTCAAATCACCAAAATGGCGAAACTCACAATACAATCGGTACAACCGCCATGTTACCGGCGGATCAACGCACTCGGTCGTCTGGCTCAATACTGCGGTCGTTCGATTTTCAATGAAGACGAACTCGAAAAAACAACTTCTCTGGAATTCTTCAACGCCATTTACCAATCGGTACAACCGCCTGTGATCGTACCGCCCCCATCGTTCGATTTTCTGACGCCGAGAATGACTTCGTTCGATTCGACCACACAAACCAAACTCTGACCTAAAACCTTTGTCAATTACCCGATTGACTTCTCATAAATATCATTAGGGCAGCGTGAAGAACATAATTTTTATGATCATAGCTTTAATGAAAGTTTTGCATAAAAGACATGGTACATGAGGCAAGAGTTCAACCAACACAAACCAAACTCAATTTGACCTAAAACCTTTGTCAATTACCCATCACTCTCAAGAAATGGGGCGACCTCCTTGAGTGTTGAGCATGGTCTCTCATTAAACCTGCGATGGATAATGCTATGGCGTTTTGTTTTTGGATGACCATGATACTAAAAATCTTCCTAAAATTGACAACTACCGAGGTGCTTTTTCTATCCACTTTGCAACCGCATAATCGAAATCCGAATATCCAATTAAATCAAATTTAGCACCTTTGGGGAACCATAGGCCAATACTAGAGGAATGCTTTAAATATCTTAGTCTTCTTTTAACGGCCATTAAATGGCACTCTTTGGAGTTGATTGAAAATGTGCACACATGCAAACACTAAATATGATATCGGGCCTAGATGCGGTAAGATAAAACAAGCTACCAATCATAGACTTATAAAGCTTTAAATCTACCGATTTACCTCCCTCATTTAAGTTAAGATGACCGTTGGTTGCCATGGGAGTCTTGATGGGTTTTGCATCCTCCATGCCAAACTTCTTGATCAAATCTTTTGTATACTTGGTTTGGCTCACGAAGGTTCCATTCTTGAGTTGCTTGATTTGAAGTCCAAGGAAGTAGCTCAATTCTCCAATCATGGACATTTCAGATTCCGTAGACTTCATATCACCAAACTCTTCGCAAAAATCTTCATTAGTAGACCCAAAAATGATATTATCAACATAATTTGACACACAAAGAAATCATCATTAAGGACTTTAATAAATAGAGTTGAATCAATTTTCCCGATTTTGAATCCTTTTGAGACTAGAAAATCTCTAAGGCGTTCATATGTCGAACCCGGGAGCGAAGGATCCCGAATTCTCTGTGTTCATACACTAGTCCAGGATTGCTAGTGTACACAGTCAAACAAAAGTGATAACACAAACATTTCACGCACTTTATTAATAGTTATTGAGTTTATTACAAAGGCACGAGGCCAAATGAAGTAAAACACAGTAGCGAAGCGTGTAGTAGTAGACCCAGCGATTCACCACGAGGCAATCATGCTGAGGCGCTGACCTAAGCATCGATGTCCTCACCGTGCGGATAGAGGTCTTCTCTGAATAAAGATTATTGACAGAGTGAGCACTACTACCGTGCTGCAAGTTACACCAATCAAGTAATAGATTGAATGCATGCATAAAGTAAACAAGGGTATTGGCGGGGTTTATTTGCATAAGCGGCATTTTCAAGTTTAAATAATCATATTAATTTCCAAGGCCATTTTTATACTATATCTAAAATCAGATTTTAAAGACAATTGTATAATGTGGATAACCTCCATGAAAGGTGAAGGATACCCTCCTATCACATGGTTAACGCCAATTTTACCACAAGGATTAACATCACGAAATCATCTGTTGAAATCATTTTAAAACCAAAAAACAAGTCTAACTCAAAGTAGCTTTGCTAGCATGTCCATGACATGACAGCGCTATTGAATAGTTTCTACTCTGCGAGTTTGTGCAGCTTACCCACGACATAATCTGCTTTTTGTGTGCGGCCAATCCACACTTCCTAGGCGTGTGACAAAGCAATTATCACAAGGCCGTTACAATGTTCTACCTCAAAGAACTCATGCCGCTAAGGTTTCGCTTCCATTGGATGACCATCCTCAGGAGCCCCTCTTGCGCCAGTGGGACTCTTGTCTAACCAACACCCACACATACAACATGGCACGAATATCTATGAGGTGTCCCAAATTATTAAGCAGTCCACCTTATACAGGGACATGTGGTGGTACGTTTTGGCATAGCAAAGGAATACTCAAAGGCCGGTCCTTAATTGACTTGGGCGTCTTTCAAATCAAACCCTAGGCTTTAATCCTAACTAGATTAAACCCGTGCATAAACCTGCACCCACCATTCATTTGTTTCGCCCAAGTCCAAACCATTTTTTATTTTATTTTAGTGAAAACCACCTTTAGAAAATTCCCTATGGTAAAACAATACCATTGGTTCAAGTTTTAACCAATTTGAAATGATTTGGCTAAATCCTCCCAAAAAGCATAATCAGGGTCTAAGCATTTGCTAAGCATGTGAAAATTTTCCATAATACTTTATCTATTGGTGACAAGGGAATGACATTTCAATAATCCATTTGGCCATACAATAGAACTTGGAATATCTACATATTTAAACAAGGACTTGAAATAATTGAATAAAAGTATGCATGCATTTAATAATTTAAAACTGAATTAAATAGCTTTAAAATACCGGGAACAATATGGTCAAGGGTATAACTTGCCTTCGCTAAAGTATTGAAATTCTAAATCTTCGGAAGAATCAAATTCCCAGAATAAATCGAAGTCTAAGCGTGAAAATCGACAAATCAAATGAAATTCAAATAAATTCAAAAAGACAAATTAAACTAACTCCAAATGAAATAATTTTTATTTTATTTAGCTAGATATTAATGTTCTAAGATTTTAGCAATTGGAATCACCCAATTTGGAGTTCGGAAGCAAAAGATATGAATTTTACAAGTTTTAATCTAAATCTGCAATTTAAAAGCATTTCCCGATTTATTTTTCTGGAAGAAAATCTATTTACTGTGCAATGCTGACATCAGCCCTGAGATTTTCATAATTTAAATTAAATCTGACTGGTGGGCCCCCGTGTCATAGACACGGTCTACATGGACCGAGGACCACGGGATTTTGGCTCAAGGGTGGTCTTGATTAGGTGTAGGTTTGGTGCCACGTCGGATCCACGTCGGATCGGCGAGTGGTGCCCATGTGGCGTGGTGGTGTCCGGCGGCGTGTGCGTGGCAAACCCACGATGGCAATCGGCCGGCGTAGCGAGACCGATGGTCACCGGCCTTCTGGCCTGCAGCGGCAATGGCGGCAAGTCGCGAAATGAAGAGGAGAATGCAGGCGATCCTAGTCGCTCACCCACCGGCGAGCGAGGCAGGCGGCCGGCGCGAAAAGCGAAGCGAGTATGGCGGCAAGTAGAAGCTCGGGGTCCTCGGCGAAGTGAGTGGGCGCATCGACTTCGCGATGGCGGTGATGATGACGGTGTGGACAATGGGGCGGGCGGCCGGTGTGGCTGTCGAAGATCAAGCTCCCGGTTGCCGCGAAAACTCAAATTGAAGCGCTAGAGGAGGATGACAATGGGTGGCGGCGTTGGGCTCGATGAATGATTGCGCACCGGGCGTCCTTTTATAGGGGGAGAACCTTTGGGGCGGTGAGGAGGTTGTGGGGTCGTGTCGGCGATTCTGAGCTTAGGCGCCAGCGTCTTGAAGAGAAAGAGGTGGGGCTCGTGGCGGAGGTGGGCCTTGAGTCGTGTCTGACGGCAGCGTGGGAGGCGTGGGCGGTCGAGAAATTCTGCATTGCGAGCTTACTTTGTCACGTGGCAATGGCGATTCTTGTGCGGCTGTTGTCTCGGAGAAGATGATGGGGAGGACGAAGGGTGTGGCCCAGCGTCGTGAGTGCGGAGTGAAAGTGGAAAGGGTTGGAAGCGGCCTTGGTAGTCGGATTTTAAGCAAGCAGTCCGCATATGATAATTTGTCTTGAATTGGTGTGGGCGTTTTGGGCGAAAAAAGAGGGGTTAGGCTTGCGATTCTTGATTCGCCCAAAGTGATTTAGGGATTTTAAATTGATTTCTTATGTTAAATAATCAGATTAATTCAAATAGGCTTTAGAAAATAGCAAATAAATTCCAAAAATTCTAGAAATTCACATAAGTTTCTAGAATTATTCGGACTTATATAAAATAATTCCAACTTAAAGTTGGTAATAGATTTTGAAATTAAATTTGTTTTGGCTTTAAATAATTTAAAGAAAAGCTTTTAAAATTTAGAAAATAATTACATTTTTATTTTTAAACTTAAATGAAATAAAACATCAAAAACTTTAATAAATTTTATTTTTGACTTTTAAAACTTCAGAAATTCAAATAAAGCAATCAAACTCTTTAAAATTTCAGGCAATCAAACAAAATAATAACTTTAATTAATTTTTAAATTAGTAGCAGAACTTTGGGTCATTACATCATACCATCTTTAGGAGCTTGTTTGAGTCCATAGAGCACCTTGGAGAGTTTATAGACATGATTAGGATTTTAGGATCTTCAAAACGGGGGTTGTTCAACAAAGATAAGTTTGGATATTTTACCATTTAAGAAAGCACTTTTAACATCTATTTGAAATAATTTAATATCAAAGCATGATGTAAAACCAAGTAATATCCAAAATGACTCAAGTCTAGCTACGGGAGCAAAGGTTTCACCAAAATCCAAACCTTCGACTTGTGAATAACCTTAAGCGACCAATCTTGCCTTATTTTTTACAACCATACCGTTCTCATCTTGTTCGTTCCTAAATACCCATTTTGTATCAATCACATTATGTTCCTTGGGTCGATCCACCAATGTCCAAACTTCATTTCGGGTGAAGTTATTGAGTTCTTCATGCATAGCATTCACCCAATCCGGATCATCAAGTGCTTCTTCTACATGCTTTGGCTTAATAGAGAGACAAAAGAGTAATGTTCACAAAAAGAAGCAACACGAGAGCGAGTTTGGACACCCTTACTTACGTCACCCAATATTTGGTCTATTGGTTGATCCTTTGCAATTGCATTCTGAATTCTTGGTGGTAGGTTGGATAATTGATCATCTTCCTTGTTATCTTCTTAATTAATTTGTACTTGACTTGTGAAAGAGGTAGGAGGCTCAACTTGAGTGAAAGATGATGGATTATCTTGGGCTTGATGTCACATATTTGCATATACTCCATAGCTTTTCTTAAGGCTTCATCACCTACATCTCAAGCTCTTCTTGAGAGCCATTAGTTTCATCAAATTGTATATCGTGCTTTTCTTCAACTAAACCGGAGTTTTTGTTAAAGACACGATAGGCTTTGCTATTTGAAAAATAACCAAGCAAGAAACCAACATCACAACGACTTGCAAATTTTGAAAGACGAACACCTTTCTTCAAAATGTAACATTTGCAACCAAATACTCGAAAATAAGAGATGTTCGATTTTCTTCCTACAAGAAGCTCATAGGAAGTCTTTTTCAAAAGACAATGCAAATAAAGCCGATTTATAGCATGACAAGCGGTGTTAATTGCTTCCGCCCAAAAACTATTGGAAGTATTATACTCATCAAGCATTGTCGTAGCCATTTCAATTAATGTACGATTTTTCCTTTCTACTACTCCATTTTGCTCCGGAGTGTATGTTGTGAAAAGTTAGTGTTTTATTCCAAGTTCATTACAAAGTCTTCAACTTTAGTATTCTTGAACTCGGAACCATTATCACTACAATTTTTTTATTTTGAAATCAAATTCATGTTGAGCCCTTTTTGCAAAGCTTTTGAAAATACGGTTTCACCCTTGTCATCTAGGAAGAATACCCATGTGTATCTAGAGCAATCATCCACAATGACTAAACAATAGCTATTACCCCCAATACTCTTATAGGTTGTTGGCCCAAACAAATCCATATGTAAGAGTTTCAATGGTCTACAAGTTGACATGATACTCTTGGAAGGATGAGAATTAGCGACTTGTTTACCGGCTTGACAAGCACTACAAAGTCTATTTTTCTCAAACTTCACATCTTTCAAACCAACAACTAAATCATGTTTGAAAAGCTTTTTGAGTTGAATCATTCCAACATGAGCTAGCCTTCTATGCCAAAGCCAACCCAATGAGGTTTTTGCAATCAAACAAGTTTTTAAACACGATTCATTTGAGCTAAAATCAACCAAATAAAGATTTCCAAATCTAAAGCCTTTGAAAACTAAAGAACTATCTTTTGCATTTGAGATTGTAACACCTTCACTAGAGAATGAGCAAATTAGTCCAAGATCACATATTTGAGCAACAGATAGCAAATTGAAATTTAATGATTCTACTAAAGAAACATTGGAAATGGAAAGGTCATTTGAGATAGCAATTTTACCCAATCCTATTACCTTTCCTTTGCTATTATCACCAAATGTGATCTTGTCTACTCCTTTTCCATTCTCGAATGTGGTGAACATCTTTCTATCACCGGTCATGTGTTGAGTGCATCCACTATCAAGCACCCAATGTTTTCCACGGTTTTATAGTTCACCTTATCTCGTTTTGCCATGAGGCAAGTAGGAATGGAGAATAGCGACAGAGCTTCCTTGATGGCGATGCCAATGAGTCCCTTCTTCTTAGGAGACTCATCCTCATTGGAATCAGAGTCACTTGATTCATCATTTGAATCCCACTCTCCAATGTGGGCTTCATGCTTGCCATCTTTGTGAAGCTTCTTGAAAAGCTTCTTCTTGCCACTGTACTCCTTCTTCTTGAATGACTTGCCCTTGTCATCCTTATTTGCGGGGCAACGGGAAGCAATGTGCCCCTTCTCTTCACAATTATAGCACCGAATATTGCTATAACGATTTTTGTCACTTGAGGATTGCCCTTTCTTGTACTTGTCAAAGTTGAAGCTTCTGTTGGGGCGTCTCTTCATGAACTTCTTCATTCTTCTTACAAGATATGCATACTCCTCATCGGAGTCTTCTTCTTCATCCTCATCATCACTTGATTCCGCTTTGGCCTTGAAAGCGGTAATCTTCTTCTTCGAGGAAGATGTCTCCAAGAGCTCTTCCTTGTCTCCAAGAGCTCTTCCTTGTCCTTCTTGAACAACTCATTGGTGATGAGGTTGCCCAAAAGTCCCGTTGGTGCCATTCTTAGCAACTCAGGAGAGTTGAAAAATAATGTCACCAATGTCTCATACTTGTCCGGAAGAGCACTGAGAATCTTACGTACAATGTCAACATCAAAAATGTTAGTCCCAAGGCCTTTGAGCTCATTCACAATGTTGTTGAGTCTTGAATACATATCATTGATGTTTTCATGAGGCAACATTATGAAGTTCTCATATTTGATCCGAACCCTATGCAATTTAGCTTCTTTGACCGTGGATGTTCCTCATGGATTTAGAGAGAGTGGTCCAAATATCGTGGCGGTTTCCAAATTGCTCACTCTATTGAACTCATCCGCGTTTAAGCGCCAAAAAAGCGTTCATAGCTTGGGCATCTAAATGAGCATTATCGCCTCTTGATCCATGGGAATTAGTGGATTAAGAGGCATGATGTAACCCTCATTTACGATTTTCCAAGTGCTTGGACTCATGGCCTTTAAATAAATTAACATTCTAATTTTCCAATAAGCATAATTAGAGCCATCAAACAAAAGAGTCTTTGTTATAGCAATTCCCTCATTAGCCATCCTTTTCTCTCTTAGACGGTGAAGTCTAAATCAATTAGAGACCAAGCTCTTATACCACTTGTAGGATCAAGGATAACCAACTAGAGGGGGGGTAAATAGGAGGTTTTTAAACTTTTTGATAATTTAACAATTTAAGCTAATTAAAACTTAGTCTAAACAAGATACAATTTTAGCTAAGCAAATTAACACAAGAAATAAGCTAGAAATGTAAACGCGGAAAAGTAAAGACTAGAAATAACCACAACGAGACAAAGAAGTTTTTCCCGTGGTATCGAAGACTTGCTGGTCTTCACTAGTCCATGTTGAGGAAGCTTAACAACTCAAGCCGGCTCCACGAATTAAGCCTTCCCTCGATCACTATTGGTTGTTCTTGCTCCGCTCCGGAGATGGCGAACACCAAGCCAATCACAATCTTGGCACCGGGCCTCTTCACAAGCTTCTTGAAGAGATCATCGTGCAATCACCGTCAAGCTGTCTAGGAGTTCAACAAAACTCCAAGAGTAACAAATCGTTGGCCTTAAGCAGCGGCACTCAAGTGCAATAGGATCAACTAGGATGAGTGAATGCACTTGAATGAACTCAACACCTCACAATGAATGCACAAGAGTGTTTTGAGTGTTGAGAGGATGCTCAAGGCTCTATAGATGATAAATGAACTCTAGCATCTGTCCTTGAGCGGTAGAGGGTATTTATAACCCTCACCAACAATTATGACCGTTGGGGAGGCAATCCGAACTTTCGATGAAATACGGTATGGCCGTCAACTAAGTTCTTGATCGACCGCACCTATGTCGAAACGATGCTTGGCTAGAACGGTGGCATTAAATACTTTGACATAGCTATTGAATACCCCGGCGGTATGACCACCAACCAAAGTCGATACAATTGCATCGCCCGATCATCTGCGTCTGAGGAGGCGGTACAAGCCGATCATAGGGTTTCCAATTTTGCGAAAAGATATGCTCTCTGTAAAATCGTCTTGCCTTAGAAAAATCGATTACAACGCAGAAGATCTGACCGATTATCAACGAGAGTCTGAACCAAAATACACATCTCTAGTTTTTATTGAACCGCCAACTAGAAATCGGACATTGCAATGCGGTAATCTTGCTCAAGAGTGGTCATACCGTATAGCGCTTAGTTGGTGAAATGATCAAAACCGGTACTACCGCCAAGTAAAAGCGGTCATACCGCTTTAAGTGGTACAACATGAGTATAACTATGGTACTACCGATTTCTAACAAAAACACTTAGAGCTTAGTAAATTCAAATTCAAATGCATGCATGATCCTAAATTGATCCATATTGCATAAGACTATGCTATCAAGTTACTAATCACGATCCCTCTTAATAGTACGATATTTAACCTATAATCTGGTCTTCCAACCATTTCTCCTAAGACCGGTAAAATATAAAAAGGATCCTAGACTACTTGTACCTTGTCTTGAGCCATGTAGATCTTCATTGAAACCTTTAGCATGCATCTTTCGTCATCAAACTCACCAATGGGACTTAACCTTGTAACTACTCAATAAACACGTTAATCCCATGTTCACATATTATCATTAATTACCAAAACAATTTTAGGGGCCTAGATGCTTTCGGACGGTGATCGAGCTTGAGGAAGATTGAAAATGGTGGCGTGACCTAGGATGAGGAAGAAGGTGAGGCTCGAATTCACGGTGAAGCGGCTTGCGTTAAGTGAGGGATTAGTCGAATGAGGGTCGGAACACGTGATGGCGTGATCGAAGAGGTCAAACCTTCGGAGCGGTGAGGACACAACAATTTGAAATTGGTGCTTGCGTCGGAGTTGGGGGTGATGATGGCGTTTGACGCTACACGGCTCGAAGCTACATTGAGCAAAGGAGAAGGATGAGTGAAGTGGGAGGCGTAATGATGTAGGTGTCACGGGCAAGGAAGCTCACCCAAGGCAATAGCGGCGAAGGCTTGCTCACCGGTGTAAAACGGCGCTCGTTCAATGAATCGAGGCGAAGCTTTGATTCTTGGCGGGAGGTGGGAATGGCGAGTTGAGGAGTTTGTGGCCGGTTTGGAGCTTAAATATGGTTGAGATTGGCACGAGAAGCGACAAAAAATGCAGGTGTGAATGAGTTTCTCGTGGGTGCGCCGGTGTCTTCGCCCGACCTGAGGAAAAAGCGGGGATAGGCATGGGTGCGGTGGCGTATGGTGCTGGCCGGACGCGACAGGAGGCGATTGGAGCTTCGAAAGCGGTGGGCGTGATGATGTCACGGTGCGGCGGGCGTGGCGTGGCGATTGGAGCTTCGAAATGGTGAAGCGATCCTGGCGGGGGCGAAGCGGTAGCGTCTTTGGCGCGCTTGCGCCGAACACGAGCACGAGGTGGAAGAAGGCTTTTCGACATGTGGGCCAACAAGTCGGTGGAGGGCGAAATTTGGCGTGAAATGGAAGCGACACGAGAGAAGTTGGGCTAAGTTGGGTTTCGCCCAAAGGTCCGACAGAAATTCGAATTAGGCATTGAATTTTTTAGAAAAGGCTGAGAACTTGGTGAATTTTAAAATGTATCAAACGGGCTCTAAAATTTATAATTTTTTTTGTGGAGCCTCCTAACACAATATGGTTCGTTGTGTAAAGTTTTTATGTTTTTATCTGTTCTGTGATTTTCTCGAAAATGCTTGCAAGTTGCTATTTTCATATAAATGCATTGTTGGTTTTAATGAAAACCTTTAAAACATGCTCAAATGAATTTTCCCACATATAAACATGCTCAAAATTTATTCTCTATTTATTTTCATTATACTTTCTCAAAATTGGGATTCTTGGGATGTTACATTTGAAATAGTGGCAAAATAAAAAATAATTTATTTCTCGATGGCACTAGATCAATTGTTCCTTCACATTTATGTATCTAGAACTCTAGAGGGCTACAAGTGATCATATTCATATATCTCAAACAAAACATCTGTTTCGTAATTCATCCCTCATCCGTGCCGCCGTGTTCTAAATGATGACATTGACAAAGTGAATTCAATGATTAGGTATGTACACATTCCTCCGGCCGCTTTAATCCGCCTGTGATTGCCATTGTGTGTATCATTGTCCCATCACAACACATGGGGGTAGCCACCTGTAGTGTGTTTGACACTGTGTCTGGGTGTTTGTGTAGTAAGCTAGCTTTTGCTTCTTTATGTGCATGCCAATTAGCATACAGATACAGTTATTTCAGTGTGCGGTTTCGATCTACATGAACTGAAAGCACTAAATACATGCAACAATTTCGGTAATGCTTCCGCACAAGTGGTAGCGCCCCGATCGAGATGAGCGAGCAGCACGACTGCTTGGGCACGTGGATCAGCCCGTTCAGCATGTCCGCGCGCATGCCCAATCTCACCGCGTTCAATAGGCATTTTCCTGCCGGTCTCGAGCATGGGTGGTCGTCGCACGCCGCCGCCCAGGCACAGCGCGGCCACTACGTCGCCGACGAGCACGGCGTAGCTCATGCAGTTGCTCTTCTTCCCCGATGCCATTTGCCTGTTTAGCTAACTAGCTACTATTGTACCATCTAGTGTACGTTGAGACGGATAGCTAGCTAGATAGATGTGATTTGCTTTTGCGAGCAGTGCGTGTGGCGATTAATTTGCAGTCTTTTATAGAGAATCGATAACAACTAATGTAGCAAATAACATGCAGAGCTAGCAACAAATGTTAAGTTGCCAGCAACTAATGCAGCAAGTAACATGTAGAGTTACTATCAACTAACGTAGCAAGTAATATGTAGAACTGCTAGTAACTAATGTAGCAAGTAACATGCAGATTTACTATCAACTAATATAGCAATTAATATGTAGAACTGCTAGTAACTAATGTAGCAAGTAACATGTAGAGCTAGCAACTAACGTGGAGTTGATACCAACTAATATAGGAAGTAACATGTAGAGTTGCTAATTGTGAGCACCTAGGTAGTGAAACATATAATTACTAACATCAGGAAATTGCTAGTAGGGGACACCTAAAGTTGCTAGTAGCGGGCACCTAGAATTGCTAGTTGAGAAATAATTTTGTCATAATGTCTGTAGAAATAATTTTGTCAGAATGTCAATTGATCTGCAGTATGCCCATAATACTAGGATATACTAATAAAGGTATAGCTTCTTGATGTCTTCATTCATGTCTTGTGATTTCTTAAATACAGTCACGAATCACGATCATGTATTTTGTATGTATAAAATTATAATTATACATCCATATATGTATTTTACATGCAACACATGTTAAAAGTATGTAGATGAAACACGCTGTCTAACCGGTGACCCGCCGGGTCTAATAACTATGGTTCAAACTCCACTAAAATCTTTACTCAAAAAATGTTCCATAGTGTATTTAGTTAAATGTTAGGAGTTTAAATGAACACCTCCATAAATCTGTTACCCCAAAAATAGTTCCGAAGGAGAAAACACCCAAGAAAATTCTCCACTTAGCCTGCTGCGGCAGTCCAATCTTACATCAAACGGAGGCCAAGTTCTGATATGAGGAGTTTAGGACTTTCTTTCACTCGAAAGCCGCCAGGTAACATCAATCCTTCGACTAAAACCAAAAGAAAAACGTAAAAAAATGGTTCCGTGATTGGCATAGAGCATCGCCATGTTCCGCATGAACCCTTGAACGTGTCTCACTATCTTTGTCAATCCCTTTCGAAGCTACCTTTTCCTTCATTCCTTGTATGGTTACGGTGCATTGCAATTTGCTACCGTGTTTGTTTTTAATGCTTTCTCTAGTACGACGCAGTAAGAACTTATCATATACTATCACGTCAGCATTCTAATTATTACCTAAATTTCAAAAGAAACAGCCCAAATCCTATGTGAACACGAGAAAACTCTACATTCTGTACATCAAATACAATGTGAAATATCATGTGAAAATACTGAATAAGTTTAGGGAGGATATGTTCTATATCTCCATAAAATTTCTGCAAAATTTCAAGATCAATGCCCTACCCTCAAAACTTTTTGAGACTTTTAAAGAACTCGTAAGTATGGTTTTCACATAATTTTCATCATTTCGACTAGATAAACCAGACACAATGGTCAAAATTGCTAATTCCAATGCAAAATACATCCACTGATCTCAACGAAAAAAACGATTCATTAGCTAAGCATCATGGAGCAAACACATGAATCCCGTTTCCCCCCTCTTTTTAAACAAAAAAAAAATTATATTATGCCCTCTCGCGATCAAGCAACTTTGAACAATCCAACATCTATGCGCCCGGTTCCAGTTAAACAAGTCAGCTACAGAGAGAATACTCAATACGCAACAGCAAAGGACGACATCAACAGTAAAGAAATGAAGAATAAACACAAGATCACACCCGCAGTCCCGCTTGGAAAAAGCAACCTTGAAACCACACTAATGAGAAAATAAACCACAAAAGCACAGTTAAGTTAATTGCTCCAAATGACAAATTGTTTCACCCAGTATGCCTAAAGACCAAAACACCAAACTCACAAGATAGTAGATACAGAACCAAATTTTTACATAAACTTTTCCAAAAGTAACCTTGTTACCAGTGAGAGGACTAGAGGAGGAAGCCTACTGATTGAAGAAATCTTAATGAGATCTCAATCTTAATATCACGAAGAGTCTATTGATTGAAATGCTTGACCCTAAACTTCCACTCTCCCTTCACCGCATCGAATGACACAAATTCCGCATCGTGCTCCTTGGTCCACTGCACCAGAATATCCTTGTATCTGTCGACTGTCGGCCCCTCCGTGAACTGCAACCCAGTCTTCTGATCGATGCATTTCAGATTCAGGAGAGTGACCTCTGCGGGCTTGTTGAGTTCCTGCCCAAAAGGTGGTGTCTTGCTCTCATCTTTATAGACAAGAATCTCACGGTCATTGAACTCCACAATGGATGCGATGTCAAGCTTCCTCACATCAGTTTCTCCGTCAAACTTGACACTACCATAGCCACGCCTGCCGACCATGAAATCCTTCACATGGGAGCAATAACCTGGCTCGTCACTCTCGCGCACGGCAAGCTCCACAATTGATGGTATGGTATAGTAATCGGCGTTGTAGAGCCGAGGCAGCACACTCTCAGTGATCACCTTGCATTCTGGAGCAGCCAGTGGAGATCTGTGTGTGTGGTGAACATCACTGCTATTCTCCTGATTCTCAGCGGGTCCTGATGATGGTGGACAAGCAGCACTGTTGCTCACTTCTCTGCAACCTGCAGTAACTAGAAATCAATATGTATAGCAAGGCATTGCAATATGATGATGCATCTTCAGTTTTGAGAAATTCTCAGTTTCTTACATATGTCAAAAAATGGAATTGACATGAAAATTCTGTTTGCCTAAACATAGATAACAATGATGATTTAGTAAATAGTAATAGGAGATTTTCGGTTTACTCTTAAGATTCTTCATCATAACCATGTTAGTCAATAATTTGTTAAACAAATTTATAGTATGAAGCAGCAAAAGCTTATTTGATCAGAGGTCTAAAGAAATAAGAATAATTGGCTCTGAGGACCTTGCCCATTGTCCACCTTTGCTTAGCGGACCTTTGAAAAAAAGCGTGGTGCGGCCAAAAGACACATAAAAAGCGTGTAATTTTGCCACAAGACACTAAGACGATTATTATATCATTTCCAGGCTGAGGAGAGAAAATTTTGAAAAAGACTCGGTGCCCTCGCTTGCTTGCCTCCAATGACAACTTTCCAACACAAGTACCACTTAGAACACATGCATTTCTTGAACATCTCTAAACCATTTATGCATCTGGTTCTATCTCCATGGATCATCCACATCGATCAAGCATAAACATCAATTCCACACGATTTCGAACATTTACAAAAATATGAACAATTACATCATCGGCAGATTCGTGGGACGGCGACTACATCGGTTAGGCGACATCGGCGCCGTCCTTGGCATCGGCGTCCGCTTAAACCACGAGAAAGCGACGGATGACGGACCCACCGGGGCGGTGCGATGGAAGCGATAAGCGGCGTCCAAGACGCGCGGCGGTTGAAATCAACGGGCGGAGGAGGAGGCGGCGGATGCAACAATGGCGGCGCAATGGAAGCGATAAGCGGCGTTTGGGCGCGCGGCGGTTGAAATCGGCGGAGGCGGAGGGAAGGAAGCGGCGGATGGCAGCGATAGAACAACGCTCGAGCTCACGCCCCATCGCGGCCATCTCCCGACTCTCGTCGCGCCGCCATCCGTCACTTCTGCCTTGTCCCGTTCTCGGCCTTCTCGGTGTGAAAGCGATGGCGGCTCCAGGCTGGAGTTGACCACGGTGAGCACGGGAAGCTGTAGGGAGAAGCCAAGCGGTGGGCGCGCGCAGAGGAGGTGGGGGTGACAGAGGAGGCGGGGGTGACGGAGGAGTTGGTGAGGAGCGGCGGCGGCCATCTCCCAAGTCCCTCACGGCGCGACATAGTGGAAGCGATGGTAGCGTGGTGGTGGAGATGAGGGTGGCGGAGGCCATGGCGTCGTCTTTCTCTCTCCACTTTTCGTCCAAAGATGAGGGCGGCGTGACGAGAAGACAAGTGGGAATAGGAAGAAGATGAGGTAAAATAGACTTTTCGTCGTCTTTCTCTCCACTTCAGTTGAAAATGATAAAATAGTGCTCTCGATGTCCTATGACAAAATTACATATTTTTACAATGTCTTACAGGCTGTACCACGTTTTTGAATTTTTGGATGACCATTGGCAATAGGTGACAAATTGTAGTGCCACAGCCAATTATCCCAAAGAAATATAGTAGTACCAGAAGGCAAGAAATTCCAATATTACCACTTTTATCATTTGGGCAAGATCCAACTGTTGAATTACACTGTTTCCAAGTTTGACTCTTAGCAGACTGCTCCATTGATTTGATAGCCAGCTCTTGATTCGCTCCAGGATAGATAGAAAAGAAATGGATCTTGCTGAAGCTTTAGCGTCATGATGGCCAACAGAAGGAAACTATGAAAAAGGAGATGGACATGTTATTATAGTATAGTCAGAATGAACAGACAGAAAAGGACAGTAGCATTTCATTCTAGATAGTCATTAGCCCATGCGTGTGAGCATAAGGTTTCCAACATGATTTTGAAGCCACAGACGTAGCCCCAGGATCATTATTGCTGAAATAGCCACGCATTTTACTGTGGAACACTATTCTGGACTCTGGAGATTTAGTTCCGTACCTGTGAAGCAATACTTCCAGTACCATCATTTGTTGAAGAAAATCTAATCCTTACTAGTCTAATGTCAATCGGAAGTAGCAAATCTATGGTATTCTTGGGATAATCAACATTTATCTGCAAACATGATGGTCTATCAGATATAAAAGCAGAAAGTCAGGAAAAAAAAACAGTCATTCAGGGATACTTACACTAGTACAATGAACATATGGAGCTGGAGCTGGTGCTGAATGGGCAACTGAAGGGCTGAATAAACTTCCTCCAGATTGGGTAGATATTGTAGGGAACAAGTTTTGACTAAACATATTCTGCTGCTTTATAAACAAATACAATTGATAAGAACCACACATCAACTCCTCTGCAATGCATCACAAATAAATAATCTATTAGCTAGGAATGCTTACAGTAGAAGATGTATCTGCAGAAGCTGTATATGCCGCTGAGTTGTTGGAAGCATTTTCCCGACATGCAGTACAAGGTGCATAAAAGGAGCTAGAGTAATGGGGGTTGAATAAATTTCCTCCACGTTGAGTAGCAGCAGGAAATGAGCTTGGACCAAATGATGCTGTAGTTGCCTGCTGTCAACCAACACAGTGATAAATGGTTAGAAATCACATATGCATATTTCTTTGTTACGCAAATGAACCATGTTATAGGGTACTTACAGTAGATGATGTAGTTGCTGAAGCTGTTTGTGCAGCTGTACCAAATAAAGTTCCTCTATGTGCAGTACAAGGTGCGGGAAGTGAGATAGGACAATTGTGAACTTGTGTTGAGGACAGTTTTGCAGATAAAAATGATGATTGGGGTCCTGTAGAGGACAGCCAAAATGGGTTTGAAGTACAATTGAGAACTTGTGTTGAGGATTGCAGTTCTGCAGATGGTTGCTCAATAGCTGCTGGAAATGGAACTATGAAATGTGTTTGGGGCTTCAAACTGAAAGATGGTGGACCTGAACTGTTCAAATCAGCTGGGGCTGCAACAGACGATGATGCGTGCATGGGAAGTACAGGAGCTGAAGTAAACAGGCTTTTCTGTAGGCTGTCACCTCCTGGAGAGTACACAAAACTAGATTAGTAGAAAGAAAAGAAAACTAAAAAAATTAAATGCACAATACAGAAATACAAGATTGAACAAATATTACCCATCAATCATCGTAAATACATACTCCATTAATCCGAACTCCAAGCATAAATAATCCGAAATGTATAAGATTCTTATTCAAATTAGCAGTTCAATTTGTCATATTCAAACACAAAATAACCTCGAAAAATTAATTATGATGCTAGTAAGTTGTAAAGATGCTTCATAACAAATAGCTAGACACTTAACATGTCAACTACAAACACAAATGAATGAAACCTGGAAGCCATCTTAAGTGGCGACTTGTGAACATGTGAACTTAGCTATAAGTTGTAAAGATGCTTCAGATGAAAATTCAAAATAGCTATACACTTAACAAGTCAACTACAAAGAAAAACAACCAAACCTTGAAATTATGTCAAATACTGAACAGACAAATTTGCAAAGTGTTTAAAATCTGATTGACATAGCTTGATACTTGATGTCGTGTTTCTTGTATGCTGTTCTCATGTCTAAGATTTTATATTTTTTATCATAAAACCCGATTCCCTTGGAAACTAGGCACAATAAAATATAATAGTTTATCCTTTCTTTCTTTAAAACCAAATTATCCAAATTTAGCTGATCAAATTTGCGAACAACAGAACAAGTCTAAAGTTCAGGGAATGCTTCAATTAATAACCTTTGTCTCCTCTCTGATAATCTTCATGACGAAGCTCCTCATGTGACTTGCTGTTGTATACTGGAATTGCTGAAATTGATTGTAGATACAAATTATGAGAATCATCAGCAGCAGTCAGAGTATAAGCAGAGACCCTGCTGCCTTTTTCAGACACCCCTACATAATTAAGATGGGAAAACACAAACAGTAATATAAGATGATGATATCTTGCATGGAAATCAACTAGATGAAGCAAAATGAGAGCAAAATGTAACAAAGTAAAATGGGACTCAACAAGTCAACTACAAAGAAAAACAACCAAACCTTGAAATTATGTTAAATGCTGAACAGACAAACTTGCAAAGTATTTAAAATCTGATTGACAAAGCTTGATACTTCGATGTCGTGTTTCTTGAATGCTGTTCTCATGTCTAAGATTTTAATTTTTTTTATCGCAAAAACCCGATTCCCTTGGAAAATAGGCACAATAAAATCTAATAGTGTATCCTTTCTTTCTTTAAAAACCAAATTATCCAGATTTAGCTGATCAAATTTGCCGAACAAACAGAACAAGTCTAAAGTTCAGGGAATGCTTCAATTAATAACCTTTGTCTCCTCTCTGATAATCTTCATGTCGAAGCTCCTCATGCGACTTGCTTTTGTATACTGGCATTGCTGAAATTGATTGTAGATACAAATTAGGAGAATCATCAGCAGCAGTCAGAGTATAAGCAGAGACCCTGCTGCCTTTTTCAGATACCCTACATAATTAAGATGGGAAAACACAAACAGTAATATAAGATGATGATATCTTGTATGAAATCAACTAGATGAAGCAAAATGAGAGCAAGATGTAACAAAGTGAAATGGGACTTATCGAATTAAAAGCCATGCCAAGTAGTTGCCAACTCACCGTTCTAAACATTGCAACTTGCCAGTCAATTAGCCAGTCATAGAGGTAGAAAGTAGGTGAAATCCATCATATATAATTATAATCCTAGAAATTGTAATTTTGTATACATGCCCAGCTTATAATTATTTTTTCAAGTAAAGCTAATAAGGGTCCAGGTGTTTACTGGTGGTGTTCTAACTAATGGCCTACAGCCTCATGCACCCACAAAAGCATTCAGGGTAGCCCAGTTGCTCAGCATATCAAGGCCGCCAACCCACATAATAAGTGCTTAAAGGTGGGTAAGCTAACAGTTAACTGCCATTTAGAACATTGGTTCTGGACAATGGTGGAGAAATCATGGAGCTGGAGGAAGTCTATAGATGTCTAATGAATACAAGAGATAAAACTGTGCTGATTTCCACCAGGTTCAGCAAGCTGTTTGCATCAGGAAAAAGCTACCTGGTCATTTAGCAAAACCGGCTGGTTTTTGGGCGAGTTCAGTTTTGAAAATTTCAAAAATGAGTTTTAAAGATTTGATATTTAGATCATCTCTAAGAATTAGAAATACATCTCTCTGCCATTTAAGCCATGGGCATCAAATGGTGTAAGTTAAACCATGAACTAGCCCTAGTTTAAAAACTGATCCGGACCGGTTTGACAAGTGGTTCTCGCGGTGTCTTCAACCCTCATCCGGCAAACAACGAGGTCGTGGCAGCGATAACCCTTGTGCTCAAGACTATAGCCAAGAAAAACACATTCAAGCTGACTAAGCGATCAGCTTGAGTACGCTCGAGAGGTGAAAGAAGGGCGAAGCAGAACCACGGTAGAAACAACGAAGATTCTTGTATTCTAGAGCCCGACCATAGAGGCGCTCGTGAGTAGAACCACGAAGAAGCGTGGAATCTTGCATGAAAACAACCTCGGCCAGTGAGGTGGAACCGAAGAGGTAAGCATGAGGCGCAAGGCATCTCATGCAAGTGGCGATCTTACACTCGGAGACACCGTTACGAGCATAAGCACGAGGACAAGAGTATTGGGAAGAGTACCCTACTCAACAAGAAAAGCAGCGTAAAGGCGGCCAGATAGATATTCACCGGAAGTAGCTTACGAAAGACACGAATGGCGAATCAAAATGAGTCACGAACCATAGTGGCAAACATCTAATAAATAGAGAGAACCTAACTACGAGAAGAAATGAAGTACATCCAAGTATGACAAGAATAATCATCAATAAAGATCACATAGTATCGATGGCGCCCTTTTGAAGCGAATGGAGCGGACCCCAAACATCGAGTGAACAAGATCAAAAGGACAAGCGAAAGAATCACTAGAGGATAGGAGAGTTGTAGCGAGTGTCACTAAAGCGGACCCAAGAACACCACGACCTACTAGTGACAGCAGACCCGATCCACGAGATATGACTGGCGATGGCTCCATTGATCGAAAGCGGTAGAATAAGAAGCAAAAAAGCAGGCGTTAGTCTTTGGTGGGCTAGTGGAGCGACAAAAAGACGATATAGCGGTCGAGCTCCCATGACTGCGAATCCGACGCCGAGGACTAGTACCAAGGTTATTAAATTAAATAAAGTCGAGTCGAGTTGCCACAGGGCCAACTTATTGACTTAGGCGATTAGTTGTGCGACTAGGCGTGACTAGTCATGACCACATAGAAGACATGGCTTGGTACTAGTCTCATTGCTCTGCCACTAGATCTCGACTCGATAGCAAAAGCAGAGGAAAAAAGCGAGAGAAGGGAAGAGACAAGGAGAAAAAGAATCTCAAGGGAGATGGGAGAGAACTTGCGAGTCTGAGCATCGCTGCCGTGGTGGCAGGAGGGCAGAAGAAACCATCGTCAGCCCTCCATGACTCCTCTCAAGCTCCTCTTCTTTGCTATTCTTTGGTGCTCCTCTTTTTCTCATTCTCCTTCCTTCACCTCCTCCACCCTTCGTCAGATCATTGTGAAGAGTCTGCGGCCGTGTGGTGCATGAAATGTGAAGGGGAGAGAGGAGGCATCACCGCAACAAGGGAGGGGGGGGACATTGCGGGGACGAGGAATGGTGGTTGCGTGTCGATAAACCATGCACCTTCGATCTTGGGCCCATGTAGTCTATCCACCCACTCGGCCAATCAGCCCAAGAAGCAATCCAACAAAGTGGAAACCCTAAGCTATGGCTCCTCCATCGATCCTCTCCCTTGGCAAATCCTTTGCCATTGCCTTTGCCATTATTTATCATCACTATCGTTCACACCTATAAGTGTCTCCTCTCTTCCACCTCCTCCTCTACACCTTCCCTCTTCTCCATGCGCCTTCCCCTTCCCTTCATCTTCCCGTTCTCCATGGCATGATTAGTCGTGGCTAATCGTTGACTTGAAATCAAGTCACCCGACTAGGCAACTAATCGAGTCGAGGGCCTCGGTCATGCTCCTAGGGCGACTTTGCGACTAATCGTGCAACTTAATAACAATGCCCGATTACCAGCGAGTCCCGTCGGCGGTCCTAAACACAATAGGAACATGAAAGGTGGTCGATATAAATTTTGCATAGTAAGCTTGGGAACATGAAAGCTATGAAACATGAAAAGAAGTGGAAAGGGTGCCTCGGCACTGCAGAAGATAGGTACCATATCACGATCTGAGCAGTGGAAGGAAGAGTTGTGGGACTCACAAAAGTGAGGTGAGTAGAATCGGTGCCATGAGAAGCGGCAGCGAGTCCAATATCCACGGAGACAATATTCTTGGCCAGAGTGAGGTGGCGGAGGCAAGAAAAGGCGTTGAAAAGCAAGAGCGGATGAGCAAAGCAGGAGTGCGAGGATGAGCCGACACCAAGAGACATTGGACCATGGAAGCGGCATTGCGCATAGCGTCACCGGTGGAGCTTTGGCAAGAGTCACTAGCTCTGAGTGGAAGAACCTCCAGAGCCCTTCGGAGGATGACCGCCCTTAGGTCTGGTCCCTCCTCTTGTACTTGATCCAGTACTGTGCGATCCGTTAGCGATGGTCTGTGAGCCTAGCGATAAAGCAACAACCACGGTGGTGTGGGACTTGGAGGGCCATGGTCGATGGTGAAGGAACATGCGTTGAAGCAAAAGACTGACTGCATCTAAACCACACACGAAGGCGAGTCTCCTCGGCCACGAACACCGTGAGAACCTCCACCAGGTTAGGTGCGGGTGGCGAGTCAAGAGTGAGCACATGGTCTCGAACTTCGGTAGGAGGCGGCGTCAAGAAGTCGTAGAGGACGATGAGTCTCCTAGTGAGTCTGAGAGCCGCACCAAGGCGAGACAAGTCCGGAAGATATCCGGCCCGAGAGAGTCGAATTGACACCACACCGTAGCATCAAGCTGGTAGAAGTCGTCCATGGTGGCGTCAAGCTACTAAAGGGAGTGCTTTGGTGTTCAATGGATAGGTACATAGCATCAATAAATCGGCTAGTAGTGAGCTTGAGGTGCTCCCATCGGTTGGTCGTCGGCCAGCTCCGCCATATCCATGAAGATAGCCAAAGGCATCTTGCCCATAAGGATGGTGGTAGCAGCGGCGTCGACATCTGCCATCTATCATAGGCGTCTGTTTCGGTGGTAGAGCTCAGGGCCTCCTCGAGGAGGCGATGAGTGGTGGCCTCTTGGCGGCTGAACGCACTAGAAATAGGAAGAGCCGAGGCGAGCCCGACCCACGTGAGGCGAAGGCGAAACGAGTTACTCGCGGTGAGGTGACCCTAGAGTCTTTGTTGTTGAGGTGAATCCTCGGTGAACAGCCCACTCCGAAAAGTTCATCCCATCGAACCGAATCTAGGGAGGCGGGATGTCGAACAAAGACCCGGTGATAGCCATCGATCCAAGACAGGGGAGGTCACAGTAGCGATGTGATGTGGAAAACACCGTTGGCTTCTCTATGTGGGAGATGACAGGAGGGGCGGCGTCGAGGCGGAGGAGCCAATGGCATGGTGGTGGGCGGCGTTGAGGGCAATGGGCGGTGGATGACAATGGCGTGCGGCGCCGGAAGAAGACCCATCCGGATCTAGATCTTAGCTTGCGTCTCGATGCATCGGCGATTGAAATCCGACGAAAGGGCGTCGGATCTGGCGCTAAAGGAGGACAAGGATGGGGAGGTGCGGCACGGCGGTGGAGATCCGATGGTGTGGCGAAGTCGGCTTGGATCTAGCGGGATCCACAGACGACAAGAAAACGATGGCGGTGGTTTGGATCGAGGGCGCGGTGGCACACTCCACCTCCTAGGCCGCGCGAAGGAGGTGACGAAAGAAACGGATCGGTCGGATCCGGGAGTGCTGCGTGCGAGGCAGACGAGGAGGAAAACGGCAGTGGCCGAGGCGGGACTTGGGCTCGGGGTCAAGGTCGTCATGGCGTCGTCGAGCCCGTGGCAGTCAGATCTGAGGAGAGAGAGAGAGAGAGGGTAGGAGAAAATGAAAAGAAAAAAAAACTATGCTCGTGATACCATGTTAGAGAATGAACCCTTACTTCATTCCTTGGGCCAAAAGGCCAATATGTACAACTACATGAGTGGGCAAATAAGCAAATAGCCCCCTATACAAGTAACTAATCACATAACTTATACAATACTAACAATTTCAATTACTGTTCCTCGCCATTAAAGCAATGTACTGCTATGGTATTGCAGGGCACTATAAGCGCTAATGTAAAAAAAAGGAAAAACAATTAGGCAAACCAGGATCATGTAGGAACCTGCATGACTCTTAGAGACAGTTTGGCATTGCTGTATTCTGTGGCAGAATCTAGTTACTTTTATAGGAATCTTTACCAATTCATTAAAGATTTTATTACTTAATATATCCAAAAATAGTACAACAATAGTGCTTTCAAAAATCCATTGATATTGCATCTCCAAGTTTAAGATCAAACAGAAAATGATAGCAGCTGAAAATCTAAGTGATTACATCAACCATACTAAATGCGAAGCTAGGAACAAGACAAACTAAATTAAAGCCAGTAAGAAATTCAAGGGAACACACAACTTACAGCCGAGAGGACCCAAATGGAGAAGGCTCCGTAGATGACACCCCAAAAGGCAGGAGCAGTCCAAGAATATGGGCCTATTGTAGTTGCATAAAGCAATATCAAATCAGATTCGTGAAATTAGCTGTTGATCCCTAAACATCTAGTAGACATGAACTGTACAAAATAAAATGTTCAATCTAGTATTATATCTATTATGCTGGAAAGAGTTAGTAACCAAGAAAACAATGACATTACAAAATATTTTAAAGAATACAAAAAGAAACAAGAATACCCTATTAGTTGCTCCTCCGCACAATACAATATCACCATCGGATGCAGCCAAACTATTTTAATTACGACTAATGATCATGGTTGTTAAAGCGTCGGCAAAAAGGTGGTGAGTCGTCTTGCCTCGTCTTATCGCTTTAATAACCTTGCGAATAATGTCTTGATAAATATCTCCATTGGCTACATGTTAATGATAAGGAGTAGTTTTGTCGAAATACTTTGATCATATTTTACCAACATAACTCTTATGAATGTGCCATGAAGAAAATAACAAAGATATGGGTAGTTTTCTCCACCACCTCGATCATTTCGTGAGCCCTCCCTTGGAGGTTGGGAAGATGGCGGTGGTCGTGGTTGGGCCCTCAAGATCCTAGAGACTTCCTTCCATGTCGGGAAGCTACAATGTCGGATTGGGCCACCTTACAGCCGGATCGGGCCCATGCTTATGTCGGTTATATGGGTGGTCATGTAGACGGTCTGCCAAAGAAATTCTTCTTGTGAAGACACCGCCACCACCCATGTCACCACGAACAAAGCGGCGACAAAGGACACCGCAAAGCGGGATTTGAATCCGCCTTGCCTTTCAAAGGTCAACAATGAGGCTGGCATCCAAACAAAGCGGCTTTAGCTGCTCTTCCAACTGCTGCGTCGCGTCTTGTGGATCGGCTTCCCGTGGCGGCACGTGGGGTGTAAACAGACCATCTTTGTCTAAGAATCTACCGTGTTGACCGCCAAATGCTCCTAGCTCACCGTTGTGGGTGGGCTAGGCCCCGGCCTGCTGCTAGCCCTTTAGGTTCAAACCTACGACACCTTAACCCACCTTAAGTCGCAGTTCATCTCTTTCAAGCGTGGCACTAGCCCGATCTTGGGACTACGGTGTCCTCTCAAGAGGGGAGCACACAACATTGTCACCTTCAAGCACTTTGCAGCTTGCTCGGTGGTTTCTTGAGCCCACGATGCGCGTAGGATAGTTCAAGGGACTTACTGACTGCTTTGAAACCGCGTTCTTGACCTACTCGTAGGATCAAATCTTGTTGCCTTCTCCTATTCTCTCGCTCTGGGGCGTCCGGCAAGCCGTCGGAAAATCCTACCAACTTCACCACGGTAGCGATCACGAGGCTAAGCGGCTTTTCGCTAAAAAACCGTGTCTCGGCTCGTGCCTACAGCTCATCTTGGCGGCATCGTTGGGGTTATATGGATCTTGCCTCGGCCGATCACCAAATTCGAAATTGTTTGACAACCCGCTCGGCCCGATCATATCAAGGCCACTGCGCACTTTCCAAATATCGATCCACGCATTCTTGCCTTGAGACCACAGACTCCAGCAGCCCCCTCGGCTGATGATCCTACCGGTGGCGTGCTAGTAGCTTCTCCCCGGTCATGTCCCACGGTCAATGGGCCAGATTCAAGCGTAACTTCATCAATTGGAATGTCGAGGGCTGAATTTGAAGGCCAAGAGGAATGTGATTAGGGATACAATAGCCTCTTCTCTAGTGGCGGTACTTGTATCCAGAAACCAAAGCCGTAATTGACTCCCACCTCGTATTGAAATCTGGGACCATCCTTGATGGCTATCACTACTTGCCGTCCCACGAGATGCGGTGCTCTGAGGCTAGAACTCCACCTTGGCCTCTTGCAACTCCGTCACAGTTCGCACCTTTTCCATCACCGTAAAGATCATCTTCCGTGTGGGTTGTCGTCTTGGCTTCTGAATGTTTATGGCCTATCGAAGGATAGTCTCAAAGATGAATTCATTCAAGAGCTGAGGGATATTCGCAGCTCAGTTTCAGGTCCCTAGATGATCATGGGAGATTTCAACTTAATCCTCCAAGCGGCTGACAAGAACGACGACCATGTAAATCGAAGACTCATGGGGTGGTTTCGCGGTTGAGTCGATGATCTCGAAATCAAAGTTCACCTGAATGGTCGTTCTTTTACATGGTTGAATACTAGGGAACGACCTACTCTCGAATGCATCGACAAGGCGTTGGTTTCCACAGATTGGGAAGTTTAGTTCCCAGCATGTTTCCTTCAAGCGGCTTCGGATCACCGTTCGTTACTTCTATCCATGACGTTTAACTTTGGCACCAAAAAGATCTTTCGGTTTGAATTTTA